>CAWUFW010006932.1:0-600000 GCA_963921515.1 Calotriton arnoldi | reverse complement strand
GAAAGGTGCAGAAAGAAGCAAGAGATGTGCAGAAAGAACCAACAATGGTGCAGAAAGAGGCCTACTTTGACTGTACCTTACAACAGACTCATACAAAGTAGCCTAATCACTAATCCGTCTCCCAAAATGTCTTAAACCTCACTTTTCTCTTGAAGGTTCAATATTCATCGACTGCTCAGAATGTTATGCCTACCAAATATAAAACAGCAATCCTAAGCATATCACTGTTGTAAGTCTGACCAAGTTTGTGAAGGTATGCATGCGTCTGTCTCTTCTTTTACCTAGTGACACGTTACATAAAAATAAACTTACAAATACTTGAATACCTGTGTTTCAAACAGCATACTCTGTAAATTTGTGTACAAAAAGGTAGATGCAAGAGAAGTGCAGAAAGAAGCAACAGATGTGCAGAAAGAGGGGTGCAGAAAAAAGCAAGAGAGATGCAGAAAAAAGCAAGAGAAGTACACAAAGAATCAACGGAGGTGCAGAAAGAGGCAAGAGGGGTGCAGAAAAAGGAAAGAGGGGTGCAGAAAGAGGAAAGAGAGATGCACAAAGAGGAAAGAAGGGTGCAGAAGGAGCAAGAGGGATGCAGAAAGAAACAAGAGAATTGCAGAATGAAGCAACAGGGGTGCAGAAAGAGCCAAGACGGGTACAGAAAGAGGCAAGAGGGATACAGAAAGAGGCAACAGAGATGCAGAAGGAGGCAAGAGAATTGCAGAAAGAGGGAAGAGGAGTGCAGAAAGAGGCACACGAGGTGCAGAGAGAAGCAAGAGCAGTGCAGAAAGAAGCGACAGAGGTGCAGAAAGAGGCAAGAGGGGTACAGAAAGAGGAGAGAGAAGAGCAGAAAGAAGCAAAAGTGGTGCAGAAAGAGGCAAGAGCAGTGCAGAAAGAACCAAGAGATGCGCAGAAAGAGGCAAGAGAGGTGCAGAAAAAGGGAAGAAGGGTGCAGAAAGAAGCAAGAGAAGTGCAGAAAGAGGCAAGAGAGGTGCAGAAGGAGGGAGAGCAGTGCAGAAAGAAGTAACAGAGGCCCAGAAAGAGGCAGGAGCAGTGCAGAAAGAGGTAGGAGAGGTGAACAAAGAGGCAAGATGGGTACAGAAAGAGGGAGGAGGGTTGCAGAAAGAAGGAAGAGAAGTGCAGATAGAAGCAACAGAGGCACTGAAAGAGGCACGAAGGGTGCAGAAGGAGGGAAGAGACGTGCAGAAAGAAGCAACAGAGGTACAGAAAGAGGCAAGAGAGGTGCAGAAACAGGCAGGAAAGGTGCAGAAAGAAGGAACAGGGGTGGAGAAAGAGGCAACAGAGGTGCATAAACAAGCAAGAGAAGTGCAGAAAGAGGCTAGAGGGGTGCAGAAAGATGCAAGAGGTGCATAAACAAGCAAGAGAAGTGCAGAAAGAGGCAAGTGAATTGCTGAAAGAAGCAACAGAGGTGTAGAAAGAAGCAAGGGAAGTGCAGAAAGAGGCAAGTGAGGTACAGAAAGAGGCAAGAGAGGTGCAGAAAATGGCAATAGAACTGCAGAAAGAGGCAAGAGGGATGCAAAAAAGGGAAGAACGGTGCAGAAAGAAGCAAGAGAAGCACAGAAAGAAGCAAGAGAAGTGCAGAAAGAAGCATGAAAGGTGCAGAAAGAGGGAACACGAGTGCAGAAAGAGACAACAGGGGTACAGAAAGAAGCAAAAGAGGCAAGAGAACTGCAGAAAAAGGCAAGAGGGGTGCAGAAAGAAGCAAGAGGGGTGCAGAAAGAAGCTAGAGAAGTGCAGAAAGAAGCAGCAGAGGTGCTGAAAGAGGCGAGAGTGGTGCAGAAAGAAGCAAGAGAAGTGCAGAAAGAAGCAACAGAGGTGCAGAAAGAGGCAAGAGCGGTGCAAAAACAGGCAAGAAAGGTGCAGAAAGAGGGAACAGGGGTGCAGAAAGAGGTAAGAGGGATACAGAAATGTTCAAGAGAGGTGCAGAAAGAAGCAACAGAGGTACAGAAAGAGGCAAGAGAGGTGCAGAAACAGGCAGGAAAGGTGCAGAAAGAGGGAACAGGGGTGCAGAAAGAGGCAAGAGGGGTACAGAAAGAGGGAAGAGGGGTGTAGAAAGAGGCAAGAGGGTTGCAGAAAGAAGCAAGTGAGGTACAGAAAGAGGCAACAGAGGTGCAGAAAGACACAAGAGAGGTGCAGAAACAAGCAAGAGAAGTGCAGAAAGAGGCAAGAGAATTACTGAAAGAAGCAACAGAGGTGTAGAAAGAGGCAAGAGAAGTGCAGAAAGAGGCAAGAGAGGTGCAGAAGGAGTAAGAGCAGTGCAGAAAGAAGCAATAGAGGTGCAGAAAGAGGCAAGAGGAGTGCAGAAAGAGGTAGGAGAGGTGCACAAAGAGGCAAGAGGAGTACAGAAAGAGGGAGGAGGGGTGCAGAAAGAAGGAAGAGAAGTGCAGAAAGAAACAACAGGGGCACTGAAAGAGGCAGGAAGGGTGCAGAAAAAGGCAAGAGAAGTATAGAAAGAAGCAACAGAGGTAGAAAAAGAGGCAAGAGAGGTGCAGAAACAGGCAGGAAATGTGAAGAAAGAGGGAATAGGGGTACAGAAAGAGGCAACAGAGGTGCAGAAAGAGGGAAGAGGGGTGCAGAAAGAGGCAAGAGGGGTGCAGAAAGAAGGAAGTGAGATTCAGAAAGAGGCAACAGAGGTGCAGAAAGACGCAAGAGAGGTGCAGAAACAAGTAAGAGAAGTGCAGAAAGAGGCAAGAGAATTGCTGAAAGAAGCAACAGAGGTGTAGAAAAAAGCAAGAGAAGTGCAGAAAATAGCAAGAGAATTGCAGAAAGAGGCAAGAGGAGTGCAGAAAGAAGCAAGAGAGGTGGAAAAATAGGGAAGAGGGGTGCAGAAAGAGACAAGAGGGATGAAGAAACTCATAAAAGAGTTGCAGAAAGAAGCAAGAGCAGTGCAGAAAGAACCAACAGAGGTGCAAAAAAAGACAAGAGGGGTGCAGAAAGAGCTAGGAGAGGTGCACAAAAAAGCAAGAGGGGTACAGAAAGAGGCAGGAGGGGTGCAGAAAGAAGGAAGAGAAGTGCAGAAAGAAGCAACAGAAGTGCTGAAAGAGGCACGAAGGGTGCAGAAAGAGGCAAGAGAAGTGCAGAAAGAAGCAACAGAGGTACAGAAAGAGGCAAGAGAGGTGCAGAAATGGGCAGGAAAGGTGCAGAAAGAGAGAACAGGTGTTCAGAAAGAGGCAAGAGAGGTGCAGAAAGAGGGAAGATGGGTGCAGAAAGAGGGGAGAGGGGCGCAGAAAGAGGCAAGAGAGGTGCAGAAAGAAGCAAGTGATGTGCAGAAAGAAGCAACAGAGGTATAGAAAGAAGCAAGAGAAGTGCAGAAAGAGGCAAGTGAGGTGCATAAAGAGGCAAGAGAGGTGCAGAAAATGACAAGAGAACTGCAGAAAGAGGCAAGAGGGATGCAAAAAGGGAAGTAGGGTGCAGAAAGAAGCAAGAGAGGTGCAAAAAGAAGCAAGAAAAGTGCAGGAAGAAGCAAGAGAGGTGCAGAAAGAGGGAAGACGAGTGCAGAAAGAGACAACAGGGGTGCAGAAAGAAGCAAAAGCGGTGCAGAAAGAGGCAAGAGAACTGCAGAAAAAGACAAGAGGGGTACAGAAAGAGGCAAGTGGGGTGCAGAAAGAGCAAGAGAAATACAGAAAGAAGCAACAGAGGTGCTGAAAGAGGCAAGAGAGGTGCAGAAATGGTCAAGAAAGGTGCAGAAAGAGGGCACAGGGGTGCAGAAAGAGGTAAGAGGGATACAGAAATTTGCAAGAGAGGTGCAGAAAGAAGCCAGAGCAGTGCAGAAAGAAGCAAGAGAAATGCAGAAAGAAGCAAGAGAGGTGGAGAAATAGTTAAGAGGGGTGTAGAAAGAGGCAAGAGGGATGCAGAAACTTGCAAAGGAGGTGCAGAAAGAAGCAAGAGCAGTGCAGAAAGAACCAACAGAGGTGCAAAAAGAGGCAAGAGAGGTGCAGAAAGAGGTAGGAGAGGTGCACAAAGAGGAAAGAGGGGTACAGAAAGAGGCAGGAGGAGTGCAGAAAGAAGGAAGAAAAGTGCAGAAAGAAGCAACAGAGGTGCCGAAAGAGGCACGGAGGGTGCAGTAAGAGGCAAGAGAAGTTCAGAAAGAAGCAGCAGAGGTACAGAAAGAGGCAAGAGAGGTGCAGAAACAGGCAGGAAAGGTGCAGAAAGAGGGAACAGGGGCGCAGAAAGAGGCAAGAGAGTTGCAGAAAGAGGGAAGAGGGGTGCAGAAATAGGCAAGAGGGGTGCAGAAAGAAGCAAGTGAGGTACAGAAAGAGGCAACAGAGGTGCAGAAAGACGCGAGAGGTGCAGAAACAAGCAAGAGAAGTACAGAAAGAGGCAAGAGAATTACTGAAAGAAGCAACAGAGGTGTAGAAAGAAGCAAGAGAAGTGCAGAAAGAGGCAAGTGAGGTGCAGAAAGAGGCAAAAGAGGTGCAGAAAATGGCAAGAGAACTGCAGAAATAGGCAAGAGGGATGCAAAAAAGGGAAGAAGGGTGCAGAAAGAAGCAAGAGAGGTGCAGAAAGAAGCAAGAGAAGTGCAGAAAGAAGCAAGAGAGGGCAGAAAGAGGGAAGACGAGTGCAGAAAGAGACAACATGGGTGCAGAAAGAAGCAAAAGAGGTGCAGAAAGAGGCAAGAGAACGGCAGAAAAAGACAAGAGGGGTACAGAAAGAGGCAAGAGGGGTGCAGAAAGAAGCAAGAGAAGTGCAGAAAGAAGCAACAGAGGTGCTGAAAGAGGCAAGAGGGGTACAGAAAGAGGCAAGAGAAGTACAGAAAGAAGCAAGAGGTGCTGAGAGAGGCAAGAGAGGGGCAGAAACAGGCAAGAAAGTTGCAGAAAGAGGGAACAGGGGTGCAGAAAGAGGTAAGAGGCATACAGAAATTTGCAAGAGATGTGCAGAAAGAAGCAAGAGCAGTGCAGAAAGAAGCAATAGAAGTGTAGAAAGAATCAAGAGAGGTGGAGAAATAGGGAGGAGGGGTGCAGAAAGAGGCAAGAGGGATGCTGAAATTTGCAAAAGAAGTGCAGAAAGAAGCAAGAGCAGTGCAGAAAGAACCAACAGAGGTGCAAAAAGAGGTAAGAGGGGTTCATAAAGAGGTAGGAGAGGTGCAGAAAGAGCCAAGTAGGATACATAAAGAGGCAGGAGGGGTGCAGAAAGAAGGAAGAGAAGTGCAGACAGAAGCAACAGAGGTGCAGAAAGAGGCGCAAAGGGTACAGAAAGTGGCAAGAGAAGTGCAGAAAGAAGCAACAGAGGTACAGCAAGAGGGAAGAGAGGTGCAGAAACAGGCAGGAAAGGTGCAGAAAGGGGGAACAGGGGTGCAGAAAGAGGCAAAGAGGTGCATAAAGAGGGAAGAGGGGTGCAGAAAGAAGCAAGTGAAGTGCAGAAAGAGGCAACAGAGGTGCAGAAAGACGCAAGAGAGGTGCAGAAACAAGTAAGAGAAGTGCAGAAAGAGGCAAGAGAATTACTGAAAGAAGCAACAGATGTGTACAAAGAAGCAAGAGAAGTGCAGAAAGAGACAAGTGAGGTGCAGAAAGAGGCAAGAGAGGTACAAAAAATGGCAAGAGAACTGCAGAAAGAGGCAAGAGGGATGCAAAAAAGGGAAGAAGGGTGCATAAAGAAGCAAGAGAGGTGCAGAAATAAGCAAGAGAAGTGCAGAAAGAAGCAAGAGAGGTGCAGAAAGAAGCAATAGAAGTGTATAAAGAATCAAGAGAGGTGGAGAAATAGGGAGGAGGGGTGCAGAAAGAGGCAAGAGGGATGCTGAAATTTGCAAAAGAAGTGCAGAAAGAAGCAAGAGCAGTGCAGAAAGAACCAACAGAGGTGCAAAAAGAGGTAAGAGGGGTTCAGAAAGAGGTAGGAGAGGTGCATAAAGAGCCAAGTAGGATACATAAAGAGGCAGGAGGGGTGCAGAAAGAAGGAAGAGAAGTGCAGAAAGAAGCAACAGAGGTGCAGAAAGAGGCGCAAAGGGTACAGAAAGAGGCAAGAGAAGTGCAGAAAGAAGCAACAGAGGTACAGCAAGAGGGAAGAGAGGTGCAGAAACAGGCAGGAAAGGTGCAGAAAGGGGGAACAGGGGTGCAGAAAGAGGCAAAAGAGGTGCATAAAGAGGGAAGAGGGGTGCAGACAGAAGCAAGTGAAGTGCAGAAAGAGGCAACAGAGGTGCAGAAAGACGCAAGAGAGGTGCAGAAACAAGCAAGAGAAGTGCAGAAAGAGGCAAGAGAATTACTGAAAGAAGCAACAGATGTGTACAAAGAAGCAAGAGAAGTGCAGAAAGAGACAAGTGAGGTGCAGAAAGAGGCAAGAGAGGTACAAAAAATGGCAAGAGAACTGCAGAAAGAGGCAAGAGGGATGCAAAAAAGGGAAGAAGGGTGCATAAAGAAGCAAGAGAGGTGCAGAAATAAGCAAGAGAAGTGCAGAAAGAAGCAAGAGAGGTGCAGAAAGAAGGAAGACGAGTGCAGAAAGAGACAACAGGGGTGCAGAAAGAAGCAAAAAAGGTGCAGAAAGAAGCAAGAGAACTGCAGAAAAAGGCAAGGGGGTACAGAAAGAGGCAAGAGGGGTGCAGAAAGAAGCAAGAGAAGTGCAGAAAGAAGCAACAGAGGTGCTGAACGAGGCAAGAGGGGTGCAGAAAGAGGCAAGAGAAGTGCAGAAAGAAGTAACAGAGGTGCCGAAAGAGGCAAGAGAGGTGCAGAAACAGGCAAGAAAGGGGCAGAAAGAGGGAACAGGGGTGCAGAAAGAGGTAAGAGGGATACCGAAATTTGCAAGAGCAGTGCAGAAAGAAGTAAGAGAAGTGCAGAAAGAAGCAAGAGAGGTGGAAAAATAGGGAAGAGGGGTGCAGAATGAGACAAGAGGGATGAAGAAACTCGTTAAAGAGGTGCAGAAAGAAGCAAGAGCAGTGCAGAAAGAACCAACAGAGGTGCAAAAAAAGACAAGAGGGGTGCAGAAAGAGCTAGGAGAGGTGCACAAAAAGGCAAGAGGGGTACAGAAAGAGACAGGAGGGGTGCAGAAAGAAGGAAGAGAAGTGCAGAAAGAAGCAACAGAAGTGCTGAAAGAGGCACGAAGGGTGCAGAAAGAGGCAAGAGAAGTGCAGAAAGAAGCAACAGAGGTACAGAAAGAGGCAAGAGAGGTGCAGAAACGGGCAGGAAAGGTGCAGAAAGAGGGAACAGGGGTGCAGAAAGAGGCAAGAGAGGTGCAGAAAGAGGGAAGATGGGTGCAGAAAGAGGGGAGAGGGGCGCAGAAAGAGGCAAGAGAGGTGCAGAAAGAAGCAAGTGATGTGCAGAAAGAAGCAACAGAGGTGTAGAAAGAAGCAAGAGAAGTGCAGAAAGAGGCAAGTGAGGTGCAGAAAGAGGCAAGAGAGGTGCAGAAAATGACAAGAGAACTGCAGAAAGAGGCAAGAGGGATGCAAAAAGGGAAGTAGGGTGCAGAAAGAAGCAAGAGAGGTGCAAAAAGAAGCAAGAGAAGTGCAGAAAGAAGCAAGAGAGGTGCAGAAAGAGGAAAGACGAGTGCAGAAAGAGACAACAGGGGTGCAGAAAGAAGCAAAAGAGGTGGAGAAAGAGGCAAGAGAACTGCAGAAAAAGGCAAGGGGGTACAGAAAGAGGCAAGAGGGGTGCAGAAAGAAGCAAGAGAAGTGCAGAAAGAAGCAATAGAGGTGCTGAAAGAGGGAAGAGGGGTGCAGAAAGAAGCAAGTGAAGTGCAGAAAGAGGCAACAGAGGTGCAGAAAGACGCAAGAGAGGTGCAGAAACAAGCAAGAGAAGTGCAGAAAGAGGCAAGAGAATTACTGAAAGAAGCAACAGATGTGTACAAAGAAGCAAGAGAAGTGCAGAAAGAGACAAGTGAGGTGCAGAAAGAGGCAAGAGAGGTACAAAAAATGGCAAGAGAACTGCAGAAAGAGGCAAGAGGGATGCAAAAAGGGAAGAAGGGTGCATAAAGAAGCAAGAGAGGTGCAGAAATAAGCAAGAGAAGTGCAGAAAGAAGCAAGAGAGGTGCAGAAAGAAGCAATAGAAGTGTAGAAAGAATCAAGAGAGGTGGAGAAATAGGGAGGAGGGGTGCAGAAAAAGGCAAGAGGGATGCTGAAATTTGCAAAAGAAGTGCAGAAAGAAGCAAGAGCAGTGCAGAAAGAACCAACAGAGGTGCAAAAAGAGGTAAGAGGGGTTCAGAAAGAGGTAGGAGAGGTGCAGAAAGAGCCAAGTAGGATACATAAAGAGGCAGGAGGGGTGCAGAAAGAAGGAAGAGAAGTGCAGAAAGAAGCAACAGAGGTGCAGAAAGAGGCGCAAAGGGTACAGAAAGAGGCAAGAGAAGTGCAGAAAGAAGCAACAGAGGTACAGCAAGAGGGAAGAGAGGTGCAGAAACAGGCAGGAAAGGTGCAGAAAGGGGGAACAGGGGTGCAGAAAGAGGCAAAAGAGGTGCATAAAGAGGGAAGAGGGGTGCAGAAAGAAGCAAGTGAAGTGCAGAAAGAGGCAACAGAGGTGCAGAAAGACGCAAGAGAGGTGCAGAAACAAGCAAGAGAAGTGCAGAAAGAGGCAAGAGAATTACTGAAAGAAGCAACAGATGTGTACAAAGAAGCAAGAGAAGTGCAGAAAGAGACAAGTGAGGTGCAGAAAGAGGCAAGAGAGGTACAAAAAATGGCAAGAGAACTGCAGAAAGAGGCAAGAGGGATGCAAAAAAGGGAATAAGGGTGCATAAAGAAGCAAGAGAGGTGCAGAAATAAGCAAGAGAAGTGCAGAAAGAAGCAAGAGAGGTGCAGAAAGAAGGAAGACGAGTGCAGAAAGAGACAACAGGGGTTCAGAAAGAAGCAAAAGAGGTGCAGAAAGAAGCAAGAGAACTGCAGAAAAAGGCAAGGGGGTACAGAAAGAGGCAAGAGGGGTGCAGAAAGAAGCAAGAGAAGTGCAGAAAGAAGCAACAGAGGTGCTGAAAGAGGCAAGAGGGGTGCAGAAAGAGGCAAGAGAAGTGCAGAAAGAAGTAACAGAGGTGCCGAAAGAGGCAAGAGAGGTGCAGAAACAGGCAAGAAAGGGGCAGAAAGAGGGAACAGGGGTGCAGAAAGAGGTAAGAGGGATACCGAAATTTGCAAGAGCAGTGCTGAAAGAAGCAAGAGAAGTGCAGAAAGAAGCAAGAGAGGTGGAAAAATAGGGAAGAGGGGTGCAGAAAGAGACAAGAGGGATGAAGAAACTCGTTAAAGAGGTGCAGAAAGAAGCAAGAGCAGTGCAGAAAGAACCAACAGAGGTGCAAAAAAAGACAAGAGGGGTGCAGAAAGAGCTAGGAGAGGTGCACAAAAAGGCAAGAGGGGTACAGAAAGAGGCAGGAGGGGTGCAGAAAGAAGGAAGAGAAGTGCAGAAAGAAGCAACAGAAGTGCTGAAAGAGGCACGAAGGGTGCAGAAAGAGGCAAGAGAAGTGCAGAAAGAAGCAACAGAGGTACAGAAAGAGGCAAGAGAGGTGCAGAAACGGGCAGGAAAGGTGCAGAAAGAGGGAACAGGGGTGCAGAAAGAGGCAAGAGAGGTGCAGAAAGAGGGAAGATGGGTGCAGAAAGAGGGGAGAGGGGCGCAGAAAGAGGCAAGAGAGGTGCAGAAAGAAGCAAGTGATGTGCAGAAAGAAGCAACAGAGGTATAGAAAGAAGCAAGAGAAGTGCAGAAAGAGGCAAGTGAGGTGCAGAAAGAGGCAAGAGAGGTGCAGAAAATGACAAGAGAACTGCAGAAAGAGGCAAGAGGGATGCAAAAAGGGAAGTAGGGTGCAGAAAGAAGCAAGAGAGGTACAAAAAGAAGCAAGAGAAGTGCAGAAAGAAGCAAGAGAGGTGCAGAAAGAGGAAAGACGAGTGCAGAAAGAGACAACATGGGTGCAGAAAGAAGCAAAAGAGGTGCAGAAAGAGGCAAGAGAACTGCAGAAAAAGGCAAGGGGGGTACAGAAAGAGGCAAGAGGGGTGCAGAAAGAAGCAAGAGAAGTGCAGAAAGAAGCAATAGAGGTGCTGAAAGAGGCAAGAGGGGTGCAGAAAGAGGCAAGAGAAGTGCAGAAAGAAGCAACAGAGGTGCCGAAAGAGGCGAGAGAGGTGCAGAAACAGGCAAGAAAGGGGCAGAAAGAGGGAACAGGGCTGCAGAAAGAGGTAAGAGGGATACCGATATTTGCAAGAGCAGTGCAGAAAGAAGCAAGAGAAGTGCAGAAAGAAGCAAGAGAGGTGGAGAAATAGGGAAGAGGAGTGCAGAAAGAGGCAAGAGGGATGCAGAAATTTTCAAAAGAGGTGCCGAAAGAAGCAAGAGCAGTGCAGAAAGAACCAACAGAGGTGCAAAAAGAGGAATGAGGAGTGCAGAAAGAGGTAGGAGAGGTGCACAAAGAGGCAAGAAGGGTACAGAAAGAGGCAGGAGGGGTGCAGAAAGAGGGAAGAGAAATGCACAAAGAGGCAAGAGAATTACTGAAAGAAGCAACAGATGTGTACAAAGAAGCAAGAGAAGTGCAGAAAGAGACAAGTGAGGTGCAGAAAGAGGCAAGAGAGGTACAAAAAATGGCAAGAGAACTGCAGAAAGAGGCAAGAGGGATGCAAAAAAGGGAAGAAGGGTGCATAAAGAAGCAAGAGAGGTGCAGAAATAAGCAAGAGAAGTGCAGAAAGAAGCAAGAGAGGTGGAGAAAGAAGGAAGACGAGTGCAGAAAGAGACAACAGGGGTGCAGAAAGAAGCAAAAGAGGTGCAGAAAGAAGCAAGAGAACTGCAGAAAAAGGCAAGGGGGGTACAGAAAGAGGCAAGAGGGGTGCATAATGAAGCAAGAGAATTGCAGAAAGAAGCAACAGAGGTGCTGAAAGAGGCAAGAGGGGTGCAGAAAGAGGCAAGAGAAGTGCAGAAAGAAGTAACAGAGGTGCCGAAAGAGGCAAGAGAGGTGCAGAAACAGGCAAGAAAGGGGCAGAAAGAGGGAACAGGGGTGCAGAAAGAGGTAAGAGGGATACCGAAATTTGCAAGAGCAGTGCAGAAAGAAGCAAGAGAAGTGCAGAAAGAAGCAAGAGAGGTGGAAAAATAGGGAAGAGGGGTGCAGAAAGAGACAAGAGGGATGAAGAAACTCGTTAAAGAGGTGCAGAAAGAAGCAAGAGCAGTGCAGAAAGAACCAACAGAGGTGCAAAAAAGACAAGAGGGGTGCAGAAAGAGCTAGGAGAGGTGCACAAAAAGGCAAGAGGGGTACAGAAAGAGGCAGGAGGGGTGCAGAAAGAAGGAAGAGAAGTGCAGAAAGAAGCAACAGAAGTGCTGAAAGAGGCACAAAGGGTGCAGAAAGAGGCAAGAGAAGTGCAGAAAGAAGCAACAGAGGTACAGAAAGACGCAAGAGAGGTGCAGAAACAAGCAAGAGAAGTGCAGAAAGAGGCAAGAGAATTACTGAAAGAAGCAACAGATGTGTACAAAGAAGCAAGAGAAGTGCAGAAAGAGACAAGTGAGGTGCAGAAAGAGGCAAGAGAGGTACAAAAAATGGCAAGAGAACTGCAGAAAGAGGCAAGAGGGATGCAAAAAAGGGAAGAAGGGTGCATAAAGAAGCAAGAGAGGTGCAGAAATAAGCAAGAGAAGTGCAGAAAGAAGCAAGAGAGGTGCAGAAAGAAGGAAGACGAGTGCAGAAAGAGACAACAGGTGTGCAGAAAGAAGCAAAAGAGGTGCAGAAAGAAGCAAGAGAACTGCAGAAAAAGGCAAGGGGGTACAGAAAGAGGCAAGAGGGGTGCAGAAAGAAGCAAGAGAAGTGCAGAAAGAAGCAACAGAGGTGCTGAAAGAGGCAAGAGGGGTGCAGAAAGAGGCAAGAGACGTGCAGAAAGAAGTAACAGAGGTGCCGAAAGAGGCAAGAGAGGTGCAGAAACAGGCAAGAAAGGGGCAGAAAGAGGGAACAGGGGTGCAGAAAGAGGTAAGAGGGATACCGAAATTTGCAAGAGCAGTGCTGAAAGAAGCAAGAGAAGTGCAGAAAGAAGCAAGAGAGGTGGAAAAATAGGGAAGAGGGGTGCAGAAAGAGACAAGAGGGATGAAGAAACTCGTTAAAGAGGTGCAGAAAGAAGCAAGAGCAGTGCAGAAAGAACCAACAGAGGTGCAAAAAAAGACAAGAGGGGTGCAGAAAGAGCTAGGAGAGGTGCACAAAAAGGCAAGAGGGGTACAGAAAGAGGCAGGAGGGGTGCAGAAAGAAGGAAGAGAAGTGCAGAAAGAAGCAACAGAAGTGCTGAAAGAGGCACGAAGGAGTGCAGAAAGAGGCAAGAGAAGTGCAGAAAGAAGCAACAGAGGTACAGAAAGAGGCAAGAGAGGTGCAGAAACGGGCAGGAAAGGTGCAGAAAGAGGGAACAGGGGTGCAGAAAGAGGCAAGAGAGGTGCAGAAAGAGGGAAGATGGGTGCAGAAAGAGGGGAGAGGGGCGCAGAAAGAGGCAAGAGAGGTGCAGAAAGAAGCAAGTGATGTGCAGAAAGAAGCAACAGAGGTATAGAAAGAAGCAAGAGAAGTGCAGAAAGAGGCAAGTGAGGTGCAGAAAGAGGCAAGAGAGGTGCAGAAAATGACAAGAGAACTGCAGAAAGAGGCAAGAGGGATGCAAAAAGGGAAGTAGGGTGCAGAAAGAAGCAAGAGAGGTACAAAAAGAAGCAAGAGAAGTGCAGAAAGAAGCAAGAGAGGTGCAGAAAGAGGAAAGAGGAGTGCAGAAAGAGACAACATGGGTGCAGAAAGAAGCAAAGAGGTGCAGAAAGAGGCAAGAGAACTGCAGAAAAAGGCAAGGGGTACAGAAAGAGGCAAGAGGGGTGCAGAAAGAAGCAAGAGAAGTGCAGAAAGAAGCAATAGAGGTGCTGAAAGAGGCAAGAGGGTGCAGAAAGAGGCAAGAGAAGTGCAGAAAGAAGCAACAGAGGTGCCGAAAGAGGCGAGAGAGTGCAGAAACAGGCAAGAAAGGGGCAGAAAGATGGAACAGGGCTGCAGAAAGAGGTAAGAGGGATACCGATATTTGCAAGAGCAGTGCAGAAAGAAGCAAGAGAAGTGCAGAAAGAAGCAAGAGAGGTGGAGAAATAGGGAAGAGGAGTGCAGAAAGAGGCAAGAGGGATGCAGAAATTTTCAAAAGAGGTGCCGAAAGAAGCAAGAGCAGTGCAGAAAGAACCAACAGAGGTGCAAAAAGAGGAATGAGGAGTGCAGAAAGAGGTAGGAGAGGTGCACAAAGAGGCAAGAAGGGTACAGAAAGAGGCAGGAGGGTGCAGAAAGAGGGAAGAGAAATGCACAAAGAGGCAAGAGAATTACTGAAAGAAGCAACAGATGTGTACAAAGAAGCAAGAGAAGTGCAGAAAGAGACAAGTGAGGTGCAGAAAGAGGCAAGAGAGGTACAAAAAATGGCAAGAGAACTGCAGAAAGAGGCAAGAGGGATGCAAAAAAGGGAAGAAGGGTGCATAAAGAAGCAAGAGAGGTGCAGAAATAAGCAAGAGAAGTGCAGAAAGAAGCAAGAGAGGTGGAGAAAGAAGGAAGACGAGTGCAGAAAGAGACAACAGGGGTGCAGAAAGAAGCAAAAGAGGTGCAGAAAGAAGCAAGAGAACTGCAGAAAAAGGCAAGGGGGGTACAGAAAGAGGCAAGAGGGGTGCATAAAGAAGCAAGAGAAGTGCAGAAAGAAGCAACAGAGGTGCTGAAAGAGGCAAGAGGGGTGCAGAAAGAGGCAAGAGAAGTGCAGAAAGAAGTAACAGAGGTGCCGAAAGAGGCAAGAGAGGTGCAGAAACAGGCAAGAAAGGGGCAGAAAGAGGGAACAGGGGTGCAGAAAGAGGTAAGAGGGATACCGAAATTTGCAAGAGCAGTGCAGAAAGAAGCAAGAGAAGTGCAGAAAGAAGCAAGAGAGGTGGAAAAATAGGGAAGAGGGGTGCAGAAAGAGACAAGAGGGATGAAGAAACTCGTTAAAGAGGTGCAGAAAGAAGCAAGAGCAGTGCAGAAAGAACCAACAGAGGTGCAAAAAAAGACAAGAGGGGTGCAGAAAGAGCTAGGAGAGGTGCACAAAAAGGCAAGAGGGGTACAGAAAGAGGCAGGAGGGGTGCAGAAATAAGGAAGAGAAGTGCAGAAAGAAGCAACAGAAGTGCTGAAAGAGGCACAAAGGGTGCAGAAAGAGGCAAGAGAAGTGCAGAAAGAAGCAACAGAGGTACAGAAAGAGGCAAGAGAGGTGCAGAAACGGGCAGGAAAGTTGCAGAAAGAGGGAACAGGGGTGCAGAAAGAGGCAAGAGAGGTGCAGAAAGAAGGAAGATGGGTGCAGAAAGAGGGGAGAGGGGCGCAGAAAGAGGCAAGAGAGGTGCAGAAAGAAGCAAGTGATGTGCAGAAAGAAGCAACAGAGGTGTAGAAGTGTGGCTCAATGGAGAAGTGTGGCTCAATGGTTAGAGCGGCAGACCCTGATGCAGAGATCTGGCCCGGGACCAGGGTTCAATCCCCGCCTCGGCGGGTCTTGGGCTCAATTTCCTCGGACCTGATAATTCTCGCCTCGGTGCCTATTCTAATCATGGGTCCCACTCTGCAACTCTGGGCAATAGCTTGCTTAATCTCCACAACGGCCCCAACAGCGCTGGGATGCCTGGCTTCACCCTGGGGGTGCCCAGGAGTGGACATTTCACAGGGAAAAGCCAGGAAGGGTTCCACAGCGGTATGCGTACAGCGCCTGGACACCCCTTTGGGGGTATGGGTGCGCTTTACAAGTACAAATTTCATTTCATTTCATAGAAAGAAGCAAGAGAAGTGCAGAAAGAGGCAAGTGAGGTGCAGAAAGAGGCAAGAGAGGTGCAGAAAATGACAAGAGAACTGCAGAAAGAGGCAAGAGGGATGCAAAAAGGGAAGTAAGGTGCAGAAAGAAGCAAGAGAGGTGCAAAAAGAAGCAAGAGAAGTGCAGAAAGAAGCAAGAGAGGTGCAGAAAGAGGAAAGACGAGTGCAGAAAGAGACAACAGGGGTGCAGAAAGAAGCAAAAGAGGTGCAGAAAGAGGCAAGAGAACTGCAGAAAAAGGCAAGGGGGGTACAGAAAGAGGCAAGAGGGGTGCAGAAAGAAGCAAGAGAAGTTCAAAAAGAAGCAACAGAGGTGCTGAAAGAGGCAAGAGGGGTGCAGAAAGAGGCAAGAGAAGTGCAGAAAGAAGCAACAGAGGTGCCGAAAGAGGCGAGAGAGGTGCAGAAACAGGCAAGAAAGGGGCAGAAAGAGGGAACAGGGGTGCAGAAAGAGGTAAGAGGGATACCGATATTTGCAAGAGCAGTGCAGAAAGAAGCAAGAGAAGTGCAGAAAGAAGCAAGAGAGGTGGAGAAATAGGGAAGAGGAGTGCAGAAAGAGGCAAGAGGGATGCAGAAATTTTCAAAAGAGGTGCCGAAAGAAGCAAGAGCAGTGCAGAAAGAACCAACAGAGATGCAAAAAGAGGAATGAGGGGTGCAGAAAGAGGTAGGAGAGGTGCACAAAGAGGCAAGAGGGGTACAGAAAGAGGCAGGAGGGGTGCAGAAAGAGGGAAGAGAAATGCACAAAGAACCAACAGAGGTGCTGAAAGAGGCATGAAGGGTGCAGAAAGAGGCACGAGAAGTGCAGAAAGAAGCAACAGAGGTACAGAAAGAGGCAAGAGAGGTGCAGAAACAGGCAGGAAAGGTGCAGAAAGAGAGAACAGGGGTTCAGAAAGAGGCACGAGAGGTGCAGAAAGTGGGAAGAGGGGTGCAGAAAGAGGCAAGAGGGGTGCAGAAAGAAGCAAGTGAGTTGCAGAAAGAGGCAACAGAGGTGCAGAAAGACGCAAGAGAGGTGCAGAAACAAGCAAGAGAAGTGCATAAAGAGGCAAGAGAATTACTGAAAAAAGCAACAGAGGTGTAGAAAGAAGCAAGGGAAGTGCAGAAAGATGCAAGTGAGGTGCAGAAAGAGGCAAGAGAGGTGCAGAAAATGGCAAGAAAATTGTGGAAAGAGGCAAGATGGATGCAAACAGGGAAGAAGGGTACAGAAAGAAGCAAGAGAGGTGCAGAAAGAAGCAAGAGAAGTGCTGAAAGAAGCAAGAGAGGAGCAGAGAGAGGGAAGACGAGTGTAGAAAGAGGCAAGAAAGTTTCAGAAACATACAAAAGAGGTGTAGAAAGAGAGAACAGGGGTGCATACGGAGGTAAGAGTGGTGCAGGAAGAGGGGTGCAGAAAGAGGCAAGAGGGGTGCAGAAATTTGCAAGAGAGGTACAGAAAGAAGCAAGAGCAGTGCAAAAGTACCAACAGAAGTGCAGAAAGAGGCAAGAGGGGTGCAGAAAGAGGCAAGAGAAGTGGAGAAAGAAGGAACAGCGGTGCACAAAGAGGCAAGAGGGGTGCAGAAAGAGGGAAGAGAGGTGTAGAATAGGCAAGAGAGTTGCCCAAAGAGGGAAGAAGGGTGCAAAAAGAGGCAAGAGGGGTGCAGAAAGAAGCAACAGAGGTAGAGAAAGAAGCAAGAGAAGTGAAGAAAGAGGCAAGAGGGGTGCAGAAAGAGGCAACAGAAGTGCAGAAAGATGCAACAGAGGTGCAGAAAGAGGCAAGAGAAGTGCAGAAAGAGGCAAGAGAGGTGCAGAAACAGGCAGGAGAGGTGCAGAAAGAGGGAACAGGGATACAGGAAGAGGCAAAAGAGGTGCAGAAACAGGTAAAAAGGGTGCAGAAAGAGGCAAAAGGGGTACAGAAAGAAGCAAGTGAGGTACAGAAAGTGGCAACAGAGGTGCAGAAAGAGGCAAGAAAGGTGCAGAAAGTGGAACAGATGAGTAGAACGAGGCAAAAGAAGTACAGAAAAAGAAAGAAAGGTGCAGAAAGAAGCAACAGAAATGCAGAAAGAAGCAAGAGTGGTACTCTGCACACCATTAGTACCAATTTGATACCCACATTTAGCAATAAGTAACAGGTGACCATTCTAGGTTTACAAAGGGCCTTCCATCACGCTGTAACACTTGTCGCTGCATTTTTGGTAATGTTTGAGCCGTTTGAGCTAGAAGCAAGGTTTTTTTGTTCAAATCTGCAGATTATGCAGCAGATGATAGATTATGTGGCAAATGCGGAAAATGTATAACTGTGCAAAAGTCAGTGCAGCCAAATAGTGGCATAATTCCAGTGGCCCTGCTCATACCTCTGACTAGATCCAGAAGTGCTCCTCAGTGGTTCCTTCTTTTTTTTGTCTCATTGAGTCTATAGTTTAGATTTTATGGAAACGAGAAAGACTAAACCTGAGGTTACCACTCCACAACACAGACTATCATTCCACACAATGACTCTCCATAACACATAATCCCACTCTACATAATTCCTATACACTAAATACCACATACTTTCTATCCACATAATTTCACTGCACAACATACCACATAATTCCACTACACACAACCTACATCCACGCCACTCCAAGAAACATTAATAAAACACTTTTACATTTACAATGCCAATAGCTCTAACTCTCGCAAATGCTAAACCTATTACATTGCAAATGCTTCTTTAACTAGTAGTCGCGTTTGCAGAGAGGTGGAGAAAGGGGGCTGGGCCTCCGACCACAGCTCAGGAATTCTGCTGCGTAGGACTTACAGGAGGTACCAGGAGGGCTTCTTGGCCCCCAAAGTCTCTCAGGAGAAAAGTGGACTTCATCCCCCAACCCATAGTGTGCCAGGAGGCGCGTTTGCAGAGTGTTGGAGAAAGGGGGGCATGGCCTCCAAAGACCTCTTAGCAATCCTACTGTGTGGGACTTACTGGTGGTAACAGGAGGGGTAGTTGGCCCCCAAGGACAACCTTGGGGGCCAACTACCCCACCTATTACCTCCAGTAAGCCCCACACAGCAGCATTGGTAAGTTATCATTGCAGGCCACGCCCCCTTTGCCCATCTGTCTGCAAACGCGCTCCCCGGCGCACTCTTGGATGGGGAGTGAAGTCCCCTTCGCTGCTGGGGGTGGTTAGGGGCCAACTAGCCAACCTGTTACCTCCAGTAAGCCCCACACAGTGGGATTGCTGAGAGGTGGACACAGGCCACGCCCCCTTTGTCCACCACTCTGCAAACGCGCCTCCTGGTGCGCTCTTGGTTGGGGAGGAAGTCCCCTTACCTCCTGAGGGTCCCTGGGGGCCAACAAGCCTTTCAGTTACCTCCAGTAAGCCCCACACAACTGGATTGCTGAGAGTGCCTAGAGGCCACGCCCCCTTTTTACACCACTCTGCAAACACGCCGCCTGGCACACTGCTGCTCAGGGGATGAAGTCCACTTCAGTCCTGAGATCCTCAGGACACAAGAGGACCTCATCGCCCCACCAGCAGTGTGCCAAGAGGCGCGTTTGCAGAGTGGTGTAAAAAGGGGCGTGGCCTTCGACCACCTCTTAGCAATCCCACTGTGTGGGGCTTACTGGAGGTACCTGGTGGGCTAGTTGGCCTCTAAGGACCCTTAAGAATCGAGGGGACTCAATCCCCCAACCCAGAACGTGCCAAGAGGTGCGTTTGCAGAGTGGTATAGGGAGGGGGTGGGGCCTCTGGTGAGATGCCGGTTTTTCTATACTTTTGATATTTTTAGAAGGGGGTCTGTGTGGCCCCCCTTCTCTTACTATTTTTTGGGCCCTGGGGACCCCATCCCCCGGGCTTAGCCATTATTTATTTTTTTAACACGGGCAAGGGGCCGCATGGCACCCCCCTTCCCTGGGCCTCTTTTGGCCTCAGGGACCCCATCCCGAGGCCTGCCCTGCATTTTTTAATATTACTTTTGGAGGGGGGCTGCGTGGCCCCCATCCTGTGGCCAATTTTAGCCCTGGGGACCACATCCCCTGGGGCCCGGCCTTATTTAAAAAAAAATTAAATAAATTATATTTGTGAGGTGGGCCGCGTGGCCCCCCTTTCCTGGGCCACTTTTGGCCCCGGGGACCCCATCCCCCGGGGCATGCCCAATGCTTTATTTATTTTTTAAAGGGAGGGGGACAGCGTGGCCCCCCTCCCGGGCCATTTTTAGCCCCGGGTACCCCATCCTCCAGGGCATAGCCAAAGCTTCCTTAATTTATTTTTTTAAGGGAAGGGGGCCGAGTGGCCCCCCTCCTGGGCCATTTTTTGCCCCGGGGACCCCAACACCGGGGCATGGCCTCTCGTTGGGGACCGCGGGGGAGCTCCAATGCCCCCGCATTCCCAGCAAGCTCCCCGCCTCCCGCAGGAGCCTGCATTGCTTTTGGACAAGGGGAGCTGCAAACATGCAGCTCCCCTTGTCCAAAAGCAATCTGCTTTGCTTCATGGAAGCGAGAGCAGGTTTTCTGTTCTCGCTTCCATGAAGCAAAGCAGAGTTTGCAATGGCAGGACGGGAGCCGTGCTCCCGCCCTGCCATTGCAAACTGCAATGTCCCAGGGGTGGCACCCTGGGACATTGCTGGAGCTGGCCCTGGGGGGTGGTGGTCCCCAGGGCCATAGAGGGCTCCAGGAGGGGGGGCCGCATGGCCCCCTCCCTTCGTGAAAGTAGCCCCGGGGAGGTGGTGGTCCCCGTTGCTGGGGGTCTGCAACGGACCCCGCATTATCTTAATTAGTGCCGCAGGGAGGTGGTGGTCCCCGGGGCAGTGTGGAGGGGGTGCAGGAGCCCCCCCCACATGTATTTATTTACATTTAAGTACCAGGGAGGTGGCAGTCCCTGGGGCTTGGGGGGGCCCATGAGGCCCCCCTGCCCCATAATACAAAAGGCCCAAGGGAGGTGGTGGTCCCCAGGGCAGCATGGGGGGCAGGAGCCCCCCATGCAGTTTTTTTTTAAAAGCCCCAGGGAGGTGGCGGTCCCCGGGGCTGCGGGGGCCCCTGTGGGCCCCCGCTACATAAATTTTGATTGCCCCGGGACCTGGCCCACCAGGGGGCTTAAGGAAAACGAAGAGCGGGAGACCGCGCTTCGTTTTAAAAAAAAACAAATTCGTGCACCCAACGCGAATTCGTCTGAAAGTTTAAAAAAAAAAATGCTTTTTTGGGCCTGGGGGTCCATGTGGGACCCCTGAGCAGGCCTAGGGGGTCAGGGTGTTTCTACCCTGCTCCCTTTTCTTGTTTTTTATCTTTTTTTTACTGTTTTCTTGTGACTTGGTTTTACCGAGTCACAAGATGGCTGCCAACACTTCTTGGTTTGAAGTGTTGGCAGCCAATCAGAATGAAGCTCGTGATCGGGAGGGTTCGTGAATCCACCGCGGTCACCAGATATCAATATTTTTTATTTTCAAATTTCTCTGGAACTACTGAATGGACTTACACCATTTAAAGCAAAGAGTGCACTCTGGACCAAGAGCTACCTCTCTGCCAAATTTGGTGTAATCCGTTCAGCAGTTCGGGCTGTAGCCGCGACAAAAGTTCCTATGGAAATTAACATGGAGAAAACGCATTTTGGGACCCCTCTGTTTTCTCGGCCCCCGCTTGACGAATCACCCTGAAACTTTCAAGACAGGAGCTGCCCCATTAGTTTTGAAATTTTCGCGAAGATTCGTCAACCGGCGCCAAAGATATTGGCAAATCAAAAAACACCTTTCCTATGGAAACTAGGTCCTAATTATAACTACCTACTGGCGACCGCCAGTAGGTAATATAGAGATATATATAAATCGTACATCATGGGGTTAGGCAGTCTGGTTGCCAGCATTTGTGGCAATACTATAATAAGCCATACAACATATAACCATCTGCACCAATTCCGGGGGCTCACATTTGATTTTAATAGCAATAATACTATAAGATAGTGGCAGCAGTATATTCTCATTACCTTGGTTCAGCCAGCAATACATGTTTTCCACTTCTCTGTAGCTGCTCTGCTTCACTAGTTTTTTAAAGTTTCCCGATGCCCTCAAGCTTGTTAGGCCTTACTAGCAGTGGTGTTTATATGACACTAGCTTAACTGTGTGGAGCTAAAAGTCATGTATATTTTTTGTCCTGCTGGTGTGCAGGCACCGGGCACCAAGGCGCAAGCATGAAAACCTCTAACAGGCAGAAGAGACAATGCAGAAATGAGATGGCGTACCATTCAATTTAACCTAGTCCGTTTCAGAGGATTGTGTTGCTATGTTAAAGTCTCTGATTAAAGTGAATGTACATCACCATTCCCAGGTGACTGAAGCCCTCACTCACATTCCCCGAGGGTGGTGCTAATTATTGGGGGTGGTAACTTGTGTAATTTACTGTAGCGTAATTATGTGAAACTACAGCAAAAATTACACAAGATTACTCGGAATTATGCAAGGAACATAACCCTGCACTTTGAGCTATTTTTTACTGCATAATGCATTTTGAGTACAAAATTAACTTGAGGATGCAATTTGCACTAAGAAAATAGGGCTAAATGCAACAGATCAGGGCCAGCAGCAGCCAGCGGCCATTTGCGCTCTGTTTCTGTGCTCTTGGGTAGACATATTTGCCCCAAATTGCTCCAAATTACAGAAATTGGCATAATTGCACCATTTATGATAATTTCAAATCACAAGAGTAATGCAAAATTACTGAAATTCCTACGATTACTCCAGCGTAGTTAAAATTTCACCCAGGTCTACTAAATATTGCCCTTTCTTTGTTTCTATGGTATTAGGATTAGCTGCAAGTCTATTTATGTGGCGCAACTAACACATCACACAGCTGGTTGAAACCCGCCCTGTTGACTGATTGAAACTACCTGACGTTGTAGGGGGGAGTGAGTTAAATAGTTTTTGAAAAGCTATTCCTTTTTTCAAAACAGGTGAGTGAAGCGCATCTGACCTTAAATCATCACCACTTTGCAGTGCTTGTATTCTTTCCCTTTATCGTTTTTAGGTCTCGCCTAGCGTTGCAGAGCGCATGCGCTGCTCGTTCTGCGAGACATATTGTGGTAGAGGAGATTTCATAAGGGGACTTGAAGCCCCGCCCATTATTTTCATTGGCTGGCGTCATCGTTTATGCTAAACGGTGGCCTCCGATAGAAAATGAGGCTTCTTTGTTACCGCCCTGTCTCCTTTTGGGACGGCCCATCCGGACTGGATCGTTTGCTTGACGGCTGTCGTGAGGGTATTTTTTATCTAAAGAAGGTGTGTAGTGACGGATCATGTTTCTGAAGTCTTGTTACGACCGGAGTCTGCACAAGGAAGCATGCGAGAAGACACAAGGCGCTCTTAATGGCTGTCTGTGGACCAGTGTCCTCACACAGCGCCTTACTCCGAATTTCCGATGGCTGCTCGCTGCACCAGTTCAGCATTCCCAGAAAATTATACGAGTGGTGCTTTGATGAAAAATAAAGATTCTTCTCCGCAAATTATTGGTGAGTCGTGGCCTTTGTCCAGAACCTGACCCCATGAGTCAGTATTCTATACCGACAGGCGCGCTCGCTCACCAGAGGGCACCCACAACACTTCCAGGGGTGGGAGGGGCATACACACAAACGCGAAGCCACGCGCGCACACGCTTGATGACCGTGCTTGTGAAAATTAGATATTTGCCTGTATTTACATTAAATGTTTTCAAGTTTTTCTAGGCGCTTATTTCACCCAAAGGCAACATACGCCGGAGATAAAAAGAAAACATTAAAATGTGGCCCCAGGTGCAACAGCAAGCACACTCACATTTAATCTGTGAGTACATTCCAGTAACAAACATTAAAAGCGGCATCATTTGCGTAGTGCACAAATGGCAGCCTTGCTGCAATGCAGATGCATTAGATGTACAAAGAAAGGTCAAACGGGGAACGTCCGGCCTAGAGGCCTTGTATTGTGAAATGTGTGTTTACTGAGCTGACGGCGGGCGGGGCGCAGTGACTTGAGGCCCACGCAGCTGTTTGTAAATGTATTGTTTATAAACACGAGGAGGGAGGTATTCTGAGGGCTCAGGGCTTGTCGGGGAGGGATCTCTGAAGCCCACAGCAGACTCCACACAGCACAGTGGCGACTTCAGTGAGGATGTCATCACTGTAATGCAGGAGCATGCCGCTACAATGCACTGTAATTAGTTACAAACCGTACAATTCTGTACGCCATAAAATAAAGTATAACATGGCCTGCCCTGAACAAAACAAAACCAGTGGCATTCATTCTTCTGAGTCAACATATGGCTGCCTCGCACACACATGGTGGTCAAGAGCAACGCTGTCGGAGGGGAACGCTGTCTATAGGCACACATCAGTTACATGCAGCCCAGTAAGTTCACGAGCTGAAACACAGTTGTGTGCATTACAGTCCAGCACCGTCTATTACAAGCCTGATCCACACTTAAAGACACCCTTCGACTATTTACTTCATAGCTACTGTCACGTGCATGTTTGAAGCAACTCCACTGCCGACAGCGACATCACCAAATATTCATTGGAAGTGTTTGACATTGTGTGTGTGTTTATATGTGGTGTGTTTTCTCTGTGTAATTGTGTGTATGGTGTTTGTGTGCATTGTGTGTGTAATATGTTAGGGGGATGTGTGCTGTGTGTGCGTGTTTAGTAAAGGCTGGGCCTGGTGTGTTCATTTGTCATACAACTTTGTGAGAGTGTGTGTGTGTCGTGTTTATGTAGTATGCGTGTGTGTGTGTGTACATCGTGCGGGTTCTTGCGTGTGGTACGTGTGTGTTTACTTGTGGTGTTTGTGTTTTTGTTCCTGGTGTGTGTCTGTGATGATCCGTATGTTCGTGTAGTTAATGTGTGTGTTATGTGGCGTGTGTGTGCATGGTGTTTGAGCGTGTGTTTGCATGTGTCCGTGTGCATGTATGAGTCTGTACAGATTGTGACTGTAAGTGTGTTATCATCACTAATTACTACAGTAATCTCAACCTGATGATAGTTCCTCGCCTCACGCTCCGTGACGTCAGTGAGCGCCTTATTTGAGCTCAGGGCGTGTGTTATTTTCCTGTAAACAGCTAATATAACTGTGCCTCTGATAACGCAGGTGAGGCATCGAGGCAAACACACGTTGCAGCATATTTGCATACAGAGTATGTGCGTACAGGCGTGAAGAAGAAATGGTCTACCTTCTATGTAACCTCTTTACCTAATTTACAACCGCAGAGTTCAGGCGAGATCGCTCTCCTCGCTATACATAGAATTCAAAATATTGCTGAAGTTTGAAAAAGTTGTACGATAAACTTTGGCACGAACCGTAACTTGTTTAGAGTGTTTGCAGGAGACAGAACTAGAGATTGGGGTCTAATGTTCATTCAAGACACCAGGAAGTGTACACGGGTCCCTTCATTTTGTGACAAACGATGTCTGCTTTCAGGTGAAGTTGCTCTCCGTTCAGTATTCTGAGGTGCTTTCATCTGCACCAGTCGGGGTGTTTGCTCTTTGACCTGATATATCTAAAGCGCCCTTTCTGTTGGTATAGATGGTGAGGTTCATTGCATTTTTAAAGCTATTAGTATTGTAAATAACAATGCCTTGTATTTATGTTTTAAAACCCAAAACATAAATAAAAGGCATTGTCATTTACAATGCCAATAGCTCAAAATCGTGTGAATGCGAGACCTATTGCATTGCAAATGCTTGTTCTAGGTAGTTCTCTTCAAACCTCGGTTTGGTGTTCTTGCAGTTTTGATTTAAAGTGTTAAAGCATCTAGACACAGACATGCGCGGTGTTCCTGAATAGCAAGTCCAGGATTCATGGGACAGTAATACCGTGGACAAAATATTGAAGTACAAAATACCGAAAGGTATGTATAGATTTTCTATGTCTAACTCCGCATCTCCATACCTTGAGGCTATGCATGTATACATCGTCAAAGTACATACATGTGGAGGTTATGATAGTAAATCTATACTTCCTTTTGTGCACTTACCTCTCAATATTGTCCCTTGATAATTTTCCCACAATATTAGTGTGCCACGATATTCTTGTACTTTATGTTTAAGAATAAAATTAAAATGCACAAAGGATATTTACATGTCTTATCACATTGATGTCAGACCTATTGGCTTTGCCATTGCTTGTAGTCCAAGAAGGCATGGGAGGACAAAAATGTCGGGAGAAAAGCGTCTCCAAGCCAGCATATCCTTACTGAAGCCAGAGGGATGTGTAGAAGGAGGTGCTGCGGAGGAAGTTCCTAACTCAAAAAAAGTGTAACAGCAGAGGAATAATGCAGACAAGGTTCAATATATAAGCAAGTTGCAAAGAGTTAGCAATTCAAATGCTCTGAGATACAAAGCTACTTCATGATTGACAAATTTGTTTATAAAAACGAATTGCCCCAGAGTGCATGAATCAGTGTTATCATCTTGTCCAACCAACCTTGGAAGGATGAAAGTCTTACATGGCATTCCTAGGAAATGTACATGAATGAAAGCCAGTTCACCGAAATCACTGCAGCCGATGCTGAAATTAACATATAATAAACCCAACATCCTGGGCGGGTACAAAAAATAGCCCAGGATCCTGGGCTGGTACAAAAAACAGCCCAGGATCTTTGGTTTACTGAATGATTTACATAGGTTGATTTTATATAATTTTCTGTCTGAAAATTAGTTTTTAACAATTTTTTTGTAGTAGGTTCTAAACTTGCCAATGGATGTATCAGTGGAAATGAGACATACATTTTATATTATGTCAACTTATTTTAGGTAACGGGGGGCGTGGCTTGATGCGCAACAGAGATGACGGCTTTTCTTTGAGCTCCGTGACACTACCGGTGCGGAGGTTCATTTAACATGTTGTACGGGTGATTTTGTCATTGCCCTTCAGCTCCGGAGAGCGGCGGAACACTCAAGGATCATTGGAGAGTGTTTTAATTTAATTGAAACACTCAATTTGAAGCTGCGACATGGGAGGTGTGGTGTTGAATATTTTTTCAAAATGGCGACCGTCTGTAAAATTCTCCACACAAATTGACATATGGATGCTGTATTACGTTACCATTGCGCCTATTTGCTACATTAATGCTTCCTAAGGTACTGTTTTATATTATTTCATTGCGACGCCTCGCTGTGACCGTACCATAGGGGTGTGGCTTATTGCTCAGTGGAGGTGATACCACTTTCTTCAGCTTTGTGACACTGTTGATTAAATTACAAATGCTACAAGGGATTTTCAACTACCCTTCAGCCCCAGAGATTGGGTGGAAGACCATCGTATGTCGGAGAGTGGTTTTTCTCTCCTAGAGCTACCTAATTTGACACTGCGACATGAACTGCGATGCTGTGATACTTTCTAAAATGGCGGCCGTTTGTGCAATTCTCCTCACAATACGTTATGGAGTTGCTAAATCTCACTATTAAAATTCTTAAAGGCTCATTTGACGTCATTTAAAATACTACTATACATTGTTCTCACTCCACACAGCGCTGTTCATAGCTATCACATATTTTTCACAGATATTTTCTCTTCAGGATCTGAAGCTTTAAAATGATGACAGCTGTCTGAATTTTGTCTCATATTGGTCTATTTAATTGAATGGATATAATCTGTCATTGAGACTGGCTCTAGTGCTGGTTGCCCATTTCATGTGTTATAAAGTGGTGATGATAATATCCTGTTTTAGTACTTCCTATTAATTTGGCGGTACGACTGAATAATTTGTTTGGCTATTGGAGAATATTTCCTTCACTCTAAGGCCATACTCCGCTTTATCTGCTCCTTCTAAAGGCTCATTTGACGTCATTTAAAGTACCACTCTACATTGCTCTCACTCCATGCAGCGCTGTTCATAGCTATCACATATCTTGCACAGATATTTTCTTTTCAGGATCTGAAGCTTTAAAATGGCGACAGCTGTCTGAATTTTGTCTCATATTGGTCTATTTAATTGAATGGATATAATCTGTCATTGAGACTGGCTCTAGTGCTGGTTGCCCATTTCATATGTTATAAAGTGGTGATGATAATATCCTGTTTTAGTACTTCCTATTAATTTGGCGGTACGACTGAATAATTCGGTTGGCTATTGGAGAATATATCCTTCACTCTAAGGCCATACTCCGCTTTATCTGCTCCTTCTAATCATCTTAAGGCTTTCTGCTGACGGCTGTTACGATCTTATCCAATGGCAGAAGGCATGGGTGTTACTACCAAAGACAGAGACTCCAAAGGGAACTTAAAACGCTCCAAACAGACCTCTCCTACTCCAGAATCACCAGCTAAGGGTAGTCTTGAATCTACCTCAACTTTGGATGCAATTTTAGTTAAGCTCAACACTGTTCATGATATTGCACAAAGTACCAAAACAAATACGGATTTGCTTCAGGTAGAGGTGGCTGCAATTTGTAATGATCTCAAATCTCTTTCACTACGTGTTTCTAATGCGGAAACGAGGATAAGTAGTGTGGAAGACTTTACAAATAAATAAGCGAAGCACATTCAAAATTTGGAGCGTTCCATTGCTTCATTGAGGAGAGATCTCATGGAACAGGAGGATTGAAATAGAAGAAGTAATCTTCGTATTTTTGGATTTCCGGAGGATTCTGAAAAGTCTGCCCCTTCAGTAATTGATTTCTTGCTTACTTGGATCCCAAAAACCCAGAATATTTCTTTCAATAAAGACTTTGAGATAGAGTGTGCTCACAGGGTTCCAACTTTTAAACCAAGATCGATGTCATCTCCGAGGACCCTGATTTTTAAACCTTTGCGCATCAACATACAGATCAAATTTTGGCACAAATGAGGAAAATCAAATCGATACAATGGGAAGGTCACAGAATATCCATCTCACAAGACTTTGCTAGAGACACAGTGAGCAAAGGCTTCCTGAATCTGTGTAAGAGACTCACTGATATGAATATTCCGTTCTCCTTTGCTGGTCCCTCAAGATTACGGATCACTTTTAAAGGTCGTCCACAGATCTTTTATGAACCCTCAGATCTTTCCACATTCTTGGATAATCAATTTGAATCGCAGATGGACTCAGACTCTCTTCCTGGTACCGCTCACCTCTAATGATTTGTCATTATTGTCACGGCTGTACCTAATGCTGTTTCATTTATCTAGTTCATACGCTGGCTCTTTTCTTTCTTGTGTCTTGCCCACAATTTATGTAACTGTTGCTGTTTTTTGAACTTATCCTACAATTGGTGATTCGACACTGCAATTTTGCAGTATTATATTTAGTACTACTTTGGGTTTGGTGGGCGGAATTTGCGTAGTTGCACTACGCAAACTTCCGCAAAACAGTAAAAAATCTCCACGAGCACCCGGAAATTCCGCGAACACGCGGAATTCCTTGCCCCGCCCGTTTGCGATGTGTTTTTGCGTGCTCGCGGGGAAATATGTCGCTAACTTGTCCATGCGGTCGCTAATGGGCGCGGCCATCTTGTTTTTCACTTGTCCCGCCCGTTCGCGATGCTTATTTCCTGTTCCGGGTCGCATATTGCGTGCTCCCACCCGTTCACGATGAGTATTTCCTGTTCGGGAATGCGTATTACGTGTTCGCGATGCTTTTTGCGTGTTTGGGGGGGAAATATCGCGCAAACTTGCCCATGCGGTCGCAATGGGCGCGGCCATCTTGTTTTTCACTCTATTGCTATGGTTCTGGGCCTGCTTTTCTATCCTCCCTCTATCTTTGCAATCCTTTGTTTCTGTACCCTTTTTTTTTATTTATAATCTTTCTCTCTATTTTCCTGATTCTATATTTTGACTTTTTTTCAAATTTTTGTGACTTTTTCTACTACTTTTTCACTCTTTTTCTATAACTTGCTTTTTTCATTTATTTTACTTACTTTTCGAATTCCTCCCTTTTCTTTTCCGCCCCCCTCCCCGAGTCCCAGAACCATGGCCAAGGGTGTGGGCATGGGCAAGGCCAAGGGCAAGGCTGCTCGTAGCCGCAGCCGCGACCGCCTTCCCTGCGGAAGGTGGCGCCCACACGGGGTTCAGGAACGGGCCTTATTCGGTGAGGTGGAGGTGGCCACCTCCCCTTAACCCTGGCAGGAGGCAGCAGGCCTGGGTCCGGGTACGGGCTCCGGGAGCGTCGCCAGCGGTGGGGAAAGGTGCGCCGGGCAGTGTTTCGCTGCTCTGGTGTCCGGCGCACCGATACCCAGCTGACGCACCGGTGGTCCGATATCCTGGACCGGGAGCAGGACCTGCTGGACCTGCTAGGAGTGGAGATCCCGGGGCTTGGTGAGTAGCTATTTAATGTTACTACTTTGTGTTCTTCTGCTCTGTGTTATATATTGCGAATATATTTTTTTTCCCGAACAGCAAGAATGCTGCTGCTTACATTGCAGGTAAATTACGTTTAAAAATCTTTTGTGATTGCTTATGACACAGGTGCTCGGCGCTACTAATCTCTTACTTGTTTGCAACTTTGCGCTCACTTGTCATGATTATGTAAGAGTTTACTTTAGAGAACTTAAGTTAGGTAATGCTTGAGAGACTCTAGTCCTTCCTTTTTCCTCCTGCCACTAAGAAGAGATAGTGGTGGATTGATATGTTTAGTTACTTATTAGTAGGTAATTTTTTAGTGCTCTGCGTGACGCATCCTCTGTCACGTCACGTGTTGCTGAGTGCTGCTTAGCCCAGTCCTTAGTAGAACCTTTTGTAGTTTGTTTAGTGAGTGGTAATAGGCTTATCACTAGCAGAACATCAGCAGTTACCAACCAACAATTTGGTGTATGCAAAAATGTATGCACGTGTCCTCCATCTATGCATTTTTGAGGACTAAAATAAATGGAAATGCAGACTTAGTGAACAATTGGCCCGTCTGGAATAGGTGGGCTAGGTCACGTGGTACTTAGGCTTAGTTAGTATTTTGGAATCAGAATGGAACACTGGAATAGTGTTCATAAATAATAACAAGACGGACCGCGAATCCCGCAATACTAGTCGACCAGATTTAGATAGGTCAATTTTATTGCAATTGTTGTTTCCATAAATGTTTTTTTGAGCGTTTTTGAAACTATTTGATTTGTTTCACACCAATCATCCATGTTTGTCTCTTTCTTTCTTACATCTTTCATGATCAGCACCCAGGGTCAGGAAGACGGGGTCGGAGTCGGCGGGAGCTGGAGAAGATGCCTCCCAGGGCCAGGAACGCTCCTCTACCGAGGGCTCTACTGCTGGCCCCAGTAAGTCCTCCTGTTGTTAATATTAATAATTATACTTCCCTAACTTTTACTGCACCTTATTTTTTCCGAACTATTATTTCGATTTCCTAATTCTATTTTTTACAAAATCTTCTTCGATCTAGACAATCAGTTTCTAAATTCTTGTTATCCCTGCCTCTAACTGCCTCTGCTATGACTCTACTACTACTACTACTATTAGTCTGTCTGTAGCTAAGCTTGCCCAGGTGGCCACTCTTTATTTAAAAGGTTTAAAACTCCGATTCACCAATCGCTCTAGCCACTGAGTCCAGTCCTTTGGGTTGTCCTCTTCTAGTCTTCTTCATCTTGAGGCTTTTCGAAAATTCCCACCAACATAATGCCCAACCAGATATTTTACTATTTTTGATAGGATAGGACATACTACTACTGTTGTAGGGATTCTGCACATACAGAACTATGCACAAGAAAATAGGACGTTGGTGATAGGAGGTTGGACCTTCCTCACACCTCACCCACAATCCCCTGACCGACTAGCTATAGTGTCTCATTAGCTCCCTGAACCCACCGAAGATACCCAATGATTAGGCAACCCAGAACATAACACTACACTCCCGACCTCTCAGAGTTGTGGAAGCAATGCACACCCTTTCGCTCACTCACTCGTTTAAGTCCACACCAAATACCACAGAGTCTATGTAAGTTCAAAAGGTTTATTTTCAACTAATAAGCTCTGTACGTTGTTCTATAATGCAGCATACGAGCCAGCACCAACAGCAAAATGCATAATATTAAAACAATAAACATTGTTACAACCACAAGTCCATAGAAGACAAAAGGGGAAATCATGATAACTGAACAGTGGTTGAAGAACCACCCTCCCCTTGGTAGGAATATAGTTTATATAAAATTATAAATGAAGATCTCTGAGCGAATTCTGGGGGACCCCTCACCTTAGAAGAACCTAGAAGTACTGGTTACATCATAAGCTCTGCCAAGCTCTGGTTCGTAGAAGGGAATCTTCCGTCTGTTATGAGAAAAATGGTGCGCATTAGTATATTGCAAGCATTTCTCAGTCGTGCCAAAAAGTGTAGCATGTTAAGGCTAAGCAATATGGACTGACCACCAGAACTCCATAACAAAGTGGCTTGTTTTTTGACCTTGTACGCAGCGCTCAGACAGTAGCAGTATGAGCTCATGTGGGCTCAAAGGCGTCTTACACAACAAGCTGCGAGGTAACGTGCGCAAAAATAAAAGACACAAAGCTAAAATGGTTGCGCGGCTCAGGCTAACTTAGCAAAGAGACTAGCATGACCCTAGTGACCATATAACACTACTAGTGTCTACTCTACTCTAATAGTACCAGATTTGTACTAGTGATGTCTGTTGTATATGTATGTATTAACTTTTTTTTCAATCTTGCTAGTGAAAAAGAATAAATAGGGGGAGGTGTATATGGCATCTAAAAAATGTGTAATGTTTTTTCTAGGCGTACTACCAAGCACCAGTGCCGGGGCAAGCGGCAATGGCGACTCAGCCATTTCGGAGGGGGCAGGAGATGTGGCAGCTGCAGGAGCTGCAGGGGGTGAGACAGCAGCAGTGGCGGGCAGTGGTAAGTTATCCTTACTTATTGACATTACACTCACTGCAAGGGTGTACACTGTTCTGTTGAGACTTAGTAAGTAAGAAGTTGTTGTGAACAATGGTTGAAGAAGACACCCTTTACTTAGCATTAGCAATAGCATTAGCGGCGGTAGTTGAGTAACCAATGGCCTTTTCTATCTGACCTCAACTCAGCTGTGAAAGTTTTATGGAGAAGACTAAAAGTCAGATCAGATGACCTTAATGGATGTGTTGAACGAAAAGGGAAAGAAGGGTGGAAGGAGGAAGGACGGACGAGATGTAATATTATTTATGACTGGCAGAAAAGGATACGTGGGAGGCATGCATAGGTGGCTGATAGGAATCAGATGCATGGGTGGTTGAAGGATGGGTGGAAGGTGAAAGAAAAGATGCCTGACTGGGTGGGTGAAACTGTATGGGTGGATAACAAGAATCCTCAGTGGTGTTTGGGTCAAGCTCAAAGCCAAGGCAAGCGAGGAAGGAAGGACACATGGGTGGTGGTTTATAAAAAAAGAATAAATGTTTGTTGTTTGTGAAACAAACTAAGGTTTGTTGAGAGATTAAGAAGAATGATAGTCGTTCACTTTGAATGGATGGATGCCTGGATGGTATTCATCATAGATAGCATAGGTGGAGGAGACTGTCACTGCCTGAAGAGTCTTAGTTTGAAGAGAATGTAAAAGAAACCGCGCCAGAGTAGTAAAGCCGAGGAGAATATAAGTTGAATTTTCACTCAGAATACTCCCTTGACTCACAGTAGTTTGCAAGCACAGCATATATATTGTGTATGTTTGTAGGTAATAAAAGCGCCTTCCTCCGACTCCGAGGGCCACTCCCTACCTATGTTAATTTATTTTCAACTGTGTCAGCCAGCCTGCCATGGGTGGCCTATCGGCTGGTTACACAATCAATCAAAACAAAGAACCTCATGTCGTCCCATATATAAGCAATGAGCATTGGAACAGATATCATCTGCCTTTTTGTAGTAGTCAGGGCAGGGTGAAAGTGAAATTGAGCAGTTGCCCTTGATGTAACAGAGTATGGCCAGTACCACCCGTAATAGAAAAATACCAGCTTCCCCACCTGCAGACAGTAGTAAATAAAACTAACGTGAGTCTGCATCATGACTCGAGTATGTTTGTCTTGGGCGCAAGCAGACTGAGCTGGCATGCCGGCTACAACAAGGTTACGTAATTTCGCTAAACAAGAGAGAAGAAGAAGACTGGTGTACTGTGTACTTGAGTCCATAGTGCTAGTATAATACCTGAAACTCCCACAAATGTTAGAGGCCAAGGAAGTGGGAGGATGGATACATACCACAAATGTTATGTCCTGTGCTTGCTAGTGCTACTGTGCCAGTATGTGTTGAATTAATTTTGTGTTACTGTTTTGCTAAGAGTATTGGTTTCAATAGTCTTTTTTTCTTTCTTGATATAGCTCCTCCATCCAAAGCAAAACCAACCAGGAAGGAGTTGGCAGCCATGGCCCGGCGCCGGAAGCTGGAGGCCATCTGTAAAGAGTACCAGCGGCTGGTGGTTCTGGCGGAGGAGGAGGAGGAGGAGGTGGCAGCAGCTGCAGCCTCCTCCAATGCCCCGGGCCCTAGCCAGGCCCCTACAGTCGTACGGCGCCGCGGTAGTCAGCCGCCCGCCGATGTTCAACATCCGGCACTGCTGCCCCCCCTGTGGATGCAACTGCAGGGCATATGCGCGCCGCTTGCTCCTCCGGAATGCACGTCTAGAGGAGCAGGTAGAGGAGCTACAGAGGAGGATCAAGGTCCTGGAGAAGGACAACATTAGAAGAGCCCGCCGACAACATTAAGAGTTTAAGACCCTGTTGGATTGCCCCTTTTTTAATCCTTTTTTTGGTGGGTGGGAATTGGGCGTTGGGGTTTATGGACATTTTGGACATTGGTTGGACTTTCTCGTTTTGGACATTGGTTGGGGTTAGGGAGAGGGGTGGGTCGGGTGTTGTGTGAATTTTTTACATAGTTCATTTTTGTTAGGGTATTAAACTATATTCATACTTAAACATAGCATACGTTGTTAATGTTTTGTTGGGGGAGTTACTGTTTTATGCCACATGGTTTCCTTGCTGCTGCGGGGCCGCAGCCAGTGTTTGATTTAAATAATCTGCCGAATTTGTAACACACAAACAGATAGATGCGGTACCCCTCACTGAGTGACTTGTCCTACTAGTACTGTCAGTCTCTCCTCCTAGCCCATATTTATACCTCCCCGAAACTTCTTATCTTACCTGTGATTGATGTTTAAGTTAGGCACAGCGATGGCTGCATGGCGATGATGGTTTTGTTTCCCAAGAGAATGGAGATGCCATGGTTGTGGTGGTAGTAGTAGACACTGGCAGTAGCATTTGCAAAAAAAGAAAATGAGACAGTCAGTCGCCTGAGACTCTGGGAGGAGTAGTAGAACGAAGTAAATAAAACATAATGGTGGCGGGGATAGCCTAGTACAACAAATTACAAACTGTAGTTGTGTAGAGTCACTCGACTAGACCTACACTCGACACAAGCGTAACCTTTAGTGCTGGGTGTAGTAGGATGACAAATCCAATCGCTGCCGGCAATTAATGATGATGGATTAGGTTCCTTTGGTAAAAAAATTACCTCGCAAATATACTGATCATGGGTGGGCAAGCAGAAGAAGATCCTCGCCCTGCCTTGAAATTGAATTAGTGTTGCTTTCGCCACATCCGCCCCAGCAAGCGTGTGATCAATTATTGGTCTACATTTAATTTAGTCACACCTCAATAAATCACACAGCCCGGGGAAGAGGGTTAGGGTTTGATGAATGGTTGGGAAGGGGGTTTGGGGAGAGGTTTGACAAAGAAAAACAGTACGCATGGACAAACAACAAAACACAATCTTGGCAGACGACCATATCCATAAATCTGTTAAGGGAGAAAAGGAAATGCATGCATGATGATGATAACTTGATGGTTAATGATAAGTAGTACTTACTAACTACTACTAGACAATTAGACAGTACAGGGCAATAGTATATTATGCAATTTGCCTTGCCTGTCTGCCCTCAGAGAGACCCGAATTACATACAGTTTCTGTTCTGTTGTACCGGGCTTACTTTTAAAGATAGCAAAGAAAATTCAAAAATAGCTGTAGAGATGAATTATAAGCAGAGAGCAAACATAATAATAACTAGGGGTGGGCGGAATTTGCGTAGTCGCGCTGCGCAAAACTCAGCGAAACGGTAAAAAATCTCCGCGAGCACGCAGAGTTCCGCAAACACGCGGAATTGCTTGTTCCGCCCGTTCGCGATGCTTTTTTCCTGTTCGCGAATGCTGTTTGCATGCTCGGGGGAAATATCTTGCGAACGCGCATTTTGAAAGAGCGAACAAGCAAAAAATTCCGCGAAGCCGCAGATCGCGGAATTTTTGGCAATTCCGTGTTCTCCGCGGAACGTGAAATTACTCAAATTTCGCAAATTCCGCGAGCGGAACGGAATTTACCGCCCAGGCCTAATAATAACAACAACACACAGTAGTAATGATTGAAGACAAAAAATGAATCAAATTATTTAAAAGTTGATACTGTTACTGTATGTTATCCTGGTCAAAATGCGGAGTTGCATCTCGGCATTCCTCTTGGTCCTCCCTTCCATGGACGCTCCGTCCATCAATCTTGGGTGACGCCACTGCCTGCCTGGCAGATGTAGATTCATTGGTAACGTAAGTGTGAGTTGTTTTTCCCAGTATAGCACAGGGTAAGGGCCGGCCTGTAATTGTAGATGGAAAAACAAAAGGGATATTTAAAAATCAAGTAGGAAAAAAATGCATTAATTACGGTGGAGTGCAACAAGAACACTTTCAGAGGCAGAATGGATACATCATGTCTACTCTAGTCTGTTTCCAGCATTAACCTACAACAACAGGACAGAGCAGGCCCACGGCACCTGTGACCCATCCTCCATTTAGCGTACATTTTTTGACAGAGGCAGACAAAGCACATATACAGCAACATAGCATTTTACAAATTAAGTGACTAAATCAATGCACCGCTGTCAGTCATACCACTACACTCGACTCCACCACTACACAGACATGTAGGTCTGCTGTGGTTGTTGTTGACTTGTTTACCTTTTATGCCACTCATGAAATGCCCTGACTTATTCCATCAATCATCTCCGAACCTTCTCAGTGACTGCGAAGATAATATGTCACTGTGGTCATCATCATGGTGTTGTCCAACTTAGTGTGCAGTGTACAGATTGAGTCCCCTTTCCATATTCAAAATGCAATGGATCAGCCTGCAGTAGAAGTACAAATTTGTTATTAAAAAACAAGAAGGGAAACATTGCCTTGAGTTACTTTTAGTGTGTAGATTAGATAATAGTACACAATGAAGTAACTTCATGCACAACAAACAACAACACAAATCACTCAGTCAGCGTCCAATGCATGGCATCATTCATTACCTGTTCCTTCTCATCTTCAGTTAATGGGCAGTCTCTCTCGGCTCGGAAAGGAGGATAGCTATAGTAGTCATCATCATGTTCCACTTCTTTTGGAGGGACTCAACGAGGCAAGATTTTCTTTTTTCTTCTATTATGCTACATTCAATCATCATCTGGCTTGAGGGAAATGGATTTAGGGCGATTCAGGAGGATGGAGGAGCAGGACTCGGAGGAGTGGACTGAAATGCAGACAGCTGCAACTCATATATGGCAATAAAAAGACTAGAAGACGGTGGTGATGGATTTGTTGTGATTCGAAGTTTCGAACCAGAAAGACAGGCACACAAATAAAAGTAAAAAAGGGAGGAAGACAGTAAGAAGTGCAAGCCTAGTTGTCAGGGAAGAATAGCTTGTCCTCAAACTCTGGGGGTTCAACCAGAAGTAGGTAATCATCATCTAACACACTACTTCCATCACCTGAGCCGCTGTCCTCATCTTCTTGCATTGATTCATGTATTGTGTAATTCGGTGGTATAAAGTGCTGATTCATTTTGATCATGGTTAACCTCTCCACGTTTTTGTGTGTGAGACTGGTCCTTTTCACTGTTACAATGGAACCAGCAGCACTGAAAACACATTCAGAAGACACACTTGCGATAGGGCAAGCCAGATAGTTTATCGCCAGCCTGCTGAGCACTGGCCATTGACCCCTTTTCCCATACCAATACCGCAATGGGTTTTTATCAATGTAGACCTCTGTTGGGTCATCCAGATAGGCCTGGACCATCTGCTCAATGTTCAGGGGTGCTACACTTTGTTCGGCCTCTTTTGTCTTTGCATCAGCACTGGACCTAGCAAGTCCTTGCTGTAAATACCAATCCTTTGCCGTTTTTACTGGGGCTGATGATCCGGTTCTTGCTGTTGTCGATAGTGTTGGTGACAGCTCTGAGCCAAACGCACCGCCCTCAGGCTCTGAAGTTGAACTTGACGCCGGATGCCCTGCTGCAGTACTTGTTGTGGGTTTGAGTAGCGGGCCTTTAATTACCAGCCGTTCATTTTCAAAATTACTAGCTGCCTCAGCTATCCAAGTTTTGTACCGGGCAACATCCACTTCTGAAAAAGGAAGTAATGTCTTACTGTTCAGTGCCGATTTGTACCGTGGATCCAGAATTGTGGCACAAATGTAATGTTCTTGGGACAAAATCTTAGTTTGCACCCTTGCATTTTCAGCTAAGCGACGGGATAAGCTCTCCACCAACTCATATGCTTCTTTTTTTCCCTCCACACCTATGTACGCTTCAGACACCTCCTTCAACTGTTGCTCTAGCATGTGCAACAATGGGACAGCTTGGCCCATAGTACAGTCCTCCTTGCTGACTTCATGTGTGAAAGGAAGAAGCATGTCTGTCAGGCATTTAACTAGGCACCATTGGTCCATCTGAAGGGTCATGCCTTTCACAGTAGCATCCCCTCTTTGCATGACATATTCATTGATTGGTCTGTACTGCTCAAACAGACGGTCAAGCATGTAATAAGTTGAGTTCCAACGTGTTGCCAGCTCCTGGATGAGTGCTTTGACTGGCATTCTATAGTCACGTTGAATGATACTCAGCTGCTTCCGGGCTTTAAAAGAATGGCTGAAATGAGTGCATATTCTTCGGCAGGTGGTCAGTAAGTTGCTGACTATGGCTTCTTTTTTCAGAAAGTCTTGAACTATAATGTTAATGCAGTGCGCCAAATACGGGACCCTGAAATAGCCACCATCCCCCATGGCCTTAAGTACATTACTGCCATTAACCGTGGCAACAAAACCAATGTTAAGCCCTCTTGGGCGCAGCCATTCAAAGACCTTGCTGTTAAACTCTTCCAAAATTTTTGCAGCAGTATGAGATTTCTCCATGGCGAACATGGCTACAGTTGCATGTTTCCGAGTAGCATTAAAAATCTCAGCTGTGTCAACAGCACCTACTTCAGATAGCTTTTCTCTAAACCCCACAAAAGAGACCCAGTGTGCAGTGATGCACATGTAATCAGTGGCTTGGCAACTGGTCCACATGTCTGTTGTCAGGTGGATATTGTGAACAGCACTCTGCTGCAAAGCTTGTCCAAGCAATTCCAGCACATCGTGATGTAGTGCTGGAACAGCAACTCTGGCGAAATAGGTCCGGCTGGGAACCTTCCATTTAGGGCAGATGGCTGACACAAATTCAAGGAATCCCACCCCTTCCACAAATGAAAAGGGAGAAGGTCCAGCGCTAACATTTTAGCCAGCTTCGCATTGTACAACCGTGCCGTTGGGTGGTTGCGTTGGTACTGCCCTTCCGACCTAAGCATGCTGTCAATGGTAGGCTGGATTATTTTCCTTTGTGGTGCAGCTGTCTTCTTGAACCCAGTTAGGCTCAACAACGCACTGCTTTTCATTGCAGTACTCGGTTGCCTTGGTGTCTCAGTCTGACTCTGAGTCTGACTCTTCTTACTACGGTGCCACTGAGATGTTGCTGAGGATGTGGGCGGTACCACTACACTGCTGGGGACAGGACTAGAAATGTCTCCCTCTTGTTGTCCTTCCACCGCGATCATATCTTCTTCTACTTCTTCATCCCCACCAACAGCAATGGGTGCAGTTTTACTTTTTTGTAAGCGAAGTAGGTGAGCCTCTCACTGGATGATGTGGTGTTTTTTGAGATGACTTGTTTGGCCTCCGGTACCATAGTTTGTACCAAGCTTACCCCGCCTAACAGCGTGTCGACAAATTGAGCATATAGCAATGTTCTCCTCCTTACTGCTACCCGAAAAGTAGTCCCAAATTGGGGAGGAGAACTTTCTGGCGCTGCTGGAGGTGCCACTTTCAATACCAGATGAACTGGAGGGTGTGCATGAAATTTGACTCCCTTGCAGTTACAGTACCACTACCTACTGAAGTGGTGGTTGAGCTGGATGTAGGTCCCTGCCGGGCCTTTGCAAATGCAAATATGGAAGCTGGAGGTCGTGTTGGTGTTACCTGTGTTGGTGGTATCCGTGCTACATCCCTCGCAGCGATTTTGGATAGGGTAATAATGTTGGTCTCCATCTCCTCTGGGCCGGGAGTGATGTTCATGATGACTGGTTCGTCATCATCATCCCCTCTTCTACATCTACATCTACCTCCATAACTCTAAGCCTTTCTGGAACCTTCCTTTTCACTAGCCGTGTCTTGTGGCATGCATCGCTCTCAGACTGAGCTGGTGGCTTCCAAGTGGCATCTCGATCATCAGAAGCGGGGCTTGAAGAAGAAGTTGATGGACTAAGCCTCCTTTTCCTTGCTGGGGGTCTGGAAGACAATGGATCTTCTGAAACAGTGGCTTGCTCCTCTTTGTCGGCAGGAAGCTCGATTTCCTGAACTGCCGCTACTTCAGGAGGAACAACTACTATTGTGGGCTGTTGTTGCGGCTGTTGTTGTGGCTGTTGTTGCGGCTGTTCTTGCGGCTGCTGCTGCGGCTGTTCTTGCGGCTGCGGCTGCTGCTGCGGCTGTTGCTGCGGCTGTTGTTGCCCACTTATTTGCTGAGTTTCCACCTGCGTTGATTGGGTACTACTTTGCGATAATGACATTTCAACATCACTGCTCATTAGTAGACTGGCTACCTCTGCGACACTCATGGGCTTGGGCCTAGGTTGGTGGGACTGGCCCGCTGATGCAGAGGTGCTGCTCCCAGCTTGGTCCCCAGACAATGCTGCTGCAGGCGTAATTTTTTGTTTCCCAAAAATCATCTGGGGCGGCACACCAGTCTAGGTAAGTGCCACTTACTTCTTCTGTTCCTTCTTCTCACTGACAACTTTCTTGGTACTGGAGGACCTGTTACCTTTCTTTGGGGCCATCTTCTTCAGATGTCAGCAGGACGCAGGTGCACAAGTTGCAGAGATGTCTGTGGTCACACGTGGACGTGACGTGGTGCGCAGCAGGACTTCTGTCTGGCAGTACAACGGGTGATGATGACACCTCCTCCTCTGTCTTTTTGTGCACCTAAAAGCAAAGAAGCCAGGAGAAGAACATCAGTGAAATGTTGCATTTGTTGTTGTGGTTCAATTACTACTAGTACAAACAAACAAATAAAATATATAACTTAGTGTAGCCATTTGTGAGACTTTGTCAACAAGGGCTTTCATGGTATACTGTGTACACTCTCAGGAAGGATAGGAAAGAAGAAGAACAACAACAAAAATACAAATGTAATGGAAGTGGACCATGTTTGGCATTAAAGTATTTGCTCATCACATCATTCAGGGAGCTGCAGCTGGCAAAGGGGATGGATGTAAGCAGTAAGCCAAGAGGAAAACCATGCAGGCCTATATGGCAAAAGCAGCACACTTATAACTCCCACCAGAAATGGCCACCAGCCACATGGACACTCACAAATCACAAGCAACAAGCAGGAGGCCTGGAAAACAATGTACTGAAAAAGGCCTATAATAGCCAGGTAAAGGATGCATCCTAAACCACACTGCTTTGACTTTAATGCAATAAAATGCAAAAACTAAAATCCACAGGGCTAAACAAGGTCTGCAAGATACACAACACACCACACACAACAAAGGCATTTATTTAACACACACCCAAAAACTGAAATACCCCCAAAAATACACATTTTGCAATTCAATCCAATTCCATCCATTCCCAAAATGATGTTTAAATTCAACAGAACACACAGAAACAGTTGTTTCATGCACCAGTGACTACCTCGGAGCCTACTGGATGAAAGGCCTGTTGGCAGACTAGGCCACAAGCTTGCAGGCCTATGGCAAAAGCACACTACCGTGTTTCAAAATGGCCACCAGCCACATGGCCAGGCCAACAACTACAAGAAACTGAAGACAGACAATGCAGGCCTATGGCAAAAAGCACACTGCCTGGCTTCAAATTGGCCACCAGCCTCATGGCCAGGCCCACAACAACAAGAAGCCTAGGCCACAAAGGAAACACATGCACCTAGAGCGCCTAGACACCTCCGGGAAGTAGTGCGCGTAAAAAATTGTTATAACATAACATAACATTCAGGCCTATATGGTAAAAGCAGCACACTTATATCTCCCACCAGAAATGGCCACCAGACACATGGACACTCACAAATCACAAGCAACAAGCAGGAGGCCTGGAAAACAATGTACTGAAAAAGGCCTATAATAGCCAGGCAAAGGATGCATGCTAAACCACACTGCTTTGCCTTTAATGCAATAAAATGCAAAAACGAAAATCCACAGGGCTAAACAAGGTCTGTAAGGTACACAACACACCACACACAACAAAGGCATTTATTTAACACACACCCAAAAACTGAAATACCCAGAAAAATACACATTTTGCAATTCAATACAATGCCATCCATGCCCTAAATGATGTTTAAATTCAACAGAACACACAGAAACAGTGGTTTCATGCACCCGTGACTACCTCTGAGCCTACTGGATGAAAGGCCTGTAGGCAGACTAGGCCACAAGCTTGCAGGCCTATGGCAAAAGCACACTACCAGGCTTCAAAATGGCCACCAGCCACATGGCCAGGCCCACAACTACAAGAAACTGAAGACAGACAATGCAGGCCTATGGCAAAAAGCACACTGCCTGACTTCAAAATGGCCGCCAGCCTCATGGCCAGGCCCACAACAACAAGAAGCCTAGGCCACAAAGGAAACACATGCAGGCCTATATGGCAAAAGCAGCACACTTATAACTCCCACCAGAAATGGCCACCAGCCACATGGACACTCACAAATCACAAGCAACAAGCAGGAGGCCTGGAAAACAATGTACTGAAAAAGGCCTATAATAGCCAGGCAAAGGATGCATGCTAAACCACACTGCTTTGCCTTTAATGCAATAAAATGCAAAAACGAAAATCCAAAGGGCTAAACAAGGTCTGCAAGGTACACAACACACCACACACAACAAAGGCATTTATTTAACACACACCCAAAAACTGAAATACCCCCAAAAATACACATTTTGCAATTCAGTCCAATGCCATCCATGCCCTAAATGACGTTTAAATTCAACAGAACACACAGAAACAGTTGTTTCATGCACCCGTGACTACCTCTGAGCCTACTGGATGAAAGGCCTGTTGGCAGACTAGGCCACAAGCTTGCAGGCCTATGGCAAAAGCACACTACCGGGCTTCAAAATGGCCACCAGCCACATGGCCAGGCCCACAACTACAAGAAACTGAAGACAGACAATGCAGGCCTACGGCAAAAAGCACACTGCCTGGCTTCAAAATGGCTGCCAGCCTCATGGCCAGGCCCACAACAACAAGAAGCCTAGGCCACAAAGGAAACACATGCAGGCCTATATGGCAAAAGCAGCACACTTATAGCTCCCACCAGAAATGGCCACCAGCCACATGGACACTCACAAATCACAAGGAACAAGCAGGAGGCCTGGAAAACAATGTACTGAAAAAGGCCTATAATAGCCAGGCAAAGGATGCATGCTAAACCACACTGCTTTGCCTTTAATGCAATAAAATGCAAAAACGAAAATCCACAGGGCTAAACAAGGTCTGCAAGGTACACAACACACCACACACAACAAAGGCATTTATTTAACACACGCCCAAAAACTGAAATACACCCAAAATACACATTTTGCTATTCAATCCAATGCCATCCATGCCCTAAAATGATGTTTGAAATAAATTCAGCACACACCAAAGGAACAGTTGTTTCATCATGCACCCACCCATGACTAGCTCTGGGCCTACTGGCTACCCACAACAATTTTTATTTTTTTTAAATGATGAAAAGTACCAAAATTGTAGTTGCAGCAACTGCAATGCCCCAATCAAACAAACAACAACACCAACTTACTTGTACAATCTCAAATCCAAAAGTCCTCAAATCCAATGATAATGATGCTGCAGGCACAAAGAGTGATCCTTCCAGCTCAAAATCCAAATGAAAAATGAACAGGAGATGGACAAAGCACTGGGAGGAGCCTGCTGAACAGGAACAGGAAGTTGGAGACTCTGTGGCACTTCCTCCCTCTCCCCAAAAAAAGTTGTTTTTAAAAAAGGACTCCTTGCACAAAAAAGGACAGCCAAATGTCAATCTGAGGAGTTTTTTTCATCCAAATCATCATTTTATAGAAGGTTTTATGCTGCTCGAGATATTATTCTTCCCCAGATTGAAAATTTTGCGTGTTCGGATCGCGAGCTTCACAAAACTTCCGCCGGATGTCCGATAGCGCGTCCGAATGAAGTGTTCGCGATCGCACGTTCTCTCTCACGTTGTCCAATGGCGCGGCGAATGACGTGTTCGCGATCGCACACTCTCGCGGGATCGCGCAGCCGGCTACCAAAATCTTGTGGCGCACGCGAACGGATAGGAAAACTTGTCGGCAAACGCAGGGATCCCGGTAAGTCGCTACCGCGCGCGCGAGAACGCATTTTTAAAGCGCGAACAAGAAAATAATTCCGCTACGCTGCAGATCGCGGAATTTTCGGCAATTCCGCGTTCTCCGCGGAACGCGAAATTGCCTAATTTCTGCAAATTCCGCGAGCAGAGCAGAATTTACCGCCCAGGCCTAGACTTTACATCCCTAGCTTTGCTCTGTACAATGTTGGCCGACCAAATTTATATGGCTACTTGCAGCTATATTGTTACAATTGACTATTGTTAATATATTCTTATATTCTAATTTATTTCTATTTTTTCCTCTCTTCTAAATCTTTTACTACCAGTAAGTATTTGAACCTTTATTCGTTTGCTTCTTGCACTTTCTACTTTATCTTTTGTTCTGCCTTTTCTCTGTGCAGTTGCATTTTTAGCCGGTAATCTATTTGCATAGATATATTAGTTTCTGACACTATTGACCACCAATGATATGATAGTTGTATAATTGCCTTATGCTATAGTTATGATGTCTCAACTGTGCCTTGTCATTTTATGACAGACATTTTATTTAATTTTTATATAATATTTCTTCTAATTACATGGTATGGTTCATGATATTTTTATTTTAGAGCCTTACAATGGTTATTTACACTATATCTAATATGTACATCTTTTGACATTAGTACTATGCAATTCTGTGTTTTGCATTTTGCCTTTTGGGGATTACTTCTTTATACGTTTGTATGATTGTCTGTCTCTCTCTTTATTCTTTGCCTTATCTTTACCTTTTTCTTCCATCAATCTCTTGATAAAGATCAGTATCCTACTTTCTATTTTTTATATTTTATTCTTCTTTCTTCGTATTATTCTACCTTTTATTCGTTCTTCTGTTTGGCCCGCTATTCTACCTTTTACTCTATCTCCTATCTTTTTTTGTCATTATATACATGTATCTATTTATTCATCTCTCGATTTAGCCTTTCTAATGTATATCTAACCTGAGGCTCTATACTATTACAGCCATGATGATTTGCTTATGAATTACATTTTATGTTAGTTACTCTATTTATATTTAATTTTTATCTAATACATGCTTTAACTATATGAGATTGTTCCTCACTTTTCTTATTCCACCATTTTACAGTTTGGTATTTATTCTATGCACTATTTTATCCTCTTTCGATCTTATTCATGTAACTTTATGAACTGGTTTATAGTACCTTAGATTAATATCTATCTGCTATCAGCTGCTTTATTTATTTATTTATTTATGAAATGGTATCTATTTTCTTCAAATGTTCAAATTTATTACATTTATTGAATTTACATTATTTATTCTTATTAACAAGTTGTAGAAATATAGTAATTCACCTGAGAATGTTCTATTTGTTTCGCCGCTCTGCGGCCTGTTTATCCTTGAGCTGTCCATACCAAGGTTGATAGCTTCTGCTATTGCTCCTCCACTTTGTTCCCCTCATGCATTTTGTCCTCTTGGGCGCAGCCATTCAAAGACCTTGCTGTTAAACTCTTCCAAAATGTTTGCAGCAGTATGAGATTTCTCCATGGCGAACATGGCTACAGTTGCATGTTTCCGAGTAGCATTAAAAATCTCAGCTGTGTCAACAGCACCTACTTCAGATAGCTTTTCTCTAACCCCCACAAAAGAGACTCAGTGTGCAGTGATGCACACTGGCTTGGCAACTGGTCCAGATGTCTGTTGTCAAGTGGATATTGTGAACAGCACTCTGCTGCAAAGCTTGTCCAAGCAATTCCAGCACATCGTGATGTAGTGCTGGAACCGCAACTCTGGCGAAAAAGGTCCTGCTGGGAACCTTCCATTTAGGGCAGATGGCTGACACAAATTCAAGTTATCCCACCCCTTACACAAATGAAAAAGGGAGAAGGTCCAGTGCTAACATTTTAGCCAGCTTCACATTGTACAACCGTGCCGTTGGGTGGTTGCGTTGGTACTGCCCCTCCGACCTAAGCATGCTGTCAATGGTAGGCTGGATTATTTTCCTTTGTGGTGCAGCTGTCTTCTTGAACCCAGTTAGGCTCAACGACGCACTGCTTTTCATTGCAGTACTCGGTTGCCTTGGTGTCTCAGTCTGACTCTAAGTCTGTCTCTTCTTACTACGGTGCCACTGAGATGTTGCTGAGGATGTGGGCGGTACCACTACACTGCTGGGGACAGGGCTAAAAATGTCTCCCTCTTGTTGACCTTCCACTGCGATCATATCTTCTTCTACTTCTTCATCCCCACCAACAGCAATGGGTGCAGTTTTACTTTTTTGTAAGCGAAGTAGGTGAGCCTCTCACTGGATGATGTGGTGTTTTTTGAGATGACTTGTTTGGCCTCCGGTACCATAGTTTGTACCAAGCTTACCCCGCCTAACAGCGTGTCGACAAATTGAGCATATAGCCATGTTCTCCTCCTTACTGCTAACCGAAAAGAAGTCCCAAACTGGGGAGGAGAACTTTCTGGCGCTGCTGGAGGTGCCACTTTCAATACCAGATAAACTGGTGGGTGTGCATGGAATTTGACTCTGTGCAGTTACAGTACCACTACCTACTGAAGTGGTGGTTGAGCTGGATGTAGGTCCCTGCCGGGCCTTTGCAAATGCAAATATGGAAGCTGGAGGTCGTGTTGGTGTTACCTGTGTCGGTGGTATCCGTGCTACATCCCTCGCAGCAATTTTGGATAGGGTAATAATGTTGGTCTCCATCTCCTCTGGGCCGGGAGTGATGTTCATGTTGACTGGCTCGTCATCATCATCCCCTCTTCTACATCTACCTCCATAACTCTAAGGCTTTCTGGAACCTTCCTTTTCACTAGCCTTGTCTTGTGGCGTGCATCACTCTCAGACTGAGCTGGTGGCTTCCAAGTGGCATCTCGATCATCAGAAGCGGGGCTTGAAGAAGAAGTTGATGGACTAACCCTACTTTTCCTTGCTGGAGGTCTGGAAGACAATGGATCTTCTGAAACAGTGGCTTGCTCCTCTTTGTCTGCAGGAAGCTTGATTTCCTGAACTGCCCCTACTTCAGGAGGAACAACTACTATTGTGGGCTGTTGTTGCGGCTGTTGTTGCGGCTGTTGTTGTGGCTGTTCTTGTGGCTGTTCTTGCGGCTGCTGCTGCGGCTGCTGCTGCGGCTGCTGCTGCTGCTGTTGCTGCGGCTGTTGTTGCCCACTTATCTGCTGAGTTTCCACCTGCGTTGATTGGGTACTACTTTGCGATAATGACATTTCAACATCACTGCTCATTAGTAGACTGGCTACCTCTGCGACACTCATGGGCTTGGGCCTAGGTTGGTGGGACTGGCCGCGGGATGGGGAGGTGCTGCTGCCAGCTTGGTCCCCGGACAACGCTGCTGTAGGTGTAATTTTTTGTTTCCCAAAAAACATCTGGGGCGGCACACCAGTCTTGGTAAGTGCCACTTCCTTCTTCTGTTCCTTCTTCTCACTGACAACTTTCTTGGTACTGGAGGACCTGTTATCTTTCTTTGGGGCCATCTTCTTCAGATGTCAGCAGGACGCAGGTGCACAAGTTGCAGAGATGTCTGTGGTCACACGTGGACGTGACGTGGTGCGCAGCAGGACTTCTGTCTGGCAGTACAACGGGTGATGATGACACCTCCTCCTCTGTCTTTTTGTGCACCTAAAAGCAAAGAAGCCAGGAGAAGAACATCAGTGAAATGTTGCATTTGTTGTTGTGGTTCAATTACTACTAGTACAAACAAACAAATAAAATATATAACTTAGTGTAGCCATTTGTGAGACTTTGTCAACAAGGGCTTTCATGGTATACTGTGTACACTCTCAGGAAGGATAGGAAAGAAGAACAACAACAACAAAAATACAAATGTAATGAAAGTGGACCCTGTTTGGCATTAAATTATTTGCTCATCACATCATTCAGGGAGCTGCAGCTGGCAAAGGGGATGGATGGAAGCAGTAAGCCAAGAGGAAAACCATGCAGGCCTATATGGCAAAAGCAGCACACTTATAACTCCCACCAGAAATGGCCACCAGCCACATGGATACTCACAAATCACAAGCAACAAGCAGGAGGCCTGGAAAACAATGTACTGAAAAAGGCCTATAATAGCCAGGTAAAGGATGCATCCTAAACCACACTGCTTTGCCTTTAATGCAATAAAATGCAAAAACTAAAATCCACAGGGCTAAACAAGGTCTGCAAGGTACACAACACACCACACACAACAAAGGCATTTATTTAACACACACCCAAAAACTGAAATACCCCCAAAAATACACATTTTGCAACTCAATCCAATGCCATCCATGCCCTAAATGATGTTTAAATTCAACAGAACACACAGAAACAGTTGTTTCATGCACCAGTGACTACCTCTGAGCCTACTGGATGAAAGGCCTGTTGGCAGACTAGGCCACAAGCTTGCAGGCCTATGGCAAAAGCACACTACCGGGCTTCAAAATGGCCACCAGCCACATGGCCAGGCCCACAAGAACAAGAAGCCTAGGCCACAAAGGAAACACATGCAGGCCTATATGGCAAAAGCAGCACACTTATAACTCCCACCAGAAATGGCCACCAGCCATATGGACACTCACAAATCACAAGCAACAAGCAGGAGGCCTGGAAAACAATGTACTGAAAAAGGCCTATAATAGCCAGGCAAAGGATGCATGCTAAACCACACTGCTTTGCCTTTAATGCAATAAAATGCAAAAACGAAAATCCACAGGGCTAAACAAGGTTTGCAAGGTACACAACACACCACACACAACAAAGGCATTTATTTAACACACACCCAAAAACTGAAATACCCCCAAAAATACACATTTTGCAATTCAATCCAATGCCATCGGTGCCCTAAATGATGTTTAAATTCAACAGAACACACAGAAACAGTTGTTTCATGCACCCGTGACAACCTCTGAGCCTACTGGATGAAAGGCCTGTTGGCAGACTAGGCCACAAGCTTGCAGGCCTATGGCAAAAGCGCACTACCGGGCTTCAAAATGGCCACCAGCCACATGGCCAGGCCCACAACTACAAGAAGCTGAAGACAGACAATGCAGGCCTATGGCAAAAAGCACACTGCCTGGCTTCAAAATGGCCGCCAGCCTCATGGCCAGGCCCACAACAACAAGAAGCCTAGGCCACAAAGGAAACACATGCAGGCCTATATGGCAAAAGCAGCACACTTATAACTCCCACCAGAAATGGCCACCAGCCACATGGACACTCACAAATCACAAGCAACAAGCAGGAGGCCTGGAAAACAATGTACTGAGAAAGGCCTATTATAGCCAGGCAAAGGATGCATGCTAAACCACACTGCTTTGCCTTTAATGCAAAAACGAAAATCCACAGGGCTAAACAAGGTCTGCAAGGTACACAACACACCACACACAACAAAGGCATTTATTTAACACACACCCAAAAACTGAAATACACCCAAAATACACATTTTGCAATTCAATCCAATGCCATCCATGCCCTAAATGATGTTTGAAATAAATTCAACACACACCAAAGGAACACCTACTGGCTACCCACAACAATTTTTTTTTTTAAATGATGAAAAGTACCAAAATTGTAGTTGCAGCAACTGCAATGCCCCAATCAAACAAACAACAACACCAACTTACTTGTAAAATCTCAAATCCAAAAGTCCTCAAATCCAATGATAATGATGCAGCAGACACAAAGAGTGATCCTTCCAGCTCAAAATCCAAATGAAAAATGAACAGGAGATGGACAAAGCACTGGGAGGAGCCTGCTGGACAGGAACAGGAAGTTGGAGACTCTGCGGCACTTCCTCCCTCTCCCCAAAAAAAGTTGTTTTTAAAAAAGGACTCCTTGCACAAAAAAGGACAGCCAAATGTCAATCTGAGGAGTTTTTTTCATCCAAATCATCATTTTATAGAAGGTTTTATGCTGCTCGAGATATTCTTCTTCTCCAGATTGAAAATGTTGCGTGTTCGGGATCGCGAGCTTCACAAAACTTCTGCTGGATGTCAGATGGCGCGTCCGAATGACGTGTTTGCGATCGCACACTCTCTCGGTGTCCGATGGCGTGGCGAATGACATGTTCGCGATCGCACACTCTCGCGGGATCGCGCAGCCGGCTACCAAAATCTCGTGGCACACGTGAACGGATAGGAAAACTCGTCGGCGAATGCAGGGATCCTGGTAAGTCACTACCGCGTGCGCGAGAACGCATTTTTAAAGCGCTAACAAGAAAATAATTCCGCTATGCCGCAGATCGCGGAATTTTCGGCAATTCCGCGTTCTCCGCGGAACGCGAAATTGCCTAAATTCCGCGAGCGAAGCAGAATTTACCTCCCAGGCCTAGACTTTACATCCCTAGCTTTGCTCTGTACAATGTTGGCTGACCTAATTTATATGGCTCCTTGCAGCTATATTGTTACAATTGACTATTGTTAATATATTCTTATTTTCTTATTTATTTCTATTTTTTCCTCTCTTCTAAATCTTTTACTACCAGTAAGTATTTGAACCTTTATTCGTTTGCTTCTTGCACTTTCTACTTTATCTTTTGTTCTGCCTTTTCTCTGTGCAGTGGCATTTTTAGGCGGTAATCTATTTGCATAGATATATTAGTTTCTGACCCTATTGACCACCAATGATATGATAGTTGTATAATTGCCTTATGCTATAGTTATGATGTCTCAACTGTGCCTTGTCATTTTATGACAGACATTTTATTTAATTTTTATATAATATTTCTTCTAATTAAATGGTATGGTTCATGATATTTTTTATTTTAGAGCCTTACAATGGTTATTTACACTATATCTAATATGTACATCTTTTGACATTAGTACTATGCAATTCTGTGTTTTGCATTTTGCCTTTTGGGGATTACTTCTTTATACGTTTGTATGATTGTCTGTCTCTCTCTTTATTCTTTGCCTTATCTTTACCTTTTTCTTCCATCAATCTCTTGATAAAGATCAGTATCCTACTTTCTATTTTTTATATTTTATTCTTCTTTCTTCGTATTATTCTACCTTTTATTCGTTCTTCTGTTTGGCCCGCTATTCTACCTTTTACTCTACCTCCTATCTTTTTTTGTCATTATATGCACCAACTTAGTATCTATTTATTCATCTCTCGATTTAGCCTTTCTAATGTATATCTAACCTGAGGCTCTATACTATTACAGCCATGATGATTTGCTTATGAATTACATTTTATGTTAGTTACTCTATTTATATTTAATTTTTATCTAATACATGCTTTAACTATATGAGATTGTTCCTCACTTTTCTTATTCCACCATTTTACAGTTTGGTATTTATTCTATGCACTATTTTATCCTCTTTCGATCTTATTCATGTAACTTTATGAACTGGTTTATAGTACCTTAGATTAATATCTATCTGCTATCAGCTGCTTTATTTATTTATTTATTTATGAAATGGTATCTATTTTCTTCAAATGTTCAAATTTATTACATTTATTGAATTTACATTATTTATTCTTATTAACAAGTTGTAGAAATATAGTAATTCACCTGAGAATGTTCTATTTGTTTCGCCGCTCTGCGGCCTGTTTATCCTTGAGCTGTCCATACCGAGGTTGATAGCTTCTGCTATTGCTCCTCCACTTTGTTCCCCTCATGCATTTTGTCTCCTACAGACATCCCCTGGTGGGGTTGCACATTGTTGATACTCCATTTTTCCCTGGACTACTCCTGTTCTTTCTTTTTTCCTTCTACTCTTTACTCTCTTCCTTTTTCTTCACTCTAATTTTGGGACATCTGCTTCATTTTATTTTGGGATACATGCTTCATTTCCTTTAGTTTTTTAACTTATCTTGGTTGTCCCCTTTTTCTTTTTATCAGTTGCATTCATTCATGTTGCTTTATACATATTTATGTCTGGCTTAAATGTAGTTTCACTTAATGTTCGGGGGTTGAATCACCCTGTTAAGAGGGCCAAAATTTTAGATTATTGTAAGAGTTTATCTGGTGATGTGGTTTTACTTCAAGAGACTAAGATAGCCTTTAAAGAGGCTCTTCTTATGAGGAAAGATTGGGTTCTTGATGTTACTTGTTCCGAGGCCTCTGGAAAGAAGAATGGGTTTGTTACTCTTATTTCCAAAAGCTCTGGTTTGTCTATTGTTACAGCTGAATATGATACCAGTGGCAGATGGCTACTTACTTGCTTGACTAATGGCTCGGATGATCTATATATTATGAATTTATATGCTCCAAACATTGATGATCCACTTTTTGGCGTACCATAAATAAAAACGTACTGATATCCCACAGAATTCAAGAACAATTGTTGGTGGGGATTTTAACCTTCCCCTTGATCCTATTTTGGATAGACACTCTGCTTTTAAATTCCGACCCCTAGAGTGCATAAACACATGCTTAATATGTGCTCGTCTCATCATCTTGTTGATGCATGGAGATTGCATAATCCCACGGGTAGTGATTTCACGTTTTTCTCTTCTCCACATTCTAGCATCTCTCATATTGACTAGCTTTTGGTAGATACCTCTCTTTTAAAACATACTATAAATGTTATGATTCACCCAATAGTTGTTTCTGATCACGCAGCAGTTTCCTTAACTATCCTTAATCTCACAGATACTAGAGGCCCTCGTAATTGGCGTCTCAATATAGAAATTTTGGAGGATAATGATGAAGTTAAAGAACTTAATGAGGAGATTGATCATTTCTTCAAAGATAATGAGTCTTCGGTGGGCTCCCCAATAGTATTGTGGGACGCATTTAAATGCACTATACGGGGTCACATTATTAAAAATATATCAAAAAGAAACAGCGACATTAGGAAATCTCTTCAGTCTCTGGGGGATTATATCAAACGCTAAGAAGATCTATATAGACACTCTAACGACAAATCACTCTTACAAGTTATAAAGCATTTAAAATACTCTTTTAACTCTATTGTCACTAAAAGAGCTTATATTGGTGTACATGTTCAAAAATCCCGTCACCTATTGCTACAGAATAGAGCTGGTAAGCTGCTGGCCACCACCCTAAAATATCAAAATACGAATATTAATGCTACTCATATTTCCCATATTATTGATAAAAATGGATCGAAGAAGTTTCATACTCAAGAAATCCTTGGGGTCTTTTGAGACTTCTACGAAACGTTATACACACCTAGGGATCAATGTTCCAAGATTTCTTGTCAACAGTTTCTTAAGTCTATCCCTACTAATACTATCATGCATTCTGATATGACCGAATTGGGGAAACCGATTGATACTGACGAGATCATTCAGGCTATTAAGGCTACTCGTTCGGGTAAGGCTCCGGGGCCAGATGGCTTTCCTATTGCCTTCTATAAAACATTTACTTCCTCATTAATGAAATATCTTAAGAAGATTTTTGATAATTATGTTCTTTCTGGCAAGGTTTCTGGCTCAGCTGCTGAGGCTACCATTGTAGTTATTCCGAAAGATGGTAAAGATCACTCTGATCCTAAAATCTTTCGTACAATTTCATTATTAAATATGGAAGCTAAAATCTTTGCCAAAATCTTGGCCAGGCGCTTAGAGGGTCATATTCCCAATCTCATCCATGATTCCCAAACAGGTTTCGTTAAGGGGAGACTTGCTAGAGATAATATTCGGACCTTTTGTCATATTTTAGAAAAACCAAAACTTTCCGTACTGCCATCGGCGGCGATCTCCCTTGACGCCAAAAAGGCTTTTGACAAAGTCTCTTGGCCTTTTTTACAAGCGGTATTAGAATCCCATAACCTTGGTGATTCCTTTATTAATATGGTTATGTCTCTTTATGCGCAGCCAAAAGCCAACATCAGAATTAATGGTGCTACGTCTTCCTTTTTTAATCTTCGTCAGGGCACTAGACAGGGTGCCCTCTTACACCCCTTCTTTTTCTCTTGTCTATAGACCCACTTCTTCGTCTACTAAATTGGTACCAGGGTATTAAAGTTTTTCAATTTGGATCGTATACGCTTAAAACAGCTGCTTACGCTGATGACGTCCTTATTTTTTCAGAGGATATTGCAATAGCAATCCCCGTTATTTCTAACATCCTTAAAGATTTTTCGCTTGTTTCCGGGTACACTCTTAAGAAAGCAAAAACGGAAATGTTTCCCATCAACTCATTGTGCTTTTCCTCTCACATGGGTGATTCAGGTTTTAAAAGGCAATCGACTCATATTAAATACTTAGGGATTTGGTTCTGTAAGGACCTTTCAGATACTATCACTTATAATGAATCCTATATCATATCTAAGGTTAAAGATCTTTTGTCTTCCTGGTCTCCTAAATATATTTCTTGGTGGGGAAGATTACAAACTCTTAAATGATGATAATCCTGATTATTAATTTTTTATCAATCAATCAATCAATCAATCAAGCATTTGTATAGCGCGCTACTCACCCGGAGGGTCTCAAGGCGCTGGGGGGGGGGGGTCCGCTACTGTTCGAACAGCCAGGGCTTGAGTTGCTTCCTGAAGGAGAGGTGGTCTTGGGTAAGGCGGAGGTGGATGGGTAGGGAGTTCCACGTCTTGGCAGCCAGGTAGGAGAAGGATCTTCCTCCCGTTGTGGCTCTTCGGATGCGGGGGACGGCGGCGAGGGCGTGGTTGGTCGATCGTAGCTGGCGGGTGGGAGTGTAGAAGGTCAGACGGTCGTTGAGGTATCTGGGGCCTTGGTTGCGGAGAGCTTTGTGTGCGTGGGTGAGGAGTCGGAACGTGATTCTCTTGCTGACGGGGAGCCAGTGCAGGTCTCTCAGGTGTCCGGCGATGTGGCTGTGTCGGGGGATGTCCAGGATGAGTCGAGCTGAGGCGTTCTGGATGCGTTGGAGTCTTTTTGAAGTTTGGCTGTGGTTCCGGCGTAGAGGGAGTTGCCGTAGTCCAGTCGGCTGGTGACGAGGGCCTGGGTGACCGTCTTCCTGGTTTCGGTGGGGATCCACCGGAAGATCTTGCGCAGCATGCGTAGGATGTTGAAGCAAGACGAGGAGACGGCGTTGACTTGTCGGGTCATTGAGAGGGAGGAGTCCAGGATGAAGCCCAGGTTGCGTGCGTGGTCCGTTGGTTTGGGTGCGTTGCCCAGGGCAGGGGCCACCAGGAGTCGTCCCAGGCGGAGGGTGATGATCCTAGGATGAGGACTTCCGTCTTATCTGAGTTCAGTTTCAGGCGGCTGTTCCTCATCCACTCGGCTACGTCCTTCATCCCTTCATGTAGGTTGGTTCTGGCGGTTGTGGGGTCGTTGGTGAGGGAGAGGATCAGCTGGGTGTCGTCGGCGTAGGAGATGATGTTGAGGTTGTGTTGGCGTGCGATGGCTGCGAGGGGGCTCATGTAGACGTTGAAGAGGGTGGGGCTGAGTGATGATCCTTGTGGTACGCCGCAGATGACTTCGGTGGCCTCGGAACTGAACGGGGGAGGCGGACTCTCTGGGTTCTTCCGGCGAGGAAGGAGATGATCCACTCCAGTGCCTTCTCTGGATTCCGACGTTGTTCAGGCGTTGCACTAGGGTGCGGTGGCAGACTGTGTCGAACGCTGCGGAGAGGTCCAGGAGGATGAGGGCCGCTGTTTCCCCGTTGTCGAGCAGGCCTCGGATGTCGTCGGTGGCTGCGATGAGGGCGGTCTCGGTGCTGTGGTTGGCCCGGAAGCCGGACTGCGAGTGGTCGAGGGATCCATTCGTCTCGAGGAAGGCGGCCAGTTGTCTGTTGACGGTCTTCTCGATGACTTTGGCAGGAAAAGGAAGGAGCGAGATGGGGCGGTAGTTTTTGAGGTCGGTGGGATCCGCTGACGGTTTCTTCACTAGGGCGCTGAGTTCGGCGTGCTTCCAGCTCTCTGGGAAGGTGGCGGTGTCGAGGAGGTGTTGATGATGTCCCGGAGGTGGGGTGCGATGACGGCGTCGGCCTTGTTGAAGACGTGGTGAGGGCAGGGGTCGGTTGGTGATCCGGAGTGGATGGAGTTCATCGTGCGGATAGTGTCTTCGGTGTTGATCGGGGTCCAGGCTCGGAGGGTGGAGGTGGGGGACGTTGGAACGGTCGTAGGGTACGTCGGCTGTGTGCTGAAACTGTTGTGTATGTCTGCGATCTTGCTGTGGAAGAACGAGGCGAGCGAGTTGCAGAGGTCTTGCGAGGGAGTGATGTCGTTGTTTCCGGCGCTGGGGTTCGAGAGTTCTTTGACGATGATGAAGAGTTCCTTGCTGTTGTGGGCGTTGTTGTCCAGTCGTTCCTTGAATGCGGTTTTCTTGGTGGTGTGGATCAGCTGGTGGTGTTTTCGGGTGGCGTGCTTGAGGGTGGTCATGTTGTCTGCAGTCGGGTCTCTGCGCCATGCTTTCTCGAGGGCCCGGCAGTTCTTCTTGGATTTCTTGAGTTCGTCGGTGAACCAGGATGCTTTCTTGTTGCCGGGTCCGACTGGGGGGGGTCTTCAATGGGGCGAGGTCGTCTGCGCAGTTGGTGATCCATCTTGTGAGGTTGCTGGCGGCTTGGTTGGGGTTCGTTGAGCTGGCGGGAGGGTTCTGGCTCAGGGATGTGGTGAGTTGGTCGGTGGTGATCTTGTTCCAGCTTCTGCGCGGAAACTGTTGCGGGTGGTGGTGCGTGGTGATCCTCCATGTTACCTATAAATCTTTCCTCTACCTTCTTCTATGAGATTGATTCAATCTCTTCGAAATTTTTATGGAATGATAAGAGAGCTAGAATTGCTTACAAACACTTTAGGAAGCCTTCTGCCCTGGGTGGTTGTAATCTTCCGGATTGGAACTTATATCAAATTGCATTCCTAGTGTCTCAAGGTACACTCTGGTTCTTACCGGATTCCCAACGTATACCCCCTTGGATTTATATTGAGCGTGAGCTGTGCGCCCCTTTTTCCACTTCTTCCTTTCTCCCTGCTTCCAAGCTTGTTTTTGGTCACTCTCAACGAATTATATCAGATACGATTAATGCACTAAAATATAGTGATAAAATAGTATCCAAACCCATTCATAAATCAAGATGGTCCTCTTTATGGTATAATCCTAAATTTTTGCCTGACATCGATCCTAACACGGCCTCTTCGTGGGCCACCAAAGGTATCAGATTGGTGAAAGATCTTTATGATTCTAATCATGACCCGCTCCGCTTTTTTTAGCCAGGAAATATAATCTTAGCAACATGGATTTTTACTCTTTTTAGAAACTAAAGGTTAAACTTTCTAAAATACCCCTCTCTACTGATTTGGTTATTGTTTCACTTCTCTCTATGTGGTTGCGCTCAGGCCATACCGCGACTAAAATTTATACATTTTTATCTGCTCCACTTCCTTCACAATCTACAATTACTTATGTTAAGTGGACTCACCATTTTGAAGATGACATTTTTAAACATATTTCACAAGATACTTGGCAATTGATTGGGAAATTATCCTTACGTAATAAAATTGCTCCTTCACTTATTCAATCCAAATTCTTCATGCTAAATCTTCTACATTGGACCCCTGTTCGTTTACATAAGTCGAAACTACGAGATAGCGATCTTTGTTGGAATTGTAATTTAGTACCGGGCACCCATCAACATATGTTTTTTGAATGTACGTTAATACACTCGTTCTGGGGCCTGATACAGAAACACCTATCATTAATCTTTAACATTTCTATAGATCTTTCTTTACCTATGATTCTATTGGGTCCATGGGCTACAACCACTCCTTTACCTCTTGACAATACGGATCTGGAGCTATTAGATTTACTTTTATCCATTGCTGTTAAAATTATACTAACAGAATGGAAATCTTTTCATCTTCTATCCTATCATACTTGGTGGGCAGGGGTCTCATACCTTCGTGGAGCTCATACTTTTGTTGAGAAAAAACATTACTCGTCTTCCATTTCTAGTAATGTTTGGCGGTCTCTTGACAACTATATGAATTTGTCTTCCCAGGGGTTGGTAGCTCAGTATCCTTTTGATTCCATTTCTTAATATATTTCTCCCATTGGAGCAGATGTCCCCTCCTATCTCTTTGATTCCTTTCTTTCTATTCTTCTGTCTTTTCCCTAGCATTCTTTCTTCTTTTTCTTTCCCCCATTTTCCCTTGCTGATTGATCTTATCTTTTAAAGCAATACAACTAGTATTTGTTTTTTGTCATGATATATATAGTTGCTTTACCTGCTTTATATGTCTGGGATTTATATTATTATTTGATGAATTTTTTAATATCTACTATATGGCATGATAGTTATTTGCTCATCTTTTTTAAATAATGATATGTTTGCCATTCTTTTATCCCAGTACACTGACTCTTGGTTACAGTGACGGCTCGCCGAGGAGTGGTGCGGGGTGGGGAGGGGCAGGGTGGGGGTAGCAGACTTGGACTTACGATGGACAGAACTCCCCCTGAGTTCTGTCCGTTGTAAGTCCACTACCCCCCACCCTGACCCTCCCCTTCCCCTCCCCCGCCCCACCGCCCGCACCACTCCCTCGGCGAGCCGCCACTGCTTGGTTATGAAATATTTTTATTCTTAAAATTCTTCGATACTAATTTACTGTATATTTGATTCTGATCTGTTGTATTGTTATCGTATTACAAATGTATTTCTCTTTTAAATAAGCAATAAAGATATTTGAACAAAAAAAAACGTATTTCAGGTAACTTTATGTTATGCTAGATTATTATTATGAAGATATAAGTAGCACTTATGCCTTTAAACGTTTCTATTTTCTTCCCGAGTTACCTAAGTACTCCAACTTTCAGAAAACCTTCTTTTTCTCTTCCGAGATAAGACGATAAGTTTCAGTGTCTTTTCAAAAAGAAACCAGCCTTTGTCAAAGACAGTAGGTCTGGTTTAATGTGTCCTAACACTTGGAAACAGCATTTGTTTATGCTCACATTTGTATGTGTTAGCTCATTAAATCCATATCTATTGGATTTGGCAAAACATGTTTGTATCAAAACAGAGGAAGAACAAAATGGATAAGAGACAGATGGCGAAAACAATGGAAAAATAATACAGGGAAAACAATTGAAAGTAAACATAAGAGGAAAGACAGAAGGAAAGACAATAGGCAAGACAGACAGAGATAACACACATAGGAGTCCTAACTAAAATGTTAAAAAGTCTGCTGTGGTTAATAAAATTAAAAAAACAAGTCTTGCTTTCTGTATGCAATAAATGCCTGAGAGAAATATCAATGTGATGTTTGAGTGTGTCTTAGCGAATAAACCAGCCTCTAATTCAATGCAATGCAAGCACTCCGTGGGGGGAGGGGGAAAGGGATAAACTAATACAACAACAGCTGATAGCATGATGTTAGGGGGAAATACTTCTCTGGATAAAGCCACATTATATATATTTTAAAGAATTTGTAACAGTTAGTCTTGCAGACAGAGTTGCTGTCAATCAAGACCTAAGAGGGGCCTCAATATGAAGGACTTGCAGGTCACACAAGTGCCTAAATTTGACTTCTTTGAGATCTTTTAATTGGGGACCACTGCAGTACTAGGGCGCGTGTGCCCCCTAAGTTCTGGCCTATGTGCTCCTTAAAGTATCTTTTATTCCCTCTTCTGCAACATTTTCCCTAAGAAAGAAGTAGAAAGTAAAGGACACCGTTCAACACTTGAAGCTTTTGCTACCCTATATACATAACATGCATAGATCTTTTTTAACATACCATTTTCAAACAGAGTCTATTGCTGTCATTGAGATGCCAACTCCCTATGTGCTTTCTACTTAAAATAGTTATAATGTTTCTATGAAGGCACATCACAATTAAAGTCTCAAGCTAATGAGCACACCGGTTACAACTTTGGGGTGCCCAGATATTCATGAATGGTTCAAAGCGGGTAGGACATACCCATTGAGTACTTCCTTTAACACAAAAATAATTTGTATGAGCACCCAATGCATTCAGTAATATAGTGGTGTTATAGAAGGACTGTATGATGGAGAAAAGCAATCCCCATTTTGGTGAAGACGCTGCTAGGCTCCCCGCCTGAATTTATTCCCATTACATCATGTAGTTTCCCTAAAAATAACCCCTAATTTCTCTCCTGGGAATATCTCCGAATATCCCTACTAGAAGAAGGCATCAAAGTAACATGGATAAATTCGATTCTAGGGTGAGAAGGGTTTAATTAACTACAATACGGTCTCACATGGAGATGCTAGGTAGAATTCTCTTTGAGAGTGAGTTGGTGAAACAAGTGAGACTGGATCACCTAAAGTGAGCACTTTAAGTGCTAACTTAAGTAAGGGTCCCCATCACAGTTTTGAGCTTACTGGTGTCTTAAATAGGTGAAGAGCTAGAACAGTGCTTTTTGACCCCTAAACACAAAGACAAATGGTTGCCTGTTCCGTGAACTTTAAATGCAAGTGTAATTTTGTGCTCGAAATGTAGCAGCATTTGATAACATATTCAAAGTAAACAAAAGAATATAACACAGAAACACAAAAAGCAACATAGAAACACAATTAAAACAAAGGACAATACAAAAGCAATCTAAACAGGATGTGAGCCAAAAATCACTGTGCAAAATATCACACTGCAATAATGCACCACAAAAAACAGAGCAGCACAAAAAATACACATAACAGAGAACTGCCAAACAACATATATGGACAAACATTCTTGTCTCACATTATCACCTCCAGCAACCTGTTTCTATACTACAGTGGTAAAGTTGTTTGCACCAAGCACTTCATTATCTCACCACCTAAGACATGAAATAGCTCAGGTCAAAACTGTTTTATGATCTGGACCTTGAAATCATTTGGATTTCTGCGGTGCCTAAAATTCGTTTAAAATATTTGACCAGCTGGCCATGTTAGAGTGACTGAGATCGAGTTTAACACTTACATGTTAAATTGTTGTGGATTAGGGTTGTGATTTGAAGAGGCCAATCAAAAATGTTTTATTGGTCTGTGGAGATGTATTGGATTGCAGCTAGGTTTAAGCCGCAAGAGTAGTATTGTTAGACTTTGAAATATTTTATAAATCTTTTTACCAATTTCCCTCAAATGGTGCTGCTTGCACTTTGGGTGCAGATCTTCTTATGTGTTGCTGACCATTTTAATTCCTTGAAACACTTATGATGTTTTTTTGGGAGTAAGGATGGCCCCGACTCACAGCTTGCACTTGGATAGAAGTGTAAGCCCAGCATAAGTTTTGTGCTACAACACTGAAAAAGCATATGCTCTCTTTAATTGCGCTCCCTACCTTCTTTGTAACTTCTAATTATGTGAATGGTGTTCTTGATGGCAGCACTTACAAGCTTTATAGATTTTCAGTGCTGTATGCTGGTGGAGCCACCTTGCTGCTCTGCCATCTGTGAAGTGGCTCAACACCTCTTTGAGTATTAGAGTTTCCTCACAGGTGAAGCAAAGTTTACGCCTCTTTGGGTCTTGGAGTTTCCTCACAGGTGAAGGTATGTTTCTATCCCCAATGGCTTCTAAGGCCCTCAGACGTCTCAACAAGATGGCACCAGTGTCCTACAGTCCAGAGGTGGGTCAGGCCTACCCACCGGCTCATGTAAATATTACGTATCTACTTGGCAGCTCCCTGCTTTATCCTACTGGGTAGCCTCCTTTGGCTGCAGCTGCTTTGAGGCACCTCCCACTGTGCGGTCTTTTCAGTATAATACACAGGAGGAGCAGTGATGTTGAGAAGAAGATTTTAGAAGACGCCACGTTGCTGCTACTTTAGCTCGGTTTGCAGACTGGAATTCAGAAAGCAAGCAACAAGTAGGTAACCAAATTTCCTTCATTCAGACTGTGCTGCTGCAGTTAAAATTGTTGAAATGCTGGTTTCTAAATTTGAAGACATAGGGGCGCAAAACATACCAAGAACTCATGCAGAATGGGAATTCACAGAGGCTAAGGGAACTGCTATACTGGCACTACTGATAAATGATATAACTCTCAAATTTGCTACAGATACAAGCTCAGTTTCAGAATTCAATCACAATAGTTGTATTAGTACTAGAAGTTGTTCATTTATTGATCCTCATATTAGTCTTAGTACCAGCACCAAGGCATCTGCACTAGAGTCTAGAGCTAAAAAAGAAACAGAAAAAGTGAAGTGATCATGGATTTAGGTGCCAGAGACTTTGGGGCCGATTCCGATCTCGGCCGGTAGGGCTCCGAATCGGATTCGGCTTTACCGGATCCGATTCGGAGCCCTGTTTCCCGACCGAACCGTACGCGGAGTCCGGCCGAGCGAGTACGATGCGACTCGCCGACCGACTCGTCCGGGCGTCCCGACCGCTCCGACCGACTCGTTCCCGGCTCGAACCGCACCGACCGACTCGCTCGGACTCGACTCGCACTGCGCAATGGAGACGTTCCCCGGCCGGGTAAGTACGATGCGCGCCGCGAGCAGTCCGACCGAGCCGCGCATTCCGGCTCGAAAGAGCTGTCGGAGCCGTACTTTGGGGGTCCGTGTCGGACCCCCTGTGCTCGTAGCCGCGCGAGTCGCACACAGGGGGACCCATGGGTCCCCCTACCTGTGCGTGTACGGCGCGATCGCCTCGCCGTGTACCCGCTGTAGGGGGCGCACTTGTCCGACTCGCACCCATTGAGTCAATGGGAGCCCGCGTACGCGTTGTACGACCGGCTCCCATTGACTTCAATGGGAGTCCGACCGACTCGAGTCCGATAACATACGGACGCATCGTACTCGTTCGGTCGGACTGCACGGGTCCGATTCGGTCGGAAATCTCTCCGGGTCCGGCTCGGTCGGTGAAATTTCCGGCCCGAATCGGAATCGACCCCTTTATTCTTATTGTTTGTCTGACTATTCAAATACTGAGTATGATATGGGCAATAACTCAGATTCTGATTTGCATACTGGCTGGGGAGAATCAATTGATAAACTGGATAAAGAGGAAATGAGCCACAATCCAAAGGGATCAAGCCAGTGAAGATAAACATCAAGTCCTTCAGTGGGAGCTTCCTGCTAATAATCTAACTGAAATTACAGGTATTAGTTCTGAATAGTCACCCCTTAATCTAGTTGCTGATAATGAGTTAAGTGCTCAGCCCACAGTATTCTCTCTACATATGGCCTTTTGTGTTTACATCAGGAGGAATACGAAAAGGACTGTTGTGTACTAAAAACATCTCACTCATCTTAGGACCCAAATAGCTTTCTGCAAAATGGCAAAACAAGCCCACATGTTGAGCTGTAGAATCTCAGTACTAGAACAACAGATTTCTAATTTCAAAGATACAACAGCATATAGACTGCCAAGTTCAGTAACATAACTGAAAAACTAAAGACCATTCTTGGAAAATGAAAGATTCGGAAAAAAGAATGAGACAGTATTATCTATGTGTACTGGGCACCTGGAATGGATGGAAGGGATTACTCTAGGAGTTTCATTGTCCATTTGATTCAAGAGGCATTTCACAGTCTTGGTGATTGGGATATGGACTTTCCAATTCAAAGGGTCCAAACCCTTTCCCTTTCATTAGCCCAAAAAAGGAGATAGGGGTCATCATCCTAGAGGCATTTGAATTAATGTAGGCAATTTTATTCTTGGGCAACTGTTTTATCAAGTTGAATGTCCTAATAGTTCGGGCAGGTGGGGTATGCTATTCTTCTTTATTCGCTCAGACTTCCTTCAAGCCATAGTCACAAGATGCTGGTAGGTTCCATATGTGAGTGCTCTACATCAAGATGTTGGCGCTCACGTTTATTGGCAAGACTTTGCCAGTTTTATTTTTTTTGATAAACACATTTTTATTGGTTTTAAACCACCATGAGTGGCAAAAATAAAACAGTTGACACACATTAATCATAATACAGGAGAAGAGTCGGCATTTACACAAAGCAGCGGCTCTCAACTCATACATCATATTTGAAGAAAGCACCAATTAGTTTACTCCCCACTGACAATTCCAAATGGATTGACACAACCATTTTCCCCACACCCGTCCATGCTTGTGGGGGGAGCCCTTTGCCTCATAGACTACAAGCTTCTGCTGCACGCACCAATCCACCCCACCCAGCCAGCAAGCCAAAGTGGAAGGAGCAAAGGACATCCATTGAGCAGTGATATCACGCTTGGCAACCAGGAGAACCGTACACAGAAATGATCACTCAGCTCTTGTGCCTCCAGAGCCCTCAAACACACCAAACAGTAACATCATGGGGGAAAGGGGAACCTCCCACCTAAAGACGTCCGATAAATCCTAGGTCACCCTGGCCCAGTAGTTGGCAATCACAGAGCAGGACCATACCATCCTGTGATTCTGGGCAAATCACTTAATCTCCCTGTGCCTTACAAAAATGAATGTGTCCTCATGTAACGCAACTAGTGCTATGTAAAGCGCTCTGATGCCCGATACCATCGGGTCAAGTTCGCGCTATATAGAACTCTGTTAAATAAAAATATTTTTTTTTTTTACAAAACTTGGTAAAAATCTGCCCGATCCATACTACAAAGGGGGCAGGCGGAACTAGGGCGGAGGCCCGCTCAGTACATTTGAATTGGAGAGAGGTAAGCGTAGTAAAGGTAATATATTTGAACCAACTGCAGACGGATGGAAATAGTGAGCTCCCTCGGGCCATCAGGGCATCATGCCAAATCTCATCTTCAATAGGACCCAACCGACCCTCCCATCAGAGTATAAGATGTTGCTGCATACCAGGGGAGTTGATTATGAGGGTACGATAGATTTGGGAAATTTCTCCACGGCCTAGGTTACCCATAAGAAGTTTGGCCTCAAGAGTGTTAAATTCAGGCAAGGAGTCAGATCCCAAGACATGGGCATGAAGGGCATGTCTGAGTTTAAGATATTTGTACAGTTGAGCGTTTGCCAGGGTATATGTAGCCTGGAGGTCCTGAAAGGAAGTTATGTGCGTCCCGGACCACACGTCTCCCAATTGATTAATGTCAATGATATCCCAGGTTTTCAAGCCCTGAAGTTTGGCTGCCTCCCCCAACCACGTGCCATGCCAGAGAGGTGTCTGCTGCATATGTTTGCCATCTCATTGCACATGTCTAAGTGCAGCTCTCCAGGCTAGGAACACACCTTTAGTTACATGAGGCATGGTGGAAGAGAGTGGAGAACCATAATGCTGGGCCTGTAAGCTCGGAAAACCCAGCAGGGATAATTCTAGTCTATAAGCAGGGTCAGACCATCCCCCAGTAATCCAATCGTGAATAACAAGAAGGTGGGTAGCCAAATAATAAAGATACTGACAAGTCATCCCCAAACCAACGTCACAGGGACCCGGCTAACCATGCACAAAAGCAAGACAAAGTTGAGACTCATTCCACAAAAACTTTGTTGCCGTCCTGTCTAGAGCTCAAAACCACATCCATGGTAGGTGGATTAGTACATTTTGAAAGAGGTACAGAAACCTTGTAAGAATCATCATTTTATATAGGGCTATAGCTTTCAAGGGAAGTGTTTGCCATCTAATCAGGCCAGACTTGGCCCTCTGAACCAGGTGATGGAGGTTAAGGGCCCAGTTGAGGTCCGGGTGTAAAGTGACCCAGATGCCTAAATATTTGAAACTGAGTTGACAAAGAGGAATATTCGTCTGCCAGTCAAAACAGTCTCTAAATGAGGCCAAGGGAACCAACACAGATTTAGAGGGATTCATCCTGAGACCTGAGATTGACTCACAACATTGCAACAGATGAAGATAACGGAGACCGCTCATAGCGGGGTCCTCCAGATATAAAAGAATGTCATCCGCATATAGAGCTATGCGGTTCTCCTGATCAGCACTCCAACTCCATCCCCAGAACTGAGCATCCGCATGAACAAGCCACACCAAAGGCTCAATTGCAAGTGTAAAAGGGAGAGGGGACAGCCCTGCCTAGTGCCCCGCTCTATGGGGAAGGGTGCGGAGAGGACCCCATAAATCTCGACCCGTGCAGTAGTATTGGAATGGAGAGCACAGACTATTCCACAAAATCTAGGCCCAACGCCGGCCCGTGAGAGCACTAATTGAAGGTAGCCCCAGTCTACTGTATCAAAGGCTTTCACAAAGTCGATAAAAAGGAGAGCCAGATTCTGTGGTAAGCAATGACGGTGAGCCAGGGCCACATGAAGCTGATGGAGGCAGTGCCTTGTGCCATGGGCCGGCATAAATGCAAAAGCCACTTTGATCCGAGTGGACCAACGTGGCAAGAACGTGGTTAAGTCGGTTAGCCAGCTTGGTGGCAAAAATGTTTATCTCGCCATTAAGGAGCGATATTGGATGGTAGTCGCTCCATGAGATGGAAGGGGTTGCGACTTGGGGATCACCACTATAGTGGCTGAGTCCAGTTCTGGAAGGATGTCACCCAGGAGGCACACCTCCTTGTACAGGGACAGCAGGTGGGGAGTCAATGTTTCACTAAATGTGGTATAGTATTCTGTGGGCAAATCGTCTGGTCCAGGGGTTTTTCCTGATGCCAGCCCAGACATGGCCTTTCCAACCTCCTTGGCAGTAAAGGGTTCCTCCAGCATTCGAGCTTCAGCAGGAGACAAGTGGGGGAGAGGGACCGCAGCAAGAAAATGATCCGAAAATCTCAGATCCCTCCCCACGGGAGCAGTGTACATGTGTTTATAAATTCAAGCGAAAGTCTGCATGATCTCTGGAAGGGCATGGCAAGAACGACCACTGTCATCTATAATTTCAGGAATCATTCTATTCACCCACTGGCAAGAGGCCAGCCAGCACAGCAGTTTCCCATGTTTGGCACTCCAACCATAAATGTGGGCATTTCTGGTCCGCCAGAGATGTTCGGCAGCCTCAAGTGAAAGATGACGGATTTCCTCATAAAGAAGATCTAGCTGTGGGGAGATGTTCTCCTGAGAATCAGATACTAGATGCCTCTCCAAAAGAAGGGCATGGGCCTCCAACTGAGTGATATGGGAGGAGCGAACGCACTGCTCTGCCCTAAGGCGTCACCTGGAGAAGCCCCTTATAGTGACCATGCTGGCGGCCCACAAGGTGCCCACCTTAGCAACTGATCCCACTTAATGATCCAGGTAAGCTTGGAGTTCAGCGCTAAGGGGGTTGAACAAAGGTTTTATCCTTAAGATAGTAAGCATTAAGACGTCACATAGGGTGCAGGTTGGGTTTAGAAGGTCCAAGCTGAAGAAGGAGTGGGGAATGATCAGATATACCGCGGGTAATATTTGAATTTGTGAGAAAGCTTGGCAATCGGTGGCAGGTAGAAAGACCAAGTCTATGCATGATTGAGTGTGATAGGCAGTGAAAGTATATGTAAATTGGCGAAGTCTTGGGTGCCATACCCTCTAGGTGTCACAGAAGCTTAGGGCGGAGATTCAGTCCACAAGGAAACGTGCCCCGGAATGACTAGAGTTGATGAGAGGCCCGGTTATGTCAATCTCTGGGTTGGGCACTGAACTGAAGTCACCCCCTAGCAATGTAGGACCCTGCGGTAGGTTCAGAAGGAGCTTAAAAATGTCCCTGAGGCAACCATTAAGGACTGCAGGTGCTGAATAGACACATATTAAAGTAATCACCTGACCCTCCAAGGTTCCTGTCAAGGCAAGAAAGCAGCCCTGCGGGTCACGTATTGCATGGGAGACAGTAAGGAGAAAGGAACGTTGCAGGAGGATAGCAACTCCTCGGGACCCATGGGAGTACCCTGCATGGAAGACCCTGTCATATCCCTTACATGCTAGGAAGGGGCAACGTTCCCCCAGCAGATGGGCTTCTTGAAGCAGGAGAACCTCAGGAGGTGGCAGTGGGTGAAGGCGAGAACCGCAGCGCATTTCACTCGGTACAGGACACCATTAACATTCCAAGACCGTACTCGGAAGTTCACCATTATGGGAGTTTGGTGTAATCAGATGGAATGGATGGTATAGGGAAAGGGACTGTTAGGACCAAGCAGCGAGCAGGGAGTGTGCCAGTAAGGCACCACATGAAGCTGTGACTAGAACATCTCCACTGTGAATATTGTAAAAGTGTGTGTCAAAACCTGAAAAGGAAGATAAGAAATAAATGCCAATACTATGCATATCGACATATTGAAATGTCAACAACCTATATTGAAAATCCCCACACCACACTTCTACTCCAGAAGTATCTGTTGCCCTAAGAAAAAAATACTTCAAAGGAAAACAATATACACAATGTTTTAGAATCATCAAAGGAAAGAACCCCATCTTCAGAAAGGATAAGACGGTAACTTCTGTCCAATGGAAGCATCAAGCAGGAAAGACTTACAAACAGCTCGGCAGCTGAGCAAGGAACATAGCTAATGAACAAGCAAAAATGAAGCCACCTGGCCATCAGGGACTGTGAGAGAGATCAATATCTGTATGGGAGGCTGCTGATTCAGGCAATGGCAAGTTCGGAAGCCTATTTACATCTGGTCCCCCCTCATCCGCCTCAGACGTGGGACGCAAAACAGGTAAAGATGGTGATGATGGATGCATCCGAGGGAATCGCCAAGGTGACTTAGAGCGGGCTGTTCTCCTTCGCCACCGGGAATGAGTCCGCTGCCTGCGAGGTTTAGGCAGCAATGCTGGATCCTGCAAGGGAGCAGAGTCTGGTTGGTTCGACAAGGAGGCAGTTGAGCCCTTGAGCAAACGGTCCTCAGTAACCCACTGCCAAGCCGACTCAGGATCATCGAAGAAGTGTGACTTATAACCATGAATGACACAGAGTCGAGCCGGAAATAACAAATGGTACTGAAATCCCATGGCCCTGAGTTTCTGCTTTAAGTCTGTCAAGGAACGCCAGAGCTGTGTCACCTCCCGTGTGTAGTCCGGGAAGAGGAGAACATTGGTGCCACCGCATTGGAGTTGTGACTGTAACCAAGCCTCTCTAAGGATGTTATCTCTATCCCTATAGTTAAGGATACAAGCAAAATCGGTCTGGGGGAGGCTCTGGATGGGGGTTTGGGAGTATGGGCTCACTGTGCCCTTTTAATGGTGTACCAGGAGGAGAAGTGCACAGGCGGCATCTAGGATATAATTCATTTCTCAAAAAAGTCCGCTACCATTTGAGGCACAATGCCCTCCTAACCCACCGGAATGCCAATTAGGTGCACTTTGTTCCACCCAGGGAGGTTTTCCTCATCTTGAGCACGTCCATAGGGCTCCGTCGTCTGAGAGAGCAAAGTCGAGACCTGGACCTTGAGAGTGGAGACGTCATCTTCAACTGTGGAGATTCGCGATTCAGCTTCTGTAATGCTTGCAGTTGCATTCCACAGATTCTGGCGAAGCAATGCCACGTCCATTCGTAATTCTTTGAGTTTCTTTCCCACCGCGGCCTGTGCAGTCTAGAAAGCTTGAAGGATAGTGGTGAGGTCATTGGGTGAAAAAACAGATTTATCGCTCTTGGACGGGCCGGTCGGTGCACTGGGGGGGCAATAAGTGTATTGGTCTATGCAAGTCTGTGATGTAGCAGATCATGTAGGTCTATCCTTGCCCATCATGGTGGGATCGCTGATTGCCTAGGCTCCACACTGCAGAGGAATTGGCCCGCTTGCAACAGAAATGCAACAGGATGAGTAGATGGCCCCCTGGGTGGGAAGCTCTCTCTCTGCAGCAGATGACGCTGAAGGCGATCAGGGGCCAAGCATCACCACAGAGCACTCCACTGGCATGCCAGGAACTGCCACCCCAAAGCAGGACACCTGAACCCAGGAGACAATGATGGCGCAACAGTGCAGTTCACAACAGAAAGGGGCAGTGACCCAGGGAGGGGTAAGTGGGTCCAGCACAGACAACAGATCGCTCAGATAAGGACAGGAGTGCAGCAACAAAGAGCGGCCGAGTCACTTCTACCTCCCAAGGCCACAATATGGCAGTTCTCAGCTGGGGAGCAGCACCAAAGATGAGCACCACAAAGGCCAGAGGTCTGGGAACTCAATGAAGTGTGAAGGAGCCCTGGGCAACAGGAGCTGAAAGGGGCATATCACTGAAGGCCCGAACTCCTCACCTCCCCAGTGCACCCCACCCGGCAAGGCAGATGGCAGGAGAGCAGTCCCTCTCTAAAGTGACAAACTCAGCCACAACTCCTCACCGGGGTCATGAATGCCAGGGAATCAACACAGGGAGGGCCAAGCTAAGCACCCAATATGAATGAGCAGGAGCACCCCCTCCAAATGGTCCACACCCTGCAGTAGAAGGCAGAAGAGATCAAGGTGGGCCAAAGAACATCACTTAACACCGGGCCAGGCATGCAACATGACCAGTCAGAAGGCCAACAACAAAGGCCCAGCACCCACAACAGGCCACAGACTCCAGTCACTGCATGGAAGAGGAGGGTCCCCCAGGCAGCACTCGCGGGCACTGTGGCGTACCGTAAATGGCCAGGTGTGATAAAGCTCTGTCTCCCAGATCAATTGTCCTTCCTGGGGGGGCCCATACATGCCTTTCGAGGCCGAGGGAGAGTGCAGCTGCAAGGCCTCAAATGGGGCCAGGTTGGGCCCGGGCAGCAGGGGCCACAGCAGTGCATGAACCGTACCACCAGCCCTGGAGGAAAGGCAGTCTCTGAATAAGCGGTGCAGGGTTTCCGACACACCTCGTGACGTGCCTCGGTGCAGAAGGGAGGGAGACAGGAGACCTTGCTGGATCTCAGGCCCTCCTCTTACCTCCAAGCACCATCAGCCTCCGGGGTCACCATTCCGGTCCCCGGTCCGCCGGGACCAGCTGCATATTCCGGAAGCATGGAGGCCCGGGTTGATCTCCGCTCGTCACTGTTAGGTGCAAGGAGGGGGGTTCTGTTGGCCATGCAGCTCAAGGCAGGCCGATGCCTCTCATTCTCTGGTGGCACAGCAGGCCCCGCCACATAGGCAAGCATCAGAAGCATCTTTCCAGGACTCCTGGGGTTAGGGATTGTGCCACCGCTGTACCAGGGCCGATATCACCGCTGAGGGGAGCTCGATGGCAGCTACCATTACGGATTAGTAGCGGATCGGTTGGGTTCAGGTTGGAGCTTCGCTAGATTGCGGCCGCCATGATGGTCATCCAAGCCACGCCTTACCCTGCCAGTTTTAAGATTATTTTCAAAGATTACTCTTGGTTTTGCATTGTGGAATCCCGGGTCAAAGAAATGCTAAATTAATGGTCTAAGAGAACTTTATCTGATAACAATTGCTAAAAATAGATTGTGCATATTTATTACTCATCCTCTTTTTCAGTATGGGAGTGGAGTAGGTAGGGGATAAAGGTTTAGTATAGTGAAAAAGGATTGAATATTAATTTGGTGGTTTGGTATGATGAGGGCTGGACTGATCTCCTCAGAACACAACAGACTCAACCTTGCAGCATAAATGACAGGATGGGGAATGGTTAAGGATTGGGCTGGACTTCCAATCTGTACATAAGAACAGTGGTCCCAGAATACGACCATACAATTCTAAATCCAAAATTACAACATAAATAAAACTAAGACAAAAAATTGGTTGCTCCTAGTGTTTAATTCACACTGAGCGTTGGTATATTATTAACATAATTCATACATTATTATATACAATGATATCCCTAGGTGAGAAAAGAAAGGGGAAAAAAAAAAGGGAAGGTGGAGTGATGGGGATTCAAGTGAGGTAGGGGTAGTGACTTCAAGAATGTAGTTTGCATCGATAAGGCAATATATTACTCAGAAGACAAGTGGCTCCTTGATCGAGCCTATTAATCACAATATTTACAAAAAAGCTTGTATAGCCATGGTTATAGTTAACACAGTACTAAATCTCTGGTGTTAAAACTGGCTTGATGAGAGAATGTCGACGTTTTGACCCCAATATATCAGTAGGCTATTTCAATCCTTAAGCCGGGGTCTTCATCAGGACTGTGGTGTAAGGGTGGGTGAGGGGATCATAAGACGCCTCTGCTGAGAGGCTGAAGTTATGCGGGGGCCTGTGGGGCTCCGAGTAACCAGAAGGGGGTGAAAAACAGCACTATACGGGTGGATATCACCGTAGTAAGCCTAATCAATCGGCTGAAGGCAAATAATCTGCGTTAGAAAAACGGGCTGGAACATTGAAGTTTCCTGCGCGTCGCTGTTCTGTGGAGGAATCCGTGCGAACGAAAGACGGACTTCCAATCTGGGCAGGCCAGGCCGGAGAGGTATATGGTACTTAGGTGGGGGAGGACTTGTTGAGTGCATGTAGCGAGGGAACAGTGGTTGGGATGCACGAAGAAAAAGAGTAAAATGGATACAGATTCCTAGCAGCAAGCACTTTATCAATGAAAAGGTATAAGTCAAATAATTAATAAGGTCAGAAGCTCAATTAATTTCTTTTCCTGGAATGTCAGTGGCCTCAGAAACGTATCCAAACGGCATACAGCTAAATAGATTTACCATGCATAGGAGCAGAAATGTTATGTCTGCAGGAAACCCATTTCTTAAAAACAGAGATGATCTCTTTATATTCGCATGGCTACCGGCTGATTGATTTTTCTATGCATGACAGTCCAACTAGAGAGGTAACTAATCTATCACACACCAAGCCGTGGCCATGTCTAAAATCTTAATCTGATAAAAATGGGTGATGGGCTGTTATTAGAATACAGAGAGAATCAGCTGCTCTTACAAAAATGTTCACTATATGGTAGTAATCTTAATGATCCTTCAACATTTCAGTAATTGATACTGGAATTGGCTAGCTGGGAAGGCCATTTGATAGGATGGGGATTTTAATTTGATACTAGACCCACAGGTTGACTCTGTAAATAAGGCTAGTGCTAGACATATGCATCAAAATTGTTCTACTGTTCAACATCTTATAAATGTATATGGTCTAACTGATAGTTGGCTTTATACCAGGCCTCTTTCTCCAGGCTTCAATTACTGTGTGATAATACATAAACAGTACTCTCGCACTGATATTATTTGAATAACTTACATATAGGTTCACATGACCCAACAACTCTTGTCTCACACATCATATCAAACCACATTCCACTGGTGCTATTTGTTTCTCAGGAATACTTATCTAATGAACCTAAAATGAGAAGATGGACTTTTGACAGACTGCTCCTCCAAAATGCCCAGTATGAACAATATATGACTAATACTTTACCCAACATTATTTTTGAAAAGAATGGGCCTGCTACGCCGTATATTGTTTGGGATACTATGACAGCAGTTGTCAGAGGGGCGACTTCTAACTTTACAACGTGTAAAACAGGCATAAACCTTATGTACTTGATAACTTATCTAGGAACCTAGCAATCCAACATGTTACCTGTTTTCAGAAGGCCATTTTGGGATCCTTCAGAAACTGTGATTGATGAAATTTGAACTTCAAAAGTCGAAACTAGACTTGTTTGAAACATCATGAGAATAGTAAGAATATGGGATTAATACTATCATTAGAAGTTAAGAATCAAGTTAGTAAGAACTATAATAAAACGATAGCAGATTCTCAGTGTCAGATGCTTTCAGGGCACAACGAATATTCTCTAGGTCTTCCATGAATATTACACTAATTTGATTAGGTGATTGTACTGCCCCGATTCTTGCACTGCTTTAGAGCTATACCTACGCTCTAGTTATTTTTCCTAGAGTGAACAGTTTATGGAACATGTTTATCTGGCAGTGTAAACATCCACGGCACACAATTCATTTTTTACAACTTTAATTTGATAAGGGTAGTTGGGCCCTCTCGCTCTCAGGTTTTACTTCTGGGCAGCCTTTATCAACCAGCAGTCAGTGGCTCAATCTATAAGAGGTCAGTGGTATCTTTATTCATTATAGGCAAATGCCGCATCTCAGTCAGGCTTTTTTTGATCCTGCCTACTTCAAGCCTACACATTTTCACATTTTAGGATATTATCTGTCTTTGCATCTATCTGGATTAACATTACTAATAGACTTTCTGTTCCCAGAATATGGAGATACACAGGCGCATGGTCCCTAAAAACGTTCCTGCATTCTCTGAAGAATTATTTACAGCACAATGGGCTAAGTGCAGATTACAGTTAGTTGGCTAATTATTTGATCATATATGTATGCTTGAGGAGTTTATGCTGAAACATTCCATTCTCAGCAAAGGAATTTTCAAAGTATTCGCATGCTAAACATTTTTCTACAATATAGCAACAATGGGGCGACCCTGTGTCCCTCAGAACGTGGGTATGTATATAATAGGCTACAATGGTTCTGTCGAGGAAGGCAGAAACATTTTTCTACAACAGCCCGAAAAGAATTTTAGGTTGTCTAGCATCCCAATATCTGAATACTTAAGGGCCTGAATAAGAAAGGCTTTATTGGTATACTGTATAAGCTATTACTGCAAGGTTAATTGGGCAATCTTTCAACTTTCGCTCATAAATGGTCAAATAAGATTGGTAAGGATATTAACACAGACACTATAAAATATTCTATTAAGATCAATAATCAGTATCTTAATATTTCAAAGCTGAATACACATCACTATAAATTAATAAAAGCCATATATTATACACCTAAAGACTTCTTTAGTGGGGCTGCCATGAAAGTTTTCCTTGTTCGATGTGGCCTTTCTTCAGCCGACACAATACATATCATTTTAGTATTGCATTTTTTGTGAGCTTGACCACCAGACTCAAGGGGGCAGATGTACGATGCTTTTTTGAGGTCGCTGAAAACATTTTTATATGTACAAATGCCCAATTTGCAAATCGGTAACCTATTTCCGAATCGCAAATGGGGTTTGGATTTGGTATTAGAAAGGGGCGTGTTTAGGGAGTCCCTTCCTAATAGAGACTAGCAGTGGTATGTGTGAATGTTTTGCGATCGAAATGCGGCTGCAAAACATTTGCATTTTACCGTCTACTTCAAGTAGGTGGTAACCCATTCGCAAATGGGAAGGGGTCCCCAAGGCACCCCTTTCCTTTGTGAATGTCTGTAAACCACTGCCTACTGTTAAAAAAATGAAAAGAAAACTTTGTTTTTCTTTTTGAAACGTATACCATTTTCCTTTAAGGAAAACGGTCTGCATGGAAAAAAAACATTGCTTTATTTAAAAGCAATCACAGACATTGTGGTCTGCTGACCCCAGCAGGCCAATCCCTGTGATTTTAGCGATTGCCAATTGGTTACAAACCAATACCTTCCTTGTGAATATTAATGAGGTAGGTCTATTTGTGACCCACTGGGAATCGCAAAATGTGTCAAAGACACATTAGTACATGAGTGTTTGCGATTACCAAATAGCGAATCGCAAAAATCCCTATTTGGAAATCGCAAAGCTAAACTTATGTACATCTGGCTCAATATTGCTAGGTCATAGATGGAATCGGATACTCTGATCGTTTTCAATTGGTGGTCAATATTTTTATATATATGTAATTTAAAGATGTTTATGATTAATAGCAACTCTGATAGAATACAATTGAGGCAGATATGGGCCCCAGTTGTTGGCTGAATGAAATCTTTGATTAGTTAGATCAGATTAATTGACATGTATTTTTGTAATGATATACTGAAACTGATTATTTATGTTATTATATATCATGCTCTTAATTCCTTTATGATACCAAAGGGGATGATGGACGGAGCGATTGAGCTAATCAAACACTCACCCCCAGTCAACTGATCTGGGTTTAATCCATCATCATTCTTTAGCTCACTCCACCACCCCAGTTCAGAGATGGCCATATGCAAATCAGTCTGACCATGTGCCTCATGGGAACAGTCCAGCCCGAACTGCCAAGCCATGTCTTCCCTGGACCGGAAACAAGCATCCTGGGACCGGTTTCTGGCTATTCAGCCGTCATCAGCCAGTCTAGCTTGAATCCAGTGGCAAAGTGAGCAAGGGACCCACGTCTGGGCATACCCTGCCAACTTAGGGCGAACAAAGCGATACCAAAGGGGATGATGGACGGAGCGTTTGAGCTAATCAAACACTCACCCCCAGTCAACTGATCTGGGTTTAATCCATCATCATTCTTTAGCTCACTCCACCACCCCAGTTCAGACGTGGGTCCCGTGCTCTCCATGCCACTGGAATCAAGCTATCCTGGCTGAAGAGGGGTGAAACCCCGAAACCGGTCCTAGGATGCTTGATTCCAGTCCAGGGAGGACCTGGCTTGGCAGTTCGGGCTGGACTGTTCCCATGAGGCACAGGGTCAAGACTGATTTGCATATGGCTGGGTTCAAACTGGAATGGCATGGTGAGCAAAAAACGATGGATTTAGGCCCAGATCTCTGTACTGGGGTGAATGTATGACATTGTTCTGCATTCTGTCCATCACCTGTTGTTTGTGCATTTGTCACCCCGAGTGGGACGGGTATGCCCAGGCGTGGGTCCCGTGCTCTCCATGCCACTGGAATCAAGCTATCCTGGCTGAAGAGGGTGAAACCCGAAACTGGTCCTAGGATGCTTGTTTCCAGTCCAGGGAGGACCTGGCTTGGCAGTTCGGGCTGGACTGTTCCCATGAGGCACAGGGTCAAGACTGATTTGCATATGGCTGGGTTCAAACTGGAATGGCATGGTGAGCAAAAAATGATGGATTTAGGCCCAGATCTCTGTACTGGGGTGAATGTATGACATTGTTCTGCATTCTGTCCATCACCTGTTGTTTGTGCTTAATTCCTTTATGGTACATTTATTGTTACATTGCTCTCTAAGGTAAGGGGATTAGATGATAAGTTTACTACTTCCATTTTCTTTTGCATTCACCCTTAAGTTTGTAACATTTGTTCGTAACAAATACTAAATAAAAAAACACTTGGGGGTATATTCACAAGGGAATGATGAAGCGTGGCGTTAAGCAAACATTGCTAATGCCACGCTCCACCATTCCGAACTTGCAAGGATGTGCCGTATTCACAAGAATGCTACGCACCCCTGCATTTCCCCTAGCACTGGTGCTAAATCTAGCTGCCTAGCGCCAACGCAAGCACACTTGCACCATAGTGCAAGGGTGTCTACGTTGGGGGGAATGATTGTTTATGTGCAGGAAGGTGTCCCTACCTGCACATAAACAATCAAGAAAGGCGATTTGTAACTTCTGCAATACACACAGAAGTTGCAAATCGCCATTTTTTAAATGATTGTTTATGTGCAGGAAGGGACACCTTCCTGTACATGAACAATCATTAATGGCCATTTGCTGTTTCTATGTGTGCTGCACAATGCATCACACATAGAAACAGCAAAAACGAGGAGAAATAAAGCATTTCTCCTCTTTTCGTCATGTTAAGACCAGGTTTTCCCTGGTCTTAATTTTGGCGCTGCCTCCTATTTACACAACCCTTGTAAATAGGGGGCAGCATCGAAACCAATGGGTGTTGTGGCAGAACGCCCACTGCAACTCCCACTGCACACCCCTTTCACGCTAAGTGTAGCGGGAAAGTTAGCTGAGCTACAATCAGACATGCTTAGTTTGTTACAGGAAGCGCAGAAGGGGGATGCTCTAGCATCGTGGGATGTAGCTAATATTCTTTTTTTTTTTTTAAAAGATAAGCCACCCACGCTAACAGAGTCGTACAGACCCATCTCACTCTTAAATTGTGATGGGAAAATCTATGCGAAAATCTTAGCTACACGACTTTCCCCAGTGATTACCTCCATAGTTTCTGTCCGCCAACATGGCTTTATTCCAGGAAAAGGTCCGGTCAACCCTATCAGCAGGGTAGTTACTCTGTTGGACTCTGCTAATGCTCAACTAGCTCCATGTGGAGTAGTGCTACTTGATGCTGAGAAGGCGTTTGACCGTGTCTCTTGGGAATTTTTATGGGTAACCATGCAGTGGCAAGGTTTCGGGCCGGGTTTTATCAAGGCAATCAGAACTATGTATAGATCTCCCGTGGCTCGAATATGTGCGCTGGGGCTCGAATCTGATCTAGTCTTAATATCAAGGGGTATTAGACAAGGCTGTCCGTGCTCCCCTGTACTCTTTGCCCTTTATATTAACCCATTTCTGAACTTATTGGAGAATAGCTTAAGTACTCAACCTCTGAGGTTTGGGCAGGAACAGGTTAATATTTAAGCATATGCAGATGACATTGCTGTAGTCTCGCCGGATCCAGCTAAGGCCCTGGTTAAGATTGAACGGTTAGCAATGTTATTCGGGCAAAGATTTGGCTATAAATTAAATTTAGCCAAAACACAAATAGTATGCACAAATCAAGCAGTATTTACTGACTCCAGGGTTATGGAGGAGGCAACCTACCTGGGGATCCGTATTAACACATGTTTGGACAAAATGGTACTTTCTAACTGGGACCCCATGGTGCGGAAAATTAAAAGGGAACTAGATAGAATTGAAGGTTTACATCTGTCAATGGTGGGAAGATGCAGTGTCCTAACGATGAGCATCTTACCAAAAGTCTTGTATTACTTTAGGTCTGTCCCCCTGGAACTCACAGGAAAGCGACTCCACAAACTGCAATCAATATGCAGCGGTTGTATGTGTCGCTCAAGGCAAACCTTGATGAGCAAGGAAGTATATGCACTTACCACGATCACGTGGGGGCTGGGCAGTGCCTAACTTCCTGTTTTATTACTGGGCATGCCTACTTCAGCAAATGGGAATCTTACTGGTTGGGGAAAGAGAAGCTAAGGTAGCCGAGTCCCCACATATCTTTGAAATACTGCTGGGCCCAGAAGCTGAGAGGGGCTTTTTTCAAAATCTAGAGCCTAGTTATTATAAGAAAACCCGTTTTAAGGTGGTTGAAGCTGCTCATAAGGTATGGCTCCAGGTCCGGAGACATTTACAGATCAGTAGGATTAATTTTTACACGCCTCCCTCTTCTTCAGCACTGCTTCCATCTAATTGTTTGGACACCACAATGGCGCGATGGAGACGAAAAGGTATCCTGATCCTGGGAGACTTAGTGGATAATAGTGGTATTAGGTCCTACTCCTCGTTGGTATCCGAATTTGACCTCCCCAAGAAGGACTTTTTCAAATACTTGCAGATCCGGGACTATTTACTAAAAAAAGTGGATGTAGAATGCCTGGCTCATAAAAATAACCTGTTAGAGGCAGTTAGGGGGCAGGGAAAGATAGGAATTTTATATCAAAGGTTCATCGAAACACAATTTGATGATTTGGAGGCACAGAATCTAAAATGGAACACCAGATTATATCACGGAGGGAATATTCTACAAGATTCTATTGCTCTGTCTTAAAACACAGCATTACAAATCTATGTTTAACCTATACTACACTCCTGCTAAAATTGAATGATGGGGCGGGCTAAATGATGGCAAATGCACAAGGTGTGCGATGGATCGGGCCGACAGTTTGGATATGTTCTTTGCGTGTCCAGAGCTGAGGCATCTGATTAGCAGGATGGAGGTCTTCTTGATGGAGGTTACAGGGGCACAGACTGTGATTACACCTATTGTTATGCTTCTGGGAGTTTTGGAAGATGCAATGGCCAATCATGAGATGCATAAATTAAGTTACTTAATATTTATAGCAGTGGCTGTGGCCAGATTATGTATAGCATCATTGTGGCGGCAGAAAGAACCACCATCTTTCGAAATCTGGAGAGGAAGGCTATATACCATGTGCAATTTGGAGCATAGCTTACATGTCCTTAAGGGACCGCAAAAACGGAGACTGGGTATAAAGATATGGGGTGCCTTAATTGACCACTTGGCACTTGCTAGGTCTTAATGGTCACTGATATGTTATGTTGTGTCCTTTTGTCTTGTTTTTTATCTGTTTTCTTATTTCCTTGGTACTTATGAATTGATATATATATATGTATTTATGGTGGCTATAGATATATTGAAGTATATGACCATTGCGACTGTAGACAAGTTCCATATAAATGTACACGCTACTTCTTCCTTCTTTTTTTCCTTCTTTTTCTCTCGCCCCCTTTCTTGACTCTTGAATTATATGTCGGCCGAAATATTATGTTTTGTAAATGTATATTATCAGCAATTGGCTTACCAAAAATAAAAAAAAATAAAAAGTGTAGCGGGATAGGGGGCCTTATTTAGAATTCGGCGTTAAGCTACAAAGTGGTTTAACGCCGCCTTGTAAAATAGGCAAAAGGTTTATTGCCACAGGAACGTCATAAAAAGTGATGCTCCTGTCGTTATAGGGGCTTGTAAATATGCCCCTTGATGTCTGTGGCCTGTCTATGCTCCTAATTAAGACAAGGATTGGCTATTTTACACAAAAGCGTGGCATGTCACGTTTTATTTTCTCTACACGCAAGAAGTAGATTTAAGATTTCCCTGTTTCCCTGGTCTCACAGTCTCATACAAATGACACCTGACCCCTAGTTTGAGGGGCCCCATCCAGCCGAATCGTAGATGACGTTTACTATTCAACCATTGGTTGGGAGGGCATTTTGTTTGTTTGAATTAGGGCCCATGGACCCTTGCTATGCTACAGAAGGAGAACATAGATCAATACAAAAGGAAGATAATGAAATATTAATTTATCATCATTTCTAGCCATCTGGTGATGCAAACTAATGAGATCAAAAACTCACTCTCTATCTGAGTCTGTTGACATCTGTTGCTTTCAACAACAGTTTGTACACCACTTTTAAAATTGATAGAAACGTACTAAAAGTGATAAAATTGAAAAATAGTTTTTTCTTTGCTTTTATTGCTGTGCTTTAAACTGTTTAAGTGCCCAAATTCTAAATTTTCCTATACGAACCGTAGTTTGTAGTAGGAAATTCATATGCATCAATAGGACAGGAACCAAAAACAAACATCATATAAACCATAAGAAGGAAACTGAAACTTGAACAGTTATATAAGTGTGGCAAAAAGTATGCGTGTAAAAGAGGGCAGATCAAAAGTGCCAAGACTTTAAGAAAGATCACATTATTATTATATCTCTTCCTCAGATTCACAAAATAAAAAAATGATTTGATGCATTATGTTAAAAATATCAAAACGGTCAAATGTATGTGAAATTAGCCCTGTGATATCAGTGTAAGTAGGAAGAGTACACGCACTTTCCTACTGATATGCCCTTCTAATATGCTTTCATGCAAAGAACATCACCATGCTTGACATTTACAATCCTCCGGGGATTCTATTTCAGCAGCTCATTTAATCTGTTTCAAGAACCCCCAACAACGTGAAGGCTATGTGAAGAAATGGTAACCATTGAAAAAATACATTTCCATTTAACATTGTCCTGTTCGAGCTCCCTCTAACACGCCCTCTCCTTACTGTTCAGCTAACATGGCCCTCTGAATGGCTGTGATTGTGGAACATGTTTGAGCAATATCTCTCTTTGCCTGACAGAGTCAGACCTTACACTTCCTATAGATTATGAGGTTATTCAGTTTTTTGCTTGATAATACTAGGCCTCCCATTTAGAATTTGCATACTCACAATATTTACTCATGAGTTGAGTCTGCTGCAAAATATCTCAAAATTAAGTTGCTGTACGTATAGTATTTCATTGCAGTTGTATCTGTCATTTGACTGCACAAAAGCAACCAAATAAAAGAATGATACAGTGAAGGATTATGCGATCTTATTCTTGGGAAAACAGGTACAGGGGCACTGATTTTCTTTTTTGCAAACAAATGTTTTTTACCAGCCCGCATAACACATATTACACTGATTTCTGAAATATATAGATATATCCACACTGAATTTTGATTAATCTGTTTCCCTCCTGGTTTTGCCTAGGTACATTACCATATTTTGTCTTCTCTAAAGTGAAGAGAATACATGCTCAGTCACAGTTCAAAATCTAGAAGTAAACATAACCTGTTAACCTGAAACTCGACAAGGCGTCAGTGGGGCCTATTACAAGGAGGTCGGAATGCGTCCAATCATTGGTTTCAACTCCGACCGGCTGATTATGTATCAGATGGTCGAAATTGAAACCGACCAGTCATTCTGGCTGGCTGGCTTCCGATGGGCTCAAGGAGCCCGTCAGCCAGTGTGAAGCCAGCCCGTAATCCCAAAGGGCGTTTTTCCGTCCTTGGGATTACGATGCACGGTTTCCAGCAGGGTTTCCATGCCGGCCTTTCCAACTTGGAAACCCTGCGGAAAGCGTGTTTGGGGGCCCCTTGCAGGACCCCCTTGTGTGTGCGGCCTCCGGTTGGGGGCCGAGGGGACACCTATGGTGAACCCTTGCTAAACCCTGCACCCCGTGGCAGGCATCTTGAGGTGCCTGCCAAGGGGTGCAGGGATTAACACCACCTCCCATTTCCCTATGGGAGCATGTCTTACGGCAGGTTTACGGCTGTAAGACATGCTCCCATAGGGTAATGTCTGAATGCGACCGAACAGTGCTTGATCGCATCCTAATGAGGTGGGCAGGACTGCCGACTGGAGGTCAGTCAGTCCTGTTTACGAGACGGTGCGTCCGCCCGGCATCATAATTGGCCCCTTAGACGGTATTGTAAAGAGGAAGAAGACAGTTAGGAGAGACAATGCCACACAATTTGTTTTCCACGGAGAGCTCATAGTTTTCTAAGAATGTGTATCTTTTTCTAATATTCATTGAAGACCAATATGACTTTAACAAATTCCTAATATAATATATTAGGAGTCTGGTCCTCTCAAATGCATGAAAACATTCATCTGGCCAATTTACTAAACTTTTCTCAAAGTGTAAACCTGATAATCCAAGAAGGATGCCCTTGAATTTAGAAGGGCTTTGTTCTAGGTTAAAGCTATCATAAGACTGACATTGCTGGTTTACGAAAGTCGTGAAACTGCAATTTTTGGCTAACGACAGTAAGAGATTGTCTTATGCAATTAAAAAAATCACACAAGTAATTTAGGCTCATGTTTCCAGTTTTCAGTATTTGTCTCCGGTAGCACTATCTGAGCATGATCAATGCAGGAGGCTTTTGAGTAGGATGCACACAGAGATTTTGCTGGTTAACCATTTTTTCTTTGCCATAAGCATTACTTTCAAATATCACAAGGGTTGTGGTTTTGCCAAATATTTTCCATTCTATCCCCCCAAAACGGTGTCTTTCTTACCATACTAAAACAAAGGCTGCAATATTCATGAAAGGCAATGATAAAAGATATTAACAGAGAGGAGAACAGAAAAAAGCAATTTAGACCTTAATATTAAACCAGCATATAAAACCAGGAAAGAATGATTTTGTTTGTCAAAAAGTTATTGTATTATGTTGCGTGTATATAAGGAAGGGACTTAGCATCACACAATAGGAAATAATATTAAATAAATTAAATTATTTTGTCTTTTAAATTAAATATGTATTTGTTTTTATTGTTAAAACGTTAGATTAAAATTAAACTTTGAATATTCTATCATCTTAAAAATTAATACTTAACATAGCTACAAAACTCAATAAAATATAATTTTGCATGTTAATACAAAATTAAAATTATTTTAAATTGATATAAAATAAATAACTTTTAATTACTTTATGTACATAGAAGTAAAAGATTAAAATGCTGGTGATGCTTTTTAAATATTAAAACATAATATTTACAAATTATATTGTTATATTTTAATTATTGAAACACTTAATTTGATGGGGTAATATGTGATAACATTTTATTTTATTTGTGCTAGCTTAATAATTAAAAATATTTGTCTCAAGTGCAAGGTAAACTAATAGGTTGGAAATTAACTTTTTAACATTATTAAACCTCAGTTGGCTAAGAAAACCAATGTAGATGTCTGTGTGACATGAGAGTCAGAGAATTGCATCCTAGTTAGTGCAGTGGTGAATAGTGACTAGCGTATTTTGTAGTGCTAGGAGGTCCCATCCTGCGACAGAAAGCACTGTGAATATTTAAATCATTATTTTGTAATAGTATTACACACAGTATAAGCTAGGCTGCTGCAAAATTAAGTAGTGTTTAAGATAAAACAAGTGTTTTCAAGATATATGTTTTTGTAAGAAGTAATGAGACAGTACCTAGTGAAAACATTTTTATGTGTCCATTAAAAGGACACACTCTAGAAGTCAGAGTATAACACTCTTACATTACCTCCAAAAAAGAATGGGTCCATATTTATCAAAATTTGACATAGGGCAATGCAGCAAGAAAACTTGCTGCATTGCGGCAAATGGAGAAGGCAGGAATGTGGCAGATTTAATAGATATGGTGCATTTCTGCACTCTCCTTGTGCTGGTGTACTTGTGGCTTCCTACTGCCAGAGCAAGCACCCTTGCACCATGGAGCAGGAAGGAATATCTTTCTGCACAAAGACAATCCTTAGAGGTGTTTTCCTCTTTCTAAGTATGCTGCAGAATGCGCACACTAAGAAAGAGGAAACATCGAGGAGAAGTAAAGATATTTCTCCTTGTTGCATCTCTATCGGAAAGTTTAACATTTTCACACATTCCCAGGTTTATCAGTCTTGGTAAATCCAGGAATGTGTCAAAATGCATAGGTGGATGCCTGGGAGCACCCACTCTCCACCCATGTAACACCTTCACAGGGCAGATTAATGCAAGATGGTGACTTGTGCTGCCTTGTGTTACTCCTGATTTAACATGCCTTGACTTGATAAATCTGACTCATGGAATGCGTTGCCCTTACGTCACCTTGCGTGATGCAGGGGCAATGCAGTCCTATGATAAATCTGGCCGTATACCTTTGTCACCATGAAGCTTTAAGTGACTGCAACAATTGAAGCCTGATGAGAAGGCTTGTTTCCTCGTTAGCTCTCTTTCTCTTCCCAAAACGCCCCTTCGACCCCACTCTTTTGATTTTAGGCTCAAGGTCAGCATTAACCATTCAGTGACAGTTATTTTTGTTTTTGTAAAAGGTGAATCTGGGGGTGGCAGGGAGGAGGGCAGCAGGGTTGAAGTCAGGTGCAGAAACCTGATCTTCCAGACTCCTTGGGCTTCAGATTAATGGCCTAGGATTGAGAGAAAAGGAGTGTGATCCATATATAAAGTCAAAGAGATTGCCCAAAAGAGGGGGAATTATGTGGGGGGCCAAATTTTCTTGTTACAAATGGAAAGAAAGATTCCTCAGAGAGGTGCCCCCAGTGAGGGGGACATTCCTTTTTTAAAGGTCATCACTACCATTAGTGTTGCTGGTCCTGGGGACATGGGTGTGTGGCCACTGCACCCGAGATATGAATGTGTACTATGAAAAAGAGCAAAGTGGTTTTATTTTTACACAAAGGGTCTGAAAGTGTGCTTTAGCCCTCAGGCACATGAGCGATGGCCAAACGGAGTGGCAGAACAGCCAACCCAAATCATGGCTGTTTTACTATCCCTCCTTACTTGCACTAGTGCCCATTGAACATTTGCTGTGCCAGTGTTGCTTTGGGCCTAACAACAATGTCCTTAGGGAGGGGAAAATTGAAGTCTCAGAGATGTGGCAGAGAGAGGGGTATGGCAAGATGGTTTTAACAAAGGGTAGAGAAGACAGCCCACTTTGCAAGGCTGTAGCTATCATTAGTGAAGCAGGTGCAGTGACACTAGGGCAGAGGGGCTTGAGTGGCCCACTGCATCACAATTATGACTGTCTTACTTTAAAAAAGGAGCATGGGGCTTATTTTTTTTTCTAGCATTTCTAGTATTAGGGACAAGGGCACCCTTTTTCAGGGGAGTAGCTTAATCAGTAAGAATCGGGGAGAGGGGTGTGAATCTCAAATTTTCCAACAAACAAATCAGGGGGCTGAAGGTGGACGGGTGAGATGATCAAAGTTTGGGTTGGACCGTTTCCAGGAGGAGCAAGGTCAGTACTGATTTGCATTGGGGGATTCTATCTGGAAAGGCACACTGGGTGAAAAAAGATGGGTTGGAATGCTTCCCTAAGCGACGGCCACTGGTTAGATTATTTGCAAGCATTCATCCCATCAACGTTTGAGTGTTTCATTGCAAGTAGAATGCCTGGAAACCTGAGACTGGTGCAGCTTTCCATAAATACTACTGGCAATGTTTGTGAATTATAAAAAGTAGTAAAATTGCACCCATCCAAGGAGTTCTTCTATGGGTGCATATTTACTACTTATTTTGGTAATCCAGTCACTAAATACATTTAAGTGACCATTCCAAAAAACTGAACATGTTTAAAGCTTTTGGGAAATGAGAACAAGAAAACCTGACACAGATATCGCAAAACCGACTCGGGCCCACAGACCCAGCTACCCAGCCAAGAAAGCATTTCACCGCCCCCCCTCCCCCCCAAAAGCTAGGCCCCTGCTTGGCCCACTTGAGCCTGGTAGTTTTCCCTGGCAACTCATGACTACAATTATGTACATGGATCTTTTATTTTAAATGTAATTTCATTGCTTGCACTCTATTTCATATCTGCTACAAGAAGCCTTGATGGTAGAGGTGCCAAATGAGTGCATTTCGGCAAGGATCCATGTTTCCAGTCCTCACGTTTTACAAAACATTTTAGCAAGTTACTGACAGCCCCATGTACTAAGCCCAAGTTGCAGATGGAGGTGGGTGTGCCAGCAAATTATTAGGGCAAGTCGAGCCAGAGCAGTGCCAAGCGGCTGGCTTGGCTCTGAGAGGCCATTCATGAACTAAGCCATGAAAACCTTTGCCATTTATATTGTGCAACAAACATATTTGTAAAAATATGACACAGCCACTTCAAAATTAAAAAAAGTGTCTTCTTTAAAATGCAGAAGCGTTTCACTATAGTACATCAGATTATATCACACAATAGACAGACATTTATTAAAAGTGATAGTTTTAAACATGAACATAGAAACAGTAATGGCTCACCCCCACCAAAGACAATGCCATTAGTGAACTGAGAGGCAAGTCAGTAGTCATGTATACCCTAAACGTTGGCTAGATTCTTATTATAGATGAGCAACATTGTCTTCTGTTAAATCAAACATATGATTTGCTTGTACTGCAAACATGCAAAAGTATTTAAACATGCTCTCATATGTGATAATAAAGACAAAGGAGGCTCTGTGAAATAAAATGTACGCCTAGGATCTCATAATTTGGATAAGCAGGGAAGGCGATATTGATTCCAAGTTATCTGGCTTCGCATTTTAAAATCCAGTCTGTTTCTCTCTCTCTCTCTCTCTTTTCTCTTTCTCTCTCTCTCTCCTGCGTTACATTAAAAGTCACTGCTTTGTCTTTTATTCTTAGAGTAGGACGAGAAAAATTGACACAGATATAGCAGACCCAACTCAGGGCTCCCAGACTAACAAGTCAACAATACATTTATGTGGTGGGTATCAAACCTCAAAATTCGCAATGGAGCTACGCCCCTGCCCTTGTTGCAAAAAGGGAGACATCATGTGGGACCTCATTTCTTTCTGAATGGGACAGGCAGCCTATTTCAAGATAGGAGTGATGGTCAGGGATGATGGGGAAGGGAAGACAGAGTCGGAGAAGGTAGATTGCTACTCAGTGCTGCAGATTTCATAAGTGCAGTAGATATAGTTGCATTGGAGGCCAAGAGTGTGAAAGGCTCATAACACCACAAAAAGTCTCCAAATTAGTGTGGATTATGAGCTACACCAAAAGTAACCCTGAAATGATCCCACAGGCCATGCCCCCTGCACACAGTCGTGCACACAGTCCTACCCCCTCCCGCTCCCTCAATCTTGCCATAATGTTTTGGAAGGGGGCCCTACTTCAAAACATTTTGCCTAAGGGGGCTCAGAGCAAAAATGTTTGAAGACCTCTGCCATAGGGAGATCTCTGCTCCAGTGGTGGAGATCTCTATCTAACTTTAAAATCATACATTCTGTTTTAGTCATGTAAGTCTATGCTTAAGTGTGCAATTGCACACAGAAAAGCAGAATAGTGAAAAAGTATAGACTTACTTATGAGTAAATATACACATGCAAATTTACCTTTGCAAGTAGGTCCTTCGGTATTATAGATGGACTAAGAACAGCAAGAGCAGTAGGACTGACCTTTGGCACTCAAAAAGCTTAATTGATGAAGCAACAAATAAGACATTTTTCTTTCTTGAGCACTGGCCCATAAGATATCAGCATATTGACTAAGGAATGGATAATGTTTGTTGAAATCAAATCTATCTGGGGATGACACGGCATGTAATACCCAGTGCCACAGTTACAAATGGCCCATCCTCCAAACAAAGAAACCTGTTTCCAAGACTGCATATCTCAACAGACAACTTGATGAGTCTGCTCATTCAGTGTAACCTGCACTGGCAGCCAGCAGTCCAACCTCTTCTTAGCTGGTTTCAATTCAACCCTTGTTTGATGACCAGAACAACACAGTTGCAGGTGCGATCAACACCACAAATTTTGATGCCCTGAGTTCCATTACTTGTGAAATAGCCTACCCTCTCATTTTCAGGAGTTCAAATGTTCAAGAATTTAAAATGGCTAAGATCATCAGATTGTTGATAATCACCACCACTGACTGAACTGAACCTCACAGTGTAAGGCACCAACGTCACCATTTCATAAGTAATCTAGTTTGACCACTCTCACTTACAGTGCATACTGATGGACTTCACTGTGGGAGGCAGACTCCTAAAGCATTAACCAGCCATTGAAAAAAGGCCCTTTTGCAGTTACCAGCTGACCTGATGACTTTTGATTGTACATCATTGGAACTGACATAATTTGTAATCATAAGGATCAATTAGCTGGCCTTTCAGTCTGTAAGCCAGACACACAGTAATGAGATGCATTTGGCTAATATGTTTCAGTATGGACCAGTTTCAGAAAGTTTCAGAAATAAGACACAGAAAAATTGAATCTTAATGAGCTGTGATTTTTGAACCACTGTAAATGTTCCGCGAACATACAGATCTCAAGCTTTTTCATTATTTAGTGCTGCTGCTGTCATAACTCTGAGCAGAACAAAAACTGTCCTCGAAAGTTGCCGAAACATCCCAAATTTTAAGATTTTCTTACATGAATATCACTGTTTTCCTCTAGTTTTCAAAGATTATAAAGCAGGACGTCTTCAAATCAGAAAGAATGTTGTGCCCCATTAGGTGGAGATTGGGAGTTGTTTTCCCAATTTTAATAGATTTAGGTTAATGTTAACATTTTACTCTGTTGTCTGTTGTAAATATTTTTTCATGGAGACTTAGGGTACAAATAACATAGCCTGTACATCAATAATATTGTGACCCTACTTATGAGTGCAAGGTTTAAAGGTGGCTTGCCTTAACAGCAGTGTTCATGCACTCTGAATCAGAAAGTACTTGGGGATACGTGTGAGTCCACAGAATGACACCATGAAATAGGGTAGAAGTTACTAGTCATGCATTTGATTGGACTGTGATCATGGCTACTTGGCAATTTCATAAAGGATTTGCAAATTCACAGGAAATCGATTCTTCAATCCCACAAATTATTTCTTAAAAATTTCACACAATTTGTGAACGTTTCCCTTTTTGTGAAAAGAAATAGATGGAACTACAAGCAAATGTAGTAAAAGGATAACTTTTGTTATACTGTGGTATTTGAAAACACATATATTACTGTAGATGAAGTGGAAATACCTCCATGGGTAGATGTCACCTAAGGTAATTAAAAGCTGTAAAAAAATAAATCCACCCAAAAAATAAAGCCATCATTTATCACTTAAGAAAATGTAGTAGTTGGTAAAATAAACATACCATGAGGCAGCAAAAATATGACCACTGAACATAAAATATTAGAGCAGTAGTTGTACCATTAGACAAAACATTAGTGTTTCAGAGAGAAGTGGCCAATGCAACAAAGCTTCATACAGCGGAAATTGGTTATCGAGTTCAGCCATTTTACAAAAAGTAAACTACATTAGTTTAGGTTCAGAACCCTGTTTGCAATGGCGATTGCCAGCTCGAATGCTCTTACCATTGTAGCATCCTCCCCAGCCAAGTAGCATGTAAATGGATCATGCCACACACAAAGCTTGGTCTTACACGATTTTATTCTCTAGAGTGTAACCATTAACTGACACGTACTGTGTCATGAATGTTATGAATCACACCCATCACTTACATCACTAGACTACTGAGTCCATTGGCGACGAGAGGGGTTCTGTGCTCTATAATTCACAAGACACTACATTTACCCCTCTGTTAAATAAAAAGTACAAACAAAACATATATACATCATAGTTTCTCAATGAGTCGATGAGGTGCTCGAACCACTCTTCCAGATCTCATTGCCTAAGGCTGAGGACACTAAGGAGAAGCAACCACAGCAGGCACTGGCGATCTGGACATAGTTGCAGTGCTCGGGTTCTCCTGGCCCTCTGATGACAGAGTCTCACTCCTGATGTCTGGAACTAACAGACTCTGAGGCAGGTGCTTGAAATGTGAGGAATCCCTCATAATGGACTTTCCAGGAGAGTGAGCAGTCACCATGTATCCCTTACTAGTCACAACTGGCACCGGATCAGCATTGAATAGAGCATCAGATTTTCATTACCGCCTCTGTCTGACAAGCACCTGATCTCCTTTTCAAAAAGTAGTGTCCTGAGCACATCGACGCTTGTCTGCATAAGTCTTCATGCTGGACTTGTGAGATGATTCAGTGATTCGGACTTTCTCTGCATCAGTTGTTCATTCAGTGGTCCACTGGTGCAACGTGGAAACCATGGCTCTCCCGAACATCAGGGTGGCCGGGCTTTCGCTGGTTTTAGAATGGGGAGTAGATTGGTATGCACAAAGAGTAGAATGAAGAACTGACTTGAGCTCAAGTCCTTCAGCTCAGCGTGCTGTACGGCCTTCTTAAGAGTGCTCATGAATCGTTTAACAATGCCATTAGCCTGTGGACAGAGAGGTGTGCTTTTCTGATGATCGATACTTAAATGAGTAAGAAAGTCTTTGAATTCCTGACCATTGAATTGTGGGTCATTGTCAGATTTTAGAACTGACGGAACACCTCAGGTTGCAAATATGCCTTCTAGTCTTTCAATTACTTGATCATGAGTGATGGACGAAAGGCCTTCCACCAGAGGAAACTGGGAGTACTCATCTACAATTACCATGAGATTATGGCCATTGTCAAGGGGTCCAAAGAAGTCAACTGCAAGTTTCTTCCAGGAATGTTTTGCAAGATCCACTATATTCAAAGGATGCTGGGTTGTTTTTGGAGATAAACAGTTACATAAATGACAAGCCCGGAGCTCTCTTTCAACTCGCTCATTAAGATGAGGAAACCAAACACTGTCTCGAAGGGCTCGCTTATTGGTGACAATTCCACGATGTCCCTCATGCGCCACTTTGATGACTTGCTATCTGAGACTTTCAGGAATGACAATTCTCGACCCTGGTAAGATAATCTCTTCTTGTGTAACTGACAGTTCATCACGAACATTCATGAATTTCTGATATTCAATGTCGTTATCAAGAGGTCGAGCATGAGTTCTCCAGGACTGATGCATAATAATGTCTTTGAGTGTGAGCATATTTCTATCTGCATTGGTAGCAGGACTTATTTGCTTCACAGAATGGCTGCTGGGGTACTGGAGCCTCGGCCACTTTAGAAGGGATACCCTGATACTGTAGGGGCACTCAAGAAAAGTAGTCGGCAGGGTTTTGATCTTTTCCTGGCCGGTGCATAATAGAGTAGTCATACTCTTGGAGTCATAACCCCCATTTCTCAATACAAGGGGGCATCTTGGCCTTTGGTTTGCCAAAAATAGTGAGACGTGCTTGGTGATCAGTAACAAGTGTAAAATATTTTTCATACAGAAAAACGTGAAAGTGTTCACAAGCCCACACGACAGCAAGGCTTTCTTTTTTAGGTTGGGAATAAGCTTGTTCAGTCTGTGACATACTCCGGCAAGGATACGCTACTATGCGCCTTCGTGCGCTTGCATGTCCACTATGTTGGGCAAGAATTGCACCCAAACATGGCATCCACAACAATCTCGGTATATAACTTCGGATCAAATTAGGCCATTTCAGTAGCATTTTCAATTGCATGTTTGATTGTCTTGAAATGTAGATCCAATTCGTAACCACTGAAATGAAGCATTCCGTTTCATCAAGTCTCTTAATGGGACACTCACAGTGGCAAAGTCATGGATGTACCTGGAGCAGTAACTGCAATAACTGGCCTTCCCATGAATAGAACGCGACGTGGTTACATCTTGTGGAGGAAAGGTGGATGACAAAGCCAGAACATTGGCTGGATCTGGAGTCATCACCCCATCAGAGAAAACATGCCCAAAGAATTTTAATTTTGTTTTGTGAAACTCACACTTTTCAGCATCCAAATTAAGATGTGCATCAGCAAGTAGTCGGCATACTTGGGTAAAGGTTCTATCATGTTCTTTTCGTGTGACCCCAAATGCTAATATATCATCACTATAATTGGAAGCATGCGTGACAGGTTGTATAATGCGATGGATGACATCTTGTAAAAGTTTGGCAGCTAAGGACACACCTCGAAACTCAATCTTTTGTATCTGAACCAACCAACATGAGTTGAAAAGTTAGTAATGTACCTTCAATTTTCTTCCAATTTGAGCTGATGATACCCTTTGTTCAGATCAAGGTGCAAAAAGACTTTGGCACCATTCAACTATGTAATCATATCGACAATGTGCGGACCTGGATGCCATTCTCGTTCATTCATCTTGTTTGCTTGATGCTTGTCAACACAAATTCACACAGATACTCCACTGTCCTTTATAGGTACCATCCCCATGGGTGACACCCATGAAGTCAGACCAGTAGAATGCTCAATGATATCATGTTTCTGCAAAGTCTTTATTTATTTTTCAACTACTTCTTGTAGATGAAATGCAATTTGGCGATATCGTTTATCAACAGGACGAATGTCCTCATTAATGTGAAGCTGCACTTTCATTGTCTTAAGGCTTCCTAAGCCATGGAACAATGAAGGAAAATGATTCACAATGTCATGATGAGCATTGATATTGTAGTTCACAGAAATTCGTCTCATGTCAGCAGTAGTGCTGAAGCTGAGCAAACTTGCAGTCGACAAAGTGCCCTGATGGACATGGACTGGGCCTTGAACCTTCGCCTTTTTGTGTTTCATGGTCGCCATGAATGAACCTTGACTTTGTAATGGCATTGAGGCTGCCCATGTGTATTCCTTGGTTTTCAATGATGTAAGACAGGGCACCGGAGACAGTTCAATGTACTTTTTGGCTGGCATGATATTTATCTATGCACCACCATCTATGTTAAACGGTATGTAGCAACAATTAACCTTCAATTTTGTTTGGGGCAATGTCAAAATGAATTTCGTGATTTCACTTGTCAATCCTTTTTCAACTTGTTTTCTTCTTTGTAGGGAGCCAATTCTACATGCGCACATCTTTCAGTAGCCAGCATCAACACTGCACACCCATCTTCTTCACTGTCGCTCAACAGTAATGCCAAAGAACCTCTCGATGAGGAATTAGATTACCATCGGCCTCTTTCAGTTTTTACTTGCCTCAACTAATATTGCATTTTTACTTCGGTGGGCGTGACTGAAATGCTTCTGGAACCTCCTGGCAGCCATTTTGTCTTCACTACGTGAAGCACTGGCAGTCATTTTGTCTTCACGGCATGCCGCTCTCACTTTTTCTCTCACTTTTTCTCTCACTTTGTAAACTGTTACAAAATGTTTCTCTTTCCTGCAGCCTGTACATATCTGCCCAATGGCGGGACATTCACCTTCATGTGGAAAGGAAAATTCCACATCGATAACACAACTTCTTTTTCTTTGAAGATGCTTTTTTGGGACCTTATACCTTGTGTCTTTTCTTGCTCGTCACATTTAACACTGATTTACTCTGGCCCCTCCGGACTCCATGTCAGTGGCTTGTTTGTCGACACGTTCTTCTGCTCAGGCCGCCAAGAGCTTCTGCTTCAGAATGAGCATTTCTCTCAGCATTCACTGTCTGAAAGAATTGGAAAGGTAAACATCTATAACTCTGAGCCATATGGCTTCTTCATCACTGAATTATTTAAATCTGCAATGTTTGATGACAAAGTCATCGATCATTTTTCCTGCTTTCTGACGCTTTTGATTTAAAATGTACGTTTCATAGTCAACGTTCTGCTTCGAATTGAATTTGGTCTTCAGTGCTTCTTTAAATTGAAGGTATGAAGTTTCTTCACATCTTATGTATTTTCTCTATCACTTACTTCACTCCTTCTCCTGCTATGTGTTTAAGCTATTTTATGATCTTTTTGTCATTGGTTTCTTCCAGCGCATCAATGACATCATTCAAAGCTTTGATCCAGGCAGTCCATTTAGTGTCTATATTCTATTCTTGGACAGTCTCGAAGGAAGAGAGTGGTTTCAGGAATACAGCAGCACCATACATTGTGCCGTTGTCTGCAGCTGCTGCCAGGATTATATGCTGTTCAGGCCGCATTTGACCATCAGCGTATTCTGGACAAGTGTAACTTCTGTGAGCATCAGCCCACTGACTAGTGCTTGGGTCATCACGCCCAATTAGAGGTTGGTGGGCACCCACTTCTTCCTTGGCGGTTAATGGTTTTGTCTCTGTCGCTTGTTCATCACCACTCTCCCCCTTTTCCATCATACCTGGTCTTCACTGCCTTTAGCGTTTCTCTTGCAATTAGCTGTCACCGCTTGTGTCTCATTCTGCCCCTGGTTATCACTACCTTTAGTGTTTCTTTGCCTTTATCGACTTCTGATCGCAGCGTTATTTTGCACTTTGCTGTCACTATTTGTTGCACGTTCTGTACCTGGTTATCACTGCCTTTAGCATTACCGTACTGTATGAATGATGGCTCTGTGTTATGTTGTGGCGTTATACCTCGTATCTTTGTCATATTAGCAATTTTCTGACCGAAGATAAATGAAAATTTCCGTAGGGCCTTTACTTTCTTCGAAGGCCTTGAACTGGCTGAAGTTGTGCTTTGACTCCACATACACCAACCATCGATTCTCACTTCGACTGAGGAACACGTGGCACACATGAGCAGTTTGCTGGACCTCGGCAAACTCTCTGGGAGAGCACTCTCGACTCTGAAGGTTCCGGGGTTTATGTATCTCCTATCTCGTTGCCAGTTGTAGCATCTTCCCCAGCCCGATAGCATGTAAATAAATCATGCCACACATGGAGCTTGGTCTTACATGTCATTATTCTCTAGAGTTTAACCAGCCCCTCTCTTTCTACACACCCACCAGACATCTCTGCTCTGCCCAACTGGCCCTGGCCACCATCCCATGGCTCCCAAAGACCTCAGCTGGAGGAAGATTCTTCTTCTACCTCGTGGCGTAGACCTGGAACTCACTGCATCTAAATCTTCTCCATCATCTCAGGCAATCACCGTCATTGCCTCAATTCAAGAAGGACCTCAAGACCTGGCTCTTTGACTGAACCGCGAACCACTCCCACCCCTCCCCCCCAACAGCACCTTGAGACCCTAACGGATCAGTAGTCGCGCTTTACAAGAAACCTGATTGATTGAAACACTACAACCACCAAAAGTATACATTCACCACTGACAGTTTTACAATGGCATAAACCAATTACAGTGAATTTTCCCATTCAGTTTTATAACATACTTCTGTAAAGTGAAGTATTTAGCACTTGTGTTATTTAACAATTTATGCTGGTATTAGTCCTACTTTACCTTTCTATAATGATGCCCTTAATCAATAGTTATTTAGTTTGAAGTCAAAGTCTAAGCCAGCTAGTTAAGAATGTAATGCAGTGGATTGGTCCTGGGTTGGATGAAAAATTGCCAAACCTATAAGCATGAGCAGTGTCATTACACTCTTCACCAATCCCTGCACAAGCAGGAATTTGCACAGGAATCAGGAAAGAAGGGGGCTGGGCGGACGGGGCAAGATGGCGGTCGCTTGAGACTGTAGGTGCACACAGAGCACTGAGAGCCAAAAGATATTAGAAATGCTGCACCAAGGAAATCGGGAATATGAAGGAAGTGCTTTATAGCCCGGACTCACAGTACCCCCCACGGACCGGCAGAGATTACCTCAGACTACTGGGAATGGTAACCTGGCTCTCTGTTCTACGGCATATTGCAAGGACTATTGCGGGAAGCACCAAAGCTCATCAAGAAGGCTCTTACCTGTCGGAGGTACCCGGTGCGGGGGCTGACTCTGTGGAGTCGATCGAGACTGCCGGAGCTGCGGAGATGGGTCCCAAGAGTGCGGCCGGGGCTGCCAAGGCTAGGGCGGTCAGACAGATGCCGGGCGGGAGATGCGGCCGCGGCCACGGACGTTCCGGCCACGACCTTGGGGGAATCTCCGGCTCAAACGCCGCTGCGAGTACCCCGGGGGGTAGTGGTTGACCCGGATCCGGAAAAAAAAGGAAGAGGCGGGACAACGCAGAGGGGACGCCCGGCCGGCCCTACAGTGGTCAATCTGTTGAAAGGTCCTGCCGGGAGATCAGTTCCGGGTTGCGAGGTGAAGCTCCGGGGCAAGGCTCCTCCCGACACTGTGGCAAGCATAGAACATGTCGGAGATCCACCCATGCTGGAATTAGGAGACCTAGCTCAGGGAGAGCAGACCGAGCTGAGCGAGGTGGAGAATGGACACAATAACGGGTCGGTTAACATGGAAGGTAGGCCCGGGGTTTCTTACCTCAGCAGTTGATTCCGAATCCCACGGGGGCACTCAAAACCCACTTACGACTATTTCAACTGTGCAAGCAGCTGGGGGGGTCCAAACGGACCCAGCAAAGGCAGGAAATGCAGCTGCGGGCAGAAGGGATTCTGGGGCACAAGCAGACAATCATGGTATTACGAGTATCCAACTCCAGGCGCAACCAGTTAATGTTGATCCTGACTATCTAATTCGCCCACATGAAACTAACCCCAGCAGGGCCCTTGACAGTGGCAGTCAAATAGAGCTCGACAAGGAACCTAGTGACTTTTTCTTCTCTGTATCAGATGGGGATGAGTGGTCTGAGGATTCATCTGCTGATAGTACGGATCTAAGTTATAGTGATTTGGAGGAGGCAGGTGGCTCTAAATGCAAAACTGTGCAGAGGAAAAAGAAAAAAAGGCACGGCGGAAAGGATCTGGCTTGGGATTATACCCCTACGAACCAACTGTCTAACCCTATGCCTACCTCCCAATCCGTTTCTGATCCATCCGAGGCAACTTCTCCAACCTTAGAGGCTATCTTTCAGGCCATCTCTATGCACCGCGAGGAAACTCGCCAAGATAGCCGCAAGACCCAGCATGCCATGCGCAAGATGCAAGGGGTTGTGCGAAAATTGACAAAAACTTGCAGTGTATTTTTGGAACGTTTAACTGACCTTGAGTCCAGGATAGTCACTACAGAATCTGACCTAGCCTCAAATCACGCGCTGGTGGGTTCCCATGAAGCACAGCTGGTGGATGTTAGATGGAAGCTGGAGGAGTTCGAGAACCGCCAGCGGAGGAATAACCTGCGGGTCCTTGGGGTGCCCGAGGGGGTTGAGGGGGCCGACATACGTTCATTTGTGGTGGATTTGTTACGAGACTCCTTGCCGGAACTAACTGAATGGAATTGGGCACTTGAGATTCAGCGGGCCCATCGGGTCCCCTTTGTTCAGAGACAGCCTGTAAGGGCGGGGGGTTTCCCCCGAGCCATCCTGGTATATTTTGGCAACTTTGTGCTGCGCCAAGCTGTCTCTGAGAAAGCAAGGCCCGATGCAAAAAGATCCAGAAACGAGATTTTTTATTTTGTTCGCCCAGACTTCTGCCATTCCACTGTTGAAAGGCGGTGGTGACTACGGCAGCTCATCAAACCATTCCAGGACAAAAAGGCGCAAGCCTTTTTAAACAATCCAGCTCGTCTCAAGGTGATCTTTGAGGGGCAAACAAAGTTCTTTATGTCAGAAATAAAAGCTAAGGAATTCCTGGATGGGCTCTCCAGCTACGTTCAGGCTAGCTATTACGCATGTTAGGAATGACATAGTTTGGGACGCTGCAGGGTGGCACATAGGGAGAAGTAAAGGGGGGAACGTGGGATGGGGCAAAAAAAAAAATATATAAAAAAATATATATATATATATTAAAAAAAAAAATTAATTCTCTATTTCTTTTGAAGTATTATGGCGGAGGTACTAATGAATATGGGAACTTCAGCTGTAGGATGCAGCATCTAATTTAGGTCCTACAATTAGGGCTCTCACGCTCAGCTTGTGTAGCACATCCATCGCAATCAGACTCATGATTGAGTCTGCACGCCTCACGCGGGGAGGTGGGGATGTTGGGGAGGTGGGTGGGCAGCGAAGCGGGGGAAGGGAGGGGAAAGGGGAGGGAAAGGTGGTGGGTTAAATGTGGGGGGAAAAAAAGCATATCTAGAAACTGTAATAAAATAAGGAGACGATCAGAAGAGATAAATAGATGGCAGAACGAGAGGCGAGAACTCATTGGGGGAAAAAGCTTGAGAAGGTCCCATGGAGGAATTCGTAAATCTGAGCCCAATTTAAGATGGGGAAGATAACTATCTGTTCATGGAACACTGCGGGGTTGAATGACAGGGCAAAGAAGGTAAGATATGCCGAACTTATCAGACTCAATCACACTGATGTAATATGCTTACAGGAGACACATATTCCCTGGGGGAAAAGAGAAGTATTGAGAATTACAGGGTATAACCTGTTGGCATGTACCACTCAGACATCTAATATACGTGGTGTGGCTATCTTAGCAAGGACTTCTTTGGGTATGGCCAAACGTAAATTAGTGGATGCCTTGGTAGATGGGTGATCATTGAACTAGCTATGGGCGGCACTATATGTGCAATTTATGGATCTAATCAGGATGATCCTCAGATATTCGAGGCTTTGGAAGTTGAACTGGCCACCTGGTCGACCCCTCTGATTCTCTGCGGGGACTTTAACATCTCTTTGGACGGTAGACCTGGGAACCTAGGGCCAGGGGGGTATTCGGGTCGGAAGCCTCGGGTGTACAGGGCATTCAATTCTTTAAAAATTAGCCATGGCCTGGTCGACATATGGGCTACAAAGAATCCGGCCAACCCCGGCTACACGTATTTTTCCTGTCCGCACAAAAAATATGTCAGGATTGACTATTTTTTTTGTACAAAGGATCTTGTAGGGCAAGCCAGGATTATAAAACTCCCTAAAATAATTTCTGACCATAACCCTCTGATGCTAGAACTTGAAATTGCTGGCTTTAAAAGATTACGGAGTAAATGGACCTTTGATAGGAAACTTCTTGTAAATAGTGAATATGTTGAATATATGAGAAAGTGGACGCAAGAATTTTTTGATACAAATAGGTTTAGTGCTAGCAGGGGGGTTGTGTGGGATTCTTTTAAGGCCGCTTTCCGAGGCGAAACCATCTCTTTTGTTATTAGGGCAAGGAAGCAGCAAGAAAAAAAGAACCAACAATTGATGTGGGATCTAGCTAGGGCTGAAGAAGAGCATATTTCGCTGATAGCACAGGGACAGGAGGGAGATCAAATTCAGTATCGAATAATCGCACTGAAAGCAGAGCTAACTAACTGGCTAACGTAGAAATCTGCTGAGGAGTATCAATCTCATCGAAACAGTGCCTATGAAATTGGAGAACAAGTTGGCAGGAGGTTAGCGCTCTGTACTTGGCAGAAGATATCCTCTAGTGCTATATCTTTGATTAGGATAGGTGGGCAAGTCTATATCCAACCTGAGGACATAATCAGAGGTTTCCAAAATTACTACCAGGCCCTGTACCAAGATGATATTAATAAAAGCCGAGAAGAGGTTTCTCATGGTATGGCAGAGATGCTTGCCGATATTAATATTGGAGAGGGGCTGGATAGGCTTACTAGAGAGGAGCTAGAGGCAGAAATTGCACTCAAAGAAGTTCAACTAGCACTGTCAGGAATGGCTACAGGGAAGGCGGCAGGTCCGGACCAGATACCTCTTGAGGTTTACAAAATTCTGGGACCAGTTATAATACCTTTGCTCTTAGATCTGTTTAGGGGTGTACAGCATAATGGGACTTCCCCGAGTCTTGGAAAGAGACCGCCATTATAATCTTTCCCAAAAAAGGGAAGCCAGTGGATAACCCATCTTCCTATCGGCCGATCTCCCTGATCAACTCCGACACCAAAATTTACTCTAAAATTCAGGCTAATCGGCTAGGAGGGGTCATAGAGCATCTGGTTTCCCCATGGCAACACGGGTTTATCCCCGGTAAAGGAACAACGGATCATACCCGTAGGGTTATTTCTCTTTTTGATATTATAACCGGGGGGGGAACCAGATGGCTATGATCCTCCTGGATGCCGAAAAAGCCTTTGATCGGGTGTCTTGGGAGTTTTTATGGCAGATATTGGAACTGAATGGCTTTGGCCCTCGGCTCATAAAGGCTATTAAGGCAATGTACTGTCAGCCAAAAGCCCGACTTCAACTAATGGGGAGGGAATCCGGTAACATTAACATATCAAAGGGGACCAGACTGGGCTGTCCCTGCTCCCCCATTTTATTTGCTTTATATATCGACCCCCTAGTATCTAAGTTGCTACAGACCCGGAAGATTAAACCAATAATTACTAGTGGGTTTGAGACAAAAGTATTGGCTTACGCCGATGATATCGCGGTTTTAACTTCCAACCCTGCCGAGGCAATTGAAGAGATTAGTAGGATTGCTGAGGGCTATGGTCTTCTATCTGGTTATGCTTTGAATGCTGGGAAAACTATAGTACTATGCACTGATAATATAGTTTTTAATGACCCCAAGAGAGTAACCTCCGCAGTGTACCTCGGGGTTCGAATAAGTGCCAAGGTGGATGAGATTAGTAGGATTAATTTTGAACCCTTGATAAAAAATATAGGGGATGAATTAAGGAGGGTCAACGGGTTACACTTGTCTATTATTGAGAGGGGGAATTTCCTAAAAATGACCATGTTACCTAAAATATTGTATTTGTTTCGGGCAATTCCGCTGGCTTTAGAAGACAATGTATTGAGGGCACTGGAATCAACCTTCTCCAATTTTATATGGCAATATGGGAAGGTCAGAAGAGCATTGCGGTATTTAGCATTTCCCCAAGACAGGGGAGGACTTGCAGTCCCTAATATCACTTTATATTACTGGGCAGCACTTTTACTTCAGATGACCATCCTTTTATCGGTGAATAATACTAGGGAACCAGCACAGGGCTCAAAAATACCCACAATTTATGAACTATCGATAGGGAAGGAAGCCTCTGGGCTGTTACTGAGACAACTGGAACCTAGTTACTATAAGAAGGTGCGGTTTAAAGTGATATATAGTTCATGGAGAATCTGGAAGCAGGTCTCTAAATTTATGGCAATTCCTAAAATTTCTAGATACACCCCCCTATGGCGCTCGCCACTATTGCCATACCTGGCCAATGATGATATGGGGAAAAAGTGGGAAAAATATGGGGTAGGAACAATAGGGGATTTCTGTGGGGGAGAACAAGGGGGCATATTATCAAGGGCTTTATCGCCGCTTTAGCGGCACTTTTTGCCGCATAAGCGGTGATATTTTTAACGCCCTATTAGCAAGCTGTCGCTAACAGGCGTTAGCAACAGCTTTCAGGCGTTAGCGGCCGGGTTTTACATCGCCTTGCATGTCAGCGATAATTATCGCTAATGACATGCAAGGTAGGCGTTCCCCACTAAAAGCGACTGTAAACAGTCGCTAACACAACTAACCCCTATAAACAAGGCAGGCGAAGCGATAAAATATATCGCGCTAAGCGCGTTTATCGCTAGATTTTAACACCTGCTACTGAGGATGACTTACCTGTTTAAAGTATAGGAGGTGGATTGTCAGGCTGAATCCATCCTTGCGTTAATGCGAGAATATCGCTGCTTTTCCAGCGATATTCTCACATTTTGCCGCTATCTCTGGAAATTTTATCGCTATGGAGATAAACCTTGTTAATAGGGTGTTATCTCAGCAATATTTTCCAGCGATAGGCGGCGTTAAAAAAATTCGCGCTAAGCGCGGTTAGCGATAAATATCGCTATTCCTTGATAATATGCCCCAAGATTTTCAATTTTCTAGGCTACAACGGGTGTTTGGCGTTTTAGATAACCATTACTTTAAATTTGTCCAGATTAAGAATATTCTCACTTTATGGAGCCCTAAGATTAAGTTAGATAAGATTCCACTTTTGGAAGCTGTAACCAGGGAATCGAGCAGAATTAGAGATTTTTATTAAATACTTCTTGACAAAAGCCCCGACGACCTGGAAAAAACTGAAGCATCCTGGGCGATAAAATTGGGAAACCCCGATGTGGATATCTATATGAGCCTCTCCTTAACCGCCAAAATCTTATTATCTTCAAATTTAAAAGCTCAACTCTATAAAACTATATTTAATCTTTACTTCACTCCTGCTAAACTTTACCTTTGGGGGAAAAGGGCTGACGACAAATGTCCTAGATGTGGGTCAGGACCTGCCACCTTGATACACATGCTATATGATTGTGATAAATTGGCTCCATTGAAAGAAGGGCTGCTGGGCTTTTGGGAGGTATTGTTTGGTCTTAGATTAGAATTAACCCCCACTTTGCTGGTTCTTGGATATGATAGTGCTTTGGGTCTTAATACCAAACAAGAATATGGTTTGTTTTTGGGGGCAGCGGTATTTAGGATACTATTAGCTGCTAGGTGGAAAGATGCTGAGCCACCAAGCTTTCATATGTGGCTTGCTAGGCTCCTCGGAATTTACAAACAAGAGCTGTCCATATATGCTTGTAGTGGCAGACAGGCCGGAGCTCGAGGGAGGAAGATCTGGGCACATATGGCTGAATGGAGTAGAGATGCAAGGAGGGAGTAGGGGGCTAAAATCCAGCAGTATTGCATTGTGCATGTCTGGTCAATGTGGTCGTGGTTCTTTTTGTTTGTTAAATTGCATAATTCTGGGTAAGCTGTATCGAAGTCTTTGCTGTTCTATTTGATTTTCCCAATGTAATATTTACAGGCATTATTATTATTATTTATTTTTTCTTTTCCCTTTTTGTCTCCTTTTTCTATGAATCTTATGTATTTGTATTTATACTTCTGGATATGTTTAATAAAAAAATAAAAAAAAATAAAAAAAAAGGAATCAGAAAAGAATATGCCATTCCTGCAGAGGGCCAATTTGCACAGCTTAAGGTCAATTAGTAATATATGCTCTCCATGAGCAAGAAAGTGTTTCTGCACTGCATAACTTCAGAGCAAAAGCATATTCTTTGCTGTTTGCAAGCTCCACCTAATAAAAAAGTAATGTAGCATTAAATACCTGTTGTGCAACCTCTTTTATGTTTAGAGAGCAGCTTCACATCACAGGTCAATACAGAATTAGTTCGTCATGAGACTCCTGGCTCTGAATGAAAGGTCACAGACGTCTGTAATACGGTCGCTGATGTGACCTTGATTTTGTACTTTTTCAAAGGAATTATCAGATTTTAGTTCATATCATATATGTCAATTCACCGTAGATAGCTGAAGTGACTCTCAACTACATTAGAGCATGTACCCTTCATCCCACTCTTACTACCTGAATAGCAACTTATTTGCTGCTGAGTGTGTAGAGGAATGGCAAGGAGTGGAAACAAGACAGTCCTCTTTCTTTTTTTGCCCTCTGTCCACTGAGATCAGCTCTAACAAAGTTAGTGTCGAGATAGGGAACGTCAGGCCAGAGTTTCAGTTTCAGTTGGTATTCCTGGCGTCACCCCTAACTGATGTCCATGATTCCGCTGCTGCCTCTCATTAGTTGTATAAACTTGGCTTAGCACCCTACATTTGACCAGGGTTCAACAACTGCAAAAGTACAGTGATGCCCATGAATGGTTCACTGCACCTTCTGCAGAATGGAATGATACTTTTATATTTGCAGTTGTGCCGAAATCAGAGGGATTCATTTTGAACGAGCAGCTTAAAGGAAAGTAATGTGAAATATTTTCGGTGATAAAGCAAAAACTCTTCTGTTGGTTTAAAGGGATTCTGGCATAAGAAAATATTGAAAGCAGTGGAGGAATAACGTTTCAAGAAATCCCCAAGTGCTATTAAAGTTAGTTCTACAACTGTAAGATGTGTGGAATAAAATGCCTATACTTGTCAATTGAAACCAACAAACGATATTCTGTTCTGATCTGTTTTTCCATAGGAGTACGATTAGTCATTTGCCATCCATTAGGACCATCACAATCCATGTTTGTCTGTCTGGATCTAGACCAGTAACGATAGAGATTTAATTAGGATTTGTCACAATAATACTGAAGTGAAAATTACATTTATAAACTAGGTTTATTCTAGCATTTATGACATTCTACAGGGCTAATAATGGATCCACAAATGTATGGCACATACATGATGTGATACGTCTTCCTGTCCATTCTCCATCTCCAACAGGAAAAAGATAAAGAACTCTAATCCTAATTTGGTGAGTTCCGTAGATGAGCAATACAATTTTTCTTTTACTTCATTAGTCTCAAATTAAGATAAAGTCCATGTCTGTCAAACATAACCCATACCTATCTCTTGAGGTTACTAACACTCTATTGATAATCCCTTGAGTTCAATCAATTCTATTGTTCTCAACACTTTTGTAGACCCTCAAACATCCAACAACTGCCTATATAAAACAAATGTATTTGAATGTAATCCATGCCTAGATAAAAATTGAGTAATCTGAGGATCAAGTGGAATCCCTCTGTCAGAAGTCAGATTTAGCAAGGATTGTTCTAACAATCAATTAAAAGATTTGTCAAGCCATAATTCCTTTTTAGTTGATCAGAATGAATCATTTTCTCACATAAATCTCTTTAGTAATCAGACTCAGACTGTGCTTCTAGAATCTTTTAAATACTGTACCATGTCTTTAGATAAGGGAGTTCCGCAGAGTTCTTCATTAAGCCCTACACTCTTTACTATCTATGTGACCCCTCCTGGCTCAAGTGGTTAGATCTTGTGGCTTTGAAGTCATCTCCTGTGCAGATGATACTTAATTGATCTTCTCCATGAGACCCAGCCCCGAATCTAGCAAAAGCAGATTTGCTGATTGTATGAGTAAAATTGCCTCCTGCAAGGCTATGAACTGCCTACAACTAAACGGGGACAAGACGGATATCCTGCTATTTGGCACAGCCCATGCACACTGGTTGGATGACTGGTGGCCTCCTGAGCTGGGCGTTGTCTACCTCCCTAAAAAGGTGGTAAAAAACCTTGGCATCCTGGTAGATGAGAGCCTCTCTATGAGGGAGCAGGTAGGCTCCACCTTCATCACCTGCTTTGAGATCATGTGTATGCTCAGGAAGGTCTTCCAATGGCTCCCACTTTAAACTAGGAAAATCCTCACTCAGGTACTCATTGTAGGATGCTTAGATTTCAGTAATGCCCTCCTGGTTGCAGCAAAGGAGTCACTACTCTCTACGCTGCAAGTGGTCCAAAACACTGCTGCCCACCTGGTTTACAAACTTTCTCCTCGCTCTCCATCGGAGTCTACATTGAAATCATTTCACTGGCTCGATGTGAGAAAATTATCTCTATTCAAACTCCTGTGCTTGGTTCACAAAACTCTGTTAGGCAAGGGCCCTCTTTACCTTCAAGAGAAATTCCGGCCATATCTGCCTATGTCCTCTTCGCATACGCACTTCCAGATATGGGACTTTCTCCTATCTCGCTCCCCACCACTAGAACAGGCTGCCTTTTCATATTCAGTCCTATCTTGACTTCTCCTGTTTCAAAAAATTACTCAAGACCTGGCTCTTCTAATTCACCCTTTATAATCATGCGTTCAAGCGCCAAGAGACCCCATCGGGGGTGATTTGTTTACACTATACAAGTCTCACAAAATAACATCCCATACCTATTGCATGAAGTTGACCCCAGCTAATTTTCACTACCTTCATTTTAGCATCCTATCATTTTTTCTCTTTCAGGTTATTACATGATAAAGAATACTGAAAGCTTTTTAGATTGCCTCTCCTTTTCTTGTGCCTCCCTTACCAGATATTTTGATGTACGTTGAATGTATTGTAGAAAATGCTGGAAAATAATACCTGGTGATATTTATTGTTCAAGGGAAACTGAACTGGCCCATGGATGTAACAATTTGAAGCTTTCACAATTAAATGATAGTTTCAATGTTCCAAACACAACAAAAGAAGAAAAAAAAATACCTGCTTGTATTTAGACATTTGAAGCCAGACTCCCGAAACCTCACATAAACACTAACATTTGTAGTGACTTTACACTTCCCCATATCCCTAAATTAGTTTTCTCCTTTCTTTCAAAGTTACATTTGAATAGTTCCAAAAGGAATCTAGATTCAACTAGAAGTAGTTCTTCGTAGCCAGGAGGTTACAAATACCTAATGTGGGAAACAGTTCAGGGGCCAGATGGCAAACAGTGGTTACTGGGCACCACATGTATTAATTGGGTCCTTTTACCTCTGCTCTCCTGTGACCTTCCTACTGTTAAACAAAAACTGAACACCAAGCACACTCGTTTGGTAATTGACCCTCAACATCGAAAGGGAGAGCAGTCCAAGGCTTACTCAGGGAGGTATTGTGGGCTAGAGAGACATAACTCAGTGACTCACAGAATAATGTTTACAAAAACATTGTTCAGCCAGCGCTTTACCTTACCTAATGAAAGAGTACTTTATTCTACACAGACAACTTAATATTACCCAGAGGAATATGGTGATGCTAACCACTGTCTTTAGAACAGAAAAATAGCAGGCACAGTGGTATTGTTATAACACAGCATTCTACATAATACTTTCGACTTTGAGGTTTGTCGATGTATTCTAAGAGTTAGATTTTGTGTGATCTCTATGGTGAGTATCTAGTGAGGGTTGTAATAACAGCCTTACTAATTCCACTCATGCCTAAGTCGCTTAGGGTCTTTTTTTTAATTGCTGCTGTGGAATCAGTTTGAGGGAGCACCGCAGCTGTTTCAGTCCTACTCTTTCCCATGGTTCCTCTTATGTTAAGTTATATTAATAATACTTATATAGCAAGCAAATACCACTGGTCTCTTGGTGCTTACCTGGGGCTGTAATAACATGTTACTCCCAAGCTTGTTTAAATAGAAGAGTTTTTAGACTTTTCCGATAGGGAAGGAGGGTGGTCTCTTTCCTCAGACTCTCAGGCAATCCATTCCAAATCTGAGGTATCAAGACTGAAAAAGCCCAGCCGCCCAAGGTTGCTTTACTAAAGCATAGGCAGGTCAACAAATTTGCCTGGGAGGAATGTAGGCAGTGCACAGGCGCATAGTGCCTCAGGCATTCCTTAATGTAAACTGGCACAGTGCCATACAGTGTCTTGTGCGCAATACACAAGCCCTTAAACATTGCCCTCTGTTTGACTGGCAAACAGTGAAGTTGTTGCAACAGCGGCGTGGCATTTGTCCATTTAGGTAGTTTAAGCAAAAATCTTGCTGCATCATTCATTGTCACCTGGAGCTTGCCCAACAGCTTATTGGGAAGGCCAATATACATGGCATTTCCATAATCCAGCAGTGACAATATCATTGCCGCCAGCGCTGTCCGCATAGTTGAAAATGAAAGAATTGAAACCAGTGTCCGGAGATGTCTCAAGAGACCAGTACAGCTCCCACATCCCGTTGTCACTTGCTTAGACATTCATAGACTACTGTCCAGCTTAATGCCAGCCTTTTGACTGTTGGTACGGTGCACGGGGGGAGCCTAACACCAGTGGCCAAAAACTGTCCATCCAGGGGCTCCCCTTCATGGTGATTTTCAGCACTTCAACCTTGTCTGTATTGATCTTCAGAGACTTGGCTGTCACCCACTTTACAGTAAATCGTAAGATATTTTGTACGTTCAACTGTGACTCTGTAGAGCTCTCAATCCGCAAAACCAGCTGACTATCATTCTCATAGGTGAACAATTGACAGTCCAACTGTGCCAGTGCTGTAATCAACAGCTGTATACAGATGTTAAACAGCAATGGGGATAACGCAGATCCCTGAGGAACTCCGCAGGTTAATGCCCTTGCCCTGGAGACATGATCGCCCATTTGCATCCTCTATGAGCAGTCATTTAAGAATGATGAAATCCACAGAAGGGCAGATCCTGTAATTGTGCAAGCGAGTAACTGGTGCAATAGCAATTGATGATCAACTGAATCAAACACTGCTGTAAGATCTATTCTTATCTGCCGCCAACCTAAATTCATCCAGTACAGAGAGCATCACCATCTCTGTACTATGATGGGCCTGAAAGCATGATTGGTAAGGGTGAATTAGATGCTGATCGTCACCACAAATTCTGTAAGAATCTCAGTTACATGCCGCTCCAGAATCTTAGCCAGAAATGGCAGCAGGGATACAGGGCGATAGTTCTTTAAGTTTTTTGGGTCCGCTCCCGCCTATTTCAACAGAGGGCTTAACATAGCCCTCTTAAAACTCGATGGAACTTTACCGGTTGCCAAAGAGCATTTAGAAGAGACAGAAGCTCGCCCCGCATAACTGGGAAGGCTGCTTTACATGCCTCCGGTGGACAAGAGACCTCCAATGAGCCTGATTTCACAGCCTCCAGAAAAGAGGCCAATGTCTCCATATCCAATAGTGGAAGTGCAGATAACTGCAAGCCCTGATTAGGAGATGCATCAACCGGCACCAAGGAACAGGGGCACAGCAGGGTATTCCTTATCTCGTACTGAATATTCCCGATCTTGTTCATGAAAAAGTTGTGCATCCGATTATAGTCCTCTGGGGATCTTCCACTGAGGCTTTATCTTTAGTCTGGCTTAGTTCATCAAGCATCTTAAAGGTCTCCTTTTGTGGGACACTGGCTTCAGCAATCCTTATATAAAAAAAATGCTATTTTAGTAGTCACAATATCTCTTTAAGAGATGCCCAAATCAGCTTTGTAGTTTCTCAAAGCCTCCAGCTCATAGTGCTTATGCGAGGCCTCTGCTTCCCCTCCTGTAGTGAGGGAGTATATCAGGAGATACACATAGCCCTGTCCCTTACTTTTTCTCTTCGTGCCACAGCCCCTTACCCCTGCGTTTTTAGGCATTTGCTTCAGTAGACTTGAATAGAAGGCCACACTGGAGCGAAGCTCAGTTGTGGTTGGGCTCAGCAGCTGTCAAGTCCAATAATTTCGACCTAAGGAGGAGACTCCACCAGCAGGGGTGGCAGGAATACATAGGTGGGTTAGAGTTGTCCCTTGGTGCCCGTGCAGGATCTTCGGGTTGCAGTAATGTGGAGGGGCTAAGGTCAGAGTACAAAGACACACTTTCAGAGCAATCTTGCAAATGGAAAACCTCAAATCATGCTTTAAGCTTCAAAGTGCTTTCAGCTTCTGGGAACCTTAAGAAGAAAATGTGGGGTTCTCAAAGTCCTTCAAGACAGCAGGGCACCCAAGGAGGAGAGTCAAACATGCCTAAGACCTGCATGCTGTTATATGGGAGGCACTGGGCCACACGAGCTTACCACAGTCATTCTCAGCACAGTTTATCTGCTTGTAGTGCAGTTGTTCTGTGGTGATACAGGCTTCAGCATTTCTTTGGTCAGCTATTTCTCTATAAGACAGCTAAGCTGGGAGCTCCTTCAGGCAGGTTCCTTCAGCAGAGGCTATTCACATCAGTAATTAAAAGCTTCTCACTTATAGCAATTCCTCTGCAACCTCTAACAGGATTGTCTCAACGTCAGGTTAAGTCATCTAACCTGGCTGGGAAGCTGAATGTCAAGGACACCAGCTCTGGAACACAAAAGCATTCCTTTAACACACTCTGGGGTGTTACTTGGGGACTTGTCAGTGAGAAATTGCTAGAACACTGATTGCTCTATTTTCCATATTCCTCCCAAAGTGGTCAAGCCACAGTGTCTGTGCTTTAGCTTCAGCAAGAAAGAGGGGTGGTGCTGTGAGCTCTCTATCAGAAAAACCTAAAACAAATGCACAGAGGAGGAAGAAGCCACTTCACTCACCTACCGCTCCACCTGTTGCCAAAATCAGACAAGCATGTCATTACATAGGTCAATTCAGAAGGTGCTGTGTTGTGGCAGAGTATGTCTTTTTTAGGGGCATATGTACAATTGGCCTGGTTCACTTTGAATGCCCTTATAAATGCTTTCGAGAAGCCATGCAATTCACATGACTGGCAGACTATCTCTATCTCTCTATGCTCCAACTTGTACACCAACCACACACATAAGATTACAAATAGGTTCCTGTGTGCTAACACTAAGCCATAGCACACTCACTCCATGCTCATCCTGCTGCACACACAGTGTAAATACATAGGTGACAACAGACCAACAAATAAATGGAGTGAAGAACTCAATTAAAAGGGACTGGCAGACCATTTGAAACTGGAGAGGCAGGTAGACAACACTCCTTGCACTTTCGTCTGGTAAAATAAGCCTACATTATAAGAATAATCATCCTCTCTCATGACTGTCTGTCCTTTACTTTCTTGTAAGCTGATGGTGGACACTCTCAGAAAAGTGGTGAATAGTTTGTGACCCTCCAGACCACAGTGCTCATCTCTGAGTCACAGTTAATTTGCCTGTGTTGGTCATATTGTACAAGCATAATTGATGTGGGCACTGAAAAGAAAAATTTAAAATAAACGTAGACTTACTATATGGGAAACATAGAGGGCAGACATTTCACCACTGGGCAAACAGTGACTTACTCTTGACGTCGATGTTTGCCGCTTTCTGTTTGTTTTTGTGATTACTGCCCCCATAACCCTGCTCTTTTTCCTACTTTGCTCATGGGCATTGCAGCACTGAAAACTGCAGCGCTGTTTAATTAGGTGCTGCAATGTAGGTGGCAAAATTCCTGTTGACAAAAATGTTGCAGTACATTGTCTACATACCGAGGTGCCCAAGAGCCATGCAAGGGGACATTGTCATCCCAACATACGTACCTCAAAGGTCTACCTGGCCTGACACTTACTTCTCTGTTGGAGATGTTTGGTCATCTGATCAGACAAATCAATGGAAATTACCAGCTGCATATCCATACAGCACTTCTAACTCATGCCTCACTTTAGGTTCCATTACTGGTAGGGAAATTGATGTCCATAGCACATCAGAAGTTTACTCCACTTGAAACCTTTTTCCAGATTACAGGCTTCCTCAGTGGGTGTTTTGAAAGACTCCAGTCCAGGCCCCTACACTTGACCAGGACAGGTCTGTGCAGCTGGGTGCCTAAACCATGAGTTAGGCCCCTGAACTCAAAGGCTTGAGGCAGGAAAACCCACACTCATGTAGAGATAACCATAACCAGTACACTGACAATCCACTGACCAATCGTCTGGGTGGCTCCAGGTCTTGAATCCCCTTCATCTGCTACACTCAAATGGGAGGAGGTAGGAGATGGTCAACAGTAAACCCATCACACTTCTGCACATCCAAGAGGTGATGAAGGAACGCAGCTCACGCACCTTTTGGAGATTGTTCCTGTCTAGTCCATTCCTGTAAACAGAGGAACTGAGGAACATTTCTAAGGTCCCTGGGGGGATTCTAGAAATAGGTTGGGGCCCTCAGAGTTCCTCATGGCTGAGGGAATAACTCATCCCAGATCTACTCTCTGGTAGTCTGTATCACTCCTTAGTAAAGTGGATCCTATGTCCAGTACCCCAACAGATGACAGGCCTGTGGCCTAAGTCACCAACATCCCTTTTGCTGTCTGATCTTACACTAGTCCACAGCCAGGGAATTACCTCCATGGGCTCCCTGCTATTTTCCCTAGCCCTCAGGCAGAAACCAAGAACAAAACCTATGGTGCCCAGGCCCTCTGTTATGCCCCTAGAAAGATGACCATCCTCTCCTGGTGTTCCCTTAAAACATTGCCTCTTAAAAAGGACCTCCACTCAGTGGTCCTTTCATCTGCCTGCCAACTGGGAACATTCAGTGAGGAGGATTCTGACAAGTACTGAGACCCATCTCTACAAAGGGACTCTTCTGATCCTAGGTAGCTAGCCTGGGGTCAATCTTGGGATCTTTATGACCTTCTGGTGCTCCAAGGGGCAGAATTCGGTGTGATTAGCTCCCAGTCTCCTACCACCCCACACCTCATCCTACTCAGGGGTCACTACCTGTACACTTGCCTGTAACCACAGAATATTTAGAGGATATGAGGCTATCCTCTTCATTTCTGGTGCTAGACACAGAATCTATGGCTGGGACTCACCTGCATCCTAGGAGGTTGAGAGCCGTCAGCGTTACCCATTACCTCAGAGGAGACATTTTCCTAGGCATCCTTTATGGGTTCCACAGTCGTAGGGCATCCATCCTGCATGCACCTCACCAAACTCTTCCTGGGACAGCCCCCCCCCTGCAGCCAGTGATTCCTGTTGCTCTGACAGTGATTCAGACTCTAGCACCTATTCTACTGCTGGGTGGTCACTCTTCTCTCTCTCTAGAGCAGAGGCCGTGGGCGCCACAGTCTGTTTTTTCTCAGAGCCTGCTCCTGAGTCCTGATTTAGCCTATGCTCGCTCTTTCGTTCCTCAGGAGGTTTCTCTGTCCCACTAGAAGTTTGGTGAGCACAATTTTCCCTGATTTATACTTGTATTTAATGGGGGTGGCCCAACTTACCCTCTAAAGTCTTCTGCACATGCAAGAAAATAGACCGACAAAAAAAGGCTCTTGAGGGATAAATGTCTTCTGTTTTATGTCTACAATCATATCTGAATTATTATTCGACGTTTCACATCCTTTATCAAAACCATGCTTTATTATATTGATTCATTCAAACAATTTTTAATGCACTGTTTAAATCAAATTCCATGATTTATAAAAAACAAATACACAACACAAAAAACACTGTCATCATATACATAGACTTATAGTGCATAGGCAGCCAGCAATATCATTCTTTGTTGTGTCAGTCTTGAGGTAGTCCACTTTTACGTTTCTTGAACCAATTGCCTAATGTTCATATATTGCATATGCAATGTGATTAAGCTTGTGATTCTTGTATTAGTCTTCCTTTTCTGTTTTTGGTGTGAACTACTCATTTAGAAATAGTCGACCCATTTCAGCTAGTCAATTTCCGGCCTTTTCAGGACTATATGAGGAGTGCAGGTCCTCTTGCTTTGAAATGCTTCAAAGCTGCTAAAGAATGGCCTCAAAGCGCCGCCTGGCAAGACGCTGTAAACCCAGGACCAGGGGTGCATGTTTTCAGCACTTTGGGGCAGATCTACAAGAAAGTGCCGCAGCAAGGCACCACAAGCCCTTTGGCTGCGCCACGCTGCAGCACTTTGAGAGCACAGGAATGCAACATATTTACAATGATATGTTGCATTCCTGTGCTCTCCCCTGCGCTGGTGCACAAACAGCTGCCATGCGCCGGCGCAGGCACCCTTGCACCAGGGTGCAAGGATGCCTGCACCATGGGGAGATTGTTTTTGTGCAGGAAGGGGCATATTCCAGCAAAAAAACAATCACTACAGGCATTTTCCTCTTTCAATGCGTGCTGTAGAATGCAGCAGGCATTGAAAGAGGAAAAAAACAAGGAGAAATGAAAACATTTCTCCTCGTTGCGCCTCGCTACGCCACCCCTAGGGTGCCGTAGCATACTGATGCATTTCCAGGTTTACAATTCCTTGTAAATCTGGAAATGTGTCTCGTTCCATGGGTGTTGCGTGGGAAAACCCACAGCAACACCCATGGAACGCCCCTTTCACGGAAAGTGCTGTGTGTAAAGGGGCCATATTTACAAGGACAGGAAAAGCCACGCAGGGTGGCTTTTCCTGTCCTTGTAAATATGGGGCAGGGAAATGGACTGCCAGTGCGTCACAAAAAGTGACGTACTGGCAGCGCAAGGGGCTTGTAAATCTGCCCCTTAGAGAGGACTGAATTCTAACCAGCCACGTGTACCCCTGAGAAGCAGTGTTTCATTCACTCACAGGGCGCAACACGTATACTCATGTTTCAGGTAGAGTTTGTGGATTGCACAGCCCCTGCTCTGAAACTGGTTTCAGGCAGGTACAGCCATTTTTCATACTCACCCCAAACTGATGGTCTTTGTCCTTTAGAATCCTCAGAAAAGAGGGATGGGTGTGCATGTTCCCTGTCAGAGAAATGTAAAACAAAGGCACAAAACAGAAATAGGCATCTTCACTGAGTTACCACCCAAGCTGTTGGGGATAACACCTTTGGGAAAAAAAGAAAGAAAGAAACCTAAGGGCCACCATTTTGAACACCTGCAGAAGACAATCCACATCTTCTTCCAGGAAACGACTTAGTAATGTACAACAACTCTTTACCAAGATTCATACTTGTGCTACATTTGTATCTATTCATTTGTTTCTTTTAGTTTCTTTTCTGTATCCTTTTATTTTGGTTGTTTCTTTATTCACCCTTTCATTCATGTTTTGCCTTCTCTCATTTTCCTCTTTCTTTTTCTTTCCCTCTCATTCCCTTTGTTTTTGTCTTGAATGCTCTCTCTCTCTTAGTGTGTGACTTTCTTTTCCGCTCTCACGCCTCATGTCCCTTGCATGTACTACCTCCAGTGTAACCAGTACCTTCACCTTTCCCATCTATCCCTTCCTCTCCCGTTTCACTATGCTCCTTCCTCTGCCTAATTAAACCTCTCCTATGAGGCCATCCAACCAAGATGTCCAGGCAAAGGGTGGAAGGCTAAGGTCATCTTTCAGAGTAATTTGGGGAAAAGTATCCTACAGCAAGAGCATATTCAGCGAGCAGCCACTCGTGATTTGTGCTCTGCTACATTTAGCACTGTTTCTTTGTGCAAAATGCATCCTTGCATCCATTTTGGACACAAGGGTACATTTTGCATTAAGAAAATAGTTCTGAATGCTGGTAGTAGGTTGCGGAAAAATCCAATCCAAAAACAACATTTAGTGAGTGGAGTGGCAGCTCGTGCTTGCTATTCATGTTCTGTTGCATTTAGTTCATTTTCCTAGTGCAAAATGCATCCAGGGCATTTTTGCACTAAGGAATAGCTCTGAACACGGAATTCCTCTTCTCAAGGAACTCAACCGTGATCTCACAGAATTCTTACATAATTCCACGTGATCCCAGTCCCAGGATGCTTGTTTCCGGTCCAGGGAAGACATGGCTTGGCAGTTCGGGCTGGACTGTTCCTATGAGGCACAGGGTCAAGACTGATTTGCATATAGCTGTGTCTGAACTGGGGTGGCGAAGTGAGCTAAAGAACGAAGATGGATTCAACCCAGATCTGTGACTGGGGGTGAGTGTCTGAAAAGTTTCAGCACTCCGTCCATCATCTCCTTGTGTTTGCTTTGTTCGCCCTAAGTTGGCAGGGTATGCCCAGACGTGGGTCCCTTGCTCACTTTGCCACTGGATTCAAGCTATCCTGGCTGATGATGGCTGTTAGCCCGAAACCGGTCCCAGGATGCTTGTTTCCGGTCAAGGGAAGACATGGCTTGGCAGTTCGGGCTGGACTGTTCCCATGAGGCACAGGGTCAAGACTGATTTGCATATAGCTGTGTCTGAACTGGGGTGGCGAAGTGAGCTAAAGAACGATGATGGATTCAACCCAGATCTGTGACTGGGGGTGAGTGTCTGAAAAGTTTCAGCACTCCGTCCATCATCTCCTTGTGTTTGCTTTGTTCGCCCTAAGTTGGCAGGGTATGCTCAGACGTGGGTCCCTTGCTCACTTTGCCACTGGATTCAAGCTAGCCTGGCTGATGAGGGCTGTTAGCCCGAAACTGGTCCCAGGATGCTTGTTTCCGGTCCAGGGAAGACATGGCTTGGCAGTTCGGGCTGGACTGTTCCTATGAGGCACAGGGTCAAGACTGATTTGCATATAGCTGTGTCTGAACTGGGGTGGCAAAGTGAGCTAAAGAACGAAGATGGATTCAACCCAGATCTGTGACTGGGGGTGAGTGTCTGAAAAGTTTCAGCTCTCCGTCCATCATCTCCTTGTGTTTGCTTTGTTCGGCCCGCTAATAGCATTTAATTTACAGGCCCTGGGTGTTATGTATACCACTTTACAAGGGACTTATAAGTAAACTAAATATGCCAGTTGTGTATCTACTAATGTTACCATTTTAGGGGAGAAGCACATGCACTTTAGCACTGGTCAGCAGTGGTAAAGTGCTCAGAGTCCTAAGGCCAGCAAAAAGAGGAGGTAAGCAGGCAAAATGTTTGGGGGAAGACCACCCTAAGATGACAGGTCTAATGTGGTTGAATTTGGTTTCACTAGCAGTGAGAAAGTATTGTCAGCCAACACAATCATTGTTTACAAGTGAGAAGTCATATGAGTATAACATGTGTGGATTATGTGCATGCCAGAGTTTCCAGGTGCCTGCCATTCAAGTTAAGTCCTTACTCAGCCAATTATTGGATTGTGTTGGATTGTATTGTGAGTGTATTTATATAGTGCTTAGTACCCCTGATGAGGTCCTGTACACCAGGCAGCACACTGCTCCAGAACCCAAGATTAGTGGTTACTTTAGTGTTTTTGGTTATTGTTGGCTATTCGGATTAGTCTTGTGCACTCAAGCAAACCATTCCATGCATCCACTCCAGTTTCTTTATGGTAGATTAAATTAATAGGAATTAGGTATGGCTATTATTGAGGAGGGGTGTGTGAGTTCAGGTAGATGGTTGGTGGTTTTAATAGATGACTTTGAGGAGATTAGGTATTGTTAGGTTGCAGAGGTATGACTTTCAAAGAAGGAGAGGTTGTGATCTTTGATATGAGTTGTGGGTATTTTTGGAAATACAATAGTAGAGATTAAGGCAAATATGCATGAGTCTTTAAGAATGTTATGCTCTGCGGGGGGAGGCATGCAGAGAATGGAAGGGAAGAAGAGGTCTGTTTCAGAGAAAAAAGGAGAGGCGAGTTTGAAAGGAATTAAGCAAAGGTCAGTTTTTCATGTCGTATTTAGAAATAAAGAAGATGCTTTTTGAGACAGCATGCAATTTGAGGATGCAAAACTGTACAAAGAAATGGCATAATTTGCATGCGAAGACAGCAATATGTTAAGTTCTTTTGTGAGATACTAGAATCAGACAGTCTGTCCACTGCTTGGCTCCCACTAGTCCACTGCACCAGCAAGGACAGCTGACCAGCTCAGTGGTTAAAATCATTAAGTTATTGATGGGCACATACATAGGTAAATCTGGAGAGCTTTAGTCTGTGCTTGAAATTAAGAGCGACTCCAAGATCACAGCAATTGGTTGCAATTTCAAAGCCTTCGCCAGACTAGGCTACAGTGAGTCCACGTGCTAATTAGACTGTCACGACGGCTTAGACTCCCCTCTGGAATGTAAAACCCTGAGCAATTAAAACCCTGGCTTGCACCAAGACTGGAGACATGAGCAGAGAAAAGAGGCCTGACCAATTGGGGTGGGCCACACTCCCTACATGTAAACTGGAGTTGGATAAGATGGTTCTGTGGCAGCCTGCTTCATTGCTAACATGGCATGACTACAGGCCACCGAGAATGTATGTTGCTTTGCAACTGAATTTCTCATTACATATTTTCCATATGTAAAAAATGCTAAGAAGTGTTACATCATCTCTAATTGCTGAGATCACTGGAATCAGCTATTTTACTTTGTTTTTAAATACTGTCATATATTAAGACTTGCTACTGTCCCATTTTACCTTCCACAATCATTCTTTACAAATCCCTCACTGATAGGAAAAACTACTTATTTGTGGGAGCCCCATTGTCATTAAATCTGAGGGCTACATTTTCTTTTTTCTGAGTGCGGGTTTGCACACTTACTATGTTGACACATACTCCAGGTAACCCTCACTACATTTTGCTTAAGCTACATCCCATTATGTGTTACATTACTTCGGGCAGAACTGCCTGAGGGGACAGTTGATAATGTCATTACTCACCCTCTGCCTTTCATTATTTTCATTGGATTGCTTAATATTTCATTGTTTTCACAAAAAATAAGCCCAGATTTTCAAATATTTTGCATCGGGTTTGCATAATTTTTTTAAGAAGACCTGCCTCAAAATTCTTTGTAGTATTTACAAAGCAACATAAATGTTTTTTTTCGTTTTGTAAAAAAAAGTAACACAACACAGCGATTTGTGCTTCCTTGCATTACGTTGTGTCAGGTAGGAGTCCATGGGTAGCGCATGGTAGATCATATGCATCGATCCATAGATTTGTATGCAAACACATATTTACAAAGACTTGTAAACATGGGTTTGCACCAAAATTGTGCGCCTGCCTGAGGCTGACGTAACAACAAGGAGAAATATCTATATTTCTCTTCTTTATTTCTTCATGTCATTCTGCAGCACACATACACAGAGAAAATAGCCTAAAAGGATAGTTTTTGTGCAGGAAGGTACCCCTTTCTGCACAAAAACCATCGTTTTTGGCACTAGGCACTAGGCAGCCAGAAGTGTGCCCGCACATGGAGAGAGCACAACTGCACCAATTCTTAGAAAATATGACACGGTTTTGCTCTCTCCCGTTCACTCAATGCAGCAACTTCACTTGCTTCAGTGCATTGCGGGAACTCTTTGAAAATGAGTGTCAATGCCGTGACCACTCCACACATTTGTGATTTCATTGATCTATTTTATGGCCCTCATTACAAGTGGCCCAGTGTTAGAGCCTGTATTTATCAGACTCGACAAAATCTGACTCTGCTAGCTTTAAATTTATCAGGTCCATATTTGTAAGTTTGTCCCTAAAAAGGGAATAACGTGTAGATTTTGGTGCTTTACACAGCAAAACTTCATGTCCCAATAATTATTGGGCATTATTCACCTGATATATTTTGGCAGAGGTGACAGGAGAAAACTGCAGGAGTACAGAGTAGCCAGGAAACTCCTAATTACCATATGTGCAGTAACACGAGTTGCCACACATATCTCAATTAACTGAACTACTCGTAATGAATGTCGAAGTATTTCCGTTGAGCGTTATATTGTGTCCTATATTGATATGCAAACTTTAAAGTATAACATCTGTGGCTTTTAAAAAGCAAAGCTAGCTCCCATGTTTTATAAATAGAATGACAAATGTGTTATCACCCTTGCACTTATGAGGTTCATGAAAATCCAAGATTTGTGCTCTGATCTGCAGAGCCACCTGCAGTTTTTAGATGGGGTGGCTTGCTTTCCATAGACTGAATCATAAAGGTTAATGGGGTTTCTCTGAGCTTTTCCTGGGTATCATTTTATGCAGTTATAGACAAACGTGTAGACCGTGTTTATATATCATTTTATTCTGGTGATTTCTATTATAGTGGCACTTTATGGAGATATGTTTTCGAAGGATTTGAGTTGGAAGTTGTATCTGTTTGCTTTTTCATTCGTACAATAAAATAAAAGTGAAAATACAAGTATTGCATATCTTTGAATTACAAAGCATTGAACAGATCTATTAATAGAATGATAAATAAAACAGTGCATTTTATACTACGACCACCACATACAACATTGAGTGGAACAAAGTATGAAAATCCATGGTAAACTCAATGGTGCCGAGGTAGACAATATATATTATGTGGATGCCTAAAGGTGATCATAATATAAAACACACATGGCACAGGCTGTGTTGGGGGACATACCCTCAATTTAACAGATGGGTCACACTTTTGCAGGCACTTCTATGACCATGAAGTGATATCAGTGGTGATGCTAAGATGATTCTGCCCAAAACTCCTAAATGTTCCTGGACACAAGCATTTTGCTGATTGGCTGCCTGATTTGTTAGAATTATTGAGCTAAACATTTAAGGAAACATAGGCAGAAACAGAACAAGAGGTTGAGGCAAAATAGCATAGCCAGTAGAGTGCTTACCATTGATAGAGCACAACTTCTCTTTTTATTTCTAGGAGTGCGTTATAATCATGGTTAGTCCGCATCCAGTTATATCTCATTGTATTATATTATTGGAACGTGAATTGTAATAACGTGTAAGCAAAGTGTTGGAGTTTTTCTTCATGTAACCAAAGAATTAACGTAGTAAATGTACGAATTTAGGTAACCATATACGTGTAAAGTATATTCATGACTAATGAACATATCTTTTATAAAGGCTCCTATAATGGGTGTATATTAATAGTTCATATATGCATGTATTTTAAACGTGTACACTGTTCTTATGTTAGCCGAAAACTTGGTAGACCTAACTTTCGTTTCTCCCTGTTCGCTCTCAGGTTGAAGGTTGTTAATTAGAATTTATGTGCTTGTGAAATTCTCTCCTTTCACGTTTCGATGCAGGTGCAGTAATTTGTCCTCGTTAGTTTGTATATCATCTTTGTTTTAGGAGTTGGGCAGACCTAGGGAGGAGAGGATGCCTTTGAACAAGCAGAACCGATAATGTAGGAGGATGTCATTCGTGTCTGGAAAGGCCTGGGAACCAAGGTCATCGAACAAGACACTGGATGTCCATTACCTCATGAAAGGTTACCTAACAAGAAGTGTCTAATTGGATGAAGTGGTCTCGTGATGTATTCGGGGGGGTGGTATTTTACTTTTGTTGTGGGGGTTAGGGACAGAGTCCGAACACTTCTGCCTTACCTGAAGAGAGGAGAGCATCTTAGAATGAGCTCTGTAGCTTCACGCTACTCAACCCAATTGACGTGAGTGCGCTTCTTAGGAAGTCTTCACGAGCTGGCACCTTTCAGGGAGCTTTCCTGGGAAAAGATAAGTAGGGATGTTACGTTAGAAGTAGTGTAGGGACAGATTAAATACTTTTACTTATGAACTGCCAATGAAGAAATCTCTTGATGTAGTCTCTATAATTATTTGTGTTTTGAATGATCCTTGAATTGGTGATTCTGTGCATGTTGCACCGCCTAAATTTAGTTCGTAGATTTGGTTTTGTATTAGTTCCCATGTATCTTTACACTCTTGTTATGAGGTGTTTGTATGTTCAACTTTTCTTGGCGTTGTAATAAATATACTAAACTTGTATTAGGAGTCTGTATTTCTTCAGCGTCATGGGCATTGGTAATGTATAATTGACAGATGAGTTTCTCTCTCCTCCACACTTACAAAGCAGGTAACAAAGGAGCCATCAGCCAGGGGTTCCAGAGTAAGTCTAGAACGTGGAACCCGGCTCCTTCACCATCCATTACCAAAAAGGCCATCTTTTAAACCTTTTTACTGTAGCGCGATGCTATCAAGACGTGAAGCCTTAATGCTAGTGATTTACCTTGCCCAATGTAAGTGTTGGCCCAGGATATGGGCAGTCATTTAGGTGGCGAGGCTGCAGCCTACAGAGAGTTATTTTAATGAAGTAAGGGCATAGCCAGCTTTAATGAGAGACCTGTTAACAAGTATTCAAAGCAATGATGCTTGGTAAACCAATTACAGCACATTGTTGGCCTTTGCAGATTTAGAGCTACGAGGCAATGCTGCATTAGTGAGGTAGTATTTACACATGGCATCAGAAATTAAGGTGTCAGAACCTCTTTCAGAGGTTCAAGTTGCACGCAGGATGCCTGGGCACAACCATGGTGGTTTAAGGCTTTTACTCCTGATGTTCCGGGGCCCAACCTACTATGGATCCCAAGCAACTGAGCCAAGCACCCATGCTGCACTTGACTCTCTGTGGTAGCTGTGGTCGAGCAGTCAAGGCTCCCTCGAGGGAAGTGTAGATACCGGTTAGTGAACACCACAAATAACTCAAAGGGCATACAAACAATAAATCAATGTCCATTCAAATACTTGCTTTTATATAAACAAAAGAAGTATTTTATTTCTAACCCTACACATTCAAAGGTATACAACATTCAGAAGCAACAACACAATCCCCCTTGAGGTCAGGGCTCTAGCAGATGTCAGGCCAATCCCTGTACCACCATCTTTTGTGTAATGTGTTTGGGATTATTCCCCATTTACTGGTGGTCGCATCCAGGGAATGCGTACAATTAGGCCTTACTCAAGAGCTCCCTTTTGACTCTTCAGGATTTTAGTCAAAAGTGTCTATGTGCCGCAGATCCATTAGCACATGGGAGTCAGCGGAGCAGCGGGTGCCCTCAGAGTGAGCATCCATGAGTCCTTCTCAGTTTGGAGGAGTCAGTCTGCTCACGGCCCACGTGGCAGCACCCAGCATTGCAGGATCTCTCTCCTGAGCTGCCAGAGTTCTCCTCGGTTGTCAGAGCATCTCCCAGCTCTTGAAGTTGCAGTAAGTTGGCTTTACCTGGCGGGGGAAGGTGTTGCAGGCATTCTGCACATATACAGAACTATGCGCAGGAAAATGGGACCTCAGTGAATAGGGGGATACCAACCTACCACATTAGTACCCAAAATCCCAAATCTACTAGCTATAGTGTCTCATTCGTTCTCCGACTAACAGCGAAGCTACCAATGATTAGACAACCCAGAACATGACACTCCCGACTCTCTCAGGAATCGCGGGAGCCAGACAACTCTTTCGCTCACTCACTCATACTTGTCCACAATGTGAGTAATCAGAGTCACGATATAGTTTAAAATGTTTATTTCAACTAACGCGCTCTGTGGTACAGTACACGTGCCATTACTAGCAGCAAAATGCATAAGCACAATATAGTCAGCATTGTCAAAATTCCATAGAATATAAACGGGGATATCATTTTATAAAGACAGTGGAAAAGGGCTACAATACCTAACCACCCTCCACGTGGTAAGAAATAGTATATTATAACAAAGAAGACCTCTAGGCTTTGTCAGCAGACCCCATACCTCAAGGCCTAGATGAAAGGTTTACATCTCAGGACAAGCACAGCTCTTCTCTCCGGAAAGGAATCTCTCCAAGTGCCTGCACCACATGTTTTGCTTGCAATATTAAAGCATACGATTTTCAGTAGTGCAGCTGTGTGTCATGTTATGTCGAGGTGCGAGGGACTGACCAGAACAGAATAACAAGGGGCATTGTTGATCGACCTTGTACATCGTGTGCAGACTAAACCTCAGAGCACAGCAGAGAACGCGAAAAGCAGACATTTCTCATGTGAAAGAGCACAAACAGAGTCTTGCGAAATCTATGCATGCAGTGTCGTGCGTAAAAGCAGCCTCATGTCAGCGAAGCTCATGCTAACTTAGCAGATGTCAACAATGGACCCACAATCCATACTACACCCTCTCCCTGGTAAGGTCTTCGCATGTAGACATCGTACGAAAACAGAGGTCAAAAAGTGTGAGCAGAGTTCTAAAGTGTGATTGAAAGAAAAAAAAAACAATTAGGAAAAAAAATAAGGTTGTTTAAAGGGCCTCAGAAATCCAAGGACAGGTGAATTTAATCCATCAGTGTGTAGGACAATAAAATGCAATACCCTCCAGAAGGAAATCATTGCTGTTAGTAGAAAAAAGGGACGCCATCCAGTTCATCAAATCAAACGAACAGGTGTGTTCCTATATGCGGGAGCTTCCATTAGCATTTCCGGACAACTTGCGTGATATTCGATGTAACTTTGAAGTAGGAGATTCTGTGCAGCCTCACAGACATCCCATTGAGCTAAGATTCCAAGTGCAGCCGCATGCGCCATAAAGCCAACCCCAGAACAGTCCCGCTCATGGGCCACTAAGGGACCCACCAGCTGGTCGAAATCTGGGTCCGGACATGACGAATTGGAGAGGCACAAATCCAATGACCATGTAAACGGACATTGTAGATATGAAAAGACAGGTTGCACAAAAGTGAAATATGGAAATCGGAAGGACAACCCATAAGACACACTGAGAGCTGCCAGTGGTAGTGTACCGAAGCATTCATGCATACGGTCACGGAGCAGTCGCAGCCGATCTTGTCTGTGCAGTACTAAAAGAGGATCAGCCATTCCGCAGAAGACACAAGAGAAGCAGGATTCCAGCAGCTCTTGCCAGTATTAAAGGGAAGCCACCAAAGACGCTGGAAAAGATAGAATGAATGAATGCAGGTATAACACCAAATATTGTCTGAAAAGAAGTCACAAGGCCAGAGCCAACAGCTTTAAAAAAATGAGCAAGGCCACTTGTGTCAGATGCATTAAATATGCGGTGTATTAGCTCCCCAAAATGCAGTGGGAGATTAGTGGTTAAAAGTGTTTGAATTTCACTAGCAGCACTAGCCACCTGCAGGTTGAAGGTTTCTCGTGCGGAGGTAAGGGCGACTTCTTGTTGGGTTAAAAGCACCTTTAATCTGCTCAACTTGTTGAAATCTGCTTTCAAAGTTGGTATGGAAGGCCAAATTGAGCTATCGAGCTGCCCACAAGGGGGAGGAAAAAGCACATTTTTACAGCAAATTACGCGCTGTGAAACCGTTACTATGTATGGTATGCCAGCCACCAAGCCGCAGCATTCTTGGTTATTTAGTATAAGATAACTACCGTTAGTAAGCAGAGTGAACGTGGGAATTATTGCGGGAACCGGATTACCTTTTAAAACACATGCAAGGTTCGGAGCCGACATATTACATGCTCCTTGCAACTTGATATTTTTGCAAACAAGGGAATGACCCACTGTAGAATCACAGAACTCCCCTGTAAGGTATACTTCAGTTTCTTCCCGCAAACATCGGTAGGTAAAAGGCAAAGACCACAGTTCATGCAGAAAAGCGCTACCCAGGGGTTCAAAGCGGCCTAACGGGTAATGTTTCATACAGGAGCTGAATTAGAACAGCGAGAAAGGCAAAGATATGACCCCATTAATAAGCCAAACAGCAGTGTCCGTTTCCGCTACAGAAAAGGGCAAAGGGTCTATTTTTTCTATGTGTAGAAGAGTGTAAGTTGCATCTTTCATGGACATGAACTGCTGTTTGTCAGTCAAATTAAATGGCAAAAACAAAGCAGTCGCATTCAAATAATCCCATGGCACTTTTCCCATTTTTAGAGTTTGCAAAATCCATGCGAATTGCATGACAGAACGCAATTGATTTTGACCATGATATAACAGAGACACATCTTCTTGCACAATATCAATAACAGAAGAAACAATATTATCTAATGTGTAAAAGCTAGAACCTTTTCTAAGTTCGCTTGGTCAATTTCCCGCCGACGTGACGCTGCTTCAATCTGGGAAAGTTTCCATATTTAATTGTAAGCTGCGTAATAAAATCTCTTTGTTCTAGGAACCCTGGGTCCCAAGACAAAGTTGGCCAAATTAATGTTGTTGGACAACAACGATAAATGTTGTTTAACGGACGATAATGTAGAGTGCTGCAACCACTGTTGACATAATTTTCCAACCGAATAGGTTGTTACAGAATGTGTATCTGGAAATCTTGGGTCGGGTCTGTCTTGCATATAACCCAAATTGGTGTTGTGAAAACCAAGTTGGCAGGCATTCGAACTCGTCTGCCAAACCAGCCAACCTAAAGAATCCAATTCAGTCACATCAAAAGTGTTATTTTGAAATAAAGATTGTAAGGTGTCAATGGTATAATTCATGTATATACGCCAATTATTATACTCAGCTAAAGAGGGAATGGCAGGGGCGTTTAACTTTTTTGCAGTTGCCAAACCAAAGCATGTTGTCTGGTAAACTGTTTCATTTAAAAACATAATTTGTGTTGGGATGAGGCAGGCATGATGTAAGGCTTCAGTGCCTCGCACCTGCCAGGACCTAGAACCCCAGATCGATTTCAAATCAATGGTGGCCCTCCAGTAATCATAACCCTTAACAGACAGATCGTGTCTGAAAGAATTTGAATAAATTAATTTTGTATGGGTCAACATTACCTTGAGAGTCGAAGGAACATTTAATTTAAAATAATACGACTCGGGTGATGACCTATCAAAGTCTGTAAAATATGTAAATTTGTCTCTAAGAGTTTTCGAACTACACTTTAATGGTGCAGGGCAATGTTCCCACTGTGTGTAATTGACAACAGGACGTAATGTATTAGTCTTATGTAGGAAATGATGTCCATAATGTTGATAGCAGAATAAATCAGCATAATTGGCAGAATTTAAATATAAATCTTCAGCATTAAATGCAGCATAATATTTCAAATCGGAAAACAATGATTGTATTGCATGCACATCCCAGTCGTCTGAGCGTATGTCCTTCATTACCACATCACCCATGGAGACGCGAAATACGTATGGAACGTTAATAATTTCCGTCGGTCCATGGACCTGATAATCCACTTTATCCCAGATGATGCAATCGGCAACTGGAAATGCTGAAATGTTAACAAGAGATTGGTCACGCTTCATGATGTGGGAAGATGAGTGAGGGGCCAGAATACCATCAACCAAGTTCACAGCAGAGCGTTCATGTAAGTAGTGACCATTGATGAGTAGGAAAAACACCATCACAAACCCAATTGACATAAAAAGAAAAATCGTGATCATTATTAACCACATGTATGTCCAAGGAGGGACCAAATAAGTCTGTTTAAACCAGGAAATAAAAATAGAGAATTTGGTAGGGCCAATTGAAGTGGTGGAAGACGAGTCAAAAGAAAGCTGCCATGGTGTAAAAAGCCTTCAGGCAAGCCATGCAAAGACTCACTTGTGGGATAAGTATACTCAACGTCCTCGTTGCAGGAGGGAGCAGGAGGGACACATAAATGGTCAACAAAAGGGTCCATCTCGAGGACAGTGTCACTAGGTGAGCTGAAAGATGCGCTAACCCCAGGATTTCTCAAAATTGTGGGGCACGAAACTGCAGGCGTCACACTATTCAGAATCGGCAGATGTTGTAGCTTGACATTGTCAACGGAGATGTATCTGTTGTCCTTGCGACCAGGAAGCGGTGGTAAAATGACTGTACGAGTGCCCATCAAGCCAAGCACTGGAACCGGTGCACGATAAGAGGGACCAAATTCTTTTTTGTTCTCCAACTTCTCTCGGACCATATCACCGACTTTTGGAAGCCAGTCGGCCACCGGAATCAGCAGTGCAGCGTCTGTTGCCGAAGGCAAATGTTCAGTAGCAACACGGGCACGGGTCTCTTGTAGGGACTGTAACATAGTAGAATGATTATCTACGTCAAAGGTCACGGCTGCCGCCGCAATGTCTATACCATCAAGGTCTGGAACAAACATTTTGATGCCAAAGAGCATCTCGTATGGGGTCCGCCCACCCAGAGGTCTTGTAGGGAGATTATTAAGTGCATGTTGAACCCCATACAAGTGGGCCAGCCAGTTCCTGCCAGTACCTAAGACTCTAGCTGTCAAGTATTGCTTTAAGTCACGGTTCATTCGCTCCATGATTTAATTGCCCTCAGGCCTGTATGGAGACGAAAACTGCACCAGCACACCCAAAGACTTCATCGCATCCCTGTATGCCTTAGAGGCAAATGCAGGACCTTGGTCTGAATGAAAGGTGCCACAGGCAAAAATCCCTACAAAGACACGCAAATCCCTGATGACATTTCGAGCGTCAGCACTGCGTGGTGGCCAAACCCAAAGGAATCTAGTGCACGAATCAACTGCAACCAAAATGTATTTATATGCAATATCAGAAGTAAATGGACAGCAGTGATCAAGATATACACAGGCAAAGGGGTGATTCGCAATGCAAAGCTGTGTTAGTGGTGGACGTGTTATCGTAGAAGGCTTGATTTGTTGACAGATGTCACAAAAAAAGCACATAAGTACGGGTCTGTTTATATAAACCACGCCACCAATAACGTTGCTGCAAGATAGAAACAGCCGCGGACACTCCAGGATGGGCCGAAGCCATACCTTCGTGTGCGGTTTTGATCAAAGTGTGTCTGCAGTCCGCGTTGGGAATCAGCCGATCTCCAACATCAGGTATTCTAGCAAAAGGAATATTTTCAGGAGTTAACTGATAAGAATACTTCGAAGGGAAATCCCGTGGATAATTAGAGCCCTCCGTAGTTGCAGCAATTGCTGCCAACATGTCATTATCAATTTTAGTCATGGACCTTGTAACGGCTGCTACGGAACATGTGGCTACTGCAGATTTGGCTGCTTCATCAGCCAAACAATTCCCAAGAGCGTGTGCTCCCACACGCTGATGGCCAAGAGTATGTATAACATGTGTGAGTGGCAGACGTTGTTTAAGATCCGCCACTCGAACCCAAAGCGTTTTATGCTTAATTGTGCTGCCTTTAGAATCTCGATAATCATTTTGAGACCAAAAGAATAAGTTGTCATTGAAAGACTGAACACAGTAGTAAGAATCACACACAATGAGTGTAGAAACACTCGGATCTGCAAACTCGAGAGCAAGAACCAAAGCACGCAGCTTGGCCAATTGGGTGGTACAGTCTCCTAGAGCCTGTGTATGCACTATACTAGACTTGAATTCACAATTCACCATCGTACCAGCCACGATAGCGCAAGCTGCTGAATAAGCATGTTTAGAACCAGTGGCCGGTTGCGCCGAACCATTGGTGTAGATGATACATGTGTACTCCTCTAAGGGAAGCAGAGACAGAGGAGGTGGATGAACATGTTCATACTGCAAGAACTCCTGTGTCTGAAGAGAGGGTTCAAAGATAAACGTGACATCCGGGGACGTCAATGAAGTAGCCCATTGTATCCAACGGGGATGTAATGCTTTAGAGTTTGGCACACTCGCCTTAGTTACTGCTTCCAAAGCAGGAAAAGGTGTAACCACTAAAATGCACTTCCCCTGTGCCAGTGCGCGTTCCTTCAGGACCGCCATCTGCACAGCTGTCAAAACCTTTTCGACAGAGGAAAACCGCATTTCGGCCGAAGTGTACAAATGTGATTTGTATGCAATAGGTACTGTGTCGCCTTCATTGTACGTCAAGTAAGTGAAACCCACTGCGCCTGGCACGATTCATATCACCAGGTTTGTGTGGTTATCACGTGTCAACAAGTGCTTAGATTCAAGTAGATCAGACTGCAAAGATTGCAGAATAGCAGAATGTACCGGAAGCCAGCTGGCTTTTGAAAAGGTAGGTTGTATCAAAGCATAAAAAGGCTTGATACGCTGGGAATACTCGGGAATGTAAGACCTTCCGCAATTCAAAAATCCCAGCAAAGACTGAAGTTTTTTCAGGGTAGTTGGCGATTGCAAGCGTGCGCATTTCTCCAGAAAGTGGGGTGCCAAGCCCGACCTTCATTATTGAGCTCATAGCCCAAAAACAGCACTGCATAGCAAGCGATGTGTGATTTAGCAAAATTAAATTTGTATCCGTAATCCGCAAATTCAAGGATGATGCGGTCAACACAGCATAGATGCGGCCATAATTCGTCGTCTGTGAGATAAATATCATCAACATACGAGTATGCATCTGGGTCTATGCTGTCTAACAAAGAGATAACACGCGCGGCGAAAACCCCGGGGCTATTCTTATACCCCATAGGTAAACGCAGACATTTTTTTCTGTTTTTCACCGGCTGTGAATGCGGTCCATTGACTACATTCAGGGGCCAGGTTATGACTGTAAAAGCCATTGGAAATCTCAAGTGTCGTTTTATATTTTTTACGAACTATACTGTCCACAAGACCAGAGCTATGGGTATTCTGTACCGTACAAGTACGACAATGAGAGTTCAAATGCCGATAATCTAAAACTATGCGATAAGACCCATCGGGTTTGGACACAGTAAAAAGAGGATTATTCATCGTGACACACATGTCTCAATCACGCCTTGATACTCCAACTCAGTTAGAACATCAGAAACTGGACCTTTGGCTTCCCGTCGGATGGGATATTGGGGTTGAGGTTGAGGAATAGACCACAATGGAATCTCATGTGGCGGAGAATCTTTATCCCAGCCCACTTGATTACGGTACACTGCCGGCACCAGGGCCAAAACCCACTCAGCTGCAAAAGCCTCTGCATGCTCCTAGGAGACGTAACGTGAAAAACTCTGAAGAATTACGTCCTCCCCCGTGATGCGGCCAGTACAAAAGATGGGGGCCAATCTGCCTCTGCTAACAAAATGTCATAGGAAGCGGTCAGATTCTCCCAAAAAATCCCTGTGACCACACGTTCAATATCACCTTCAATTTGAAAAACTATATTATTCAGCCTATCCGGGGGGCAACCCGGGTGTCAGCTGTCTCTACTGTAATAAAAGTTTCAGTTGCTGTCGCCTCCAGACAAGGACTCAGGGCCTCCTGCACTATGGTAACTTCCGCTGCGCTGTTGAGTAGAGTCACCGCCCAAGTCCAATCCAGCAGTCGGGTTCTCACCGTCTGAGGCATATCTCGCTGTCAAAGCGGCAACCTTTTTCTTTGGAAACAGGGGACGGAAGCGTGGTTGCTCCTCTTGTTTCCCCTTGACGTCAAATTGACGAGGCTGATCACGTCCCTGTGGTGCAGGATGACTCTTGCCACGATCCTGGCGATCTCCACCACCGACTTGAGAGCCAGCTGTGTCCTGTAAAGAACGAGGAGAACGCTGATCAGGGACTTGAAACCTATCAGGAGACTTAATTTTCGCGCGGTCGCGCAAGTCATAAGTACGCTCAGAAGTGTCAGGTGTCAGTGAACCAGCACGCGAACCCTGCTTCTGTTGTTGCTGCCCCTGTTTTTTAGTTTTCCAGTTCTTTTTAAGAAAGAACGGACGTCCATCTTTATCTGTCTGGACTTTTTGTGTAGTTTGAGATTGAGTTTGCGTTTGAGTAAAAGGCTTAACCCCCAAACTATTGCGGCCTATGGTCTTATAAGCCTTTGCAATAATTATCGGTAATTCGCGTGGTTTGTCTGCATCAGGCACAGCCTCCAAGCGATTTGCCACTTGAAAGCTTACCGCATCGTCCTTGACATTTGCAAGGATCATATCTGCAACCACGTCGAACACCCCCACCAGTCTCATTCCCAACTCTACAGCCGCCTCGGCTCCCTGTTCATCTTGAACACGTTTAATCATGGAAGGGAGTACGGTCATGGAAGGAGTGCCGAAACACTTCGAATATACTGCTGCAAACAACTTACCCCAGGTGTTACAATCAGCCAACTCGGGAAGTAAGTCCTTTGGCAAACTAATAGTCAATATCCTGTGTTTCTCCACAGGCAATGTGTTTGGAAAAACAGCTTCTATTTGTCCAAATTTTTCAGCAAGCCAATAAGGTAATTCATCCTTATTCTGTGGACGCTTGCCCATTACTGAATTTACCATAAGGGGACTGATGGCCACACCACCAGGTCCTGCAGGTTGCGCAGGAACTCCAGGTGGTCCCACCTGAAAGTTGCGCGACATGAACTGTATAACAGCTCTATGCACGCATATTAAAGACGTATGTAACACGTGGAGTTCTGCAAGCGTCGCCGTTGTCAAACGACGCGGGTGAGGGGTATACCCAGCCAAAACGGGCCACGTGGCCCCATCTATCGATAAAGGACCTAAACGTACCGGCGTTATTGGGTGAGGAAGGGCGCCATTAAACCAAATTTGGTGTTGCCAAGATGTAAGCAGAACCTCAAGAGCCCGATAGGGCTGATAAGCATTAGGAAGGGCCGTAGGCGTATATTCGTGAAACAAGTTATCTGTTCCATCCACCGCCGGAAAGGTGACTCAAGAATAAAACACTTTGAAGTGGTAAGCCGCATCTGCTTCTACTGCAAAAATCAGCGCAACACCAGCATTAGGGACTCCATACTGAGTCAAATAAGCCGTGAGTGCTGCCCTATTAGCGGCCGCAATCGGGACCGACATAAACGATAAGAAAGAATTACAACCTAAAGGGCGGCAGCACAATAAAGGGTTATAGAAGAAAGAGAAACCTTTTAAAACTTCAAGCTTGAAAGAACCTATAAAAACATAAATATAGGAGGTTACACCATCACAACTATCTCCGGAAACAGAGGTGAGGGGATTGTGGACAAGCACAAGCACTACTCAAGCGTCTCGCAGATAAGAACTAGACCATGGGCGGCATGTTGCAGGGATTCTGCACATATACAGAACTATGCGCAGGAAAACGGGACCTCAGTGAATAGGGGTGTACCAACCTACCACATTAGTACCCAAAATCCCAAACCGACTAGCTATGGTGTCTTATTCGTTCTCCGACTAACAGCGAAGCTACCAATGATTAGACAACCCAGAACATGACACTCCCGACTCGCTCAGGAATCGCGGTAGTCAGACAATTCTTTTGCTCACTCACTCATACTTGTCCACAATGCGAGTAATCAGAGTCACGGTATAGTTTAAAATGTTTATTTCAACTAACGCGCTCTATGGTACAGTACACGTGCCATTACTAGCACCAAAATGCATAAACACAATATAGTCAGCATTATCACAATTCCATAGAATATAAACGGGGATATCATTTTATACAGATAGTGGAAAAGGGCTACAATACCTAACCACCCTCCCCATGGTAAGAAAGAGTTTATTATAACAAAGAAGACCTCTGGGCTTTGTCAGCAGACCCCATACCTCAAGGCCTAGATGAAAGGTTTACATCTCAGGACAAGCACAGCTCTTCTCTCCGGAAAGGAATCTCTCCAAGTGCCTGCACCACATGTTTTGCTTGCAATATTAAAGCATACAATTTTCAGTAGTGCAGCTGTGTGTCATGTTATGTCTAGGTGCGAGGGACTGACCAGAATAGAATAACAAGGGGCATTGTTGATCACCCTTGTACATCGTGTGCAGACTAAACCTCAGAGCACAGCAGAGAACGCGAGAAGCAGACAGTTCTCATGTGAAAGAGCACAAACAGAGTCTTGCGAAATCTATACATGCAGTGTCGTGCGCAAAAGCAGCCTCATGGCAGCGAAGCTCATGCTAACTTAGCAGATGTCAACAATGGACCCACAATCCATACTACACAGGTTTGGGTGTAATCCTTTCTATGAAACCAACTGGAGCCTAGTGTGGGTTTGACATTGTCCACAGCATCTTCTGCAGTCCTCCGGTCAGTCAGGTGCAGTTTCCTCGCAGTGTGGGTCCAACCCACAGTACATAGCCTGAGTCTCACTTTCAGGTAATGACCTGAATCCTTTTGCACGTTGGTGCCAGCAGGACCTCCTGGCATATGGGGTTGCCACGGTACTTGGAAAAACATAGACACGAGTTTCTTGGTGCAAATGCCCATGTCGAGACGGTCACAGGTCCCAGCAATTCAGCAGTGATAACTTTAGCGTTGACCCCCTTTGGTATATGGTGTCACCACAATAGAGCTGTACAGGTTCACCAAGGCTCGCACAGCACTTCACACTCTGATCAGTCTCCAGAGGCACTCCACTGGCATACGGAGGTCGCTGAGCCAACACGGCACACAGGCAACAACCTGATCTGTGTACAGCCTCACACCTCGCTCAGGGAATCCTCTCGCAGGGCTCCCCACTGGACCTCTCTCCCTCCAACACCCTCCTCTTCCTCACAGGGCACACTGGTCTTGGCAAGCAGGAGGGAGCTGGTGCTTCAAGCTCTAGGGCAGGTGATCTTGGTGTCCTGGATCATGTCCTGTCAACCAGCAGAGAGACTAGCAGGCCTTTTCCCTCAGTCCTAGTCACAGGCAGAAGTCATGCAGAGCTTCCCTTTCTCACAAAGCCTATCTAGCTGCTTGGCAGATGACAAAGTTTGAGGTCTCAACCTCTCTTTCTTATAGTCCATTTCAAGACACCAATATCTAACCTAGGGTCTGAGTCTTTGAAGTTTTATGTTGGGGTTCTACTTCTTTTGAAGGGGACACTTCTGCTTTTCTTCTTTCCTCATGAAAGACTGTCTGTCACAGCAGGAAAGACTCCGGAGCTGATTGTCCCACAATGCAATTAATGGGAGTGACCAAAGTTCAAACCTGGATGTCAGCACAATGGTTAATCACAGGCCTCCAGCTCTACACAGGCCCTTATCTGTCCCATCTCCCTTCCAGAGATGTGTAGAAGCCGCTTCCTTGTGATCTATCACTGAATCAAAGAGCAGTGTTTGGAAGTGTTAATTAAGTCTCTTCCTTTTCCCTTCCAGTGTGTGCCCCCAGCTCAAAGGAATGCAACAATGCACAAATCTGTCTGTGGGAATTCCTCTCCTCCTCATATATTCACCAGGCAGGCCTGAGCTTCCCAAAATGGAACTCAGGGTCCTCCATGTAATGTACCATTGTAAGCACACTTTCGCAATTTACATTCACAGCACTCTTACTGTCAGCACTAATACCTCCATGCATTGTACCCTTACATGTACACATGTATTTAGCAAACACACTCAGTTTGCACACACTGTTCAGCACTGAAGCTTTTCTATATTTACCCGGTGTGTGCTATTTACAGACACACACACTGCCAGCACACACACTTCCTATTAGCGCGCTGCACAACAGTTCATCCTTTATGTATTGTACTTCATGCAAACACATAAACACTCAACTCATGCTCTCATTGCACACGCACTGCACATCACTACATTGCTCATGTAATGTATTCCTCACAGGCATACGTACATCTAGTACATGCACTAACCAGCACCTGTACTGCTCTATCCCTGTACTGTAACCTTCCCAGCCATACATACATGCAACGCAGAGTCACTATTCATGCAACACTCCACATTTACCAGATGTAGGCCAAGGGCAAGCTAAGAATTCAGCAGCGGAACTTGTAAAAAGGTGAGTGACCTTGTAGGCCTTACTTCAGTCACATTGGGTAAATAGATCCTGTTCACTACTACTGACCACTACACAGTATACTGGCACCACTGCGCTCATCCTGCTTAACTCCTGGTGAAGGCAGTAGCTTTCCACCTCTACAAGGGTAGCACTTTGGGCTCCCCTCCTGGTCCATTAGGACCGGAATCTGTGAGGCAGGCCTACGTCATTGTGCACACACATGATCCGTGTTCGCCTATAATAAAGAAAAATCAGCAATAGGGGTCCAGACAACAGTACAGTTGGGCACTCAGGGCAGGGGTACATGTCTTCAACCAAGCAGAGTACTTTTCTGTCCCAACATAAAGTGAATGGTTTCTACTGGTTCATGGTTGGTGCAAACCCAAGCTCTGTTGTAGAAGTTGGCGGCACATAGAATGGTACAACCAAACAGAGTTAAAACCATTGCCTAAATACTTTATTGCTGTATTTACTTGTTCACTGGAAAAGATGAGGCGAAATGTGTTATACCATAGGTATGGCAGGTATGCTTTGAATCTTTCTGTTTACTTTGACTTCAGAATTTACAGTAATTACAGTAGATTGTTTCAGCAATTACTGTCACTGTTTATGAAGTGGAGAAGTGACAATGCCTGATAACCCGATTACCTGATATGTTTACCTCTCTGGCAGCTAATTCCTATATCTGCAAATACCTGCTTACAGCATGTTCTTTGCGCTCTTGAGCTTGTTTAAATCTAGTAACTTTATTACCACTGTCCATCCAATATTACCTTTTACCCTTCACTCATAACTCAAGAACAACTTTCAGTGTTAAATACCACAGGTACGTTCAATCCTAGTCTGATGTTACACTGCATATTAAAAAAAATCATTTGTAAAGTAAAACTTTTCCAAAGTTTAAAATAATAGCCATTAACAACTATTCATTATATTTGAGCACATGGACATCGACTTATATTCAATTGTGCCCAAGTGCTGCGTGCTAAACACTATTCCATACCATGCAGCGGAGTTCTTCAGATGTTTTTGTGCCCAGTCCCTCTTGAATACAATGTTTTCAAATCTGCCCCCTGCCCCACCACCACCCCCCTACCCCCTTGACCTCAAAAGTTCAAGTTCAGGAAGATGGAATGGAGAAGGACTGGAAGGGGGCAGGTATTATTTAATCAGCAGCACATTTATGGTACAGTACAGCTCTGGGCCTAGTGTATGGCACTGAGGCCACCAAAAGAGCACTCAAGTATCCCTCCATGCACAAACATGAGTTCTGTCTCAATTCCAGGTGATTTTGTCTTTGCATTTTGGGACTCGTTGCCCGGATTTCATATACAGAACTGCAGTCCAGACATTGTTTATTTGTGTGCACTGCCCCTGCCCCTTACCTTGTGGTGGAACAATACATGTATTTTTCTGAGGGGATGTGCCCCTCCTGGAGTTCAAAACACACCCCAAGTAGGGCTTGCCCCACATGTCAAAGAGGTGTGCCCTAAAGCAGTGATTCTTAACTTTTGACTTCTGTGGGCCCCCACTAAATCACTACTGCAAGCCAAATACCCCTGTGTAAGCAATGTCTATGATTTGCACCTCAAAATAATACACAAAAATGCAGCAACATGTATCATTCAAACAAATAAACAAATTATGAAATATTTTATTTAATTCACATACCAAAAAAATACACATTTTAATTTCAAGGCAAAGTTGTATCTTTCATAATTTAATTTTATTTCTGAAACCGAAGCAACATGCTAGACCCCAGTATATAACTTTGTCTTTTATTCTGCTAATGCCTGCTCTCTTTTTGTTGGTGCCTACCAGTGCTTCAGTTGAGGCCACCAAGCATCCATACTAGATTCTGTTTAGTGTAATTGCACCGCTCCCATCAAGCTAAGGATACCAACTTAATTTTTAGGCTCCAGCTTCATATTCCTTCACATTTACCAGGCATTATAAAGTTTTAAATTTTGCATTTTTATGTATCTATACTTTATTACTTTTAATATTATTTAATTTTCGAAACAGCCTCAGGCTCCCTGAGTAGCTGACCTCCAGGGATCCTTGGGCCCCAGGTTAAGAACCGCTGCCTTACAGTTTACTGAACAAGTTTAAGGCATTTAGCCACCGTGCTACACTGTGGACCAACAAAACAGGTTTAATGAGCTCAAGAAGCATGCAAAATAGTAAATTACAAAGAATAAAAAAATTACTCCAGGAAATAATTAAATCCATTATGTAACTTTTGATTAAAAGCTAAAAATATAAAAATTATAAACATTAAAATATATTGTTAACTTTCTGCTTTTTTATTACAGCTGAATGTCCTAATTGATCTATATTTTATATATTAATCATTCGTATTACATTTCTAATTATTGTATATTTGTAGACAAGTATATAGATTGTTGGTAAAACATTACTTTTGCCTATGTTTGCTCTGTAAATGGGAAAGGGAAGTAAATGAGGACATGTGCCAGTCCCAGGAGTGTATGTTATAGACGGCACAGTACACCCCCACTGTCTGATTCTACAAGATGTCTTAGTAGCTCACTATTTCAGCAGCAGTTCAACAGCTTTTAGATGCAATAGAGTAGAATAATATTACAGGGTTGGGTATAAGACACCAAGAGAGCAAGATGATAGGTTCAGAGCGTGTCAAAAATGTTTTCATTATTGTATAATTGTAAATATGTGGAAATTAACCAGTATAGCTGTGAACTACAAAGCTTCTTGGTTCCTGAAAAATGTGCAATTCTTACAAAGTTTAGCACAATCACCATTGCCTAAACAATATCATAGTATTGTGTGACAGAAGTGAAGTGGAGTTTATATGTTTTGGAGATGGCAATATGGTGCTAGGATGAGAATGACACATCAAATTAAAGCTGGCCCAAGGTAGTGGCCTTCAGGAGCTGCCACCTCAGGACAACCATTGTAAAGAAACCAAATACATCAAAGAGCACTTACAAGTAAACATGAAAGACTCTGTTTTACCACAGTTCAAACCTACACTCTTCCACCAGAAAACAACCAACGGGGATCAGTACAAGAGAAAAGAGCACATACACAAGGTAAAAAGTTAAAAGGCAGTGGCGGCTCCTCTGCTAAGGTGGAGGAGCGTCGCCCAACTGCTCAAAAGGGTAAATAAAATGATAATAACATATTGTTATTATCATTTTATTTTCTCTCTTGCAGTCAGTGGTGGGGTGGGGATGGCCAGGGCAGGTGAGGAATTGTATGCACTCCCACAGTTTGCATGAACTGTTTGGCCAGCCCTCTTGGGCCGACCAAACAGTTCATGCACACTTTGCATGTTCCTACTAGGCTGCATTACACAGCCTGGTCAGGAACATGCACAGGCTCCCTGTTGCAGTCTGAGCGCCAATTCACGGCGCTCAGACCAATCACAACGCTGCATTGCAGTGTTGTGATTGGCTCAGTGGAGCCTGTCTGCCCGGGTGCTTCCTGCTGCCGTCGGCCAGAACAGGTAGATTACCAGGACGCGGAAGGAGGAGTGGCGGCGGCCAGCTGTTCAAGGTAAGTCCGTTTCTTTTGTATTGTATTCCTCCCCCTCCTTCACCCCCTACACTGACCCCCACCCCCGTCCGATAGCAGTCGCTACTGTAAAAAGCCATATCAGCACTTGAAAAACACCTTCAAGGAGGATGCTGCCAGGTCCCCATGAAGTCCGAAGGTGCTCCCAGCATATCTCAGAAGGAGGCTTCGAACGTCTCTATTTCCAAGGAGCAAAAGTAATCTGATCTCCAGTCACTGACATGTCTGGCATGTCTGGCATTGCACCAATTCATATGACCATGTATAATCAAAGAACTAGGAGCCAGATGTACTAAGAATGAATTTGGTAAAAGTGGTCCAAATTGCGCTCTGACTTGTAAACAAATGTATTCCGTTTTTGCGAACTGACCTATATACCACAGGCTGGTTCATAAAAACCTGGGGGCTTATTTATAAAAATGTAAGGCAGCACAGAAAGTCACCTTGCTGCACTGCATTACAGGGAAAGGGCAGGAATGTGCTGTAATTATCCCAATACGGCGCATTCCTGTCCTTTCCCCAGTGCTGGTGCACAATGGACTGCCTAGCGCCAATGCTGACACCCTTGCACCATAGTGCAACGGTGCCTTTGTTGCATGCATTTTCTACATATGTGCTGTAAAATACAGCACACATAGAAAGAGGAAGTGACAAGGAGAAATAAAAATATTTCTCCTTGTTATGCCTCCCCTTGGAAGATGTATCATTTTGGTGCATTCCCAGGTCTCCTAGTAATAGTAAATCTGGGAATGTGTCAAAATCCATGGGAGGTACATAGGAACACCCATGCAATGCCAATGGAATGCCTCCTTGGGGCAGAGTAACGAAATGCAGCGATTTGTGTGATGTTGTGTTACTCCTGATTTATCAAGCCACTCAGGGCCATGCAAAGTGGCCTTGTGTGGCTTGATAAATCGCATTTTGGGTTTGCAATGTTCACGTACAATGTTGCGTGGTGCAAACGCGATGCAAACCCCTTCATACATATGCCCCCTGATTTGTAGTGGTTACAATTTGACCTACGTCATGAATATTAATGAGGGAGGTCACATAGCGTGACCCACTGTGAATAACAAGAAGATGATGGATGAAATGCTTGAATTAATCTCAGCCATTGGCAATCGCTCGGGCTGCATCTCAATCCATTGCTTTTCACCCACCATACCACCTCTGTTTGGAGCCAGCCATATGCAAATCAGTCTTGACCCTGCTCCAATGGGAACAGTCCAGCCTGAACTTCCAAGCCAGGTCTTCCCTGAACCGGAATACAAGCAACCTAGGACTGGTTTCACCCTTATTATGGGCTCTTCAGTCAAGTATAGCTTGATTCCAGTGGCACAGTGAACACAGGACCAGAATACCCATCGCACACAGGGTGTCAAATCGCAACAATAACAAGGTGATGGATAGAATGCTTGAATTAATCTCAGCCACTGGCAATCCCTTGGGCTGCATCCCAATCCATTGTTTTTTTCTACTATGCCATCTCAGTTTGGACCCAGCCATATGCAAATCAGTCTTGACCCTGCTCCAATGGGAGCAGTCCAGGCTGAACTGCTAGGCCAGGTCCTGCCTGAGCCAGAATACAAGCAACCTAGGACCGATTTCACCCTGATTATGGGCTTTTCAGCCAGGTATAGCTTAGTTTCAGTGACACGAAATGTGATTCGGTTACGTTACAGGATCACAATTCTTGCTCTGTACATATGTAAAAGCATTTTTTCTATCGGAAACGAGCCGAATCTATGAATCGGGCCATTTCCAACTGCAAAAATGCTTTTGTACATATGGCCCTAAGTGTTCATGTGATTATATGTAATGAGGAGAAGCATGCTAAAGAGGTCTAACACAGATATAGTGAAGATATGGCAGTTTCCAACTTCCTGTAACTCTCCTAGCCTAATCCCAGTATCCCTATGACAACCTACAATGGTTTTTTATTGTATTTCTCTCGATGTCACTAACACCCTCTCAGATATCTGCTTTTTTCCTTCTCCTCCCTCCTTGCAAACATCTCACCAGACACCTACATTGTATTTCCCACGATGCAGTATTTCTCTTTCTGGTGTGATACAGTCTTTTTGGAAAGTATCATTATTTACAAGACTCTCTCTTCATTTCTTCTCACTTATTTCATACTCTAAGTTCTCAAAAAAACAAAGCAGACATGCACAACATTACACGCCTCTGTAATACTAAGTAACTACTAACCATTTATCTCCCTGTGCTGCTGTCATTGAATGGCTGCTTCTCATACAAGTACGAAAAGATTAAAGGTAAGAGCTATGCATTTCCAGAGCATTGTCTGACGAGATAAATTGTGGTCCCACTATGCGCCTAGAGAAGAGTATATTTTTAAAATATTGGTTGTGCTCACAGCGAAGGCCCTTTATGTGCCTGTCAGGGCAAGCTAGGTGTTTGTGCGGGTAATGGCTGCACGCAGATAACGCTGCACTGTCACACACGTCAGGAGACAGGGGTCTAAGGTCTCTAAAAGGACTCATCCAGAGTACTGCCTGTTAATCCCACGGCGGGTTGCACAGCATTATGTGTTTGACACTCTTTTTTTATTGCAATGATATATTTCTGGCGCCATGGTGAGTTTATGTCTCTAAGGAGGGGGCTTGGGAGACGATTCTGCCTTTGCTAAGCTGAATTTGCTCTCTTGTAGACGTGCTATTTTGAAAATTGCTTTATTATTTCATAGTGTACTTTTCAAGATAGCACTTCTAAAAATGTTTGAAGGAAACAAAGACAATAATTGTTCACACTGACCACGTCCGTGCGTTAATTGCGTATTTTAAGTGCTGCAGTCACATTTATGTCATATATGTGTATTTTATGTGTTTAGAATTCAACTCGAAAATGGTTTCACGCATTTGAAGAACAATTCTTTCCAAGCAAACGTGATTTGATAAATAAATAATAAAAAGAAATAGTGGGCTCGTCCATGGCAACAATTTGCTGAAAGTGTTGCTGAGATTCACAACACAGCCCAATTGCACATCATAGAATACAAGATGTGAGACTAATGCTGTGTCTTGTTTTCCTAGGAGCTGAACACTGCCAAAGCCCAAGGCACAGGATTGGATAAGATATCACAAGGCACCATGTGCCCCACAAAATTCTGTGTGCCACGGGCTCCACTCTGTTATCTATCTATCTATCTATCTATCTATCTATCTATCTATCTATCTATCTATCTATCTATCTATCCAATGCAACACATAGAGCCTTAGAAAAAGGTCTCAACACTGTAGATACAGACATGCAGGTCATGCAGTCAGCTCATAACTGTAACAGGCACGTTTTTAATTTCTTCCTGAAGTGAAGCAAATTTGATTCCGTTTATGCAGAAGCATGAAAGATGTGTAGAGAGTTCTTACCGGAGAGTACTTAACAAATCTGTTTGACAGATGAGAAGGAGATCCCGATAAACAGTTTTATGGACCAGACAAGCAGTTTTACATAGAATTCTTTTCTGAAATGCTAACCGGTAAAGATCCTTCACTTTGCCTGTGATATGATCTGATCTACTTAGACCAAAGATGACAAAGTCTACTACGTTTTCTGTGTGTTATAATCTCTAATTTATGTTGTAATGAGACCTAAGTCGTATTTGCTAATGTAGTCATGGGTGAAAAGGATGGAAATTGAATAATATGTTGTATAATATGCAAGTGATAAAAATATGATCTTATCACAGCTGTGATCTGAGTTCAAACTGGTTTCTAGTAGAACTCCTGGGTTTCTAATAACCCTTCGTGGATCAGGACGGGAACCTATCGATGTAGTTCACAGACATCTTTCCCAATTATTGGGCCATTCCATTTTTGATTTACATTTAGAGAGTTCAGCTTCAAGTGGTTTTCATTCATCCACCATCTCACTATGTCAAGCGATAAACGGGATTTACTACTCTCCTTGCATGTATTCTTCTAGCTCCATCTGCATACATAAAAAAGGCAAATCTCTTTTCATGCAGTAGATGTGCTAATGAGCTAGAGGGAGAAGATACAGATTAACAAGTGGAGGGGAGAGGGCAGAACCCTGTGCCAATCCCCATGGCACTCACATAGTTCATGACCAAAAGGTTCCCAATAGAAACACTAGAGATATGTCTGCTAAGGCTGATAAACTTCAGTGCAGGGCAGACACCTGAATGTTAAGATTTGCCAATTTATCCAACAAGATGGCATCGTCAAAGGCACTGCTAGATCTAACCCATTCAGGGCACCAACACCACCTTCATCTGACAATATCCATTTGAAACTCATTACACTACACTGTAATCTGGGCACAATCCTACTTGCCAAGGATGTAAAATTCCCTTGTTCTCAACACAACATTGTGACTGCTTGATGGCGACTTTTTAAAGCAATTCTGCATGATAAGGAGCAGTAATCATATGGGCCGGAAGCTCGCTGGATCCTTGGGATCATGATTTGCTTTCTTAAAGGTGGGAGAGAAGATAGCCGATTTAAAACTGGCTAGGGGCCTTGACATACTTAAAGAAAGATTAACCACAAGAAGTAGAACGGGAATGATGGCTTCTTTTGTAGATGCTAGAATTGTGGACAGACTAGGTTCAAGAGGTGAGCAGGAGGGCTTATTGCTACTAAGATATCAAGATCCTCGATGGACAACAGTTCTAGGATTGTCATTCTAGCCACGAATAGGAGCCTGTAATACTCACTGCATCAATCAAGGCAAAAGGTTTTGGGATGACTTCCTAAGCAACAATCTTTCCAAGCGTATTTACCTTGTCAAGGAAAGAAAATGGCCGAGGGCATCAACTAGTGCCTGTGATATTTCCACAGAGGCCATTGCCAGAGCTGAATGGGTTAAGGCTTCAATTACAGTGAATAATACCATGTGTTTACTTTTGGCATTCAGAATTGTTTGAGCAAAATATTGCTTCGTGGTGCTGCGAAGCAAATGAGTGTATTTTTAGGTGCCTTTTGCAGTCCTGATCCTTATCGTTATCAGTGAATTTCGACCAGCTTACCTCAAGGCACTGTAAAAGTGTTTCTCCTCTTTAAGTAACTCTTCAGAGTACCACTTGCAAATCAGACGGTTTGGGTTAACTCTCATCTCTCTGAAAGAAGTGACCGGATTAGGGCCACCCGGGTCACTCGCGACCTCCTCTCAGCCTTCCAAGAAATGAAGAGTCGGTAACGCAGTAGAGAATACAAACCACAGTTCTTTATTGTAAATTGCGCTGCAGTGGAGTCCAGTCTGACCAGCCTCCTAAGATGCTGATATAACAACTGCAGGTTGCACCATCCTAAGATGCTACCGAGGGACTGACTTCCAAACATTTGGTATCATAGAATAAACCTTCCAACACCTCCCGAAAACCCCGCCCCTCATGGAAAAGTACTGCTTGGGCACAGAGGCTGACAAAGGAGGCACTGAGAGATGAGCTAACACCTGCAGTATGAGTACATGTTATCAGACTTCCAAGGCCGTCTTACTCGATCTCAGCTCTCTCTAGTGTGGGAGCATAGCTATGTCCGATGATAGGAATGCAGGGCTTAATAGACTATTTTCTTCGTACATCTGGGTTCCGACCTTGGATGAGATATGAGAACCTTTCTGAACAGCAGCTTCTGCTGAGGCAAGCAGAGAGCGGGGGCACAGAGGCTGAGGATTGCTCAGAGTGTATCATGGCGAGTGAAAGGGAAAAATGGCGTCTCAGATGCTAACTTAGGCCTACCCTTCTCTACAGTAGCCGGGCACATGCACAATAGAAATCACGATTATATGACATAGCTACATGAATGCTTACACAGCACAGCATATATCATGGAAGACAGGGGAAAAACTGTTCAATTCTAACATCTCTGAATAGAATCTTTTCATCTAATGCTGCTGGAATTACTGATGAGAATGCTGATCAAGAAAGTTTCAGGGCTTTCCAAACACTTTGATTAGAAGCCTGTGACAATCGGACCCTCTTAAGCGTAATTGTCTTCCTCGACAGGCTTTGAGGTCCATGAAATCACCTCGGGGTGCCTCAAGCCCAAGGGGAGGTAGAGAATTCCAGAGGAGCAGAATGGGTTGACGTGTATCCCACTGGCCAAAATTGTGTGGAAAATCGTTTCCTAACCGTAATTGTAATCTTAATAACTGTGATCCTTCAGACATTTCAAACTCTCAGCAAACAATATTTACTTTATCACCATTGCTCTCACCAGGCAGATCAATTTATCACATGAGGAATTGTGAAATCGCACTGTTGTGCAGCAGGTCTGATATGAACAAATTCATCAACACAAAACACAAGCACACATGCTAGCACCTGAACAAACTTAGCCAAACGACAATGTATTCATTGTAGGTGCTACGGATAGTGTTGCATGCCACCAAACGTTAGCTTCACGGCACTCTATGCACGTTTGAAGTAGAGGTGTGCAGATTACAAGGCAAGTGCTTTCAGTATCAGACAAGAAAGAATGGATCCATGCCAAGGTTTGGTTGCATGATTGTTGGGTGGAGAAAGAGCCTGCGGCAATTGAAAAGAGTATGTTTTGTGTTATCTGGCTTGTGCAATCTAAAGGTCTCAGGTTTAAAGCCCAACAAGGCCAACTGAGCGCCATCATTATGAGGTTTTACCATTAAACTAGGTAACAGGAACCCAGGTCATTTACAGTGCTTAGAAAATGCATGAGTGGCATGAAGTGTTATGCAAAACGAGCAATCGTCCAAAATGATTTTCATATCCTCCAATAAAAATGTGTGAAATCTTGGAGCGTTTGATTGGTCATATATTTATTAACATTTGTGACTAATTATTTTAGACCCCTTTCTCACAGCATGTCTTAGTGGACAACGTGACCTCACAAACCGGAAAGTCCCTTGGATCTCTGCCCTCAGTTTTTGGCTCTCTCTTAGTCGCTCATGCGATGCTGCAGCCCATGTGCAAGGTTATCTTTTATGAGCTCAAAAATAGCTGTTCGGTGGAAATGATTCTGGTGTGCTTATTACGTCCCATGTATGCATATGTGCAAGAAGGGTGAAAGGAAAAAGTAAATGGAGAAAAGTTGCTACAAGAATACAAAAAAAACGATGGAGAAAGAGACGAGTGAGCGAATAATAGCAGAAAAGTAATACAGATTATACAAAAGAAAGTGAAGGAAACTGCAGAAAAGTAGTAAACTAGAAATGTGGGACAGAAAAGAAAGATATTACAAGGCAGCAGGACTAAAGAGAAAATGACAGAAAAAAAACACGCAGGCTGAGCGATGACAGAAAATCAAGACTGTAAAATAAAGATATCAACACGAGGAAAGTGACCAGGAAATAATGCAATGAAAGGAAAATAATGAAAACAGAGAGAAATACGATCAAGTAGAAAACAAGAGGAAACACGATTTTAGTGTGCAGACGCAAAAGGAACTTGAGCTTAAAAGTGCAGAAGATGAGAAAAACTGGAAAAGAATACAAGTAGTTCGAAAGCAAGCAGAGAGTATGTATGTTGCAGTTAAAAAGTGAGCGAGCCTCCTCTTTAGATCAACGTGTCTAATTCAGAGTATGCATGCATTCTAAAGGTCATTGATCCAAAACCAGGCAAGAGCGTTGAGTTCATTAACACACTGATTGCAGGCATCTATGTGTAGTTTACTAGTCAGAGGTTCTAATCTCACTCAGAAGGCTGCGAGTAAAATAATTTCCTTGACAGATATATGTTTATTATGCTGACCAATAATTACATTATCACTGAAAGAAAGCTTGGCATCTACCACAGACGTTTTTGTGTCTGGTTAGAGTTTCAAATCACTGTGAGATCTACCAATGGGTTAATTTACCTACAGCAAGGGTCTGTGTGTAACTTGTATGCTATAGGTTTCAGTCCTGGTGAGGTAGTTTCCGCCCAACAGTATACCAGCAGTATGAAATGCATACTAGGCCAGTCGTGATTTTAAAGGGGGCATATTTAAACATTTATTCATACAATGTAACAGTGAGGCACGTGCATGAACACCTCAAACAGTGACCTCCCTAAACCCATCTCGTAATCAAGTAGTTCTTATCATTTTTACTTTCATGGACACTCATTTAATCATTACTAGAACCCGGGGACCCCCACAAAATCATTATTGAAATCTCGGGACCCCCACTGAATCATTACTGGACGCTGGTGACCCTGGCCTAGACATTTTTTATGAATTCAAATTATGGGGCTCATTATGATGGCAGAACGATTGCCACCGCCGGGCCGGCGGTGGCGATCGTTCCGCCATCGTAAGGAGATTTACCCACCGCCATATTAGGATGGCGGTGGGTATCGCGGCGGACGAAAGTCCGGCCGCCGCTTTTCCGCCTGTGGCAATCATTACGATTGCCTGCCGGGCGGAGCTGGGCCACTAATATGGTGGCGGTGCCAAGCAGGCACCGTCCGCCATATTAGGATGTGGGTGTTGGAGAGGCCTTTCCATGGCGGCGATGCTGCCATGGAAAGGCTGGGGATTGGCTTTGGGGGCCCGTTGCGGGCCCCTCTGTGGGGGGAGGGTGAACTGCAGTTCCATTCACCACGTGGCAGGCACTGCGTGGTGCCTGCCACGTGGTGCAGGGAAATGCTCTGCATGCTCTTTTGCCATTGAGGATGGTGCTGCTGCCAGCAGCACCGTCCGCAATGGTAAAAGGCCAGGATGCACCCGCCAGTATGGCGGGCGCATCCTAATTGCACTGGTGGGACCGCCGCACGTCTGACGGTCGGTCCCATCACCGTTATGATGGCGGGCGGACTGATGTCCGCCCGCCATCATAATGAGCCCCTAAGTTATTATCCTCAGATTCATTCATGGGAGCAGAGAAAGTTCATCAAACAGAATATAGTATAGACAATCAGTGACCTCAATAGAATTTATAAAAGCTCAAACCTTCCAATTTAAATAAAAACAATGTTTTTTTGTGTTTACATTAATTTACATATTTTGTCATTGTGTATTTGTTTGATGGATACTATTTCTATATTTTTGGTGGGTTTGTTTGTAAATGTTTCCCTCCAACTTCAAATTCTGCCACATTTACAGAATATTGTAAAATTTTACATTTTACAATTTAGCTTTTTATTTATATTCATTGTATTAATCTGTTAGTAATATTTAATTTTCTAAGCTGTCGCAGACACCCTAAGTAGGATTCGCGGACCCCCAGTGGTCCCAAGACCACAGGTTAAGAAGCACTGTCATACAGTATACCCCACTAGTCCCCACCCACACTCGGATACTTCTTTTGATCCTGCCTAGAGACATTTCTTTAAATGTGCCAATCACCCTCTCCCCTGCTCAAAGAGCATTTCTCCAACAGATGCAGCTATGTGCTCAATGTGTCATCCCGACAAATAACTTATCTGAGATAAAAAAATATTGTAAATTTGTGTTTAATGAAAAACAAATCCGAGCAAGGAAGATAAATGCTGCAGCTTTCCTGACATTTCCAGCCATTTGCTCCCCCTCCCCCCTCTGTGCTCTTCCTATTTACCTTCGTATCAATCTTGATATGATTTTTTAATTAGTTGTGCTGAGTGCTGCCCCACACATGGAATTTACAAATCAGCTCTGCGAGATTAAAACCTGTGTTGCAAAGTGAGCCTAATTCTTGCCTTTTCCAGGCAATGAGATAAGGCTGAAAACATCACATTTTTAATTAAGGCAGGCATGTATATGTTGCATTAACATGGCACAATTGCAATCAGGCCCTTCAAATTGACATGTCAATTTGAGGAACTCAGGATCTCGTTGCGCACTGTGCAGTGTCCCTCAGTATCTTTACGCACACCGGGTTCCCACACTGACCTCAGATACATCAGTCACTTTCAGTGTGCACTCTAGAGGATGAGCTCTTCTCCTCAACACATAGCATGTTATTGTATGATGCTCGGTATCTGAGTGACATTCCAAGACATCACCCGCCGGCAGAGTGGTCAGTGAGCTAATCAGATGGGAAAATGCTCCGGACAAGAAAATACATGGCGTCCGTTAAGAGACAGAAGGGTTCGAACACGAACATCATCACTAATTCAAAAGAGCAGTTTTTAATATATGTATGCGTGCATTTTTTTGTATTTTTTGTATATTTTCACATAAAGTGTCTTCGCCTATAAAAGTAGTGAGTAGCTTTTCTTGTTGGACAGTTCAGAATTAATCATAAATTCACAACAGAAAAGCATATATACAAGGCATAAGGAACTAGCAAAATGTGTGTGACATGATTAGGCTGTGAAGCAGTTCTCGCACATATATTTGACAAAGCTTTGACATATCTCATCAGTGGTGTTGCTATGCTTGGCAAAGGGTGTATAGCTCTGTGTGCGTTTTTTAACAGCTCAGAATTAAAATGTATTATACTGTTTTTTTCAACTCATAGAACAAGGTGTAGAAATATGTAAACTGAATGCCAGAAGCAGTGAGATCTGAACTATGTTACCATTTGGGGATGGTTGTCCATTGTGCGGCTAGGTTTTGTCTATTCCTTGTGCAATCTCGAAATAGTGGACTATGTTTTCCTCCTCTCTCCTGACAGAGAGAGTTTGACCAGGATATGCGCGTGACACCATGTGTGGCTGCTGCTTAAACTGTCAGTCTCACATCGAGAGATACAAGAGGGAAGAGGAAACTGGGCATATGGTTATGAAAGGTCTTTGAGAGGCCTTCGAGCAAGAGTCTTCTAGCAAGGTCACAACATCTCTCCCGTGCTACTGCTTGCAGTGTCAGGCATGCAGAGTTTGAGCAGGAGAAGCACAGAGTGCTATGTGTGGCTCTTCCCCAAACTGGGAGCAGAGATGTTTTAAGGCATGGGTAAAGTGAGCTCTGGCCCAGAGCCCCAGCCTTTCATGGGGCCCCCTGATAGAGCCAGCTCTGTTCTGCAGACAGTCTTGTCCTGCTGACCTGGAATAATTTTTAAACAGATTGTTGTAAATAGAGTTTTTCTATCATTTATTTTTAATGTGTGAGTCTATTACAGACATTTTGAAGACAAAATGTGTTTATGTTTCATGCATATAAAATGTTTCCTTTAGATCAATACAAGACCTCACATATGAGAAATGGGAGAGTGTCACAGAGATTATTTGTAGTAATATTAGTGAGCTGCTGCTGTGTTACAATACTGAAAACACACATCACTATCCCTAAATATCAGATGTACACACATTTAGAATTTGACCAAAGACAGCATGAAAGAGCTGAAACTGGATCATAAAATCAAATCTGTTCCAACAGGGGCTCCCAAAATACATTGGGCACATGACCCTCAAAATCCTTTAAACATCCCTGACTGGGAGTTTTGGGCAGGGGCAGCAGTGGGAGAAAGGCAGACTGGATATCTATTCATAGGGACCCCCCAAGACACTCATGAGCATTACCAGCCCTCAGAGTACTGACCACTGTTGTGTAGTCTTTGCGATCAGCATACTGACCACTGTTGTGTAGTATTTGCGATCAGCATACTGACCACTGTTGTGTAGTCTTTGCGATCAGCATACTGACCACTGTTGTGTAATGTTTGCGATCAGCATACTGACCACTGTTGTGTAATGTTTGCGATCAGCATACTGACCACTGTTGTGTAATGTTTGCGATCAGCATACTGACCACTGTTGTGTAGTCTTTGCGATCAGCATACTGACCACTGTTGTGTAATGTTTGCGATCAGCATACTGACCACTGTTGTGTAGTCTTTGCGATCAGCATACTGACCACTGTTGTGTAATGTTTGCGATCAGCATACTGACCACTGTTGTGTAGTATTTGCGATCAGCATACTGACCACTGTTGTGTAATGTTTGCGATCAGCATACTGACCACTGTTGTGTAATGTTTGCGATCAGCATACTGACCACTGTTGTGTAGTCTTTGCGATCAGCATACTGACCACTGTTGTGTAGTATTTGCGATCAGCATACTGACCACTGTTGTGTAGTCTTTGCGATCAGCATACTGACCACTGTTGTGTAGTCTTTGCGATCAGCATACTGACCACTGTTGTGTAATGTTTGCGATCAGCATACTGACCACTGTTGTGTAGTATTTGCGATCAGCATACTGACCACTGTTGTGTCCATACTGACCACTGTTGTGTAGTCTTTGCGATCAGCATACTGACCACTGTTGTGTAATGTTTGCGATCAGCATACTGACCACTGTTGTGTAGTATTTGCGATCAGCATACTGACCACTGTTGTGTAATGTTTGCGATCAGCATACTGACCACTGTTGTGTAATGTTTGCGATCAGCATACTGACCACTGTTGTGTAGTCTTTGCGATCAGCATACTGACCACTGTTGTGTAGTATTTGCGATCAGCATACTGACCACTGTTGTGTAGTCTTTGCGATCAGCATACTGACCACTGTTGTGTAATGTTTGCGATCAGCATACTGACCACTGTTGTGTAGTCTTTGCGATCAGCATACTGACCACTGTTGTGTAATGTTTGCGATCAGCATACTGACCACTGTTGTGTAATGTTTGCGATCAGCATACTGACCACTGTTGTGTAATGTTTGCGATCAGCATACTGACCACTGTTGTGTAATGTTTGCGATCAGCATACTGACCACTGTTGTGTAGTCTTTGCGATCAGCATACTGACCACTGTTGTGTAATGTTTGCGATCAGCATACTGACCACTGTTGTGTAGTCTTTGCGATCAGCATACTGACCACTGTTGTGTAATGTTTGCGATCAGCATACTGACCACTGTTGTGTAGTATTTGCGATCAGCATACTGACCACTGTTGTGTAATGTTTGCGATCAGCATACTGACCACTGTTGTGTAGTCTTTGCGATCAGCATACTGACCACTGTTGTGTAGTATTTGCGATCAGCATACTGACCACTGTTGTGTAGTCTTTGCGATCAGCATACTGACCACTGTTGTGTAGTCTTTGCGATCAGCATACTGACCACTGTTGTGTAATGTTTGCGATCAGCATACTGACCACTGTTGTGTAATGTTTGCAATCAGCATACTGACCACTGTTGTGTAATGTTTGCGATCAGCATACTGACCACTGTTGTGTAGTCTTTGCGATCAGCATACTGACCACTGTTGTGTAATGTTTGCGATCAGCATACTGACCACTGTTGTGTAGTCTTTGCGATCAGCATACTGACCACTGTTGTGTAATGTTTGCGATCAGCATACTGACCACTGTTGTGTAGTATTTGCGATCAGCATACTGACCACTGTTGTGTAATGTTTGCGATCAGCATACTGACCACTGTTGTGTAATGTTTGTGATCAGCATACTGACCACTGTTGTGTAGTCTTTGCGATCAGCATACTGACCACTGTTGTGTAGTATTTGCGATCAGCATACTGACCACTGTTGTGTAGTCTTTGCGATCAGCATACTGACCACTGTTGTGTAGTCTTTGCGATCAGCATACTGACCACTGTTGTGTAATGTTTGCGATCAGCATACTGACCACTGTTGTGTAGTATTTGCGATCAGCATACTGACCACTGTTGTGTAATGTTTGCGATCAGCATACTGACCACTGTTGTGTAGTCTTTGCGATCAGCATACTGACCACTGTTGTGTAGTATTTGCGATCAGCATACTGACCACTGTTGTGTAGTCTTTGCGATCAGCATACTGACCACTGTTGTGTAATGTTTGCGATCAGCATACTGACCTCTGTTGTGTAGTATTTGCGATCAGCATACTGACCACTGTTGTGTCCATACTGACCACTGTTGTGTAGTTTTTGCGATCAGCATACTGACCACTGTTGTGTAATGTTTGCGATCAGCATACTGACCACTGTTGTGTAGTATTTGCGATCAGCATACTGACCACTGTTGTGTAATGTTTGCGATCAGCATACTGACCACTGTTGTGTAGTCTTTGCGATCAGCATACTGACCACTGTTGTGTAGTATTTGCGATCAGCATACTGACCACTGTTGTGTAGTCTTTGCGATCAGCATACTGACCACTGTTGTGTAATGTTTGCGATCAGCATACTGACCACTGTTGTGTAGTCTTTGCGATCAGCATACTGACCACTGTTGTGTAGTCTTTGCGATCAGCATACTGACCACTGTTGTGTAATGTTTGCGATCAGCATACTGACCACTGTTGTGTAGTATTTGCGATCAGCATACTGACCACTGTTGTGTAATGTTTGCGATCAGCATACTGACCACTGTTGTGTAATGTTTGCGATCAGCATACTGACCACTGTTGTGTAGTATTTGCGATCAGCATACTGACCACTGTTGTGTAGTCTTTGCGATCAGCATACTGACCACTGTTGTGTAATGTTTGCGATCAGCATACTGACCACTGTTGTGTAATGTTTGCGATCAGCATACTGACTCTTGTTGTGTAGATCGGGGTTTGCCAAACTGCGTCTTGACCCTTTGCTGGGTGGCCTGCCGATTTTTGGTGCCTGCAACCTGCATCAATAACACTTTATTAACACTAAAATCACATGTATTTCTTGAATTGTAAATAACGTTTTTCATGTGCAATATAGCTCTTTTTGTACTATTTTCTTTTTTTTAAGTTGAAAGAAACTGTATTGATATCAAACGCAAGATAAAAGTACAATAGACCAAATTGCCTATATATACGCATATTCACGATTTTACTTACTATTCTTATTATTCAAAATATTTTCTTTTTTAACCACATCGGGGGCAATGCAAATTCCCTATAACGATTCCAGCTTGCAGACTTCATCTAGGAATGGTACAGCCGTTTGTGGTCAAAATAAAAACACTATTAATAATAAAGGGTTTCCTGGAAGGGTGCGTGGTGAATTTCGCAGAAAGGGAGTTAATGAGCTCTGCTCTGCCGCCTTTTTTCCAGACTTGACATCTACACTTAGGAAGAATTCAAGAGAGCGAAATGGCCGCTGCTCGTGCGCGTTGCAGGTCAGTCCAAATGTCAGCTTCACAGAGCCGTAAATCTGCTGGTATTACTTCAGCGAGCGTCTGCCGCGACACACTGCGAGCAGCGCTACTATAATTTAAAGATTAGGCGAGGTGTACAGTGTGCTCGCTCGATGGAAATATTAATATCAAGATAAATCCCGTAACTGCCTCAAAGCAGCAGTTTTGGCGCAGAGCGCGGATCATCTTCCCGCGCACTTCAAACGAGAGAGACGTGCAGCTGGTAGTGTCAACAGTGGGAGGTCGGGGAAAACTGCCAAATAAAACAAGACCGCTTTTTCTCTCTGAGCAGGATGTTTTCATTTCTCAGCACTGACCGATTGCAGCGTGTCTTCATGCGCTGTTTTTAAATACTGTTTAATTTGTGATAAATTGTTTGAGCTGACAATTCCCCTGATCAAAAATCTCAATCGTAAAAATGAACGAGAGAGTGTTCCCTTTCGAGAAGCTTCTTTTGTTGTTCTGATTCTGGGATGTTGGTCGTGAAATTGCAATAACATGGTCAATGTAGGCAATAACTGCTTAACTCTGTATGCTAGCTGCGTGTGAATGGCCAGATCCTGGTGGCGCCTTTCAGCATTTCAACCTTTCTGTAGGTGTTTATTTTTTTGTTTTTTTGTTATGAGCACTAAGTCCCAGATTTACTATGATTTTGTGTCTGCGTTGGTAACTTTTATGATGCAACCCTGGCAGGAAATCCATTGGCATTTACTAAGCCATGCAAAGTGGATTTGCGTGGAGTTGCCTTGTTTAGTAGATACAAAGTAACGCAAGGCAGGACTCTTGCATTACCTTGCATTGGGTAGGTGTTACATGGGTGAAGCATGATCATTCCCATGGATGCACCCATATATTTTGGCGCAAACTCAGATTTAAGAAAGACTTGTAAACCTGGGTTTGAGTCATTTTGCCTCCTTAGTTCCACTTTCCATGTATGCCACATTCTGCAGCACCCAAAGAAAGAGAAGTATGCTTCTAAGGATTGTTTTCGATCCGGCCCATAACACAGGCAGTCTTGCAGCATGGCAGAAGGATTCATGCATTGGCGGTAAGCAGCACACAGTGCGCCAGCGCTAGGACAGAGCAGAAGTGTGCCAAATCTTAGTAGATTTCAAGCATTTCAACTCTCTCCCTTTCACGCAATGGAACGCAGCTAGTAGTCTTGGGTGCATTGCGTGAAACATTAGTAATATCCAATATCCTGATGATGGAATTAATGGAGAAAGGCTATCTGAGGAAACTAACTAACAATGCAATGAAGAGGGCCTGATTCTCACACAAAAAGTACTTTTGAAAACAAGACCCAAAGAGGCGCAAGACAACATTTTTTGTGTAACCACCTTCTCTCCACACACGAATCAGGTGCTCAGCACTAAAAAGAAGTTATGGCCCATTTTCCAAACTAACAATGCGTTTCTTAACTAGGCCTGGGCGGAATTTCGATTATGCCGAGTTATCAGGGTAATTTCGGTAATTTGCCTTACTCTTTGATTCGGAATTATAAATAATAACGTAATTATGCCTGCTCCTTTAATGAAGTGTAATTTGGGGGAAAAAATACTACTGCAAAAGCACATTTAGCAAGCGGATGCTCACACTGTAGTTTATGCTCTTTTGCATTTAGCACAACATGCATTCTTGTGTCCATTTTGGATGTGAAGGTGTATTTTGCGCTAAGAAACTAACGCTAAATGGTCGGAGAAAGTTAGGGAAAATTTTTATCATAAGTGCACATTTAGAGAGTGCAAGTGGCTGCTCGCACTTATACATGTTCTGTTGTATTTAGCGCTATTTGAGAGCACAAAATGCATCCTTGTGTCCATTTTGAAAAACAAAAACACTTACCTGGGCCGGCCGGCTACCACCTCTCCTCTGTCCTCTTCTTCCTGTCCCTGGGCTCCCAGCTCCCCATAGCCAATCACAACACTGCAATGCAGTATTGTGATTGGTCTGAGTGCCGTGGTTTGGCGCTCCGAGGTGGACTGGGAGGCTTTTCATGTTCCTCACCAGGCTGTATAAAGCAAGCCTGGTTGGGCAGATGCAGAGTGCTCACGACTGCTTGGCCGGCTCGAGAGGGCCAGCCAAGCAGTCATGCACACAAAGGAGTGCAGACCACTCCTCTTCCTGCTCTGGCCATCCCCGTCCGCCCCTAGAGCTACTGACTTCAATAGGAAAAATAAAATGATAATAACAATACGTTATTATCATTTTCTTTTTTCTTTTGAGCAGCGGGGCGACACTCCTCCGCTCCGCTTTAGCGGAGGAGCTGCCACTGGTGGTGACACAGCGCATGGACAACACAGGAGCTGTATTAAATATAAGGTCCCCAATACCCATCTTATATCAAACTTTATGGAGAGCAGTCATGGTGCAGACAACATGAGATGGCAAGTCATCCAGATGGCTCACCTACAGGAAAGAGGAGGCAACCTGAGTACGATCTTGCAACAGCTAGAATGCCAATGGATTGAATGATGTGAAGCTATCACAAGAGGATTGAACTCAATGGGAGAATGGAGAGTCTATGGGCCTTATTAGAAGTGTCGAACCCGTGGTGGTGGTCCGACCACCGCCACACTGCTGGACCGCCCGCAGTATTTCGACTTTGGCGGTCGAACTAACAAAAGGCAGCCGGCACCGCCAGGATCAAGGATGCCACACCGTGCAGGAAGGTGCAGTCGACGCTCTGGCAGCGGCGGTCTGCATGTGAGGCTCTTCTATGAGCCTCACAGACCACCGCAGAACCTCCTGGCAGACCAGGATTGAAGTCCTAATCTGGCGGGCGGCAGCACCACACCTTTGGCAGTCCTACAGCAGACGATGAGGACCACCAAAATCCTGATAAGGCCCTATATCTCCACCTGTGATACCTGAACTTTGTCATTACGTGAAATCTTGTAGACTATGTTGAATTATATGGACTATGGGGATCCTGAATTTCCATATATGTTGGTATTATATTGTTGAATTTAGTAAGTTCACCATGCTGCGCTATGTTTCAACGTTATGCATTATGCTCTTAAATCATCCAGGGTCCTACAATCAGATTCCTTCCTGTATCCCTTATCTAATGCAATGGCACATCCTATGTAATAAGGTTCACTGACATAATATTGATAACACAAAAATATCAACTTACAACATTATCGACACAATATTGTTAACAAAAATATTGAGATCCTGCACTTAATAAAAAAGTCCTCGATATCGAAAAAAAATTTGACTTTAAAAATATCTAATTTAACATATATCGAAAACAAAAATATCTTAAACAAAAATATCATCACTTATAACCATCAATAGATTATGATAAAAATATTGAAACCAACATTATCAACAACATAAATATCGTTAAATTAAATGACACCTAGCAATAAAAAATACCAAAACACAAATTTTATATAAACATAAAAAAAATGTCCTACAATAATAAAAACATTTTCTAAAGACAATATAATATTTTCCTTATTAAAAAAAATCATTTCACAAATATCAACATAAGGCTGCTTTAAATTATAAATTACGCATATATACATCCCACTAAAAAATACCATATATTTCTATTCACATACAATATTATTTTTTAACATAAAATCAATGCATATAATAAATAAAATAAGTCATCTCCAAATGCAGCATAAAAAAACCATTCATAAGGACATAACAGACAAAATAACTAAAAGGACGCTAAAAATACCAATACTGTGAAACTATACAACAGTTTAACCAATACAATAGTTTTACCAATTAAATAAACAATATAAAAGCCACAGTAATTTCACGAAAAAGGTACCTCAAAAATGCCAAACACTTAAAGAGAAGGAAGCTCTGCCAGTTTTCCCGGCAACAGAGAAGTCTTCCACATATAACCACATAAATTAACTTATCCAAGTACGTACAATTTATAGTTAAAATAAATAATAAAATAGCTTGACTTTTAAACAACAATTCCTAATAAACAATTTACTAACCCAATTTTTACATTTGATCATTTTCTACAGATTATTCCATCTTCAAACATACTTCATCAACAAGCACACAACAAAAGTGACCGAAAAAGTAAGTATATCTACAAAAGTACTATAAATGCAGTAAAACAGCTATAGTTACAACTCCCATTAACCTCCTTAAACATCAATAGTGCAAAATGCATTATAAATAATGCTCCCTTTTCTCTTCCAACAGAAAAAAGCACCTGTCTCAAATAAGAATATTGCAGAAGAAACTTTTTCCAACATCAGAAAACTTGAAAAACCAAGCTACAAGTACGTTTTTGATGAAACAAAAATGTATATTAAACTGTAAATTATTGAAAACATGTATTAATAACTGGTGTTCTATATTTATTTAAATACAGCACACAAAGACATAGGGCCTGATTACAAGTTTGGCGGTGTGGGAGCGAGCTGCCATGCCGCCACCCCACTCCCAGATCGCCAAACTCATCCGCACGCTGCCCACCAGATTATGAGCTAATACGTGGTCTGGTGGGCTTTGCTTTGGCGGTCCCATGACTGTTTGAAAGCCACTGCAATGGGAGCGGCAATGCATATTGCTACGTGGCACGGACTGTGAAGTCCATGCCGTGCAGGAACTGGGGGTGCAAGCAGGTGGGGGGCACACCATGTGCTCCCTCTGCATGTGTCCCTGGGCCCAGAGACAACAGTGGGCCCTGTAAGGCTCCTTCATTTCCTCACAACACAATTTTCATGACGGGCTCACTGCCATAAAACATTTGCTGTGAGGATAATCATAATATGCTTGGCGGTGCCGCAGCAGCCCTGCCAGCATATTGCTCGGCCTGACCACCATGCCACCGCCAAGGGATCACGGATCCCGGCAGTTGCGGTGGTCCTGTGGTGGTGGGACCGCTGCACTTGTAATGAGGTGGTAGGGCCACCAGTGCGGCAGTTCCTGCCATGCAACTACGAGTTTGGTCATCTGATGGACAGCCAAACTCGTAATCAGGCCCATAATAACAGAAGGTGAAAAATGTATAACATCACAAAAGGGGAAACATTTACTGTCTTACATGGGATACATGTACAGTCAAGAAAACACTTTTTCTCAGCATATTAATTGAAATGTATCAAATATTACTCGAATGCTTGTTATGGGAAGGCAACTATCAGAGAAACTGTAGTAATTAATGTTAAGGAACATAACCACCCACCCAATGTAACATAAGTAGAAGTAAGAGAAGTAGAAGAAAATATAATGCAACATTTTGCAATACTCACTGCCATAATAAAAATATTAATACTCTCATTTATAAAAATATTTTAAATTATTTAATACATAAAACATACTATCAAACTACCTACACATAATTGTAAAAATGCATCACATATTTTAAACAAAACAACTTAGTAAACAAATCAGCATCACATAATTCTAAACATATAACATTTCCCACCCACAGTGAACTATTTAATTTAATGTGCAATTTTGTTGCTGCAGATCTCTGTCCAAGTGCACATAATCCCTAAAAATAATCCACCAAATATCTGTTGTAACAATACGAAAAAGTCCCAACAAAGTGCAAAAATGTACTTTATAAACAATAAATTCCTCGGGGCAATCCCCAGCCTGTAGGTTCCATAAAAAACTCGGAAAATTGTTTTTAAAAAAGGAACCGCTCCAGGAAACCCAAAAAACTAGGTAATCTATATTAAAAAAAATAGTCTATAATAAACTAATTCAGATTTCCTTAAAAAAAAGGGACATCCGAATTCCCTTAGAACAGTCCAGGGAAAAATAAACACAAAACTAATCATTAATACACATAACTTATATTAAAAACACTTTAATTCCTAAAACACATCATATACTAACCCAACACCAAATACCATCAAAAAACTATACAGCACACAATGAACTCTCAAATAACACCACACACATTATATACATCAATATCCTGCCTCCACCCACCTTAGAAATATCTTAAAAATAGGTAGAAAAATCTTACCCTGACCAACGAACATCGGCACCCAACCGCAACTTCTTCCCTTCACGAACAACCCAAAAACAACAGCGATAGAGTACTAAATTTAGTTAACAGTGAAAAAAAACCTGCCTAATAAAACAAAAAAAGAGTATCCCCCAACATAGGAATGAATGAGAGAAATATCAAACATATATTTGAAATGTTTAAAAATGATAAAAATATAATACATGTAAAGCAATGTTCAAAACATTTTTTTAATCATTGTAAATTTTATATTAAATAATATAACATATATAAACTAATTAGATGTATATTAAAAATGTTTTGTTAAATAACAGTATAAAAATGTATATGAACATGTTTCTAAAAAATGTAAAAAAATGTACAATAGTTAAACAAAATGTATATTACTGAAAAATTACTCAAAAACATTTAGGGGCCGATTCCGATTCGGGCCGGAAAACGTACCGACCGACTCGGTGCGGGAATTTAGTCCAACCGACACGTACCGGCGCTGCCCGACCCGGGTAGTACGATGAAATGCATGTGAATCACGACCGACTCGTACGGAACTCAAGCCGAACGACCGACCCGGACGGAAACAAGCTATCCGGCCGGGAAACCACGCGAATCGAACCGACCGACACGCACCAGGAATGAACCAGAACGAAACGTACCCGCGAACTCCGACCCGTGCAGTACGATGCAATGCATGCAAAACCAGACTGATTCGCACGGAGCTCAAGCCGTACGACCGACACGCATACAAAAGCCAGCCGAACCAACACAATACTCCGCGACCGACGCGTACACCGCACATGAAACCTAGCTGAAACACAGCGGGAACGACTCGGAGAAGCGCGCACGAGACAACTGCAGCGTCCTACTCGGTCAGAAGAACGTCTCCTACATGCACAAAAATCACAAAGGAAAAAATAAAAAAAAAAGAGGGCCAAACAAGCAATGACAAAGTCAATAAATACAGGGGGAAAAAAAATGGAACAAGGACACGCCCCCAACTCCACCTATATAAAGGCCACTAATCCCTACCATGATCCTTTGCAAATTCCACTGACCTGCCAGCACAGAACACCATCAGACAGCAACCTTAGACACACTGACAGCTCATCCATCACACAAGCCACACACCATTAGCACCTCAACAAATAGCACCCTCACACACACCCAGCAAAACCTACACTCACCCACCCTCACTTGCACACACACATCAATCACCACCACCACCACCCATCACCATGCCCCCAAAGAAGAATCATAAGTTCCTAGATAGTGAATTGGAAGTCCTGGTAGACGAGATCCTGAGGGTAGAGCCACAGTTGTTTGGCACATTGGTCCAACAGACCCCCATGGCGCAGAAAACCAAGATGTGGGAGAGGATCGTCGACAGGGTCAACGCACAATCACAATGTTTGCGCACAAAGGAAGACATCCAGAACAGGTGGTATGATGTGCGCAGGAGGGTCAGGGACCTACTGAAGAAGGATTACATCCTCAGCCAGCACACCGGCAGTGGCCCTCCTGCCAAACCACTATACCTCAGGCCCTGGGAGGAGAAGGTGCGGGCCATCCTACCACCAGTGAGCGTATATGGACTAACAAACATCCCAGAGCCTGGTGAGTACACAACAAATATACACAATATGGTGTGACAACACACACACATCACTGTCAAGGGGATAGTCAAACCATGCACCCTTAGAAAATCCACAGCAACCAAAAGATAATCATCCCAAGATGTGAATGCCAGTCAGACAAACACAATACCTGCCATCTCATAGTGACATGTAACTGTGTCATGACATGTACAAACCTAACAACAAATAGAGCAAGGCAGTGGCACAAATATAACCAACAAACACTGTCTGATATTTTGCCACCACTAGAACACCACCTCACAGGGAAGCTCACTGAAAGGAAGGAATTCTGTGTATGCTGGTGAAGTCAGTGTAGCCAATAGCATGATGGGAGTTGTAGTCACAGATAATGGTCAGCCTCACAATTGGCCCATCAACACCACCCTGAACCATGCTCACATCACAGGAAGTGGAAAAGGACTGACAAGATGGCTGACAGTGGGTACTGCTGTGGGGAGCACAAGGCCCTGCTGGGAACTGTGCAACAACCAACAGCAGGACACCACTGCCTGACATCCTGAAAGCCAACTTGCACTCCCTGCAATGGAAGCACGTTCCATGGTGGGATATCTGGCTGGGTGGGAAGGAGGACTGACAGCACTGACCATAGTTACAAGCAGCTCTCCTCACACCCCCCCTCAACACTAACTCCACATAACCCAGGACAACACTGACAGCCATCCTGTCAGCACAGGCACACTACCCCACAGGGAAGCAGAGTCAAAAGGAAGGAAGTATGGGCATGCTGGGAAGGAGGGTGTAGACAATAGCATGAAGGGAGTGGTAGTCACAGCTCAACATCCGCCTCCCACATGGCCCAGCAAGCTCACACTGAAGCATGCACACCTCACAGGGAGTGAAAAGCCACTTCAAAGATGTCTGACACTGGCCTCAGCTGTGGGGAGCACAAGGCCCTGCTGGGAACTGGGCACCACTGACTGACATCCTGAAAGCCAACTTGCACTCCCTGCAATGGAAGCACGTTCCATGGTGGGATATCTGGTTGGGTGGGAAGGAGGACTGACAGCACTGACCATAGTTACAAGCAGCTCTCCTCACACCCCCCCTCAACACTAACTCCACATAACCCACCTGGGAGAATGCAATGCCTCACATTCTAAATGAAGATCCCACAAAGAACCACCACCCTGGGTTATGCTGTGTGAAGCACAGGGACACTCTTGGGACTTGTAGCCAAACAAACGCCAGGACAACACTGTCAGCCATCCTGTCAGCACAGGCACACTACCCCACAGGGAAGCAGAGTCAAAAGGAAGGAAGTATGGGCATGCTGGGAAGGGGGTGTAGGCAATAGCATGATGGGAGTGGTAGTCACAGCTCAACATCCCCCACCCACATGGCCCAGCAAGCTCACACTGAAGCATGCACACCTCACAGGGAGTGAAAAGCCACTTTAAAGATGTCTGACACTGGCCTCAGCTGTGGGGAGCACAAGGCCCTGCTGGGAACTGGGCACCAACAAACAACAGGACCACATTGTCAGCCATCTTGCCATTGCTGTCACACTCACACACAGTGAAGTCCACTCAAAAGGAAGGAAGTATGGGCATGCTGGGAAGGTGGGTGTAGGCAATAGCATGATGGGAGTTGTAGTCACAGATATTGGTCACCCTCACAATTGGCCCATCAACACCACTCTGAACCATGCTCACATCACAGGGAGTGGAAAAGAACTGACAAGATGGCTGAAACTGGGTACTGCTGTGTGGAGCACAAGGCCCTGCTGGGAACTGGGCACCAACAAACAACAGGATCACACTGTCAGCCATCTTGCCATTGCTGTCACACTCACACACAGTGAAGTCGACTCAAAAGGAAGGAAGTATGGGCATGCTGGGAAGGGGGGTGTAGGCAATAGCATGATGGGAGTGGTAGTCACAGCTCAACATCCCCCACCCACATGGCCCGGCAAGCTCACACTGAAGCATGCACACCTCACAGGGAGTGGAAACGAACTGATAAGATGGCTGAAACTGGGTACTGCTGTGTGGAGCACAAGGCCCTGCTGGGAACTGGGCACCACCAAACAACAGGACCACACTCTCAGCCATCTTGCCATTGCTGTCACACTCACACACAGTGAAGTCCACTCCAAAGGAAGGAAGTATGGGCATGCTGGGAAGGTGGGTGTAGGCAATAGCATGATGGGAGTTGTAGTCACAGATATTGGTCACCCTCACAATTGGCCCATCAACACCACTCTGAACCATGCTCACATCACAGGGAGTGGAAAAGGACTGACAAGATGGCTGACACTGGGTACTGCTGTGGGGAGCACAAGGCCCTGCTGGGAACTGTGCAACAACCAACAGCAGGACACCACTGCCTGACATCCTGAAAGCCAACTTGCACTCCCTGCAATGGAAGCACGTTCCATGGTGGGATAACTGGCTGGGTGGGAAGGAGGACTGACAGCACTGACCATAGTTACAAGCAGCTCTCCTCACACCCCCCTCAACACTAACTCCACATAACCCACGTGGGAGAATGCAATGCCTCACACTCTAATTGAAGATCCCACAACGAAACACCACCCTGGGTTATGCTGTGTGAAGCACAGGGACACTCTTGGGACTTGTAGCCAAACAACCGCCAGGACAACACTGTCAGCCATCCTGTCAGCACAGGCCCACACCCCACAGGGAAGCAGAGTCAAAAGGAAGGAAGTATGGGCATGCTGGGAAGGGGGTGTAGGCAATAGCATGATGGAAGTGGTAGTCACAGCTCAACATCCCCCTCCCACATGCCCAGCAAGCTCACACTGAACCATGCACACCTCACAGGGAGTGAAAAGCCATATCAAAGATGTCTGACAATGGTAGTCTGTTGTGGGGAGTACCAGGCCCTGCTGGGACCTGTGCACCAACCAACAGCAGGACACCACTGAATGACATCCTGAGAGTCAACCTGAACCCACTGCAAGGGTGGCATGCTTCATGGTGGGATAACTGGGCTGGGTGGAGAAGGAGGGCCGGATGTCCACCAAATACAACCAATGCTGGCCATGCACACACCTCAACATACACATTGAAATGCCTCAGGTTTGCAGGACAATGTGCTACACCAATATCAACCTCTTACTGTGACAACTTAGGACAATGCAATGTACAGGCCCGCATCCAGAGGTACAGTCACAACTGTCAGGTGTGTGAACCATTGATGCCTGTAGAAATATAACATACATTGTGTGTCTCTTCCAAAAACAGGTGATGATGGGGATATAGCAGCAGGCGAGGAGGAGTCCCTATCCTAGGCTCCGGGGGACACTGAGCCCACTGGTGTGGAACAGCCTCTGCCCTCCTCGAATGGCGAAGACCTACCTGGCCCCTCCAGCGTGAGTCATCATGCAGCACCAGCAGGACCAACATCTGCACCCCCTGCACCCACTGCTCCAACAACTGCCAACACACAGACCACCCCCGCCGACACCGACAGACCAAGTACCACCAATGACAACAGCACAGGGACCCTGGCACAACGTCGAGCTACGGACAATGACCCCAGTAACAACCCACAAGGGGGCCTAGGGTCACCTGTGCGTGCCACCGCAGGTCCCGCACGTGTCGCATGGGGTGGTGGGAGGGGTGGCAGACATAGGTCGCTGTTTGCAGAGGGGTCTGGACTGCATGATGACCCACAACTGGCATGCATTGCTGAGGCGTACCAGAATAGCACCAGAGAGGTCACGCAGGTAGTGGGGATCCTCAAGGACATTAAACAGCAGCAGGCTCCCCATCATGCCCGCTTGGACTCACACATGTCCCGTGTGGAGACACACGTCTCGCATGGAGTCCAAGTGGGACACATGGCAAGAACTGACAGCGGTGCATAGGGACATATTGACATGGCTCCGCCAGAATAGCACCAACATGGCCACACCTCCCTGTGTGGCCACAACATTTGGTGCTGCAACAACTGCAACTGCCACAGGGAGGGAGGAGGACTCTGGCGGAGAGTCCCCTGCACTGCAGCAGCTTGCACGTGAGGGTCCCCCCCCAAAGAAGAGGGGTCGTCCGAGGAAGGAAAACTGAGAGGTCGATGGCCATGTACATCCCCCAGGTAGCCAACACTTGTTCTGGAAATTCTCCTTTGTGTACAAACTGTTCACCCTGTCGAATGCAACCCAACTCTCCCACATGACATGGGGAGTTTAAGTTGGACTAATGTATCAGATGACTGTGGACTTCACTTAGGACATTTCTGCTACCAAGACTTGCAACTCATCTGGGAACTTCGGATCACAATCCCAATGTACAGCAACCACCATCCTGTGCACTATACTCACACATGTATGTAAATAAAATCACTAATACACCATACTTGCCTCTGTTGTGATTCCAACGTGGTTACTGTCATGGGGATGATGATCTGCTAAATTACACTGTGTATGCTAACTGCTACAGCAAGTACAACACCGTCATGTGAGTCATGGTGACGTGACACATATGAGGGAGACACACCACTAGGGCTACACAACACAGAGACACCAGGGCCATCGGACTCATCGCCTACACTGATGTTGCCAGGAAATACTGTGGAATGCACAGACACCACACCTATTCAGAGTCTGTGTTAACTAGCCCACAGGTGCAGTAAGCAAATGTCAGTCAGATGTGTGACCACAGACAACGCACATCCCAAAGTGAAGCACAGGTTTATTACACATTTGCAACATGTTGTTTCCACTACAAATGCAAGGTAATCCCACGTGGCAGTGGCCACACAGTCAAAAAGTGCAGAAGATATAAAGTCCAGGGGTGTGTGGCACATCACCTGTAGGGAAACGACTGCTGCCACCCTGAAAGCTAAATCATGGTGTTGGGGGATCCAAGTTGACAAAACAACTCTGTAAGCACCCTGTGAAGGACAGACATGACACACAGTCAAAACCACTGAAGAACAGGACAGAACTGCAATACTCATGCCCAATACATGTCACAAGATAACTACACAAAACCAAGTTAGCATGTCAACACTGTTGGGGAGTACAGACTACATGTAAGGACACATCGCTGCACGCATCCAGTCAAGTAGCACATGGCCACACTCAAACAGCACCAGAGCACCACTCACACATATCATGCAAACTCACATGATTGACATGACAACTCTCTGGATACTCACATTCAGCTGAAGAAGTTGGTGATGAGCTGTGTGCGGACATCACCATCATCATCATCACTGGCATCGTGGCCCAGGCCAGGATCTTCCACAGGTGGCAGACGTTGGTCATCGTCATCCAGGATGAGAGGCAACTCCTTCCACACTGCCAGGTTGTGTAGCATGCAGCAGACGATGACAATCTTGCACACCTTTGCTGGGGCATAAGGGAGGGCCCCTCCTGTCTTGTCCAGGCAGCGGAAGCGGCTCTTCAGGAGACCAAATGTCCGCTCGATCACTCTCCTGGTCCGACCATGTGCCTCATTGTAGCGCATCTGGGCTGGTGTCACAGGGTTCCTGAGGGGTGTCAGCAACCACAACATGTTGGGGTATCCGGAGTCACCTACAGACAGACAATTGCACATTAGCTGAGTTGGAAAAGTGGGCGGAATACAACATAGCAGAACACACACAATGGTACAAAGTCAGTGCACACCGACAAGCCAGGCACGCTGGTTCTGCATCTGTGATATCATCCTCGGGATTCGACTACTCCTCATCACGTAGGCATCGTGTGCCGATCCGGGGAAACGGGCACACACATGTGTGATGCTCATATCTGCAAGACATACCACCAGAGCATTGATCGAATGGTAATGTTTCCGGTTCCGGTATGCCTGCTCATGTGCCTGTGGTGGTACCAAAGCCACATGTGTCCCATCAATGGAGCCAATGACATGTGGCATCCTCCCAAGGGCATAGAAGTCACTCTTGATGTCAGTGAGTTGTTGACGTGTAGGGAAATAGATGTACTGGTTCAGGCATCTCAACATTGCCTCCAAAACATCGCGTAGCACACGGCTGAACATAGTCTGTGACACCCCACCAGCAGTCGCCACAGTGTGTTGAAAGGTACCGGTGGCAAAGAAGTGTAGGGCTGCCATTACCTTCACCTTGGGGGTCAGCGCTGTAGGGTACGGCCGGCCAGGTTGCAAATGTGGGGCCAAGCGCACTGCCAAATCCTCAATCAGCTGCCTGGTGAAGCGGTACCGTCGGATGCTGTCACGTTCCACCATCGTTGCCAGGTCAGGGAATGGTCTATGGACAGCTGGAGCCCTGCAGTGCATAGGTGAAGAAAGAAAGATTGTCAGTCACCCCACATATGTGCCATTCACCATACTCAATTTCACATGATACATCAGTACGAGACACAAGTACTTGATGTGTGTGCCGCTCTGTTCGGACATATATGGCACCTACATGGCCATAATCTAACATCTCAGTTCAACATGTGTTGACAACAGGTTCCAGGTTGTGCTATGGGAAACCATTAGGCTGTGTCACAGTACCCATTTACTGCTGTCACGTTCCACACACACACCACAGTGACATGTCTGGACAGATGCGCCACAGGCATCACAGCTCATTGACAGGTAGATTCCCAGTGACCCTGTCTTGCCACATGGACACTGGCATGACATGGCGTATCATGTACACGTCAGAAAAACAAACATGACTCCCACAGGTAGTGGCCCCTGTTGCCTCCACAGGACAGACATGGACGTCTGTGACACACACACGAACAACATCAAAGTCCATGCACAAACAACGTTGATGTGGAGACTGTCTCCCATTGTGCACATGGAATCAGAGACATCGGAAACACAACATGCACACAGACTGTGGAGGGCCATCACTATTGTGGCAATGGGTCACCCTGTGACGTACATGCCTTCCCACATGGGACCCTGGGGGTATGTGACATGTCATACACATACACAACCTGGAAATGTGACCATGCCACATGCTCCGAAATGAACAGTTGCAAATCACAGTGGTCATGTGCACAACACACGAAGGATCCGGTCCCCATGAACACGTGCACAGCCTGGGTGTGGCTGCCCCCAAGTGCCAGCCCAAAAACCACATGTTTACCCCCATACACAGAAAAGGTAATGCAGCCTTACATGCCTTAGGATACAGTGTGGACTGGGTGTGGTGTTGTAGGTGTGCCCCTGAGTCCCTGGCAAGTATATGTGGCTGGCATACGTTCACCAGTGACAAACATGGTGACATATGCGAGTGACTTGTACAGGGACGCGTTGTACAGCAATGGACCGATCGGTGTGCCTGCACGGCCCATTGAATCTGTTGTGAGCGGGTACGTGTTGTACAGCAATGGACCGATCGGTGTGTCCGCACGGCCCATTGCATCTGTTGTGAGCGGGTACGCGTTGTATCCCGGAATACGCGTTGTACAGCAATGGACCGATCGGTGTGCCCGCACGGCCCATTGCATCTGTTGTGAGCGGGTACGCATTGTATCCCGGAATACGCGTTGTACAGCAATGGACCGATCGGTGTGCCCGCATGGCCCATTGCATCTGTTGTGAGCGGGTACGCGTTGTACAGCAATGGACCGATCGGTGTGCCCGCACGGCCCATTGAATCTGTTGTGAGCGGGTACGCGTTGTACAGCAATGGACCGATCGGTGTGTCCGCAAGGCCCATTGCATCTGTTGTGAGCGGGTACGCGTTGTATCTCGGAATACGCGTTGTACAGCAATGGACCGATCGGTGTGCCTGCACGGCCCATTGCATCTGTTGTGAGCGGGTACGCGTTGTATCCCGGAATACGCGTTGTACAGCAATGGACCGATCGGTCTGCCCGCACGGCCCATTGCATCTGTTGTGAGCGGGTACGCGTTGTACAGCAATGGAACGATCGTTGTGCCCGCACGGCCCATTGCATCTGTTGTGAGCGGGTACGCGTTGTATCCCGGAATACGCGTTGTACAGCAATGGACCGATCGTTGTGCCCGCACGGCCCATTGCATCTGTTGGGAGCGGGTACGCATTGTACAGCAATGGACCGATCGGTGTGCCCGCACGGCCCATTGAATCTGTTGTGAGCGGGTACGTGTTGTACAGCAATGGACCGATCAGTGTGTCCGCACGGCCCATTGCATCTGTTGTGAGCGGGTACGCGTTGTATCACGGAATACGCGTTGTACAGCAATGGACAGATCGGTGCGCACGCATTGGCTGGGGCCTGGCATGGCAACGGACGCGTTTTAGAAGCTTCAACGAGTCTGATGCAGTGAATTCAGTTGGCCAGCCACAACAATGTTGCAAATTCATGGGTGTCATGAAGTTTAACTTTTGAAGGATGCTGTGGGCGTGTATTAGTGGTGCAATTCCATGGATTGGAAAGATTCAGAAGATGCAAATGACTTGGACCTATCACTTTGGACACATGGGACAGTATCTGCCTCTGCAGCACACATATAATGCTGGCTGTTCCCCTGAGGGCTCACTTGCCTGCACTACATGCTCCAGGACGACATCTGCCACCAACACTGCTGCTGTCTCTGCATCCTCTGGCTACTGCAATGTCACGTACTGTGGAGAGAGCCCCTGCCTTCAGCCTTGAGGTGAACCAGGCCCTGCTGGACAGCCTCCTTCCACAGTACAGCAAGCTGTATGGGACACCAGGGGAGCAGGTGAGTGTGCTGTCCACTGCCTTACTAATTGTGCATGTTGTCTGACTAGCAAGACTTACAGTGTGCACACCACTGGCTAGCATGCTCACTGAGTAGTTCTCACCCCCCAAAGTGTGTAGTCACATGCACTGAACAGGTACAGTGCAGTAACAGTGCATTCCAACAAGGTTTACTTCCCATGCAATGATACCATGCAGTAACTGCTGGCAAACTGTTCATAGCCATCGTTGCACTGCCTGTGTACATCATATGCCCCTGTGATTGAGACATGTATATCCAACTGTGTGATGCACGTATATGTTGCATGTGTAGTAATGGCCTTTTCACTTTGTCATCCTCACAGGTTGATGCCCACCATAAGCAGGAAATCTGGCTGACCATCGCCCGGGCAGTAAGATCCGTGGGGGTCTACAAGCGCCGGATCCGCAACTGCCAGAAGAGGTGGCAGGACCTTCGGGGCTGGACCCGGAGGATCGCAAGGGTCCAGCTGAAGCTGTCGCCTCCTCGCAGGAGGGGCGGACAGCGGACCCTGACCCCCCACATGCTCCGGATCCTGGCAGTGGTCTTCCCTGACCTGGATGGGCAGCTGAAGACCAGACAGCAGCAAGGAGGGGGTGAGTCCATGACTGCACTGTGAACTTTGTCTGACATGCTATGTGCCCTCCTCTGGCCTGGTTAAACTTCCACAGTACATCAGTCTTGTGGTCCAGGACCCAAGTCCCTCAATTGTGACATGCCCACTCCTCATCTGATACGCAGGTGTGGTCCTTACAGTCTGGAAATTGTGTCACTCAGGTACTGTGTCCTTGCATTTTGCTTCGCTCAAGGTGGGGGACAGCATTTGTTCCTGTGACTTTGTGGTGTGCTTCATGGGTGGGTCAATTGCTCACACAATGCCTAAGTCCTGACATGTAATCTGGGTGTAACTATGATATGTGGTCCACTTGCTGATCTGAATCACCACATGTCCCTGGGGTATTTTGCACATCCCCATGCTGCTGGTGGGAACAATGTTTGGGCCTCAGGAGTATGTATATCAAGTGTGTCACACATGCTTAGCCACCTGCCTACTGTCCAGGGCTCATCCCTCTTTCAGGTGGAGCAGGACAGTCATGCCTACTCCAGGGCATACAATACATTCTGTACTCCCACTACCGTGTATCAGCTGACATGTTGTGATCAGTGAAATGTTCCCTCAGGTGTCTGCCTCTGTGTCATTGTGCTGTGGCTTCGTTGTCAGGACTACTGGGATGTTTATCGGTTACGGCTCAGCATGCCATCTGAGATGTGACCATGAGAGACGATACTTCTGTGACTTATAGGTATTTGATCACTTGACTGTGCACACAGGTGTATGCGACTGTGAATTTCAGGCAGCTGTTTTTCATTCACAGCAGACTGTGAGGTGCTCAGGTTCAGAGAGTTGTGTTTCATGTCTCCCATATGTCCAATTGGTATGACGTGGCCAAATAAGAGTTCAGATGATGTGGTTTGTGGGGGATGGACATGTGCACTTGTCAGCTACATAACTTGCATTCCCCATGTCCTAGTATTGTGACACAGTGCAGACTGTTGTTGGCTGGCTGCCATGCCCATGAGACTGGAGACAGTGATGTATGACTTAGTAGGCATGCCTGTGCCATGGCATTAAGCTTCCTAAGAGTGATCCTGCAGGGGAGTGACATGTGCAACATGCACCCCATTGTGGCATTGACTATCCGGACAAGGGTGCATCATGGTGTCTGGTGCTGGTATGCATCACATGCATTTCTAATTAGACTCTGGCCATCCCTTCATCCGGACACCTGTACTGACTCAGTGGCAAGAGATGTGATGTGTGCTTGTTCACATACTTCACTGTGTTCTCTGCAATGTCCAACAACTGTGTAGGTGGTGCATGTGTCCACACTGGGGTATTACCATCAGACAGGCACCAGACAGATGGGTGCAAGGGCAGGAGGGGTGTGAGTTCCATGGTTGACCATCAGACTGACAATTGGCTTCTCCTAATCTGTGTGAGGACTTTTGGCAATGTTCAACTAAGGAAGCCAGGGCTTGCTCTGTAATGTGCTGTACTTACTGTGGTGTGTGCGGTCAGAGCAGGTGACTGATGTTTGTCTGTTTCCCTAATTGTTTGCAGATACATCCACGACCACAGGAGGGGACAGCTCCATGGACCAGGATGAGCTGCAGAGCCAGACTGGGTCAGCAGCCGACGAGTGGTCGGAGGGACCCAGTGGCATGGAGGGCGAGGGGAGCCACACCGAGGAGTCCTCAGCACCATCCACCTCAGCTGAGGACCACAGCAGCTCGGAGGATGACTCCCTTGTGGAGGTGTGTGTCAGCAGCCACCACACCCCAGCTAGTCTGTCTGGCCCTGCCACCACCACCACCACCACCACCACCACCCTCCCATTGGCTCCCATTCCTGAGGTCCATGGAGGCTCCCGTGTTCGGGAGCGTGTCTCCTTCGTGCCAGGCACCGCACCCCCTGCCCCTGTGTCCCCTGCTGCCCTGAGTGAGGAGTCTGTGTACCTACTTTGGCAGCTCCATGTAGGGCAGACAGCAATGCTGAGTTTCCTCCATGCACACACCACTTTGTTGACACAGCTGGTGTCGTTCATGGAGGGCATCTCGACGGGTATGTCTGCCCTACAGAGGAGCAATAAGTCCATGGACTCCTCCCTGACGGCAGCAGTGTCCCTCCTCCAACAGTCCCTCACCCCTCCTACCTCTGCCCCATCCACACTTCCTGGCACCCTACCTGTCCCAAGCACATGCACACCTGCACGATCACCCAAACACACAGACACGAGCAGCACAGAAACACCCAAGACAAAGGCAAGACGTGCACACAAGCATCCTCAGGGGACTGATACCACACCCACAGGGGATGGGGAACAGACACACACACAGGCATCCACAGTCACTCCGCAGTCCTCAAAATCCTCTCCCTCCAAGACCCCTTCCCTTGCCTCACCTGCAACCCCACCTAAACAGCAGCTCTTCCTCTGTGACCTCGGCCTCTTCCCCTCCAATCCCGCTGATCCAGCATACAGGGGGAAGAGGAAGTCCACCCACACAGAGGGGAGTGCCCCTCGCCCCCGGACACCCTCCCCCAGGCGCAGACAGACGGGGGCCCCAACCCGCAAGTCCCCCCGGTCCCGGAAGTGCAAGACCCCGCCACCGCCCTGCAAGTCAAGCACACAGTCTCCTTCCTCCATCCCTCAGGCCCCCACAAAACAGGTTTCCCCACCACACCCTGCCCCAGGTTCCCCCACCCACAGATACACCATCCCCAAAATGATCCGGCCTTCTCCACCTACCACTTGCTCTTCCAGCACCACACCCCGCTGCACATGTTAGTGCCACTGGTGTGGAGACCGTGTCCTCCCCCTCTGTCCTGCCCACCTTACCTGAACCCCATTCTACTCCCCTGGAGATGGGCACTGCAGTGGAGTCCACTACCACCCCGTCTGACTTGGGCACTGCAGTGGGGAACCTGTCCTCTCCATTTGGCCAGCCCACTGGAGTTGTGCCGGCACCCACACCATCTGACTCATGCCCCCAGTTGTGCCAGCACACACCATGTCAGACACCTCCACTGCAGTTGTCAGTGACTCTCCAGCACCAGCCACCCCTTCCCTGCCTCCTTCTGGTGAGCCCTGATCCTGTCCCTGCGGTGCCTGGCCTGCCCCCGTATGCCCCTCCGAGGGGAATGTCCCTGGTCCCTAGCAGTGCAGGCAAGCAAAGGGTGACATCTGCCACTGTCACCCTGTTTGGACTTTATTCATGGACTGGCCATTGGCCTTTGTGTTTTTCTGGACTTTAATTTTCAACATAACATTTGCTGAATAAAGCTACTTTCAGTTCTCTAGTGGTTTTGCTTCAGATGTACATGATGTTGATGATGCTAACCATGCCCTTGCACATGAATGTTGAATTTTTGATGTCAGGTAAATGAAGTGTTACTGTGCAGGACCCCATGTGGTCCAGGAGGAATGTGTCCTATCCTGGTGTGTAGCCATGTCATCCTTTGCAGCAATATGAGAGTGTCATGTTTTCCATATTTGCAAATGGGATTCCCTACCTGTTTTTTCAATATCACATCTGTGGCTTACACCCCTGCACATCAGACGTGCTTGCCATTGTTCAATTGGTCTATTTCCCTGAGCGTGTGACCATCTCCACTGGACATGCATTTTTGGGCATCAATGGGGAAGGACTCATCTGTGGTATCAGTGCAACTTGCTATACATGTGTATTTGATCGGTGCAGAGGATTTGGGTGAGAATGCCATGACCAGGCTGATGTGACGTGAGCCTTCATTTTGTGCTAATTGTTGACTGAGTGACCAAGTGTTCTGCTGACATGATAGCGCCCTGCAGAGACAACGTATGGCACAGGTTTTCTTACACAGGAGTGGAGTCCCCTCATGGCAGTGTGTAATTCCGTGACATTGCCTGAGCCCAAGGTGTGTGTTGTGTGAGCATGTCTGTGTGTGTTCACTTCCATTTTGCTACGCGGGCTGGGGGCCCTAGTGATGTTCCTGTTTGTGATGCTTGCTGAGTTGAGCAATGTTCCCCCCAAATCTTCTCCCTGGGTGCTCTGTGATGTGGGGGCATGGCACATTACTGGTGATCAGGGTGTCATCCATAGGTGTGTTTGCTGTCAGGCCTGAGTTTGTGGGCAAACGCTGATGAGACACAGTCAGGATTTCCCTTGGCACTTGTTGGTTACACAAGTCATGTAATTTACTGTTTGTGTTAGCTTCCAGTGATTGTGACACGTTGTGTGTGTGACTGCTGCCACTCCTGAGGGTCAGAGCTGCAATGTTGGAAATTGTCTATGTGTGTTGTTTGTGGGTGAGCTTGCCTTCTTCATTGGTGTGTGACTGTGTCCGGGATCCCATTGGTTGGTGTGGATTTGACGTCATGCCAATGTACAGCATACTGTGCAGTGTGTGAGACATTCACAAGTCTTGTTGACTGGCCATGTGTGATGGGTAGCTCTGCCTTAGTTCCCCCCACCACCCCTGGGATTGTCATGGGTGCATGTGCAATGTCACCAGTCCATGTGAGCTTCACTGCTGCACATTGGTGGAGATCAAAGTGTGTGGTGTTGAGTGTGTGCAAATGAGAGTTATTGCACGGCTAAACCCCTACCTCCAAGTTGGCCTTGGCTGACAGGCCGTGCTGTTTTATTAGTGCTTGTGTAGGTGTGATGGTAGTTAGTTGCTCAGGACACATGACTGTGGTTCACAGTGTGTACGACATCTACCTTTGTCATCACAGTGGGATTATCATGCAGGCCAGTGTCACCACAATGTGGGCTCCCTGGGGGTAGTGCTGTGGTGGGTCTGTCTCTTGCTGTGTTAGTTGCTGTTCCTACAAGCTTGTGTGACATTTGTAATTTGGGCTCCCTCATCTAACAATGCCTGATTGCCCACATAGGGGAATCCGATCCATGAGTTACTTTTGTGTGGCACTGTGTTGACATCTGTGTAATAGGGATTCAGGCCTCCTCGTGTGTTGTGTGTTTGCCTGGGGACACTGGCACACCACCCCCTCACCTGTTGTGTTTGATATGCAGTGTGAGTCTGCCTGTTTGTGTTTGTGCATTTGCACCACAGCATTGGCATATCTTTGTGTGCCATTGGCTGTATGTTGTTTGGTGGGTTTCCCCTGCTGTCCCTGGGACTCCTAGGTCATCAGTCAGCACAATGATCATGGTTTGTATGTCCCATTGCTGCCATGGTATGGTATTTGTTCACCTGACATCTACAGTCTCCACAGGATATCTACATTTGTGTGTCCATTGGTGCAGATATGTGGATCTGCATTATGATGGTCACTTCTGTCATTGTGTTATTTGTGAATGTTGACAATGTGAGCCCCCATGGGTGATGTTTGTCTGCACATGGCCAAAGCGATGTTTCATTGGCACTGCACTGTTTGCCTCACCCAATCTATGTTGCTATGGGACACAAGCACTACTATGCCACTGATGTGTTTGTTGTTGTGTGACCAGGAATAATCCATGCAGTTTGGCATTTGCAGCTTTTACCATGACTACACTTACATTTTGGTCACTGTGGTGATGGGGCTTTAGGCCCCATTGACACAATGTTCAAAATGTACTTCAGCTATGGACCCCACACTTACCTTTTGGTCACTGTGATGATGGGGCTTTAGGCCCCATTGCCACAATGTTCAAAATGTGCTTCAGCTATGGACCCCACACTTACCTTTTGGTCACTGTGATGATGGGGCTTTAGGCCCCATTGCCACAATGTTCAAAATGTGCTTCAGCTATGGACCCCACACTTACCTTTTGGTCACTGTGATGATGGGGCTTTAGGCCCCATTGCCACAATGTTCAAAATGTGCTTCAGCAATGGACCCCACACTTACCTTTTGGTCACTGTGATGATGGGGCTTTAGGCCCCATTGCCACAATGTTCAAAATGTGCTTCAGCTATGGACCCCACACCTACCTTTTGGTCACTGTGATGATGGGGCTTTAGGCCCCATTGCCACAATGTTCAAAATGTGCTTCAGCTATGGACCCCACACTTAGCTTTTGGTCACTGTGATGATGGGGTGTTCGACCCCATTGCCACAATGGTCATGGTCGGCTTGCATTGTGGAGGCCACACACATTTATGTGTGACACATGTGATAGGGGGTCACATTGTATGTTCAATATCATGTTCAGTGTTGTAGGCATTTGACACAGACTACACACGCTTGTCATGGTGTTGGGGGGGATGTAATTTTCAGACATTCCTTATGTTGGAGTATGCTGGTTGTGTCATGCATTACCCGTCCTATGAGTAGGGGTTGTGTGGGTGGTAGGCATCCATCCCCTATGAGTGGGGGTGGTGTTAGTGGTAGGCATCCATCCCCCTATGAGTGGGGATGGTAGTTGTGACAGGCATCCAGCCCCCCATGAGTAGGGGTGGTGGTAGTGACAGGCATCCAGCCCCCCATGAGTAGGGGTGGTGGTAGTGGCAGGCATCTAGCCCCCTATGAGTGGGGATGGTAGTAGTGACAGGCATCCAGGCCCCCCTGAGTAGGGGTGGTGGTAGTGGCAGGCATCCAGCCCCCCATGAGTGGGGATGGCAGTAGTGACAGGCATCCAGGCCCCCCTGAGTAGGGGTGGTGGTGGTGGTAGGCATCCAGCCCCCCAAATGGTGGGGTTGGTGGTAGTGGCAGGCATCCAGCCCCCCCTGAGTAGGGGTGGTGGTAGTGACAGGCATCCAGCCCCCCATGAGATGGGGTGGTGGTAGTGGCAGGCATCTAGCCCCCCATGAGTAGGGGTGGTGGTAGTGGTAGGCATCCAGCCCCCCATGAGTGGGGATGGTGGTAGTGGCAGGCATCCAGCCCCCCTTCAGTAGGGGTGGTGGTAGTGACAGGCATCCAGCCCCCCATGACTAGGGGTGGTGGTAGTGGCAGGCATCTAGCCCCCCATGAGTAGGGGTGGTGTTAGTGGTAGGCATCCATCCCCCTATGAGTGGGGATGGTAGTAGTGACAGGCATCCAGGCCCCCCTGAGTAGGGGTGGTGGTAGTGGTAGGCATCCATCCCCCTATGGGTGTGTATGGCGATGGCCATCCCGCCCCTATGGTTCTGCTGTTGCTAGTGTACGTCATTTGTGCATCCCTATGTGTGTGTGACATATTTCGGGTACGTGTTGTTTGTTTGTGTTGTTGGTGTTTGACTTACCGTCTGCGCCGTACGCGTCCCTGCCGGTCCCGGTAATAGATGTAGAGTATTGGTAGGACCTGCGCGATGGGATTCATGCTTGGGTCGTCTCGTTCGGGTTTCTCGTGTCTTCGACTCGTACTCGTCGCAGGCTTGTTCGTCTCGTAGCCGTGGATCGTCTTGTGGCGCGAAACGGAGTTTATGTACGGCTCTCCCGGATGCTCAAACGTGCCAGACGTAGCGACGGGTTCGGCGCGTACGGAAGGCGCATCGTACTCGTCCGGCCGGAAGGTGCTGTGTATTTGCTTCCGTGCGACTCGAATCGGCGTTTACGGATCCGGCTCAGGCGGGGAACAGGAGCTGAAATGGGTAAGTACGGCTTGCTCGGAATCTGGGCTGTTCTGCGCATCGTACTTGTTCGTTCGGACAAGTGTTCAAACCGGTCGAGAAACACGCATTCGGCTGGTTTTTTTTCCGGACGAATACTGTTAGGTGCGCTTCCGGCCGAGATCGGAATCGACCCCTTAGTCTGTATGTCTTTCACAAGTGTTAGGCAATTTATGATATATTAAAGAATATTAAAACAATTATAATATTAGTTAATACAAATGAAAATAATGTGTTACTTACAAATAAATGAATGTATGTAAAATATGTTTTTCAAAAATAATGAAAAAATTGCAATGTTCAAAATAACAGAAAAATTGTAAGTTACTGAAAATGTATTCTTAAACATTATGGGCCTTATTACAACTTTGCTGGTCCTACAGCAGACAGTGCAACACACCGTCCGCTGTGGGACCACCGAAGCCATTGTGCTGCCACCTGCAAGATTGTGAGTTAAACCCAGGTCTGGCGGGCTCATTGAAGAGCCTATAACCAAAGGGTGACAGCGGAAAAATCCACTGGCACCTCAGGGGGTAAGAAAGGTAAATGTATGGATACCTCCTCCCAAGTAAGACTTATCACACAATTGTATCCAAACCCAGGATGGCTCCTAAAGCCTCTAATCACTCCTAGTGGTGGTACATGCCGCAGTTGCGGAAAGGAAATAGTTCCTTTTGTTGTTTAACCCTCACACATCCTATTGGTGTCATGCTTCATCATCGGTTCACCCAGACTCCTAAAGGTCTGGGTGGGCTCGATCGTCTTTCAGGGAGCTCTTAGGTGATGTAGGCCAGGGGATTTAAAGATTAAAAATCCTACTACCGCTCCAGGTATCCTTTATTAGCGGGGATGTAGTGGATATTGTAAAATAGTACAAAGCGGGTCTTATCAGAGGTTATGGTCCTAAGACCCTATAGTTTTGCCAACATGTTTCAGCCCATACAAGGAGGACAAAAATTAGTCCGGGGCTTTCGTCAGGGCACAAAAAGAGTTCTCTCCCTGGTTTATTCAAGACAAATTATGTTGACCTATCAATTGATCTTTGAAGGTACAGATAGCTGTCACCTTCATGAACACCATAAGTTATAGATGTTTGGATGACAAAAATAAAAACTTTTTATCACAGTGAGGAGAATACTTATCCTCCTTTCTTCTGTAACAGAAAATTCCACCCAATTTGAGGGAACATTGCGTGTCTCGGAGTCGAGAACGGGTAGGCTTGCAGTCAATTGTACATTACAGGTCCTGCCCGGCGGTATACCTAATCAGCATCTGCGCTCCCCGGCGCGGCGAGAGGGAGCGCAGATACTGATTAGGTATACCGCCGGGCAGGACCTGTAATGTACAATTGACTACAAGCCTACCCGTTCTCGACCCCGAGACATGCAATTTTCCCTCAAATTGGGTGGAATTTTTCTATTACAGAAGAAAGGAGGATAAGTATTCTCCTCACTGTGATAAAAAGTTTTTATTTTTTGTCATCCAAACATCTATAACTTATGGTGTTCATGAAGGTGACAGCTATCTGTACCTTCAAAGATCAATTGATAGGTCAACATAATTTGTCTTGAATAAACCAGGGAGGGAACTCTTTTTGTGCCCTGACGAAAGCCCCGGACCATAACCTCTGATAAGACCCGCTTTGTACTATTTTTTAATATCCACTACATCCCCGCTAATAAAGGGATACCTGGAGCGGTAGTAGGATTTTTAATCTTAAAATCCCCTGGCCTACATCTCCTAAGAGCTCCCTGAAAGACGGTACCGAGCCCACCCAGACCTTTAGGAGTCTGGGTGAACCCGATGATGAAGCATGACACCAATAGGGTGTGTGAGGGTTAAACAACAAAAGGAACTATTTCCTTTCCGCAACTGCGGCATGTACCACCACTAGGAGTGATTAGAGGCTTTAGGAGCCATCCTGGGTTTGGATACAATTGTGTGATAAGTCATTGAAGAGCCTGCCATACAGACCACAGTTCTAAGAGCGCCGACTGCACCTTCCTGCATGGTGTAGGCATACATGCCACACCGTGCAAGAACTGGGGGTGCAAAACTTGGGGGGGCACGACATGTGCCCCCCTGCATGCACCCTTAGACCCAGGAGTGGCCCATTTAGGGCCCCCTTTGTTGCCCCTCTGCCACCATTTTTATGGAAGGCTCACCACCATGAAATGGGCAGTGGACAGGCAACTCCCAATATTCTTGGCAGTGCCGCAGCAGCACTGCCAGCATATTAGTGCTCCTGACCACTGTGCAACCGCCGTGGGATCCTTGATCCCCAGAGGTCGCAGCGATCCTGTGGTGGTCTGACCGCCATACTCATAATACTGTGGGCAGGCCCGCAGTGTGGTGGTGGTCAAACTGCCACCATGGGTTTGGTGGTCCTATAAACTGACAAATTCGTAATAAGGCCCTATGTCTGTATTTGTTTTACACCTATAAAAAATATGTTATATATTATTTCAAACAGTGACAATGTGTTTTTCTAATAAACATATATAAAAAATATAAAAACTTGGAATAACTACTTCTGTCTTCAAAATAAAAATACTGAAAAATTAGATGTGTATTATTTTCTTCTAATAATGCTTATTGTAAAAATATTATAACAGTGCAAACACTAAACTCTACAAACGTAGCACATACTACTCCCACTACACTACAAAGTAAGTACACATGTATGCCACCAAATACGTTAAGTTTTCTTCTCACGTTACAACACAACTTACCTCAAACAAGATTTTATATACTAAAAATCTCACGATCCAACAAGAGTATGCAGTTCCTTTAAAGAAGTTAGGGAAGTGTATTAGGTACGGTTTTTCTAGATCGTGAAAGTTACACTAAATCTTACAGGGAGAATATTCTCAGTTGGCATTTGTACATCGATGACGTGTTGGTTTTCTGAAAAGGCAAAAAAACACTTGTGTAGCCATCTGTGACTGAATCAATACTTTGAACCTTTACTTACGTTTCACTAGAAACATTTCTGGTAAGGGCCTCCCCTTTTTGGACCTTATGATCCACCAGTGCAAAGATAAACTATACACCACCATGTATAAAAAACCAACAGATAACAACAGCCTGCTTCTGTACAGGAGTCATCATCCCAAACAGTTGCGTGACAACCTGCCCTATGGGCAATTCTTACAATTATGCTGCAACTGCAGCAATACCCAGGATTATGACATACAATCACAACAACTAGCTGTCAACTTAAGAGTCATGCCATCACCTTCAACACTACATAAAAACAGAAAAACGTGTAAAAAACAATAACAGGGTGGCCTTACTGGAACCACATACTAGACCTAAAACACATGTATTAACATGTGTGACCACCTTTACACCAGAGTCTAATGTACTTCAGAAAATCATCAAAAAACACTAGGCCATCTTACAAACGTCCAACCTGTCACTACCCCCTGCTAGGTTCGCCTTCAAATGAACGGCCAACCTAAAAGACATATTGATTCATACCAGACCACGGAAACACACACAACCTATACAAAGGCCCTTGTGGGATCTTCCTTCTGTGGTGGGACATTTCCCTTGCGGGACTTGTACAGTATGTACATAAACTGACATCAAAAAAGAAATTCAACTGAACACAACTAACAAATGGGAGCAAAGAACACACACAACTTGCAATACCAAGAACTGTATTTACATGATTACGGGTCCATGCCATATGAGATATATAGGCAGGATGACTAGAGCAGTCAAAATAAGAATTATGGAACACCGAAGTAATATACGCTGTAAAAAACCCAGCACAAAGATGAGCACATACTATCTCACTATAGGCCATTCTCCAAATGACATCCGTTGGATAGTATTGGAGGTACACCCACATGAATAAAAATACATTTTTCAAAAAAAGAACAGAACTAGATTTTTTGCCTGTCCACTCACATCAATGTCCTCAATGATGGAAATCCATGGAGTGAATTGAACTATTAGCGCTCCTAGATCCATTACAGGTGACATTCAACTTGAAGCACAGAACATTTAACATATATGATTGATTCCACACACCCAGACGGCACTTATTTCTTTTGCCCAGCTATTGTTAACAACTATTTAGTGAAATCACACACATCCTGTCTAATCCCAGCAATTTCTCCTTGGTACTACCTTGTACATAATTATTCTCTACAGGTTTTTATTGAAAGGAGACAAGGATAATATATTTTTTTCACTAATGGCTTTCTGTTATGCAGAGACCCAATAGGAAGCTGTCATGACCGCTTTTATTCCCTTAGATGCCCCCTCCTGTGGTCCTGTCTGCATTCCCATTAATGGCTGATCACCTCCCATACTTCAGTGAAAACGCTGTTTACTGGCTGATCTGCAATGTTTTTTACCTAGACAACACACATTTCCATAGCCTATACCTTACGAGTAACAACAGCTCACATACTCATGGGTTTAAGATGGCCCAATTAGCTTGATTGTTTACAATTGTTAATAAACACCAGCTGTCTCCTCTGAATTCCGCAATGATTTCATCTACCTCCATCATGGCGCCCGAATTTCACGCACCTTTCACTATATGCCTCCCGCTCCAGTGATAAATGGCTAAACCAATACTGACAATCCGCGGCTGATTTATTGGGATTTGCCCCTTCAACCACTTTCTCCTCTGAGGAAGCAGAGCTAGGGTAGGTCTTGTGGTAGATGCTGACTCGTGTCCGTGTAAGTACCTACTAAAATACGCATGGCACTCACACGGTAAGACACGCTATAATAACAATGCCTCCGTTTCCTCCTCCGCAGTGCGCTCATTAGCGTTTCCTCTGCCTTCTCTTGCGGGGCCATGACTGTATCCCTAATTGGGTGAGTATCAGATACCTCTTCTTTTTTTGGATACTTCACAGTGGAAGCATCCCTCTTGTGGCCTCACAAGTATCACCTTTATGTGTGTAGTTGTGGTTGTATCTACTCACTATGTTTATTGCACTCACGTTCGTCAGGGGCATGATCTTGACATTGCATCGCGGGCCTCACTCCAAAGAGAAAAGTGATTTATGATTTGTATTCATATGTTGTCTCTTTATGTGTTCCAGGACTGTTTTCACTAACAAAAAGGTAGAATATCTACCATAATTTGGTTAATTGGTAATTTTCACTTGAAATTTCATGTGAGAGATGCCTTTCATTGTGTAGATTAGCGTATTTTAGGTCCTGAAGAATCATCACTTGATCTCTCTGACAATCTCAGGCAAGAAACATGTTGACCCACTAACAATTCACTTGACTATCTAGGACTATTATCTTCTCTGATAGCAAACCACCATTTTTAACTAGACAAGTGAGCTCACTCTTTAAAATCTCTTGTCCTTGATTCTCATTTGCTCCTTTTTAACTACACTTTTTGCTTTTTCACATCCACTGCAATACATCTACACCACTGGCCCACACACCCCCACTTCATCAAACGGCAGCCAGTTAAAAGATCTCTGGGAAAGAGCCCCTTCGTGGGAGCCCGTCTGGCATTGCAGTACGGGTCCCACAAGGAGGTAGCCCAATAATGAAGCATGACACCCATTTTGGTGTGCGAGGGCTTTTACTCCTATTGGAGCACTTTCCCACTCTAAAACAACCGTACCTATATACACTTTCCCCAACTTCTTTAAAAGGAACTGCATACTCCTGTTGGATCGTGAGATATATTATGGAGCACGTATCATGGACCTAATTGCTCCTTGCCTTTTCCTCTTAGATTATTTTTAAGTACTAAAAGCCTTATTACAAGTACAGCGGTCCTGGGACCGCTGTACTCGTGGTGGCGATGCGGCCGCCACCACCCTGGCAGTCCGACCGCTGTTTTAGGAGTGTGGTGGTGGGACCGCCACAAGACCACCGCCTCCACCGGTATCCAGGATCCCACTGCGGTGGCTGTCTCAAAATGGGCAGAATATGCTTGCGGTGCTAATGCTAGCGGTGCTGATGCCAGCACCGTTGAGGAAATTACAAGTCACATTTCTATCACCTATCACCCGCCATGAAAAGAGTGGCAGACATGCAGGTAAGGTGACCCTAACAAGGCCCCCAGGTGAATCTGGGCATGGGGGTGCATGCTGGGGGCCACATGTTTTGCCCCCCTGGAATTGCACCTTGGTTCCTACACGGTGTGGCATGCACACCGTGCAGGAATGTGCTGCAGGCACTCTCACGGCGGCGGTATGCTGTTTAGGCTCTCCTAGGAGCCTAACATACTCATTGCCGTGAGACCGCATCGCACCGCCCGCCCTGGATTAAAGTCATAATCCTGCAAGCGGGTTCATCACAGCTTGGGGGTCTTCCTGGGACAGCCACGGTTTTGGTCCCAGTGGAAAACCGCCAAACTCATAATAAGGGCCCTGAAAGTGTTAAAATCCTACTCCCATTCAACAATAAAATAATTCTGGGAAGATGTTGGATAGTAAAGGGAAAACATTTATTATTCTCACTTCGGTATCACTTAACTCAGGGAAGGTGCTAAACACTCAAGAGGCAACATGTATTATTCCCAATCCAATATCTCCTAACTCAGGGAAGGTGTTGGACAGTAAAAATGCAGCAGTAACTATTCCCACTCCAATAAAACGTATCTCAGGGAAGGGCTGGACAATAAAGGGGCAACATTTACTATTCCAACTCCAATTTCAGTTAACTCAGGGAAGCTGCTGGACACTAAAATGCAGCAATAATCATTCCCACTGTGATAAAATGTATCTTAGGGCAGGTTTTGGATAGTTAAATGGGTAACATTTACTTTTCCAACTACAAAGTAACTTAGCCAGGGAAGAGGCTGGACACTAAAGGGGCAACATTTACTATTCCCACTTCAATTTTACTTAATTCAGGAGAGCTGCTGGACACTAAAAAGCAACACTAATCATTCCCACTGCAATAAAACTCATTGTAGGGATGGGTTTGGATAGTAAAATGGGTAACATTTACTGTTCCCACTCCAATGTAACTTAAGTCAGGGAAGAGGTTGGACACTAAAAGGGCAACATTTACTATTACCACTCTAATTTCACTTACCTTAGGGAAGGTGCTGCACAGTAAAAATGCAACATTAACCATTCACACTACAATAAAACATATGTCAGGGAAACTTTGGACACTAAAAGGGGCATCATCTACTATTCCCACTCCAAATCTAACTAAGATCAGGAAAGGGACTGGGCACTAAAGGGTCAACATCTACTATGCCCACTCCAATTCTACTTACCTCAGAGAAGGTGCTGGACACTAAAGAAGAAACATTTGCCATTCACACTGCAAAAAGTCATGTCAGTGAAGGATTTGAACAATAAATAGGCAACATTTACTATTCCCTTTCTAATATCACTTAATTCAGGGAAGGGGCTGGACACTAAAGAGGCAACATTTAGTATTGCCACTCCAATATCACTTAAGTCAGGGAAGGTGCTGCCCAATAAAAAGGCAGCATTAACCATTCCTACTACCTTAAAACGTATGTCAGGGAAGGATTTGGATACTAAAAGGGGCAACATTTACTATTCCCACTCCAATATAACAACTCAGGGAAGGTGCTGAACACTAAAGGGGCAAAATTTGCTTTTCTCCCTCCAATTTCATTTACTTCAGAGAAGGTGCTGGACACTAAAGAAGCAACATTAGCCATTCCCAATGCAACAAAACATGTCAGTGAATGTTTTCCACACTAAAAACAGGCACCATCTACTATTCTCACTCCAATATCTCTTCTACCATGGAAGCGGCTGGACACTGAAGGGGCAACATTTACTATTCCTACTCCAATATCATTTAACTCAGGGAAGTTTCTGGACAGTAAAAATGCAACATTAACTATTCGTACTACAATAAATCTTATCTTTGGGAAGGTTATAGATAGTAAAAGAAGCAACATTTACTATTCCCACTCCATTCTAACTGAACTCAGGGAAGAGGCTGGAGACTAAAGAAACAACATTGACTATTCCACTCCAACTTCCCTTACCCCGGGGAAGGTGCTGTACAGTAAAAAGGCAACATTAACCATTCCCTCTCCAATACAACGTACATCAGGGAAGGTTTTGGGCACTATGGGGCCGAATCCGATTCGGGCCGGAAAAAATACCGACCGACTCGGTACGGGATTATAGTCCGACCGACACGTACCGGCGTTGCCCGACCTGGGAAGTACGATGAAATGCATGGATATCACGACCGACTCGCACTGAACTCAAGGCGAACGACCGACCCGGCCGGAAACAAGCTATCCGGCCGTGAAACCACGCGAATCGCACCGACCGACACGCACCAGGAAACAACCCGAACGAAACGTACCCGCGAACTACGACCCGCGCAGTACGATGCAATGGGTGCAAAATCAGACCGACTCGCACGGAGCCCAAGCCGTACGACCGACACGCATACAAAAGCCAGCCGAACAAACACAATACCCCACGAACGACGCGTACGCCGCATATGAAACGGAGCTGAAACACAGCGGGAACGACTCGGACAGGCGCGCACGAGACAACTGCAACGTCCTACTCGGTCAGAAGAACGACTCCTACATGCACAATTATCATTAATGAAAAAATACAAAAAAAAGGGCCAAACAAGCAATGACAAAGCCAATAAATACAGGGGGAGAAAAAATGGAACAAGGACACACCCCCAACTCCACCTACATAAAGCCCACAAATCCCTACCATGATCCTTTGCAAATTCCACTGACCTGCCAGCACACAACACCATCACACAGCAAACACAGACACACACACAGCTCATCCAACACAAAAGCCACACACCATTAGCACCTCAACAAATAGCACCCTCACACACACACAGCAAAACCTACACTCACACACCCTCACTTGCACACACACACACATCAATCACCACCACCACCCATCACCATGCCCCTAAAGAAGAATCCAAAGTTCCTAGATAGTGAATTGGAAGTCATGGTAGACGAGATCCTGAGGGTAGAGCCACAGTTGTTTGGCACATTGGTCCAACAGACCCCCATGTCGCAGAAAACCAAGATGTGGGTGAGGATCGTCAACAGGGTGAATGCACAATCACCATGTTTGCGCACAAAGGAAGACATCCAGAACAGGTGGTATGATGTGCGCAGGAGGGTCAGAGACCTACTCAAGAAGGATTACCTCCTGAGCCAGCACACCGGCAGTGGCCCTCCTGCAAAACCAGTATACCTCAGGCCCTGGGAGGAGAAGGTGCGGGCCATCCTACCACCAGTGAGCGTATATGGACTAACAGACATCCCAGAGCCTGGTGAGTACACAACTAATATACACAATATTGTGTGCCAATACACACACATCACTCTCAAGGGGACAGTCAAACCATCCACCCCTAGCAAATCAACAGCAACCAAAAGATAATCATCCCAAGATGTGTATGTCAGTTAGATTAACACAATACATGCCATCTCATAGTGATATGTAACTGTGTCATGACATGTACAAACACAACAACAAATAGAGCAAGGCAGTGGTACAAATATAACCAACAAACACTGCCTGATATTTTGCCACCACTAGAACACCACCTCACAGGGAAGCTCACTTAAAGGAAGGAAATCTGTGTATGCTGGTGAAGTCAGTGTAGCCAATAGCATGATGGGAGTTGTAGTCACAGATATTGGTCACCCTCACAATTGGCCCATCAACACCACCGCGAACCATGCTCACATCACAGGGAGTGGATAAGGACTGACAAAATGGCTGACACTGGCTACTGCTGTGGGGTGCACAAGGCACTGCTGGGAACTGTGCACCAACAAACAGCAGGACACCACTGTCAGCCATCTTGCCATTGCTGTCACACTCACACACAGTGAAGTCCACTCAAAAGCAAGGAAGTACGGGCATGCTGGGAAGGGGTGTAGGCACTAGCATGATGGGAGTTGGAGTCACAGATATTGCTCAGCCTCACAATTGGCCCATCAACACCACTCTGAACCATGCTCACATCACAGGGAGTGTGAAGCACAGGGACACACCTGGGACTTGTAGCCAAACAAGCGCAAGGACAACACTGTCAGCCTTCCTGTCAGCACAGGCACACTACCCCACAGGGAAGCACAGTCCAAAGGAAGGAAGTACGGGCATGTTGGGATGGGGGGTGTAGCCAATAGCATGATGGGAGTTGGAGTCACAGATATTGCTCAGCCTCACAATTGGCCCATCAACACCACTCTGAACCATGCTCACATCACAGGGAGTGGAAAAGAACTTACAAGATGGCTGACACTGGCTACTGCTGTGTGGAGCACAAGGCCCTGCTGGGAACTGTGCACCAACAAACAGCACAACACCACTGCCTGACATCCTGAAAGCCAACTTGCACTCTCTGCAATGCAAGCACGTAGCATGGTGGGATATCTGGCTGGGTGGGAAGGAGGACTCACAGCACTGACCATAGTTACAAGCAGCTCACCTCACACACCCCTCAACACAAACTCCACATAACCCACCTGGGAGAATGCAATGCCTCACATACCAAATGAAGATCCCACAAAGAACCACCACCCTGGGTAATGCTGTGTGAAGCACAGGGACACACCTGGGACTTGTATCCAAACAAACGCAAGGACAACACTGTCAGCCTTCCTGTCAGCACAGGCACACTACCCCACAGGGAAGCACAGTCCAAAGGAAGGAATTACGGGCATGCTGGGAAGGGGGGTGTAGCCAATAGCATGATGGGAGTGGGACTCACAGATACTGCTCAGCCTCACAATTGGCCCATCAACACCACTCTGAACCATACTCACATCACAGGGAGTGGACAAGGACTTACAAGATGGCTGACACTGGCTACTGCTGTGGGGAGCATAAGGCCCTGCTGGGAACTGTGCACCAACAAACAGCACAACACCACTGAATGACATCCTGAGAGTCAACCTGAACCCACTGCAAGGGTGGCATGCTTCATGGTGGGATAACTAGGCCAGGTGGAGAAGGATGGCCGGATGTCCACCAAATACAACCAATGCTGGCCATGCACACACCTCAACATTCATAGTGAAATGCCCCAGGTATGCATGACAATGTGCTACACCAATATCAACCTCTTACTGTGACAACTTAGGACAATGCAATGTACATGCCCGAATCCAGAGGTACAGTCACAACTGTCAGGTGTGTGAACCATTGATGCCTGTAGAAACATTACATACAATGTGTGTCTCTTCCAAATACAGGTGGCGATGATGGGGACACAGCAGCAGGCGAGGAGGAGTCCCTGTCCCAGGCTCCGGGGGACACAGAGCTCACTGGTGTGGAACAGCCTCTGCCCACCTCGGATGGCGAAGACCTACCTGGCACCTCCGGTCTGAGTCATCATGCAGCACCAGCTGGACCAACATCTGCACCCCCTGCACCCACCCCTTCAACAACTGCCAACATACAGACCACCCCCGCCGACACGGACAGACCAAGGACCACCGCTGACAACAGCACAGGGTCCCAGGCCCACCGTGGAGCAACAGATGACAACACCACTAACAACCCCCAAGTGGGCCTCGGGTCACCTGTGCATGCCACCGCAGGTCCTGCACGTGTCGCCAGGGGTGGTAGACATAGGTCGCTGCTTGCAGAGGGGTCTGGACTGCATGATGACCCACAACTGGCACGCATCGCTGATGCGTACCAGGATAGCACCGGAGAGGTCAGACAGGTAGTGGGGATCCTCAAGGACATGCAGCAGGCTGCCCATCATGCCCGCTTGGACTCCCACATGGCCCGTGTGGAGACACACATGGCCAGTGTGGAGACACACATGTCGGGCATGGAGTCCAAGTGGGATACATTGCAAGAACTCACAGCGGTGCATAGGGACATATTGACATGCCTCCGCCAGATTAGCACCAACATGGCCACACCTCCCTGTGTGCCCACAACATCTGGTGCTGCAACAACTGACACCGCCACAGGTAGGGAGGAGGACTCTGGCGGAGAGTCCCCTGCACCGCAGCAGCCTGCACGTGAGGGTCCCCCCCCAAAGAAGAGGGGTCGTCCGAGGAAGGAAAACTGAGAGGTTGATGGCCAAGTACATCCCCCAGGAAGCCAACACCTGTTCCGGAAATTCTCGTTTGTGTGCAAACGTTTCACCCTGTCGAATGCAACACTACTCTCCCACATGACATGGGGAGTTCAAGTTGGACTAATGTATCATATGACTGTGGACTTCACTCAGGACATTTCTGCTACCAAGACTTCCAACTCATCTGGGAACTTTGGATCACAATCACAATGTACAGCACCCACCATCCTGTGCACTATACACACACACATTTCTGTAAATAAAATCACTAGTACACCATACTTGCCACTGTTGTTATTCAAATGTGGATACTGTTATGGTGATGATGTTCTCCTAAATTACACTGTGTATGCTAACTGCTACAGCAAGTACAACACCGTCGTGTGAGTCATGGTGACGTGACACATATGAGGGAGACACACCACTAGGGCTACACAACACAGACACCAGGGCCATCGGACTCATCGCCCACAGTGATGTTGGCAGGAAATACAGTGGAATGCACAGACACCACACCTATTCAGAGTCTGTGTCAACTAGCCCACAGGTGCAGTAAGCAAATGTCAGTCAGATGTGTGACCACAGACAACGCACATCCCAAAGTGAAGCACTGGTTTATTACACATTTGTAACATGTTGTTACCACTACAAATGCAAGTTAATCCCACGTGGCAGTGGCCACACAGTCAACAAGTGCAGAAGATATGAAGTCCAGGGGTGTGTGGCACATCACCTGTAGTGAAACGACTGCTGCCACCCTGAAAGCTGAATCATGGTGTTGGGGGATCCAAGTTGACCAAACAACTCTGTAAGCACCCTGTGAAGGACAGACATGACACACAGTCAAAACCACTGAAGAACCGGACAGAACTGCAATACTCATGCCCTAAACATGTCACAAGATACCTACACAAAAGCACGTTTGCATGTCAACACTGTTGGGGAGTACAGACTACCTGTAAGGACACATCGCTGCACGCATCCAGTCAAGTGGCACATGGCCACACTAAAACAGCACCAGGGCACCACCCACACATATCATGCAAACTCACATCATTCACATTGCATCTCCCGGGATACTCACATTCAGCTGAAGAAGTTGGTGATGAGCTCTGTGCGGACATCACCACCATCATCATCATCATCATCACTGGCATCGTGGTCCAGGCCAGGATCCTCCACAGGTGGCGGATGTTGGTCATCGTCAACCAGGATGAGAGGCAACTCCTTCCGCACTGCCAGGTTGTGGAGCATGCAGCAAACGATGACAATCTTGCACACCTTTGCTGGGGCATATGGGAGGGCCCCTCCTGTCTTGTCCAGGCAGCGGAAGCGGCTCTTCAGGAGACCAAAGGTCCGCTCGATCACTCTCCTGGTCCGACCATGTGCCTCATTGTAGCGCATCTGGGCTGGTGTCACAGGGTTCCTGAGGGGTGTCAGCAACCATGGCATGTTGGGGTATCCGGAGTCACCCACAGACAGACAATTGCACATTAGCTGAGTTCAAAAAGTGGGTGGAATACAACATAGCAGAACACACACAATGGTACAAAGTCAGTACACACCCACAAGCCAGGCACGCTGGTTCGGCATCTGTGACATCATCCTCGGGATGCGACTACTCCTCATCACGTAGGCATCGTGAGCAGAACCGGGAAACGGGCACACACATGTGTGATGGTCATATCTGCAAGACATACCACCAGCGCATTGATCGAATGGTAGTGTTTGCGGTTACGGTAGGCCTGCTCATGTGCCTGTGGTGGTACCAAAGCCACATGTGTCCCATCAATGGAGCCAATTACATGTGGCATCCTCCCCAGGGCATAAAAGTCACTCTTAACGTCAGTGAGTTGTCGACGTTTGGGGAAATAGATGAACTGGTTCAGGTTCCTCAACATAGCCACCAAAACATCGCGTAGCACACGGCTGAACATAGTCTGTGACATCCCACCATCAGTCGCCACAGTGTGTTGGAAGGTACCGGTGGCAAAGAAGTGTAGGGCTGCCATTACCTTCACCTTGGGTGTCAGCGCCGTAGGGTACGGCCGGCCCGGTTGCAGATGTGGTGCCAAGCGCACTGCCAAATCCTCAATCAGCTGCCTGGTGAAGCGGTACCGTCGGATGCTGTCACGTTCCACCATCGTTGCCAGGTCAGGGAATGGTCTATGGACAGCTGGAGCCCTGCAGTGCATAGGATGAAGAAAGAAAGATTGTCAGTCACCCCACAGATGTGCCTTTCACCATACTCAATTTCACATGATACATCATTACAAGACACAAGTACTTGATGTGTGTGCCGTTCTGTTCGGACATAAGTCGCACCTACATGGCCATCATCTAAGTTCTCAGTACAACATGTGTGCACAACAGGTACCAAGTTGTGCTATGTGAAACCATTAGGCTGTATCACAGTACCCATTTACTGCTGTCACGTTCCACACACACCACAGTGACATGTCTGGACAGATGCGCCACAGGCATCACAGCACATTGACAGGTAGATTCCCAGGGACCCTGTCTTGCCACATGGACACTGGCATGACATGGCGTATCATGTACACGTCAGAAAAACAAACATGACTCCCACAGGTAGTGGCCCCTGTTGCCTCCGCAGGACAGACATGGACATCAGTGACACACACACGCACAACATCAAAGTCCATGCACAAACATCGTTGCTGTGGAGACTGTCTCCCATCGTGCACATGGAATCAGAGACATCGGAAACACAACATGCACACAGACTGTGGAGGGCCATCACTATTGTGGCAATGGGTCATCCTGTTACGTACATGCCTTCCCCCATGGGACCCTGGGGGTATGTGACATGTCACACAAATACACAACCTGGAAATGTGACCATGCCACATGCTCTGAAATGAACTGTTGCACATCACAGTGGTCATGTGCACAACACACAAAGGACCCTGTCCCCATGAACACATGCACAGCCTGGGTGTGGATTCCCACCAGTGCCACCACAGAAACCACATGTCAACCCCCATACACAGAAAAGGTAATGCAGCCTTACGTGCCTTAGGAAACAGTGTGGAGTGGGTATGGTGTTGTAGGTGTGCCCCTGTGTCTCTGGCAGGTATATGTGGCTGGCATATGTTCACCAGTGACAAGCATGGTGACATATGCGACTGACCTGTACAGGTACGCGTTGTACAGCAATGGACCGATCGGTGTGCCCGGCCGGCCCATTGCATGTGAAGTGTGCGGGTACGCGTTGTACCCCGAAATACGCGTTGTACAGCAATGGACCGATCGGTGTGCCCGGCCGGCCCATTGCATGTGATGTGTGCGGGTACACGTTGTACCCCGAAATACGCGTTGTACAGCAATGGACCGATCGGTGTGCCCGGCCGGCCCAATGCATGTGATGTGTGCAGGTACGCGTTGTACCCCGAAATCACGCGTTGTACAGCAATGGACCGATCGGTGTGCCCGGCCGGCCCATTGCATGTGTTGTGTGCGGGTGCAGCGTTGTACAGCAATGGACCGATCGGTGTGCCCGGCCGGCCCATTGCATGTGTTAGTGTGCGTGGTACGCGTTGTACAGCAATGGACCGATCGGTGTGCCCGGCCGGCCCAATGCATGTGATGTGTGCGGGTACGCGTTGTACCCCGAAATACGCCTTGTACAGCAATGGACCGATCGATGTGTCCGGCCAGCCCATTGCATGTGATGTGTGCGGGTACGCGTTGTACAGCAATGGACCGATCGGTGTGCCCGGCCGGCCCATTGCATGTGTTGTGTGCGGGTACGCGTTGTACAGCAATGGACCGATCGGTGTGCCCGGCCGGCCCAATGCATGTGATGTGTGCGGGTACGCGTTGTACCCCGAAATACGCGTTGTACAGCAATGGACCGATCGGTGCGCACGCATTGGCTGGGGCCTGGCATGGCAACGGTCGCGTTTTCGTGGCTCCAACGAGTCTGATGCAGTGAATTCAGTTGGCCAGCCACAACAATGTTGCAAAATCATGGATGTCATGAATGTGAAGATTTGAAGGATGCTGTGGGCGTGTATTAGTGCTGCTATTCCATGGATTGGTCAGATTCAGAAGATGCAAACGACTTGGACTAATCACTTTGGACACATGGGACAGTATCTGCCTCTGCAGCACACATATAATGCTGGCTGTTCCCCTGAGAGCTCACTTGCCTGCACTACATGCTCCAGGACGACATCTGCCAACAACACTGCTGCTGTCTCTGCATCCTCTGGCTACTGCAATGGCACGTACTGTGGATAGAGCCCCAGCCTTCAGCCTTGAGGAGAACCAGGCCCTGCTGGACAGCCTCCTTCCACAGTACAGCAAGCTTTATGGGAAACCAGGGGAGCAGGTGAGTGTGCTGTCCACTGCCTTACCAATTGTGCATGTTGTCTGACTAGCAGGACTTACAGTGTGCACACCACTGGCTAGCATGCTCACTGAGTAGTTGTCACACCCCAAAGTGTGTAGTTACATGCACTGAACAGGTACAGTGCAGTAACTGTATTCCAAAAAGGTTTACTCCCCATGCAATGACACCATGTAGTGACTGCTGGCAAACTGTTCATAAACATTGTTGCACTGCCTATGTACATCATATGCCCCTGTGATTGAGACATGTATATCCAACTGTGTGATGCACGGATATGTTGCATGTGTAGTAATGGCCTTTTTCACTTTGTCATCCTCACAGGTCGATGCCCACCAGAAGCAGGAAATCTGGCTGACCATCGCCCGGGAAGTAAGATCCGTGGGGGTCTACAGGCGCAGGATCCGCAACTGCCAGAAGAGGTGGCAGGACCTTCGTGGCTGGACCCGGAGGATCGCAAGGGTCCAGCTGAAGCTGTCGCCTCCTCACAGGAGGGGCGGACACCGGACCCTGACCCCCCACATGCTCCAGATCCTGGCGGTGGTCTTCCCTGACCTGGATGGGCAGCTGAAGGCCAGACAGCAGCAAGGAGGGGGTGAGTCCATGACTGCACTGTGTACTTTGTCTGACATGCTATGTGCCCTCCTCTGGCCTGGTTAAACTTCCACAGTACATCAGTCATGTGGTCCAGGACCCATGTCCCTCATTTGTGACATGCCCACTTCTCCTCTGATACGCATATGTGTGGCCCTTACAGTCAGGAAATTGTGTCACTTGAGGACTGTGTCATTGCATTTAGCTTCGCTCAAGGTGGGGGACAGCATTTGTTCCCGTGACTATGTTGTGGGATTCATGTGTGGGTCAATTGCTTACACAATGCCTAAGTTCTGACATGTAATCTGGGTGTAACTTTGATATGTGGTCCACTTGCTGATCTGAATCACCACATGTCCCTGGGGAATTTGGCACACACCCATGCTGCCGGTGGGAACAATGTTTGGGCCTCAGGAGTATGTGTATCAAGTGTGTCACACGTGCTTAGCCACAAGCCTACTGTCCAGGACTCATTCCTCTTACAGGTGGAGCTGGGCAGTCATGCCTACTCCAGGGCATACAATACACTCTGTACTCCCACTCCCGTGTACCATCTGGCATGTTGTGATCAGTGAAATGTTCCCTCAGGTGTCTGCCTCTGTGTCATTGTGCTGTGTCCTCGTTGTCAGGACTACTGGTATGTTTATCGGTTAGGGCTCAGCATGCCAGCGGAGATGTGACCATGATAGACGAAACTTCTGTGATTTTTAGGTGTCTGATCACTTGACTGTGCACACAGGTGTATGCGACTGTGACTTTCAGGCAGCTGTTTCTCATTCACAGCACACTGTGAGGTGCTCATGTTCAGAGAGTTGTGTTTCATGTCCCCCATATGTCCAATTGGTATGATGTGGACAAGTAGTAGTACTGATGATGTGGTTTTTGGGAGATGGACATGTGCACTTGTCAGTTATAACATGCATTCCCCATGTCCTAGGATTGTGACACAGTGCAGACTGTTGTTGGCTGGCTGCCATGCCCATGTGACTGGAGACAGCGATGTATGACTTTGCACGCATGCCTGTGTCATGGCATTAAACTTCCTAAGAGTGATCCTGCAGGGGAGTGACATGTGCTACATGCACCCCATTGTGGCATTGACTATCCGGACATGGGTGCATCATGGTGTGTGGTGCTGGTATGCATCACATGCATTTCTATTTAGACTCTGGCCATCCCTTCATCCGGACACCTGCACTGGCTTAGTGGCAAGTGATGTGTTGTGTGCATGTTCACATACTTCACCGTGTTCCCTGCAATGTCCAACAACTGTGTAGGTGGTGCATGTGTCCACACTGGGGTCTTACCATCAGACAGGCACCAGACAGATGGGTGCAAGGGCAGGAGGGGTGTGAGTCCCATGGTTGACCATCAGACTGACAATTGGCTTCCACAAATCTGTGTGAGGACTTTAGGCAATGTTCAACTAAGGATGCCTGGGCTGGCTCTGTGATGTGCTGTACTTACTGTGGTGTGTGCGTTCAGTGCAGGTGACTGATGGTTGTCTGTTTCCCTAATTGTTTGCAGATACATCCACGGCCACAGGAGGGGACAGCTCCACGGACCAGGAGGAGCAGCGGAGCCAGACTGGGTCAGCGTCCGACGAGTGGTCAGAGGGACCCAGTGGCACGGAGGGCGAGGGGAGCCACACCGAGGAGTCCTCAGCACCATCCACCTCAGCTGAGGACCACAGCAGCTCGGAGGATGACTCCCTTGTGGAGGCGGGTGTCAGCAGCCACCAAAGTCAAGCTAGTCTGTCTGGCCCCGCCACCACCACCACCACCACCACCACCACCACCCTCCCATTGGCTCCCATTCTTGAGGTCCGTGGAGGCTCCCGTGCTCGGGAGCGTGTCTCCTTCATGCCAGGCAGCCCCCCTGCCCCTGTGTCCCCTGCTGCCCTGAGTGAGGAGTCTGTGTACCTCCTTCGGCAGCTCCATGTAGGGCAGACAGCAATGCTGACTGTCCTCCATGCACACACCACTCTGTTGACACAGCTGGTGTTGTTCATGGAGGGCATCTCGACGGGTATGTCTGCCCTACAGAGGAGCAATAGGTCCATGGACTCCTCCCTGACGGCAGCAGTGTCCCTCCTCCAACAGTCCCTCACCCCTCCCACCTCTGCCCCATCCACACTTCCTGCCACCCTACCTGTCCAAAGCACATGCACACCTGCACAATCACCCAAACACACAGACACGAGCAGTACAGACACACCAAAGAGAAAGGCAAGACGTGCACACAAGCATCCTCAGGGGACTGATACCACAGACACAGGGGATGGGGAACACACACACACACAGGCATCCACAGTCACTCCGCAGTCCTCCAAATCCTCTCCCTCCAAGACCCCTTCTCTTGCCTCACCTGCTACCCCACATACACAGCAGCTCTTCCTGTGTGACCTCGGCCTCTTCCCTCCAATCCTGCTGATCCAGCATACCGGGGGAAGAGGAAGTCCACCCACACAGAGGGAGTGCCCCTCGCCCCGGACACCCTCCCCCAGGCGCAGGCAGACACAGGACCCCATTAGGAAGTCCCCCGGATCAGGAAGAGCAAGACCCCACCACCACCACCACGCAGCTCCACCACCCAGTCTCTCTCCTCCATCCCCCAGGCCACCACTCCACAGGTTCCCCCGCCACACCCTGCCCCAGGTTCCCCCACACACCGATACCGCATCCCCAGACTGCTTAGGCCCTCCCCCTGCCACTTGCTCTTCCACACTCAACCCAGACGCTCTGCCTGTTAGTGCCACTGGTGTGGGGACCGGGTCCCCCCCCTCTGTCCTGCCCACCTCATCTGCCCACCCTTCCACTCCCTTGGAGTTATGCACTGCAGTGGAGTCCACAACTACCCCGTCTGACTTGGGCACTGCAGTGGGGACCCAGTCCACTATATCAGACCAGCCCACTGCAGTGGTTGCAGCATCCACACCAACTGACTTGTGTAGCACAGTGGTGCTGGCCCCCCCTGAGTCAGACACCTCCACTGCAGTTGCCGGTGACACTCCTGCACCCACCACCCCTTCACTGCCTCACTCTGCCATCCCCTGATCCTGTCCCTGCGGTGCCTGGCCTGCCCCTTGTATGCCCCTCCAAGGGGGATGTCCCCTGTCCGTACCAGTGCAGGCAAGCAATGGGTGACCAGTTGTCACTTGTCACCCTGTTGGGACATGGATTTTGGACTGGCCATTGGCCTTAGTTTCTTTTGGACGTCAACTTTTAATTTTATATTAGCTGAATAAAGCCTCTTTTTGTTTAATTGAGGTGTTTCTTTTGATGTACATGATGTAGATGAGTAGCATCCTGCATTTGCAGTTGTTATAGTGTTCAGATTAGGAAAATGAAGTGTTGCTGTGATGGACTCCATGTGGTCCATGGGATATGTGTCCTGTTCTACTCTGGATCTACGGCATCCTTTGCTGCAGTCTGAGGGTGTAATGTTCAGCATTTGACACAGGGATGTACGTTTTGCATTTGTAAAGGAACATCTTTGTCTTACACTGATGCACATCTGGTGGGCTTACCACTGTTCAATGTTCCGATTTCCCTGACTGTGTGCCCATCTCCACTGGACATGCAGTTTTGCACATCAATGTTGAAGGACTCATCTGTGTATACAGTGCAACTGGCTTGTCACATGTTTTGGGTGTATGCAGATGACTGACCTGACACTCCCGTACCCAGGCTGATGTGAGCAGAGCCTTCTGTGTGTTGTAGTTGTTGACTCACTGACGGAGTGTCCTGCTGACATGTTTGAGTCGTGCACAGACAAGGTTTGGCACAGCGGACCTTCAACAGGAGTGGAGTGCCCTCATGGCAGTGTGTAATCCCGTGACATTGCGTGTGCCCATGTTGTGTGTTGTGTAAGCATGTCTGTGCGTGTTCCCTTCCCTTTTCCTACACAGGCTGTGTCCCTAGGGATGTTCCTGTTTGTGTTGCTTGCAGAGTTGGTCTGTGTTCATCCAGCATCTTGGACCTGGTTTCTCTGTGATGTGGTTGCATGGCAAACTAATGTTCATGAGGTTGTCATCCCAGGTTGTCTTTGTTGTCAGGGCTGGGGATGTGGGCAACCGGTGATGGGACACATTCAGGATTCCCCTTGGCACTTGTTGTTTACACAAGTCATGTGAATTTCAGTTTGTGGTAGCTTTCAGTGATTGTGACACGGTGTGTGTGTGACTGCTGCCACTCCTCAGGGTCAGAGCTGCAATGTTGGAAGTTGTGTACGTGTGTTCTTTGTGTGTCACCTTGGCTTCTTCGTAGGTGTGTGACTATGGCCAGGATCCCATTGATTGTGGTGGATTTCACATCATGCCCATGTACGGCGTACTGTGCTGTGTGTCAGACATTGACGAGTCTTATTGACTGGCCATGTGCGATGGGTATCTGCACCTTAGTTCCCCCCACCACCCCTGGGATTGTCATGGGTGCATGTGCACTGTCACCAGTCCATGTGAGCTTCACTGCTGCACATTGGTGGAGATCAGGGTGTGTGGTGTTGAGTGTGCAAATGTGAGTTGTTGCATGGCTAGACCCCTACCTCCATATTGGCCTTGGCTGGCAGGCCGTGCTGATTGATTGGAGCTTGTGTAGGTGTGATGGTAGTTTGTTGCTCAGGACACATGGCTGTGGTTCACAGTGTGAACGACATCTACCTTTGTCATCACAGTGGGATTGTCATGCAGGCTAGTGTCAGCACAATGTGGGGTCCCTGGGGGTAGTGCTGTGGTGGGTCTGTCTCTTGCTGTGTTAGTTGCTGTTCCTACAAGCTTGTGTGACATGTGTAATTTGGCCTCCCTCTCAGCTGACGATGCCTGATTGCCCACATAGGGGTATCCGATCCATGAGTAACTTTTGTATGGCACTGTATACACATCTGTGTGATTGGAGTTCAGGCCTCCTCATGTGTTGTGTGGTTGCCTGGGGACACTGGCACACCCCCATAACCTGTTGTGTTTGAAATGCAGTGTGAGTCTGCCTGTTTGTGTTTGTGCATTTGCACCACTGCATTGGCATTTCTGTAGTGTGCCATTGTCTGTATGTTGTTTGGTGGCTTTCCCCAGCTGTCCCTGGGACTCCTAGGTCATCAGTCAGCACAATGATCATGGTTTGTATGTCCCATTGATGCCATGGTATGGTATTTGTTCACCTGACATCGACAGTCTCCACAGGATATCTACATTTGTGTGTCCATTGGTGCAGATATGTGGCTCAGCATTATGATGGTCACTTCTGTCATTGTGTTATTTGTGAATATTGACAATGTGGTCCCCCATGGGTGATGTTTGTATGCACATGGCCAAAACGATGTTTCTGTGACACTGCACTGTTTGCCCCGCCCAATCTATGTTGCTATGGGACACAAGCACTACTATGCCACTGATGTGTTTGTTGTTGTGTGACCAGGATTCATCCATACAGTTTAGCTTTCACAGCTTTTACCATGACTACACTTACCTTATGATCACCGTGGTGATGGTGCTTTTGGCCCCATTGCCACACTGTTCAAAAGGTGCATCAGCTATGGACCCCGCACTTACCTTTTGGTCACTGTGGTGAAGGTGCTTTAGGCCCCATGGCCACACTGTTCAAGAGGTGCATCAGCTATGGACCCCGCACTTACCTTTTGGTCACTGTGGTGATGGTGCTTTAGGCCCCATGGCCACACTGTTCAAGAGGTGCATCAGCTATGGACCCCACACTTACCTTTTGGTCACTGTGGTGATGGGGCTTTAGGCCCCATGGCCACACTGTTCAAGAGGTGCATCAGCTATGGACCCCACACTTACCTTTTGGTCACTGTGGTGATGGGGCTTTAGGCCCCATGGCCACACTGTTCAAGAGGTGCATCAGCTATGGACCCCACACTTACCTTTTGGTCACTGTGGTGATGGGGCTTTAGGCCCCATGGCCACACTGTTCAAGAGGTGCATCAGCTATGGACCCCACACTTACCTTTTGGTCACTGTGGTGATGGGGCTTTAGGCCCCATGGCCACACTGTTCAAGAGGTGCATCAGCTATGGACCCCACACTTACCTTTTGGTCACTGTGTTGATGGGGCTTTAGGCCCCATGGCCACACTGTTCAAGAGGTGCATCAGCTATGGACCCCACACTTACCTTTTGGTCACTGTGATGATGGGGTGTTCGACCCCATGGCCACAGTGGTCATGGTCTGCTTGCATTGTGGAGGCCACACACATTTATGTGTGACACATGTGATAGTGGGTCACATTGTATGTTCAATGTCATGTTCAGTGTTGTAGGCATTTGACACAGACTACACACGCTTGTCATGGTGTTGGGGGGATGTAATTTTCTGTCATTCCTTATGTGGGAGTATGCTGGTTGTGTCATGCATTACCCGTCCTATGAGTAGGGGTGGTGGTAGTGGCAGGCATCCAGCCCCCCCTGAGTTGGGGTGGTGGTAGTGGCAGGCATCCAGGCCCCCATGAGTAGGGGTGGTGGTAGTGGCAGGCATTCAGCCCCCTGAGTAGGGGTGGTGGTAGTGGTAGGCATCCAGCCCCCTGAGTAGGGGTGGTGGTAGTGGTAGGCATCCATCCTCCTATGGGTGGGGATGGTAGTAGTGACAGGCATCCAGGCCCCCATGAGTAGGGGTGGTGGTAGTGGTAGGCATCCAGCCCCCTGAGTAGGGGTGGTGGTAGTGGCAGGCATCCAGCCCCCCTGAGTAGGGGTGGTGGTAGTGGTAGGCATCCAGCCCCCCCTGAGTAGGGGTGGTGGTAGTGGCAGGCATCCAGCCCCCCCTGAGTAGGGGTGGTGGTAGTGGTAGGCATCCATCCCCCCTCAGTAGGGGTGGTGGTAGTGGTAGGCATCCAGCCCCCCCTGAGTAGGGGTGGTGGTAGTGGTAGGCATCCATCCCCCTATGGGTGGGGATGGTAGTAGTGAGAGGCATCCAGGCCTGCATGAGTAGGGGTGGTGGTAGTGGTAGGCATCCAGTCCCCTATGGGTGGGGATGGTAGTAGTGACAGGCATCCAGGCCCCCATGAGTAGGGGTGGTGGTAGTGGCAGGCATCCAGCCCCCCCTGAGTAGGGGTGGTGGTAGTGGTAGGCATCCATCCCCCCTCAGTAGGGGTGGTGGTAGTGGCAGGCATCCAGCCCCCCCTGAGTAGGGGTGGTGGTAGTGGTAGGCATCCATCCCCCTATGGGTGGGGGTGGTGGTAGTGGTAGGCATCCAGCCCCCCCTGAGTAGGGGTGGTGGTAGTGGTAGGCATCCATCCTCCTATGGGTGGGGATGGTAGTAGTGACAGGCATCCATGCCCCCATGAGTAGGGGTGGTGGTAGTGGTAGGCATCCAGCCCCTATGGGTAGGGGTGGTAGTAGTGACAGGCATCCAGGCCCCCATGAGTAGGGGTGGTGGTAGTGACAGGCATCCAGCCCCCCCTGAGTAGGGGTGGTGGTAGTGGTAGGCATCCAGCCCCCCCTGAGTAGGGGTGGTGGTAGTGGTAGGCATCCATCCCCCCCTCAGTAGGGGTGGTGGTAGTGGCAGGCATCCAGCCCCCCCTGAGTAGGGGTGGTGGTAGTGGTAGGCATCCATCCCCCTATGGGTGGGGATGGTAGTAGTGATAGGCATCCAGGCCCCCATGAGTAGGGGTGGTGTTAGTGGTAGGCATCCAGCCCCCTATGGGTGGGGATGGTAGTAGCGACAGGCATCCAGGCCCCCATGAGTAGGGGTGGTGGTAGTGACAGGCATCCAGCCCCCCCTGAGTAGGGGTGGTGGTAGTGGTAGGGATCCAGCCCCCCCTGAGTAGGGGTGGTGGTAGTGGCAGGCATCCAGCCCCCCCTGAGTAGGGGTGGTGGTAGTGGCAGGCATTCAGGCCCCCATGAGTAGGGGTGGTGGTAGTGGCAGGCATCCAGCCCCCCCTGAGTAGGGGTGGTGGTAGTGGTAGGCATCCATCCCCCTATGGGTGGGGATGGTAGTAGTGACAGGCATCCAGGCCCCCATGAGTAGGGGTGGTGGTAGTGGTAGGCATCCAGCCCCCCTGAGTAGGGGTGGTGGTAGTGGTAGGCATCCAGCCCCCTGAGTAGGGGTGGTGGTAGTGGTAGGCATTCAGCCCCCCCTGAGTAGGGGTGGTGGTAGTGGCAGGCATTCAGGCCCCCATGAGTAGGGGTGGTGGTAGTGGCAGGCATCCAGCCCCCCCTGAGTAGGGGTGGTGGTAGTGGTAGGCATCCATCCCCCTATGGGTGGGGATGGTAGTAGTGACAGGCATCCAGGCCCCCATGAGTAGGGGTGGTGGTAGTGGTAGGCATCCAGCCCCCTGAGTAGGGGTGGTGGTAGTGGTAGGCATCCAGCCCCCCTGAGTAGGGGTGGTGGTAGTGGTAGGCATCCATCCCCCTATGGGTGGGGATGGTAGTAGTGACAGGCATCCAGGCCCCCATGAGTAGGGGCGGTGGTAGTGGTAGGCATCCAGCCCCCCCTGGGTAGGGGTGGTGGTAGTGGTAGGCATCCATCCCCCCCTGAGTAGGGGTGGTGGTAGTGGCAGGCATCCAGCCCCCCCTGAGTAGGGGTGGTGGTAGTGGTAGGCATCCATCCCCCTATGGGTGTGTATTGCATTGGTGATGCCCATCCCACCCCTATGGTTGTGCTGTTGCTAGTGTACGTCATTTGTGCATCCCTATGTGTGTGTGACATATTTTGGGTACGTGTAGTTTGTTTGTATTGTTGGTGTTTGACTTACCGTCTGCGCCGTACGCGTCCGTACCTGTCCCGGTAATAGATGTAGAGTATAGGTAGGACCTGCGCGATGGGATTCATGGTTGGGTCGTCTCGTTCGGGTTTCTCATGTCTTCGACTCGTACCCGTCGCTGGCTTGTTCGTCTCGTAGCCGTGGATCGTCTTGTGGCGTGAAACAGAGCTTATGTGCGGCTCTCCCGGATGCTGAAACGTGCCGGACGTAGCGACTGGTTCGGCGCGTACGGAGCGCTCATCGTACTAGTCCGGCCGGAAGGTGCTGTGTATTTGCTTCCGTGCGACTCGATTCGGCGTTTACGGATCCGGCTCGGGCGGGGAACAGGAGCTGGATTGGGTGAGTACGGCTCGCTCGGGAAATGGGTTGTTATACGCATCGTACTTGTTCGTCTGGACGGGTGTACGAATCGGTCGGGAAACACGCATTCGGCTGGGTTTTTTTCCGGACGAATACTGTTAGGTGCCCTACCGGCCAAGATCGGAATCGGCCACTATGGGGTCTATTACGATGGCGGTCGGGAAACCTCTCCGACCGCCATGGTAGCAGGAAAAGACCGCCCGCATGTACCGCGACATCACCGCTGGTCGAATTACGATGACCCGCTGTCGAAATCCGACCGCGGCGGTCGGATCGCGGGCATTAACATTGCGGCGGTTGCTGCTGCCCGCAGCACCGCCGCGATGCCGAAAGGAGCATGTCCTGCATTTCCCTGCACTGCGTGGCAGGCACTGCACAGTGCCTGCCACCTGGTACAGGGAAATGTAGGGGGGACCATGGGTACCCCCCAGTGCACCCACACCCCCCCAACACATTGGGGGCCCGCAACGGGCCCCCAGAAGACACTCACCACATGCCTTTCAATGGCGGTCTGAACGCTGAGGAAAGGCTGGCTACCGCTGGCATCATAATCCTGCCGGCAGAGCCTGCTCTGCACCGCCACCATTATCCCGGTCCTGCTCCATCCGCCAGGTAGGAGTGCGGATGGCAACCGGCGGTAAAGCGGCAGTCGGAATTTCCCACCGCCGCGGTCACCACCGCCATCCTAATGTGACCGGCGGTTTTCCTGGTTGCGATGGCGGGCAGATGTCCACCGCCGGTACGGAAGGCACCACCGCCGGTCCGGCGGTGGTCATCTGACCGCCATCGTAATAGACCCCTTAAAGGGGAAATATGTACTGTTTCCACTCCAATCTATCTTAACTCAGGGAAGGGGCTGGATAATAAAGGGGCAACATTTACAATTCCTATTCCAATTTCACTTACCTCTGGGAAACTAAAGAAGCTACATTAGCCATTCCCACTGCAAAAAAACATAAGTCAGTGAAGGTTTTCCCCACTAAAACAGGCAACATGTACTATTCCCACTCCAAAATTCACTTACATTAGGGAAGGAGCTGGATACTAAAGAGGCAACATTTACCATTCCAACTACAATATCACTTAAATAAGGGAAGGTGCTGGTCAATAAAAAATCCAACATTAACAATTTCTACTCTAATAAAACTTATCTTAGGGAAGGTTTCGGACAGTAAAAGGGGCAACATTTACTATTCCCATTCCACTTTAACTCAGGTTAGGGAAGTAACTGAACAGTAAGCAAGCAACATTTGTGATTCCCACTACAATATCACTTAACTCAGAGAAGGTGCTGAACAGTTAAATATCCATTTACTATTCTCATTCCACTGTAATTTAAGTCAGGGAAGGGTCTGGACACTAAAGGGGTAACATTTGGTATTCAAAATAAAATGAAACTTACATTTGTAAATATATTGTACCATGTTTTAAAAATTTATCATAAATATTATTACCATTTAAAAAAAGAAAAGAAAAAATCGTATAATAATAACATAATTTTTACAAAAATATTAATAATATTTCTTCAAATATTGCAATAGTTTTTGTTCTTTTAAATTGTTCAAATATCTTTAACAAAGTAAAAAGTTCAAAAATTTGGGAATTTGTATTACAAATCTGTAATTTTTTGAATAATTTATGTAAGTTTTCTTTAAAAAAATCTTAATGATTTTTTAAATTACAGAAAAATGTAAAATTATAAAATATATGCTAATTTAATATAAACTGCACAATGCACTTAATTTTTTTAAATTAACTATATCAAATTTATTACAAATTCATCCAAAAATAAACACCAATAGATATATATTTTTTTAAATAATACCCATCCTTATCCCCTACAAACTCTACATCCGGCCCTAAAAATTACATATTTTCTAAAAATAATATACATTAACATTAAAAAAAAAAAAAAAAATTATTTAAAAAATAGACCCCTCCCTTTTCCTCTATATACCAAACATCCCACTCTTAAAATTTGTACAAAATTTCAAAACTATGGTGTCCATTACGATGTCGGACGGTAAAAAATCCCCCATCTACCATAGCGGTAAAATTCCGCCCGCCTACACCGTCTGAATACCGACCGAGCAATCACAATGCCGCGAGCCGAAAACAGCAGGCGGCGGAAAATAAACAAAAAATAGCGCCCGCCCATGTCCGAGTCCAAGTCCATCCGCCCTCCACGGACGGAAAGACGCATGACAACCCAAAACCGCCCGCACTGACGACCGAGACACCGGCCGTGAAATTAGGATCGCACAGACATGAGCGCGGAAAATACACAAAAACACCGCCCACCAGCGCAAACAACAGTGACGAAAATGTACACGGCGGAAGCACTGGCGGCCACGGCCCTGCACAGAAATCATCCGCGGACAAAAACAAACACACACAACATGGCCAACAAGTCCACACAGCAACCCACGCACAAATACCCAAACACAGTACACATCTCGGAAACACCCCCTGGACAAACAAATCAACTACAAATCCCAGAACACCAGCCACAACACACCTGAAATCAACAGACCACCATGACACACCCACATAGGTAAGTACAAAACCAGCCCCTTCACAGACCACAACCCCTTGCAACATTACAAACTGAGGACGAGAGCACACAACACAGCGAGACAGAAAGGACAGCAGCACACCACAGACACGCACCTATCACACCCATCACCACCACCACCAAACACCTGACCCACAAACCCCCTGCACATCACACACCACACACCGCACCAGCACCACAAACACCAAAACACACACCATGGCATCACACAGAATGCCCAAGTTCACTTCCACTGAGCTGACGGTCATGGTCGACGAGATCGTCAAGGTGCACCCACAAATCTATGGCAACCAGGTCCAACAGACACCACTATCCACCAGAAACCGGTTGTGGAGCAGGATCGTAGACCAGGTCAATGCAGTCGGGAACGTGCCACGCAACAGAGGCGAAATCAACAAAAGGTGGAACGACCTGAAAAGCGTGGTCAAGAAGAAGGAGACCAAAAATCGTGAGCTGGCTGCCAGGACTGGCGGAGGTAATCCCGCGCTATTCAAGACCTTCAAGGCGTGGGAGGAGAAGGTGCGAGTCATCATACATCCGGAGATCCTCACCGGATTACCAGGGGGAGTGGAGGCTGGTAAGTACAAACAAACGTATACCAGCAAACCGCTATGTACTCACATGCACTACCACAATGCCATAGCTCCTAGGGACAAACACCCCCATGTCCAGTACACAATACACAAGACAACACTCACACATGCAACAGACACAACCACACACTCAGTCCAAACCAACCAACTAACAAAACCATGGGGGCATTTGTACAGTAAGCCAGCACCGCAACTCCCACCAGGTCCCCTTGTACTCTAGAAGCGCCAGAAGGAGCACTCCCCACACCCATGTGTCAGCCATAGCTGCACTAACCGACAAGTAACAGGTAAGTAGCCGCAACACAAAGGCAGTGGGTTGGTGGGGGGACAGCTGAAGTACAACACCTACCAGGCCCCCAGTCCCACAGCGCAGCAAGGTGGAGCACACCCCACACCCATGTGACAGCCACTGCAGTGCACACCTGCAGCCGACAGGTAGACATCTCACCCCACATGCAGGGGTGTCTGTGGGTGTCAAGCCATCACCACAACTCACAACACCGCCCCCACTCCCACAGACCAGCAACATGGAGCACCCCTCCCGCCCATAACCATGTGGCATCCATTGCATTGCGCACTCAAAAACAACCTGTAGGTGGGAAACTGTATAGGGCGGGGTGTCTGTAGGCATGAGGACTGTACTACGACTGACACATGGGACATGTCACGTAGCAGAGGAACACGCAGCACTGCTCCCTGTCACAATCATGTGACCAATGTGCACACGGACATGTATCACAGAGTCATACCCCACATTACCCATCACAGATACAGCAACACCTAAGGAGCCACGTCTGCATGCACAAGTCCCACTGGAGTACAGACCCACACGGCAGGCACTGTGCCACCCATCACACACATCAGCAACACCATCTAAGTCCTGTCCATGTAGTCCTTACTGCCTGTCACTCACACATCGTACAACAACGCCCATGTAAGACAAACCTCACTAGAAGTAACAGCGTGGAACCACAATATTGCACACAAAAACAACTGGACCCATGAAACACACAGGTACACAATGCACATTCAACATATCATCCATCGCATCTGTCAGCCCCAGTGTCATGAGAGGTATGTCATCCGAACAGCTGTCCCTCATACAGTAGTCTTGCAAAGATACCTGCCCATGACAAATCATGTGCCTGCAGTGACTGAAGCGCACGTCACACTGCGAGTAACAACACACATAATATAGTCAACACCCCAAGAGCACTGCATCGATGCACATGTACGAGTGCAGCACGCACACCAAGGAATTGGCCCATCTGCAATACGTCGTGTGGCACACAACAAGCACGAACTCACAACAATGCTACCAATGTAATGTCCATGAATGATAACAGGCAGCAGATATGCCGGGCATGTTAGACAGACACACACCTTAGTGTATGCACTGTCATGTTGCCAGAACACATGTCACGTTCTGCACCCATCACCCACAGTACGTACCCCAAAAGCATATTCCAAGCCAAAAGCGTCCAGGGGGCTGTACCCCCTTGTGGCATCTGCGTTCCTAAGCATTCCATCTGTACCCCAAAACCATAGTTCAACCCAATATCGTCGATGGTTCTGGAGCCCGCATACACCCGAGCCACAAAATGTAGGAGCATAGCAACACACACCCATCGGCATTGCTAATCCTTCCCATGCCACATGTCCACATCACACAGTCCCATTGCCTAGCCCACGCATACACACATCATACATCCACACACGCCTCTGGGAAACCTGTGCACGACAGTGCACGAACTGTGAATGTCAGACAACCAATACATACTTTGCTAGGTGCAACACAATGACCCATCTCATTCTCCCCACAGGTGGCGAACTGCTGGATGCCGGAGAGGGAGACAGCAGCCAGCACAGCCAGTCCGCAAGCCCCCGACCCGGACTCATGGATGTAGAGGAGCTGGACACCTCTCCGGACACGGACCACCCAGCAGGCCCATCTGGAGTGGCAGGGCACACCCGCTCCCCAGGGCCCCTCCTACCCACCAACCCATCATCCAGGGATGCTGACCAGTCACAGACCCCTGCTGCCACGGTCATTGCGGCCACCACCACCGCCACAACCACCACCACCACCACCACGCCATCCCTGACCACTCAACCAGCGCAAGGGGTGGCCCGGCCGTCTGGGTCCACCCTGGGAGCCAGAGCGAGGACCGTGGTGAGCAATGTGGCTAGTGGGCAGGTCGGTGGCAGCAGTACTGGTAGGAGGAGCAGGGTCAGGCCAACGCCATCTGTGCCTGGGAGCCAAGCCCTGCCGCAAATCGACAGAGTCCTTGGGGCCTATGAAGAGGCCCAAGGAGAATGGGCCAGGTCGGCTACCGACACGCGGGAGGTCCTTGGGGTGTTGAGGTCCATGGACACCCATATGGGCCAAATCGTGGCCCTCATGGGCCAGCTGGTGGTGGGGGGGAGGGCACAAGCAAGGCCAGCAACACCACCTCCGCCACCACCTGCTGTGGCGCTGGGTCATGCAGCATCGCGTTCCCCTGCGTCCACAGCGAGTGAGCACTCCTCAGCCACCACCAGCAGCCCACCAACACAACCCCCCCCTCCCAAACATGGAAGGGGCCGTCTGAAGAGGAAACAGGTGTCCAGAGATGACTTTCCACACGACAAACGTCAGTGAGTCAGCCAGCCACCTTGACCACCTACTGCATTGACTTGGAATACGATCCTACCCCACACTGCCATGTGAATGGCATGTGTCTGTTGGACTGTGGACATAGAACTTCATGGGTACACCTTGACCATCACGTAGCCATGACCGTCTACTCGTTGTCACAGCATGCACCACATTTGACATCACCTTGCACACAATCACATGTCACCGCTGTAAATAAATACACCTTGATCACAATCTGCTTAATGTGTCCTGGGTTTATTCAACGATGTGCAATCGCCACCATGAGCAGAAATGCATCTGCTGTGTGGGATGTCGATGGGACAGGAGAGGCTGTAGGGACCTAGGGGTGAAAAACAGAACAAGAGTACATTCAATGAGTGTGTCACACACTCATCACACAGTACTTGTCACCAACTACAAGCAATGTACACACGTCTCACAGAGCAACAGGGCACAATGCTACAGCCACTGTCAGTGGCATACCAACCTGGACATGGACCATTGACACACAGCACTCAGTGAACAAAAGGCCCCCATGACAGAGCACACATACACCTGCACAACTACAGCTACATCAGCCGTCGTACATGGACACTCACCGTCAAGTGAAGTAGCGGGCGATGAGCTGCTGACGCACATTCACAGCTTCCTCCTCTCCACTGTCCTCTTCACTTGACCCGTCCTGGTCTGCAGGCTGGGGCCCTGGTTGATCTCCGTCATCCACAATTAGGGGGATCTGCTTGCAAATAGCCAGATTGTGCAGCATGCAGCAAGCCACTACTATCTGGCACACCTCCTGTGGGGAGTACGCCAGTGCGCCCCCGGTGCGGTCCAGGCATCTGAACCTGGACTTCAGGAGGCCAAAGGTCCACTCAACCACACGTCTGGTCCTCCCATGTGCCTCATTGTAACGGACATCAGCTGGGCTCAGAGGATGTCGTAATGGGCTGAGCAGCCAGGGCCCATTCGGGTAAGCAGAGTCACCTGGGTGTGAGGGACACAGAGAATCGTTGCTATTCCAACTGGACACAAAACAGCATCGCACAGCCAGCACGCTACACTACTCCACATACTCACCAACAATCCAGCCACAGTCATGTTGCAGATTGGTCATCAGTCGTGGTAGGATGCTGTTGCGCATGATGTGCGCGTCATGTGCCGATCCTGGAAATTTCGCACACATGTGTGATATTACCATGTCCGCAAGGCACACCACTTGCACATTCAGGGACTGTGTGTGCTTCCTGTTGCGGTAGAGGTGCTCAGTGGCCTGTGGTGCAACAAGGCCAACATGGGTGCAATCTATTGCACCAACGACGTGGGGGATCCGTCACAGGGCATAGAAATCACCCTTCACTGCCGCCAATTCACGAGCCCTGGGGAATCTGATGTACCTGTTCCTGTACAGCATCATAGCTGACAGTACATCCCTCAGCACCATGCTGAACATGGGCTGGGACATCCCACCTCCACTGCCCACTGTGTGTTGGAATGACCCAGTGGCGAAGAAATGCAGTGCAGCCATCACCTTAGCCGTGGGGTGAATGCTGTTGGATACACCCTGCGAGGACGGAGGTGGGGTTCCAACAAGGCACATAGGCGATGCAGGGTGGGTCGGTCCAGACGATATTTACGGATGACCTCCACATCCTCCATTTCTGACAGAAATTGGTAGGGGCGATGTATGTTTGGTCTCCGCCTAGGAAAGATGGAAGTGGACACATGTCAAAGCAACACGCCACATGGCAGTTTCACATACACATGACAAAAATGACTGACCAAGCAATTGAATCACAGAACAGCTGACAAGTAGGGACAGCACAGCCACAATACACTTACACAGGTCCCCTACCAATAGCAATGGGCAGTGACACACACCATTGCTATGAGCATGCACATGGGGAGTTAGGCCTTAACAACTTGTAAGGCATGCTGATGGAAACAGACTGCATAGTCGGTAAGCTGCAACACCACGGCAACATGACTAGCTGCTGTGCATCACACTGCTTCCGGGGCTGGGTGTGTAGGGCACTCACCAACAACGCCATGGACACAGGCTGAGCGGCCAAAAAAAGTGGGACCAGTGGCACGAGGGGATATGAGACAGTCTTTGATGTCCCTACTGCACCCTATGTACAGCACTGTACGGATCACACATCCAGAAACATTGACAGGTGTACACATTGACAGCTCCATGCCAACACTGCTGTGTGATTGCACATACACATCACAAGTGACACGTAACATTGCACGTGCCACGTGGCAGATATACATGGTGAAAGATGGCATGTGTGTGCATATGCATATCCCATGCTCCCATGCCAATGTGTACATGATGATATGCCAACAGACATGTGGAGGCTGCCCACTGGCCGTCCCTGCCTATGCACACAGTATGTTCTGGCCCCGTCCATTGTGGACCTGCACCCACACACAAATCATGGCCACACCTGCAGATGCATTGCGCACATTAAACTGTGTGGTGCACATGGCACCAGCGGACTGTACCCGCCATGGGACAGACCCTTACGGCCAACTCCAATGACCCTCGCGGTTGCACCCTGCGTGTTCCACTATGGAGGTAAGCGTCCCGGGCCAGCTGGGTGCAGGCCATCGTCTGCAATTGAAGCTGGCAGACATGGTACACAAATTGCAGCAGCTTGGACCCACTGAAACTGCCCCAGGGGGCTATGTGAGTGTGTGAGTGAGACCGGCATTACCACAGCTACCTGGGACTGCAGCCTGGCACCCCTCAACAACACCTGCTGCTGCCACCTCTCCACCTACACGTGAATGACTCTGAGGATATGTCCAGGTCCACTCACCAGCGAGGAGCTGGAGATCCTGGATTCCGAGCTCCACGCACACTGCACATGGCTATTCCTTGTGTAAGTTGTGTGTGAGAGACAACTGCAGTGTGTGTGGGAGTGCATGTGGGGGACACACATGTCGTTGATCCGCAGCACTATGAGTCAGAGCCTGTGGTGATCAGACATGCACTGCTCACCATGCTGACTGCAGGTGGCAGTGGTATGTGAGCTCTCGGGCGCTTTGACATGTCTGTCCCTCCCGAGTGGTGGTACATGGCAACTACATGTCAGACATCCAGTGACACAGACAATTGGCAATGCAGGTCTCAGTGCACTTGTTGCTCGTGTGAATGTCAGGCTGGGGCCATGCTGCCCTTCTCAGTTCCAGCAGGCCTGGCCTGCACATTGACTGCACAATGCCAGTAGGTGACAACACAGAATGACTAGTGGGTTACATGTGTCACCTGTTCAGCACTCTCCGGATGAGCGCAAACTCAGCCCTGTACATTGGTCACACCATGCCTCGTGAAAGGGATGTGTGTGTGAGATAGTGCCACTGAATGTGACCACCGTTGCGGGGTGGGCCATGCGCAGGCCGAGTACGTTGGTTGTTGCGCAGTTTTGGTCACAGTGGGTACACCAACACAGATGTGTTGCCTTGTGATCTGTTGCTAGGTCCGCCTGACAATGGACAGTAGTTGTGGGCAGACTACACATTGGTCGATGTGCTGTCTATATGCATGTGCCTTCACACCAGGCACAGCTGCCCCTGCACATATGACCCCTGCTGCCGTCAGTGCTGGGTCTGTTGAGCTGATGCGCCATCTGTGCGTGGGGCAGACAGCTCTCCTCACTTCCGTCAATGCCCATGACATCACTTTGCCGCAGGTGACATGGATCATGGTGGGCCCACATGTACGCATGGGTGGACTACACAAGACTGTCCAATGGTTATCACCCCCAGTCAGTGCTTCGAATGGGAAGGATGTGGTGCTGGTACTCATTTTAATGTGTAGAGTGGGCGGGGCTAGGTGCGGGGCTACATGCAAGACATGGAAAGTTCATCGGCTTATCTACTAGTTGCAATACACACGAGACACGTCTTTTCATGTCCACATCACTGGAAGTCAGACAGTCATATTTTACCCTGTCCTCATGGCCTCCCCTCGCTCACAGAAATATGCGTTTGCACCTGGGAAGCCAGCGCATGCACAAGCAGCTCCAAGCTCGCCCCAGAGAGGCCAAGGAGTGTATGTGTGGGTCCAGTTGAACAAGTGGTCTGTCTCACGGCATAATAAGTGGCAGGACGCCGTCCACCTGCGTGGTGCCCCGACTCGACACCCGGGCAACATTGACAATGCATGACAGGCTCCGCAGTCCGGATACACCACCTGCAACACACAGAGGCTGTAGCTGCCCTAGCGGCCCAGGCCGCGTCCAACTGGTGCTCATGGACCCACACATTCACTCTTTGGCCTCTCTGGGGCGAGCTTGGAGCTGCTTATGCACGCGTTGGCTTCTCTGTTGCAATGGCATGTAACGTGTGTGGGGATATAGGCAATGAGTGAGATGGTGCGAGCCACCTTCCGTGACGTCACTCCTGCTCGTGATGTGTGCGTCCCCCCACTACTTCCATTAGACTTGCGCCATACTACTAATTGAGGATGTGTTGCCTGTGTGATGTGTCCAGGAGGAGCGCGCCATGACATCTCACCCACCATGCTCCACTGCCATCCCGTGCCCTGGATTGCCTGTGCAGGTGGACAATGTTGGGGATACACCTGGTCGACAGGGGATGTGAGTGCCTTGGCAAGGGCCTGGCGGACGCACAGCAGTATCCAGCATGTCCACGGAGGGTGGGCTGACGTCTACACCTGATGCAGCATTGATCGTGTGCCCGCCTGTTGTGCACACACGAGTTCACATTCATCCCCAGACAGGTGGTCTTTACAAATTCCCAGGAGAGCAGCAATGTACTGTTCCGAAATCCTCCCAACACAGCGTGTTTCAACATTACATGTGCGCACCTACCCGTCACACCCACCCACCTGAGCCAAGCGTAACTCCCGCTTCACATGACACATGTGTGTCATCCACAGTTGTGCTACTCTCTCAGGGCCGGACCTGCAACTGTCCCGTAGCACACACACAGCACCGATTCGTACTGGCATCCTGTTAGATTGGTGGGCACACTAACCCATCTCCTTCTGAGACAGTGGTGGCTGTGATGGATATTGTGACTGGGCACCTGGCTTACTTGCCTGGTAGGTCGCTCCCCCACCACACAGCTCCGCCTGTGCTGTCCGCCCGCTGCTGCTGCTGGTAAGCTCGCCCCTCTGCTTGTGGCCTCGGTGCCCGTTTTCCTTCTGTTTCCCTCGCTGCCCCCACCTCCCTTGTGTCCATTTTGCCTTCTGTTTCCCTCGCTGCCCCCACTGTACTGTGCCCGTTTTTTCCTCTGTTCCCTCGCTGCCCCCACCTCCCTTGTGTCCATTTTGCCTTCTGTGTCCCTCGCTGCCCCCACTGTACTGTGCCCGTTTTTCCTCTGTTCCCTCGCTGCCCCCACCTCCCTTGTGTCCATTTTGCCTTCTGTGCCCCTCGCTGCCCCCAATGTACTGTGCCCGTTTTTTTCCTCTGTTCCCTCGCTGCCCCCACCTCCCTTGTGTCCATTTTGCCTTCTGTGCCCCTCGCTGCCTCTCTCCATTCCCGCCGCTGCGTCCCTGCGGCCCCGCCCCCTGACTGCCCATTCGCTGCCCCTGCCTCCCGCCTCCCAGTTGCTCCTCCCTCCCACCTCCCCATATATGGCGGCCGCTGCGCGTGAGGAGAGCGACCCTTGACCTTGCCAGGTAGGTCGCTCCCCCACCACACAGCTCCGCCTGTGCTGTCCGCCCGCTGCTGCTGCTGGTAAGCTCGCCCCTCTGCTTGTGGCCTCGGTGCCCGTTTTCCTTCTGTTTCCCTCGCTGCCCCCACCTCCCTTGTGTCCATTTTGCCTTCTGTTTCCCTCGCTGCCCCCACTGTACTGTGCCCGTTTTTCCTCTGTTCCCTCGCTGCCCCCACCTCCCTTGTGTCCATTTTGCCTTCTGTGCCCCTCGCTGCCCCCACTGTACTGTGCCCGTTTTTCCTCTGTTCCCTCGCTGCCCCCACCTCCCTTGTGTCCATTTTGCCTTCTGTTTCCCTCGCTGCCCCCACTGTACTGTGCCCGTTTTTCCTCTGTTCCCTCGCTGCCCCCACCTCCCTTGTGTCCATTTTGCCTTCTGTTTCCCTCGCTGCCCCCACTGTACTGTGCCCGTTTTTTCCTCTGTTCCCTCGCTGCCCCCACCTCCCTTGTGTCCATTTTGCCTTCTGTGCCCCTCGCTGCCTCTCTCCATTCCCGCCGCTGCGTCCCTGCGGCTCCGCCCCCTGACTGCCCATTCGCTGCCCCTGCCTCCCGCCTCCCAGCTGCTCCTCCCTCCCACCTCCCCATATATGGCGGCCGCTGCGCGTGAGGAGAGCGACCCTTGACCTTGCCAGGTAGGTCGCTCCCCCACCACACAGCTCCGCCTGTGCTGTCCGCCCGCTGCTGCTGCTGGTAAGCGCGCCCCTCTGCTTGTGGCCTCGGTGCCCGTTTTCCTTCTGTTTCCTCGCTGCCCCCACCTCCCTTGTGTCCATTTTGCCTTCTGTTTCCCTCGCTGCCCCCACTGTACTGTGCCCGTTTTTTCCTCTGCTCCCTCGCTGCCCCCACCTCCCTTGTGTCCATTTTGCCTTCTGTGCCCCTCGCTGCCCCCACTGTACTGTGCCCATTTTTTCCTCTGTTCCCTCGCTGACCCCACCTCCCTTGTGTCCATTTTGCCTTCTGTTTCCCTCGCTGCCCCCACTGTACTGTGCCCGTTTTTTCCTCTGTTCCCTCGCTGCCCCCACCTCCCTTGTGTCCATTTTGCCTTCTGTTTCCCTCGCTGCCCCCACTGTACTGTGCCCGTTTTTTCCTCTGTTCCCTCACTGCCCCCACCTCCCTTGTGTCCATTTTGCCTTCTGTGCCCCTCGCTGTCTCTCTCCATTCCCGCCGCTGCATCCCCTGCGGCCCCGCCCCCCTGACTGCCCATTCGCTGCCCCTGCCTCCCGCCTCCCAGCTGCTCCTCCCTCCCACCTCCCCATATATGGCGGCCGCTGCGTGGTGAGGAGAGCGACCCTTGACCTTGCCAGGTAGGTCGCTCCCCCACCACACAGCTCCGCCTGTGCTGTCCGCCCGCTGCTGCTGCTGGTAAGCTAGCCCCTCTGCTTGTGGCCTCGGTGCCCGTTTTCCTTCTGTTTCCCTCGCTGCCCCCACCTCCCTTGTGTCCATTTTGCCTTCTGTTTCCCTCGCTGCCCCCACTGTACTGTGCCCGTTTTTTCCTCTGTTCCCTCGCTGCCCCCACCTCCCTTGTGTCCATTTTGCCTTCTGTTTCCCTCGCTGCCCCCACTGTACTTTGCCCCTTTTTTCCTCTGTTCCCTCGCTGCCCCCACCTCCCTTGTGTCCATTTTGCCTTCTGTGCCCCTCGCTGCCTCTCTCCATTCCCGCCGCTGCGTCCCCTGCGGCCCCGCCCCCCTGACTGCCCATTCGCTGCCCCTGCCTCCCGCCTCCCAGCTGCTCCTCCCTCCCACCTCCCCATTTATGGCGGCCGCTGTGCGGCCGCGCAGCGGACGCGCCGCTGGCGCACCGAAGGCGCGCCTAAGGCAAGCCCGTCTGCGCCCGTCCGCACCTGGACCGCGCCCAGCGCCAGAACCCCTGGGCCGCGCGCCCCCCGCTCCAGCCTCGAGGACCGACGCCGATACGATGCCACCACACTCCACGCTCTCAACCCCGGACGGACGCACAACTGCTTCAAGGCCGCCCCGAAACGCACCCATGGTCTCTTCACCTGCTGGAACTGCAGCTACACCAGCCTCAGAGCCACCGAGGCGCCCGCCAAGAAGGACCTCAACCACCTCCGGTGCATCCTACTGAACACCCGCTCCGCACGCAAACACGCCGTCGAGCTCTGGGACCTGCTCGACACATCATCACCAGACGTCGCCTTCCTGACAGAGACCTGGATGAACGACTCCTCCGCCCCCGACATCGCCATAGCCATCCCAGACGGCTATAAGATCACCCGCAGAGACCGCGTCAACGCAGTAGGAGGAGGAATCGCCATCGTCCACAAGAACACCATCAGGGTCTCGACCAGCACCGACGACACTCTCAGCACCGCCGAACACATGCACTTCCAGATCCACACGGACCCCAACACCACCCTTAGAGGCACCCTTGTCTACAGACCCCCTGGGCCCCGACCCCAGTTCAGCGACTCCATCGCCGACTTCATCAGCACGCACGCCCTGACCTCTACCGACTACATCCTCCTCGGAGACCTGAACTTTCACCTGGAGAACAACAACGACAGCAACTCCACCACCCTGATCGACAACCTCGCCAACCTCGGGCTGAGCCAGCTCGTCACAACACCGACCCATTCCGCCGGCCACACGCTTGACCCCATCTTCTCCTCAAGCTCCCACGTCTCCTTCAGCCACACCACGGAACTCCTCTGGACCGACCACCGCTGCATCCATTTCACCTTCCAGAAACCCACCACACACCACCGCACCCAACAGATCCCATGCCGCTGCTGGAGCAAAGTCACCGAAGACCAACTTCGGGCAACCCTCGCTCTCAGCCCTCCCTCCGACCCATCCAACACCAACGACGCTGCCTGCAACCTCAGACGATGGATGGACGACTGTGCCAACACCCTCGCCCCGCTGAAAAAACTCACCTACAGTGACACCACCAAAAGAGCCAGCTGGTTCACCTCGGAACTCCTAGCTTCCAAGCGTACCTGCCGGAAACTAGAGAAGAAATGGCACAGTGATAAGACACCGGACAGCCACGCAGCCCACAAAGACGCCATCCGTAACCACCACCACCTCATCAAGTCCGCCAAGAGAATCTCCTTCAAAGACCGCCTCGACAACAACGCACACAACAGCAAGGAGCTTTTCAACATCATGAAGGAACTCTCCAACCCCAGCTCCAACACCAACGACATCCCGCCGTCGCAACCCCTGTGCGATTCCCTCGCCACCTTCTTCCACCGCAAGATCGCCGACATCCACGACAGCTTCAACACCCAGACAGCCCCAACTAAGATCGATGCACCAGACCCGCCGCACACCATTGACCACGACCCCCTGCCAGCCTGGGCCAGCGTGAACATCGAGGACACCATCAAGACCATCAGCACAATACACTCCGGCTCCCCGTCAGACCCTTTCCCGCACCACATCTTCAACAAAGCCAGCAGCTCCATCGCACCCCACCTGTGCAACGTCATCAATCTCTCCTTCGAGACCGGGACCTTCCCAGAGAGCTGGAAACACGCAGAGATCAACGCCCTACTCAAAAAACCCAAGGCGGACCCGAGAGACCTCAAGAACTTCCGGCCCATCTCCCTGCATCCGTTCCCAGCCAAGGTCATCGAGAAGATCGTCAACAAACAGCTAACCCGATACCTCAAAGAAAACAGCATCCTGGACCCATCCCAATCGGGGTTCCGCAGCAACCACAGCACTGAGACTGCCCTCATCGCCGCCACCGACGACATCAGGATCCTGCTGGACAACGGTGAGACCGCAGCCCTCATCCTGCTGGACCTCTCCGCCGCCTTCGACACTGTCTGCCACCGCACTCTACGCGCACGCCTCCATGACGCAGGGATCCAAGACAAGGCCCTGGAATGGGCCACCTCCTTCCTCGCCGGCAGAACCCAGAGAGTCCGCCTCCCACCATTCCGATCCGAAGCCTCCGAGATCATCTGCGGCGTACCCCAGGGATCGTCCCTCAGCCCAACACTGTTCAACATCTACATGGCCCCGCTCGCACGCATCGCCAGACAGCACGACCTCAACATAATCTCCTACGCCGACGATACTCAACTGATCCTCTCCTCACCAAGGACCCCCTTGCCGCCAAATCCAACCTCCATGAAGGAATGAAGGCCGTCGCCGATTGGATGAAGATCAGCCGACTAAAACTGAACACGGAGAAGACAGAGGTCCTCATCCTCGGCTCCAACCCCTCAGCCTGGGACGACTCCTGGTGGCCAACGACGCTGGGAGCAGCCCCGACACCCACCGACCACGCACGCAACCTGGGAGTCATCCTCGACTCAACGCTCTCCATGGCCAAGCAAGTCAACGCAGTCTCATCCTCCTGCTTCAACACCCTCCGCATGCTTCGCAAGATCTACAGGTGGATCCCGACAGACACAAGAAGAACAGTCACCCAGGCCCTCGTCAGTAGCAGACTTGACTATGGGAACGCCCTCTACGCGGGAGCCCCGGCCAAGCTCATCAAGCGACTGCAACGCATACAAAACGCCTCCGCACGCCTGATCCTCGATGTACCACGCCACAGCCACATCACCCCCCACCTGAGGAACCTGCACTGGCTCCCCGTCGACAGGAGAATCTCCTTCAAACTCCTCATCCACGCACACAAGGCACTCCACAAGACTGGCCCAGCCTACCTCAACAGACGACTCCTCTTCTACGTCCCCAACCGCCAACTCCGCTCCGCCGACCTCTCCCTCGCCACCGTCCCTCGCATTCGAAGAACTACCACCGGTGGCAGATCCTTCTCCCACCTCGCCGCCAAGACCTGGAACACCCTTCCACTAAGCCTACGACAGACCCAAGACCTGCTGACCTTCAGGAGGCTACTCAAGACCTGGTTGTTCGACCAGTAGCAGCACCCCCTCCACCCCCTTTTTTTCCCTAGCGCCTTGAGACCCTCGCGGGTAAGTAGTGCGCTTTACAAATTCTGTGATTGTTTGATTGATTGATTGATTTGGGAGGTGGTGGTGTGTGGTGTGTGATTGTGGTAGCGTTGGTGTGTATGTGTGTGTTGTGTCCCTGTCGACTGCACACATATGTCACCCCGGGACATGGTGGATGTTTGTTACCATGCTGAGGTCTTTGAATATGATGTGATGGGTGTGTTGTATGTTGCACAGTATGCGGTGTGTGGGTGTGTCCTTGCAGTTCAGGCTGACTCCTACTTGTTATGGTTCAGACGTTGTGTGTGTGCAGGGTGAGTGACTGTCAAGATTGTGTCTAGTCCAATTGTGCATGTCAGCATTTCAGCAGTTCTTGCTCACTGTGCAGTGCTGCCCACCCACTCTGATGTCGTGTGTGTGTTCTGTCAGGCATTGCTGTGGCATGCTTTAGCGTGGCTCCCACTTTTTGTTGCTGAGTGTGTGGTCAGACTGTGTGGGTCATTGTAAACATGTGTAGGACTGTGCTTTGTAGTGAGCAGGCCGTCAGTGTTAATGTGATGATCCTTCGGGCGACTTCAGAGTGTGACAAGTCCTGCTCCACGAGCTGTGGTATTTCCCTGTGGCCACTGTTGCGGCTACTCATTTGCGTTGACATCCAATGACAGTGGACTACATGGTCATCTCACGACTGCCGTGTACTTCACACACTCTCATCCTCTCTCATTCATACTTGTGAAATGAATCAGCAGAGACACATTTTTGCTTCAAGCCATGTATTGGGACTTATGTCCTCTGTGATGCAGTATAGTGGACACTACTGGCAGCGAAATGCATGTGGAGGATATACTCAGCATGATTACACATAGCATAGGGTGTAGGGGTACATGTCATTAGTTGTTGACTGTGGAATGTGTGCTTCAGAGTTACAACTGCTTAGCCGTTGCTGTGCTAATGTACATTTGCTAATTACTGTGGAGCTGCTAACTTTGACACAGACAGTATACATTTCGCCTACCAGACCGCTTGACATCATGGGCACAGTACATCTCAGTTCCATGTTACAGGTTTGCTGCTATGGTTACTCATACACACGTGCGTGGAGGTGACATCAGGGCATGGGCTTACGTGCATGCAACGGCGTCCCACTTGTTGTTGCAATGTGGTGGCTACTGGACATGACACAGTCACTGGGGTCATGTTATTGAGGGATGCATTTGTTGTCCATGCAAAGGTCCTGGCACGGAAGTTCAGAGGGAGGTGAGGTGACAGCTCTCACATACTACAGCCGAACGATTACTGTCCACTGACCGGTGCATATGTTGATGGGCGCAGGATACATATTATGGCATAGTTGTACGTGCAGTTATGTCCATGTGGTTGCCATGCACATTTCCCATGCCTCTGCCTCCCCCTGTTCATGCAGAGTTACTGGATGTGATGAGGTAAAGAGTGCATGTCCCGAAAATATCAGATGTCATGGCACTGTAGTTGATGGTGTGGTGTTCGTTGCAGGTTGTGTGGTATAGTTGTTGTACTGGTAACTGCTCAGTCCGTGCAGATGCCAAGCATGGGTACGGTGTGGGACATCATTGTTCAATTGGGGGTGTTGCGTCGGGCCCGACGAATTGACAGGTTGTCAGGTATGCGATACCTTCCAGCAGGGCTTCCATGGCATTGGTGGTGAACATGGATGCCATCCAATGTAGCGGATGGTGGCTGTCAAGGTGTTGGTCGTAAGTTGTCCCTTGTAGGAGCATGATGGGACATGTTGGATGACGTTCGATGAAACTGTGATCCAGAATCCGTCGTGTGGAGGCACAGTGGTCCCATTGCAGTGTGGGTCCGATTGCAGCCACATACGCCATGCCCCCATAGGCTGAACAGACCCTGTCGTGGACGTCCAGGGGGTTGAACAGTTGTACCAGGTCCGCCATTGGACATGCAGGGTTGGAGAGACATAAATCCACAGGATAGTGGAAAGGACACCTCCGACAGTAGAAGACGGGGATGACGCAGCTGAACAATGAGATGCGGTAAGTTAGTCGGTAACTTACGTTCAGCAAGGCCAGATTTTCCCCAATATCTGTATCAGGTAATGTTTGTACAGCTTCATCTGTCCGGCGTAGTTGGGTAGGTGTGGTGCAAGTGCCATTTTGCTGAAGGGCGATGTGATGGCGTGCTCCGGCAGTCTGCAGTGTGCAACCTCCGACGTTGCTGGGAATTCTGTTGTTGTCGTAGGGAGGCAGGGCTTGGGTTATAGTGGCTTGTGCGAAGGACACGGGCCCTCATCCCACATGCTTCTATGAATGGTCAAGGTCAGTGGTGTCTGACTCCTTCCCGATAACTTGCATGTGAACCACATGGGGGAGTGGTATCATTTCTTTTTTCCCTTCGGAATGTTCTTTCGTGTTATGCGCTATCTGCCCAGTGGACGGTTCCCTCTGCATGCCTGTGTTGGGCTTTTTCTGGTATCATGAATGTGTTGTCCTGCTTGGATAGTTGAGCTGTGGTTTCGGTGTGGGTATGGAAGGCCAATCAGTGCTATCTCCTCTCCCGTGTGTGGGTGGCACGCTGCGTTTCCGCTATACATTGGGCCTTGTGTGTGGGTGTTGTAATTAGGACCACCTGTTGTCGGTCCCCCGGGATCTTTGATGTTACGTATTGCATGTCTTGGTATTGGGTGCAGGGTGGTATCGGTGTTTCTGTGTGGTACTGGCGTACCTTTTTCCGACGGGGTCCATATTCTACTGGCTGATGTTGCCGCCGCTGTGTGCTTCGCCTTGTTTTGCACACAGGGGTGTGTCCTAATTTGGCGTGACATCACTGACATGTTCGGGTCAGTTGTGTGACGTCAGGTTGGCAACAGTGAATTGACGGTTGGCGACATGGCTGTGGCAGGACTGTCACATGACATGTGCGTTCTGGGTGGGGCTGGTGTGTGTGGTGTTTGGTTGTGACCCCGTTGGCCTATGTGTTGTGCGCATGTGTGGCTGCGTCGTCGCCACTGCACTGCGGGGCCGTGACGGGGACGTTAGTTCCTGGTCCCAGGTGGTGTGTCCCCGGTTGTTGCGAGTTGTTACAATTTGCCCGGTGTGACATTTGTGGGTGCAGTGGTGGATGTGTCGCGTCCACGCAGGGGTGTCTGGGGGGCCATGTACAGTTTTACCGCACTTGCACTGCGTGAGGTGTTTGCGTGCCCTTGTTGTGTGTCTGCCTACCTGCGTCTCTCGCGGTGCGTTGACTCCTAGGTTCTGCATCAGGTAGAGCATGGGGAGGGCCTGCAGTGCTGGATTCATGCTCGGGGGTCCGCCTCTTTGGTATCCGTACTGTGCGCTCGGGTTTCCGCCTTGCTTTCACGTGCGGTGTCTCTTAGCCGGGGGAGCTGTTTGGTTGTGGCATCGTAATTTGTACGCCGGGCGGTACGTGATTTCGTCGGGCGGTGTGTCTCCATTGGGCGGCGCCGCTACATGTACGGGCGCACTTTGATGGCGGACGGCGTCGCTGGCTTACGGGCGGTGTTTGGCTGTCTTTTCACATCCTAATTGGGCGGGCATGTGGGCTGCGGCGGGCGGACGGCAACTCTTGTTTTTTGCATCCGCCAGCACGGCGGTGGTGCTTCCGCCCGCCATCCTAATGGGCCCCTATATTCTTTAATTACATAAAAAACGCACAATTGTTTTATATATTTTAAAATACTCTGCAGCTTTTCCCCTATAAATTCAACATCCCACTCCTAAACCTTTTTCTTGCTTTCAAAATTTTTATATATAATTTTTTATATTAACATAAACAAATACATAGTAATAATTAAGGGGACCTATTACGATGGCGGGCGGACTTTGTGGGGTAAACGGGACCGACCGCCAGAGGTGCGGTGGTCCCGCTAGGCCAATTAGGATGCACCCACCACACTGGCGGGCGCATTCTTGCCATTAACATTGCGGCGGGCGGTGCTGTAAACAGCACCCGCCGCAATGTTAAAGGTGCATGTAGTGCATTGCAATGCACAACGTGACAGGCGCTGCGCGGTGCCTGCCACCTTGTGTATGGCAATGAAGGGGGGTACCACAGGTACCCCCCAGTGCAGCCACCCAACGCCCACCACCCCGGGGTGCCCCAACGGGCCCCCGAAGCCAATCTCCGCATGCCTTTCCATGGCGGAGTCTCCGCCATGGAAATGCATGCACACCGCACGCATCATAATATGGATGGCGGTGCCTGCAAGGCACCGCCACCATATTGTGTGCCTTTTCCGCCCGGCCGGCAATCCGACCGGCGGAAAAGCGGCGGACGGTCTTTCCGTCCGCCGCGGTGCCCCTCGCCATACTAATATGGCGGGGGGTGACACAGGGACATTTGGCGGGCGGATCGCCACCGCCGGGCCGGCGATGACCACCGCCGGCCCGGCGGTGGAGATCCGCCCGTTATCCTAATGGGCCCCTTAATTTTTAAATGCTCACCATCCTTTTCCCTTATAAACATAACATCCCACTCATACATTTTTTTCTTTTTTTTCAAAATGTCTATATTTTGTTAAATTACCATAGAAAAATACACAATAATAATAAATGTTTAAAATACTCCCCAACCTTATCCCCTATAAACCCAACATTCGGCTCCTAAAATTATATAACTCAACAAAATAAATAACATTCTAACTAAATAAATTACTAAAAAAAACAAAAAATAACTAAAACATTTACAAACGTTTACTATGAATAAAAACACATATATAAAAAATTGCATTATTATACACACAATTTGTCACCAAAAATAATATTATGTACAACCATGTTAATTACATCGATATTAACTACATCGATATTAAATACAACACCTATAATAGATATGTTTGACAAGATATTTATTTGTCTCGATATTCTTAACACAATATTTATGTTCCACAATATTCTTTTTATATATTTTGTCCGAATACCATGTAATCTACAGTCTTGCTTCTATGTCACTAGTGTTATTTTCATTTGATTCACTGACTCTAATTATTCTCAGTAAATTTGCAAGCTCACGTTTAGGATTATCCTTCTATTCCCTCCAGACCTTGTTCTGAGAGGTGGCCATTTTTGCATATTCAAGCTAGATGCCGAGGATTCTCACAAGGAGACTGTGACAATGAACTGTTCTCCTTTCCCTTAGCCACTTGGATGCTATCCCAAGTGCAAGTCCAAGTGACTTTACCGGCTCTTGCTTGTACATCTTCCGAAGGCCTTTATCTCATCATAGCACTTAGACTGGCTGACAAGCATGAGCTCGAGTGTTTGCACCAGGTCTTTGTACCCCAGTCCGCGATCCACATACTTTCAGTACTTTAATTATGAACTTTGCAGTGCACCACGTAGTGTCCCAGGGTGGATTTGGATTCATGGCTACACCCGCTTGGTGAGTGGTTAATTAAGTTAATACATATTGCAAAATGCTAGATGTCATTATAAATGTACAGAAATGCTCCTTCTTACTCTAATATATTGACAGCTCGTTCTAACTCTGAAAGTAAGTTCCTGCTTATTTTTATCCTGCCAGGTGCCACGTATCTTGTTCACCTTATTTAGGTGCGTCCTAGATAATATCCATGTCCTCGTTTCAAACGCCTTATGCAAAAATCACTTTAAACCATCTCATATTTGATTAACAGGTAGTAACTGGGCCATGGAACTCATAGTGTGACTTTTGAAACTGACTGGTTAATACCCTCACAGCATGTCTAGCACTGCTCCAATAAACCATATAATACACACACACACTTATATATATATAAAACAAAGGGGGTGATTACGATGGCGGACGGACTTAAGTCCGTCCGCCATTGTCCCGGGGAATGGGACCGCCTGCCTATATGGCGGCGGTCCCACACCTCAAATTACAATGAGGCCGCCACCACGGCAGCCGCAAAAGGCAGTTTCAACATTGCGGCAGGTGCTGCTGGCTGCAGCACCCGCCGCATTGTAAAAAATGCAGGTTTTGCTTTTCCCTGCACTACTTGGCAGGCACCACGCGGTGCCTGCCAAATGGTGCAGGGAAAGTGCAAAACGAAAGTGCCCCTGCACAGGGGGAGCCTGCAACGGGCCCCCAAAGTCCAACCCCCGCCAGCCTTTCCATGACGGGGGAACCGCAATGGAAAGGCTGGCAGGGATGCAGCATCCTAATGTGGTGGACGGTGCCCGCTAGGCACCGCCACCATTCTAGGGATGCGGGGCAGGTCCAACAGGCAATCTTAACGATTGCCTCTGTCGGACACGTGGTGGACAGGCTGTCTGCCCGCAAGCACACCGCCCGCTATCCATATCTGGCGGGTGGGGAATGGCCTTATGATGGCAGGTTCACCGCCATCGTAATCAGGCTCAAAGTATTCATTCATTTGCACTTAGGTGTCCCTGCCAAATTCAAACGGGTTTGAGACACTGTCGACCCTATTGCACACAATCTCAATTGGCTTAAATAAGCTGCCACCATCAGGGACCACAGTTGTGTGTTAAAAGAAACACATATTCAAAAGTCTTTGTCTATGCATTGCACTATTAATGTTTCAGTTCTATGTACTCTCTCACTGGACACACGGCACTAATGTCTTTTTGTTTGTCTAGTCAAAATTGTAAATAATTCATGTGCCATTTTTTGAACAACTGCTGTTGGTTCCTGTTCGAATTTTACGCATAATAAAACCACTTATGAGGATAGATTATAATTATGTCATTTACATTAAGTGCATACATTGACTTTTTTCTCGGCCAAAGAAAGAATTGAATAGAATGACTTCCAGGTGAACCATTGTTCTGTATGTATGATATATGCTCAGGTTCCCATTGGCAAAAAGGCCGCTCTTGTTTTCCATAGAGTGATTAATGCCAGCATACTGGTTTTTGTGGATTTAGAATACTAAACAGACCTTTTTCTGGTTCAGGTCGAATGAGGTGCTTACCAATTCCTTTTGTGTAGATTTCCACTTGGATGCAAATCCCAGACCCTGGAGCTGATATGGACATCCAATGCACATTATGAATGCATGTGTGAATGGATCATGGCAAGACTCCGTGTTGTGGTGAGAGTATGGTTACTGAGACCAGCTGCCTTTATTTTAAGGTGGTCCTGGTTTGACATGACACAAGCTGCAGGATGGGATACTGCTTCCCCAGAAAGTGGAAGTGCATTGCATACTTTCCTGGAGCTTAATGGAGGAGCCCCATAATTGAAGTGTGGGAGGGTGGAAACAGGGCTACCCTCCCTCAGAAATTATGAGTACCTCCTAGCAGGAAATGTCTCAGAGTTCCATCCTGAGCACTGTCATTTGGGTGAACAGTGGGTCAGTCAGCAGTTTATGTTGTTAAGACTAAAGATGTTTTTAGGCACGGCCTGCACTTTTGACTTTCCCTGAGTACCGCTTGAGAGAGGATGATGACAGACAGATGCAGAGCTTTCACACTTCAATGTGCTCATATGCTGGGCTACTCCTGCTAGGGCCGAGCATCATAACTACTTGCTGAATGAGCTATTATCTTGCATGAAGGCTGTGCCTGCACAGCAGCTAGAAAATAATGGGGCATATTAGCAAGACCGGCGATAAAATTATCTTGCTAATATGCGTTATAGAATTTCAATAGAAGCCCAGGTTAGATGTCCTGCACATCTAACCTGGGCTTCTATTGGAATTCTATAACGCATATTAGCAAGCCCATTATCGCAGTTTTAGCGGCAGTTTCCTGCCACTAAAACGGCGATAATTTTATCGCCGGTCTTGCTAATATGCCCCAAAATTTGAAAAGGAACCACCCCAAACTGGTTCTGGACTTTAGACAATGGGTCAACGTTCTCTGTCTGCAAAACCGGTATAAAGGTGAGAAAGATACACCTCACTTTGTTCCATTTCTAAGTTCTTACTGACCAAGGAAGAGAGTACTCCTCAGTTTTCCAAGTCTGATGTCAGTCTGGTAGACAGTCTCCTAGAGGTGAGAGGACATCATCTGAAGTCAGTCTGTGCATTTGCTGGACAGCAGAGTCTGACTCACTCCTAGAAGCCTCCCTGCTCAGAGATGGAAGAAGATTGCCTGACCCTATAGGAAGAGATGCTGTCCAGGGGGGAAGACCAGCACTGTTCCTGGTGTGCGGAGCATCTAGAGGAGCCGACTTGCAATTAATGGTGTGGCTAGCACCAACACGAACAGTGAAGATTCACACAGCCTCACCGTTGCAGACTGCATGAAGCAACATTGAACCACTGATTGGCAGTGTGCCATTGGGTACCCTGGTAGTGATCTGTGGGACCTGTCCTGCTGCTGCCCTGACATTCTGGGGCCGATTCCGATCCTGGTCGGAAACCGTTCCGTCCGACACGTTCCTGGAGCGATTTCCGACCGATTCGTGCCCCTTGGCAACAAGCGAGCGAGTACGATGCAGCCGCATGCTGACGGACTCGGTTCGGTCGGACTCCCATTGAAGTCAATGGGAGCCGGACGTACGACGCGTACATGGGCTCCCATTGACTGAATGGGTACGTTGCGCAAAAGGGTGCCCCCTGTAGTGGGTACGCGTTGGTGCCATCCGTACCATACATGCATGTATAGGGGGACCCTTGGGTCCCCCCTGTGTCCGACTCGTAAGGCTACGGGTGAAGGGGGGTCCAGCACGGACCCCCGAAGTCCGCTTCCCAGAGCGTTTACGTGTCGGAGGCTCCGACTCGATCCGGCTGTCCGGATCGTGCATCGTACTGGCTCGGTCGTAAAACGTCTCCATTGCGCGGTATGAATCGAGTGCGAACGAGTCGTACAGAGCGGTTCGGACCCGGAAATGATTTGGTCGGTGATTTCACGTTCATTCGCATCGTACTTGGGCGTCCGGACCTCTGTACGACTCGGTCGGAAACAAAGCCTCCGACTCGGATCCGGTAAAGCCGAATCCGATTCGGAGGCCTTCCGACCGAAATCGGAATCGACCCCTCTGTGTGTAAAGATGTCTGCACCGTCCTAACCGAGAAACCCCCCCAACAGTTTGGAGGCCACAACTGCCAAAGGCGGGTGACAGCTGCTATGGCCTGCCATAAAGTTTCCTTCAGTAGTGAGATCCAAACGGCGAGGTGTCATCATGAGACTGTGCCCACTGACTGACACAATGCTCATGTGACCGCAAAAGGTGCACCTCAACAATCACAGTGCTTAGCATTGTTCTCATGTACAGGTAAACACTTGTAGAGAGACTGAAAGCCTAAATTCCTTATTATGACTTTGGCAGTCTTGGAGCAGGGCCGCCACTCTGCCACCCCACTCTGAGACTACCAAAGCCATTAAAGACCGCCCACCAGAGTACAACTTATTTTTACTCAGGCAAGTGGTTCTTTGGCGGTCCCACTGCAGTGCCTTTGCAAAAGGCACCACAATGAGTGTGTCAAAGGCTGTTCCTGCAGGGCATGGACTGCATGCCCTGCAGGAACACTGTACCGCTGATACGGCAGTACACGGGACTGCCAAACTCTCAATAAGGCCCTTAGTGACTGCCTTCATAAGCCAATTAGTGAACTCGCACCTGTGCAAATTCTCGCCAATGAGGTAAGTCACTAAAGTAGTGTGGAGACTGCAACCACTGTGCTGCAACACTGTACTGAAGCAGGACCTGTAGGAAATGTGCTAGGAACCTGTGGTTGGTAATGGGAACTATAGGAATTGGTTAGAGACACATAGTATGTTTCTACATCCCTGTAGCCGAAAACTCATTAATGTGTCTTGTATTGTGTCTTGCTGTGCTATTAAAATATCTTTCATTTTACTAAGACCAGCACTGTTCTGGACTGTATGTTAATGTGACTGTTGTTTGACTGCTGGGTTCTGAGTCTCTGGTTGATTGAGGGGGGTGAAAACCCTACTCAAGCAACAACCACACTCCTTGTCAGGGTGGACCACAAAAGTCACTAAATTATCCTGTGTTTCAAAAACAGTCAGTCTTAACTTAGAGGCAATGTGTATTGTATTTATGCAGCACATAAACAGTAATTACGCAAATACACAGCACAAGGAAAATCCCAAACCAATTTAGAAACATAGAGTAAATTGTAATAAATAAAAGATACCAAATACAACAAAAATCTAATTAGCAGAACCTGAGATATTGATTTTCAAAGTTTTTGGTAAGTATAGTGCCTAAAAGCACAAAAAGCACCACTCGCAGTCATTTGGCCGGGCTACACTAGGAGGGAAAAAGTCACAAGTTTAGGTCGACAGGGAAGGAGCGCGGGCCATATACAGGGATCAGGCTAGTCCCGCTTAAAAAGTTAACTTCTCAATGTCCGTGAAGAGCAGACCTGCATCGATGATGGTCGTCACTGTAGCGTGAAAATCCAGTTGGGCATCATGGACGGTGGTTAATGGAGCTTCACATTGGTGGTCCCTGCGGGCTGTTTTTGCTGACGCGCAAAGTGCAGATCTCGCATTGCCGGTCGTCCCTGGCAGTCACTGTAGCATGAAGAGTCGTGATCACTGGAGTTTTGCTTTGGTGGTCATTGCAGGTGGCAGAGTCATGGTGCAAATGGGCCCATTCACGGTTGCAAAGAGTCCAAGACTTCAAGATTTCACCTTTACTTTCTGCACTGTGATGCCAGTCAAGAGTCCCAGACCTGGGGAGGCACTTCTTGGGGATCAGGAACTCACTCTAGTAAAGGCCAGCAGAGCTCAGACAGGTCCAGTGCAGCAGGTCAGCTGGGAGGTTGCAGGGAGGCCACTGGAGCTTGTTGTGTCTCTGTAGCTCAGAACAGCAGATCAGCCGACTGACCTTTAGAGTCACTCAGATAAGCTGTTGTGAAGGGAAATGAAATGAAATGAAATGAAATTTGTACTTGTAAAGCGCACTTATACCCCCAAAGAGGTGTCCTGGCGCTGTACGCATACCGCTGTGGAACCCTTCCTGGCTTTTCCCTGTGAAATGTCCACTCCTGGGCACCCCCAGGGTGAAGCCAGGCATCCCAGCGCTGTTGGGGCTGTTGTGGAGATTAAGCAAGCTATTGCCCAGAGTTGCAGAGTGGGACCCATGATTAGAATAGGCACCGAGGCGAGAATTATCAGGTCCGAGGAAATTGAACCCTGGTCCCGGGCCAGATCTCTGCATCAGGGTCTGCCGCTCTAACCATTGAGCCACACTTCTCCACCTGGAACAGGTCCAGACTTTCTTCTCATTTGATCAGGTACAGTCTTCAAGCAGCAGGACAGTCCTCTGGGGGACAAGGCAGGCCTCAAGCAGCAGGGCAGTCCTCTAGGGAACAAGGCAGCCTCAAGGGGCAGGGTAGTGCTCTGAGGAACAAGAGAGCCCTTTCTCTTGCAATGTTGGCAGGTCCAGCAGTGTACTGAAGAGTGGCTCAGCAGGTCCAATATTTACACCTGGTGCCAGCCTTTGTGGGAGAATTCCTTATACTACCCCCACATCTGGTACTGGAAAGTACTTCTACTTCCCTGTCAAGGCTCTAAGACATCTGGGGTGACAAAAGACTAGTGTCAGGTTGCTTTGTGTGTGCTGTAGGGAAGCCCTTTGAAGAGTAAATGGACAGGGACTGCCCAGCTATCCTTTCAGGATAACCCATCTTGCCAACACCTAGTCCCCTTTTGTCTTACTGTCTGGGAGGAATACAAAAAGCTGAACTGCAGAGCCATTCACAGTCATGTGACCCAGGATACTCGCAGAACGCAAAAATGGTTAAGACAAGAAAATGCTGACTTTCAGAAAAGTGACATTTTCAGAATTGTGATTTGAAATCTGACTTTACCATTGAAGAGGATTTTAAATTAAAATCCATTTGAGCCTAAACAGCATATCTCTACTTGCTCCCAATCAAAAGTTAGCATTTATTAAATTTAAAAGATAACCCAAAGTTTTCCAAAGGGAGATATAGGCTTTACAGTAGTGAAAAACCAATTGAGAAGCTTTTCACTACCTGGACATGTAAAACTAAAATCCACATGTCCTACCTTTTAAATTCAATGCACTCTGCCTTATGAGCCTTTAGGGCATACTCAAGAGGTGGCCTACATGTATTAAAAGGGAGGTTTAGGTCTGGCAAAAGGTTTTTTTGCCCGGTCTAAAATGGCAGTTTAAAAAATGCACCACAGTGCAGTGGCAGGCCGGACACATGTTTTAAGAGACTACTTTAATAGGTGGCACAATGAGTGCTGGAGGCCCACTAGTAGCATTTAATTTGTAGGCACTGGGTACATGTAGCACCATTTACTAGGGACTTACAAGTGAATTATGTGTGCCAATTAGGTGTAAGCCACTTTTAGCATGGTTTAGGGGGATCACTGACAGAATATCGAGTACCAGAATATCGAGTTACAAAAATATCGGGACATAAATATTGTTGTCAAAAATATCGACCTCCTATCTTCATAATGGTAAGTACAAAAATATAGAAAAAAATATTGTTGTTAAAAATATCAAAATACAAAATATCGTTTTTTTATATGTATAAAAAATAATGTAAAATAAATTAAATAATACATTTAACTTAAAAAAAATATTTACATTTATTTGTAAATTTTAACAATTATAAGTAATAAATCTATTTAAAAAATAAATTAAACATACATATATAAAATGTAATATATATATATATATTAACTTAAAAATAATTAATAAATAATAATTTTTATTAATTATAAAATGTTACAAATATATTAAAAATTATAAATACATATATATATATATATATACACATGCACCTGTAATATAAAAATTATTTAAAAGAAATTATATTATAAATTAAAATATTTAATATTTTTTAAACCTACATTTTACACTACATTGAGTGCAACTGTAGGAAAAATGTTGGATAGTGTAGGGGAAAAAATTACAATTCCCACTCTAGCGAGTGCAACAGTAGGGATAGTGTTGGACAGCGGAGAGGAATAATTTACTAGTCCCACTCCAATGAGTGCAACAGTAGGGTAAGTGTTGGATAGCGGAGGGGAATAATTTACTATTCCCACTCCAATGAGTATAACAGTAGGGAAAGTGTTGGATAGCGGAGGGGAAAAAATTACTATTCCCACTCCAGCAAGTGCAACAGTAGGGAAAGTGTTGGATAGCGGAGGGGAATAATTTACTATTCCCACTTCAGCATGTGCAACAGTAGGGAAAGTGTTGGCCAGCGAACGGGTAAAAATTACTATTCACACTCCAGTGAGTGCAACAGTAGGGAAAGTGTTCGATAGCAAAGAGGAATAATTTACTATTCCCACTCCAACGAGTGCAACAATAGGGAAAGTGTTGGATACCGGAGGGGATAAAATTACTATTCCCACTCCTGTGTGGTGCAACAGTAGGGAAAGTGTTGGATAGCGTTGGGGTAAAATTACTATTCCCACTCCAATGAGAGCAACAGTAGGGAAAGTGTTGGGTAGCGGAGGGGAATAATTTACTATTCCCACTCCAACGAGTGCAACAGTAGGGAAAGTGTTGGATAGCGGAGGGGATGAAATTACTATTCCCACTCCTGTGAGTGCAACAGTAGGGAAAGTGTTGGATAGCGGAGGGGTAAAAATTACTATTCCCACTCCAGCAAATGCAACAGTAGGGAAAGTGTTGGATAGCGGAGGGGAATAATTTACTATTCCCACTCCAACAAGTGCCACAGTAGGGAAAGTGTTGGATAGCGGAGGGGATAAAATTACTATTCCCACTCCTTTGAGTGCAACAGTAGTGAAAGTGTTGGATAGCGGAGGGGCAAAAATTACTATTTCCACTCCAGTGAGTGCAACAGTAGGGAAAGTGTTGGATAGCGGAGGGGAATAATTTACTATTCCCACTCCAGCAAGTGCAACAGTAGGGAAAGTGTTGGATAGCGGAGGTATAAAACTTTCTATTCCCACTCCAGCGAGTGCAACAGTAGGGAAAGTGTTGGACAGCAAAGGGGTAAAAATTACTATTCCCACTCCAGTGAGTGCAACAGTAGGGAAAGTGTTGGTTAGCGGAGGGGAATAATTTACTATTCCCACTCCAACAAGTGCAACAGTAGTGAAAGTGTTGGATAGCGGAGGGGTAAAAATTACTATTCCCACTCCAGTGAGTGCAACAGTAGGGAAAGTGTTGGATATCGGAGGGGAATAATTTACTATTCCCACTCCAACGAGTGCAACAGTAGGGAAAGTGTTGGATAGCGGAGGGGATAAAATTACTATTCCCACTCCTGTGAGTGCAACAGTAGGGAAAGTGTTGGATAGCGGTGGGGTAAAAATTACTATTTCCACTCCAATGAGAGCAACAGTAGGGAAAGTGTTGGGTAGCGGAGGGGAATAATTTACTATTCCCACTCCAACGAGTGCAACAGTAGGGAAAGTGTTGGATAGCGGAGGGGATAAAATTACTATTCCCACTCTTGTGAGTGCAACAGTAGGGAAAGTGTTGGATAGCGGAGGGGTAAAAATTACTATTCCCACTCCAGCAAATGCAACAGTAGGGAAAGTGTTGGATAGCGGAGGGGAATAATTTACTATTCCCACTCCAACAAGTGCCACAGTAGGGAAAGTGTTGGATAGCGGAGGGGATAAAATTACTATTCCCACTCCTTTGAGTGCAACAGTAGTGAAAGTGTTGGATAGCGGAGGGGTAAAAATTACTATTCCCACTCCAGTGAGTGCAACAGTAGGGAAAGTGTTGGATAGCGGAGGGGAATAATTTACTATTCCCACTCCAGCAAGTGCAACAGTAGGGAAAGTGTTGGATAGCGGAGGTATAAAACTTTCTGTTCCCACTCCAGCGAGTGCAACAGTAGGGAAAGTGTTGGACAGTGAAGGGGTAAAATTACTATTCCCACTCCAGCGAATGCAACAGTAGGGAAAGTGTTGGATAGCAGAGGGGAATAATTTACTATTCCCACTCCAACAAGTGCAACTTAACAAACAAATAAATATTTTGGAATAGAAATTAAATTTAATCAAAAAAAATATTTATTACATAAATGTAATCTTTTTTTCCTACCCTATAACACCACACAATTTACAACACACATCTAAATTAAAAAAGTGTACCTCCATAATTAACACAATTAATTATCAATTAAACAATTATTACTAATTAAAAAACACATTTAAAAAGGGTAAAAAGGTATGTACTAAGCAATCGTTACAGCTACAGAACCTAAATCCCGAAACAAAATAAAAATAAACTTTCCAAAAATATTTATCAATTAATAAATGAATATTAATGATCAAGTAATGATTAATTAATTTAAACTAAATTACTTTTCACCCTCTACCCCAATAAACACCAAAACACACACCTAAAAATATTTACACAATTTCCATAACTAATTTTACATTAATAAATTAATATCAATTAACAACAAATCATTAATTAATTTAAAAAAATTACTTCCCACCATTTAGCACTATAAACCCCACGACTCACACATCAAAATAATTACACAATTGCCATATTAGAATTTTAATTAATTAATTAGCATTAATTAACAAATAATTAATTAATTATAAATAAATTGTCTCCCACCATATTTCCCTATAAATGCCACCACCAATTTCTTAAAACGTGACACAATTAACATAATTAATTAATTAATTAATAACAATTAACAAGCAAAATATAAATAATTATTAATAAATTAATTCACACAATTAACACTATAAAATAAAATAAAATAAATATTATATAAAAGATATGAATAAATATATTAAAATTAAATTACTTCCCACCCTACTCCCCTATCAACCCACAACCCGCTCCTAAAAAAATAACACAATTAAAATAATTTCCAATTCATTAACAATAATTCAAATCCAATTAATAAATAATTAATGTTAAATGAATTCCCACAATTAACAATATAAAATATTAAATAAATAAATATTATTTAATAAAAAATATCAATAATTTAATTATAATTAAATTACTTCTCACCCTATTCCCCTATAAACCCACAACCCGCCCCTAAAAAAATTACACAATTAACATATTTACCAATTAATTAATCAATAAAAATTAACAGCCAATTATTAATTAATTAATAATAAATTAATTCCCACAATTAACACTATAAAATCAAAATTAAATAAATACTAATAAATAAAAATTAATATTCAATTTATTATAATTAAATTACTTCTCACCCTATTCCCCTATAAACCCACAACCCACTACGGAACTAAAACGCAAAATTTAATTAAAATAAAATTAATAACGTCTAAAAATTTAACACATATATTAAAAAACAAATGCAATACTTAGACAAAAAAATAGAGCACATACATTTAAAATACATACTAAAATACATAACACTAACTACAAAAACGATATTTTTAACAACTATGGGGTCGATTCCGATCTCGGTCGGAGACGCACCCAACGCCATTCGGTCGGGAAAAAAGCCATGCGAATGCCTGTTTCCCGACTGATCCGCACATGAATCCGAACGAACAAGTACGATGCGCACAACAGCACAGATTCCGACCGAGTCGTACTCACCCAATCCAGGTCCTGATCCCCGACCGAGCCGGATCCGTAAACGCAGATACGAGTCGCCCGGAAGCCAAAAAGCAGCCCCGTCCGGCCGGACAAGTACGATGCGCTTCCCGTATGCGCCGAACCCGTCGCTACGCACGGCACGTCAAAGCATCCGGGAGAGGTGCACATAAGCTCTGATTCGCGCCACAACACGATCCACGGCTACGAGACGAACACGCCAGCGACGAGGACGAGGCGAAGCAATGACGAAGACGAACGAGACAAACCAACAATGAATCCCATCGTTCCGATCCTACCAATATTCTATATCTACTACCGGAACAGGCACGGACGCGTACGGCGCAGAAGGTAGGTCAAACACCAACCACAAACACAAACTACACGTACCCGACATATCACACACACACACAGGGATGCAGAAATTACTTACTCCAGAAACAGCAGCACCATAGGGGCGGGATGCCCATCACCAATGCCACATATACACATAGGGGCCCGGATGCCTGTCACTACTACCACCCTTACCCAGGGGGTGCCAGGTGCCTACCACTACTACCACCTCTACCCATGGGGGTGCCAGGTGCCTACCACTACTACCACCTCTACCCATGGGGGGCTGGATGCCTGTCACCATTACCACCTCCACCCAGGGGGGTGCCAGGTGCCTACCACTACTACCACCTCTACCCATGGGGGGCTGGATGCCTGTCACTACTACCACCTCTACCCATGGGGGGCTGGATGCCTGTCACTACTACCACCTCTACCCAGGGGGGTGCCAGGTGCCTACCACTACTGCCACCTCTACCCAGGGGGTGCCAGGTGCCTACCACTACTACCACCTCTACCCAGGTGGTGCCAGGTGCCTACCACTACTACCACCTCTACCCATGGGGGGCTGGATGCCTGTCACTACTACCACCTCTACCCATGGGGGGCTGGAGGCCTACCACAACTACCACCTCTACCCAGGGGTGCCAGGTGCCTACCACTACTACCACCTCTACCCATGGGGGGCTGGATGCCTGTCACCACTACCACCTCAACCCATGGGGGGCTGGATGCCTGTCACTACTACCACCTCTACCCAGGGGGTGCCAGGTGCCTACCACTACTGCCACCTCTACCCAGGGGGTGCCAGGTGCCTACCACTACTACCACCTCTACCCAGGGGTGCCAGGTGCCTACCACTACTGCCACCTCTACCCAGGGGGTGCCAGGTGCCTACCACTACTACCACCTCTACCCAGGGGTGCCAGGTGCCTACCACTACTACCACCTCTACCCATGGGGGTGCCAGGTGCCTACCACTACTACCACCTCTACCCATGGGGGGCTGGATGCCTGTCACTACTACCACCTCTACCCATGGGGGCTGGATGCCTGTCACTACTACCACCTCTACCCAGGGGGTGCCAGGTGCCTACCACTACTGCCACCTCTACCCAGGGGGTGCCAGGTGCCTACCACTACTGCCACCTCTACCCAGGGGTGCCAGGTGCCTACCACTACTACCACCTCTACCCAGGGGTGCCAGGTGCCTACCACTACTACCACCTCTACCCATGGGGGCTGGATGCCTGTCACTACTACCACCTCTACCCATGGGGGCTGGATGCCTACCACAACTACCACCTCTACCCAGGGGTGCCAGGGGCCTACCACTGCTACCACCTCTACCCATGGGGGCTGGATGCCTGTCACCACTACCACCTCTACCCATGGGGGGCTGGATGCCTGTCACTACTACCACCTCTACCCAGGGGTGCCAGGTGCCTACCACTACTGCCACCTCTACCCAGGGGTGCCAGGTGCCTACCACTACTACCACCTCTACCCAGGGGTGCCAGGTGCCTACCACTACTGCCACCTCTACCCAGGGGTGCCAGGTGCCTACCACTACTACCACCTCTACCAGGGGTGCCAGGTGCCTACCACTACTACCACCTCTACCCATGGGGGTGCCAGGTGCCTACCACTACTGCCACCTCTACCCATGGGGGGCTGGATGCCTGTCACTAGTACCACCCTCTACCCATGGGGGCTGGATGCCTGTCACTACTACCACCTCTACCCAGGGGGTGCCAGGTGCCTACCACTACTGCCACCTCTACCCAGGGGGTGCCAGGTGCCTACCACTACTACCACCTCTACCCAGGGGTGCCAGGTGCCTACCACTACTACCACCTCTACCCAGGGGTGCCAGGTGCCTACCACTACTACCACCTCTACCCAGGGGTGCCAGGTGCCTACCACTACTACCACCTCTACCCAGGGGGGGCTGGATGCCTACTACTAACACCCCCACTCACAGGATGGCAAATACATGCCACAAGAAGCACACACCAGCAGAAAGAATGCAACACAAAGACATCCCCCCCAACACCATGACAAGCGTGTGTAGACTGTGTCAAATGCCTACAACACTGAAAAGGACTGTGGACATACAATGTGACCCCCTATCACAAGTGCCACACATAAATGTGTGTGGCACCCACAATGCAAGCAGGCCATGACCATTGTGGCAATGGGGTCCAAACCCCCATCATCACAGTGCCCAAAATGTAAGTGTGGGGTCCATAGCTGAAGCACATATTGAACATTGTGGCAATGGGGTCCAAACCCCCATCATCACAGTGACCAAAATGTGAGTGTGGGGTCCATAGCTGAAGCATATATTGAACATTGTGGCAGTGGGGTCCAGACCCCCATCATCACAGTGACCAAAATGTGAGTGTTGACAAAGAATAAGCTGCAACTGCCAAACTGCATGGATTATTCCTGGTCACAGAACAACAAACACATCAGTGGCAAAGTAGTGCTTGTGTCCCATAGCAACATAGAATGGGGGAGGCAAACAGTGCAGTGCAAACAAGACATACCTTTGGCCATGTGCAGACAAACATCACCCATGGGGGCTGACACTGTCAACATTCATCAATGACTCAATGACAGAAGTGACCATCAGAATGCAGACCCACATATTTGCACCAATGGGCACACAAATTCAGATACCCAGTGAAGACTGTAGAAGGGAGGTGAACAGATACCATACCATGGCAGCAATGGGACACACACACAATGATCATTGTGCTGACTGATGACCTAGGAGTCCCAGGGACAGCAGGGCAAACACACCAAACAACATACAGCCAATGGCACACTAAAGATATGCCAATGCAGTGGTGCAGATGCACAAACACAAACAGGCAGACCCACACTGCACATCAAACACAACAGTTGAGGGGGGGTACCAGTGTCCCCAGGCAAACACACAACACATGAGGAGGCCTGAATACCAATTACACAGACATGCATACAGTGCCACACGAAGGTAACTCATGGATCCAAATCCCCTATGTGGGCAATCAGGCATTGTCAGATGAGAGGGAGCACAAATCACACATGTCACACAAGCATGTAGGAACAGCAACTGACACAGCAAGACACACAGACACCACAGCACCACACCCAGGGCCCCCACAATGTGGTGACCCTGGGCTGCATTACAATCCCACTGTGATGACAAAGCTAGATGTCGTTCACACTGTGAAACACAGTCATGTGTCCTGAGCAACAAACTACCATCACACCTACACAAGCACAAATCAACCAGCAAGGCCTGTCAGCCAAGGCCAACATGGAGGCAGGGGTCTAGCCGGGCAACAACTCTCATCTGCACACACTCAACACCACACACCTCGACCTCCAACAATGTGCAGCAGTGAAGCTCACATGCACTGGTGACATTGCACATTCACCCATGACAATCCCAGGGGTGGTGGGAACCAAGGTGCAGGAACACATCACACATGGCCACTCTACCAGACTCCTGAATGTCTGACACACTGCACACTACGCTGTACATGGACATGACGGCAATACCACACCAACCAATGGGATCCCAGCCACAGTCACACACCTATGAAGAAGCCAAGGTCACCCACAAAGAACACACATAGACAACTACCAACATTGCAGCCCTGAGGAGTGCCAGCAGTCACACACACAACGTGTCACAACCAATGAAAGCTAACACAAACCAGAAATCACATGACAGGTGTAAACAACAAGTGCAAAGGGGAATCCGGACTGTGACACATCAGCGTCTGCCCACAAACTCAGCCCTGACAGCAAACACACCTATGGGTGACACCCTGATGACCAGTAATGTGCCATGCACCCACATCACAGAGAACCCAGGGAGAAGACTTTGGGGGAACATAGCTCAACTCAGCAAGCATCACAAACAGGAACATCACTAGGGATCCCAGCATGCACAGCAACATGGAAGTGAACACACACACATGCTCATACAACACACACCTTGGGCGCACAAGATGTCACAGGAGTACACACTGCCATGAGGGGACTCCACTCCTGTGTGAGGAAAGCAGTGCCATATGTCGCATCAGTAGGGCTCCATCATGTCAGCAGAACACTTGGTCACACAGTCAACAATTAGCACCAAATGAAGGCTCCCGTCACATCAGCCTGGTCACGGGAATGTCAACGAAATCAACAGCACAGATCCAACACACATGTATAGCAAGTTGCACTGACAACACAGAAGAGTCCTTCCCCATTGATGCCCAAACCTGCATGTCCAGTGGAGATGGCCACACGGTCAGGGAACTAGACTAATTGAACAATGGCAAACACAACAGATGTGCATGGGTGGAACCCACAGATGTGACATTGCTAATGTAAGTAGGAAATCCCATTGCCAAATATTGAATACATGACACCCTCAGATGCTGCTAAAGACGACATGGATTCACCACAGGATAGGACACTGTCCCCTGGAACACATGGGTTCATGCACAGTAACACTTCATTTTCATGAGTCCAAAAATCACCATCACTGCAGCAAGGGCACGGTTAGCATCATCAACATCATGTACATCAGAAGCAAAACCACTAGAGAACAGAAAGTTGCTTTATTCAGCATGTGGGTTCAAAACTTGGAAGAACTGCAAGGTATCAACAAAGGCCAATGGCCAGTCCATCAAGGAAGTCTATACAGGGTGACAGTGGCAGATGTCACCCTACGCATGCCTGCACTGATCACAACCGGGGACAATCCCCTAGGAGGGGCATACGGGGGCAGGCCAGGCACCGCAGGGACAGGATCAGGGCTCACCAGGAGGAGGCAGGGAAGGGGTGGTGGGTGCTGGAGAGCCACTGACAACTGCAGTGGAGGTGTCTGACATGGTGTGTGCCGGCACAACTGGGGGCATGACTCAGATGTTGTGGGTGCCGGCACAACTGCAGTGGACCCTGCAGATGGAGTGGACAGGTCCGCCACTGCAGCGCCCAAGTCAGACAGGGTGATAGTGGACTCCACTGCAGTGCCCACCTCCAGGGGAGGAGAATGGGGATCAGGTAAGGTGGGCAGGACAGAGGGGAGGACACCCTCACCACATCAGTGGTACAGACAAACGCAGCGGGGTGTGGGGCAGGAAGAGCAAGTGGCAGGGGAGAAGGCCTGACCCTTCTGGGGATGGTGTATCTGTGGGTGGGGAACCTGGGGCAGGGTGTGGTGGGGGCACCTGTGGAGTGGGGGCCTGAGGGATGGAGGAAGGAGACTTGGTGCCTGAGCTGCAGGGCGGCGGCGGGGACTGGCTCTTCCGGGATTGGGGGACTTGCGGGTGGGGGCCTCAGTCGGTCTGCGCCTGGGGGATGGTGTCCGGGGGCCAGGGGCACTCCGCTCCGTGTGGGTGGGCTTCCTCTTCCCCCTGAATGCTGGATCAGCTGGGTCGGAGGGGAAGAGGCCAAGGTCACAGAGGAAGAGCCGCTGTGTGTTTGGGGTTGCAGGTGAGGCAAGAGAGGGGTCTTTGGAGGGAGAGGCAACTGAGGACTGTGCAGTGCTTGTGGATGCATGTGTTTGTGCCTGTGCCCCATCGCCTGTGAGTGTGGTTGCAGTCTCCTGACGGTGCGTGCGTATGCGTCTTGTTTGTGGCGTGTGTGTCCGTGTGCTGCATGTGTCTGTGTTGGTGTGTGCCTGTGCCACTGTGTGTGTGCTTGGGACGGGTAAGGTGCTGGGGAGTGTGGATGGGGCAGAGGCAGGAGGGGTGAGGGACTGTCGGAGGAGGGACACTGCTGCCTTCAGGGAGGAGTCCATGGACCTATTGCCCCTCTGTAGGTCAGACATGCCCGATGAGATGCCCTCCATGAATGACACCAGCTGAGTCAACAGACTGGTGTGTGCATGGAGGACACTCAGCATCGCTGTCTGTTCTACATGGAGCTGGCGGAGGAGGTACACAGACTCCTCACTCAGGGCAGCAGGGGACACAGGGGCAGGGGTGCGGTGCCTGGCCCGAAGGAGACACGCTCCCGAACATGGGAGCCTCCACGGACCTCGGGAATGGGAGCCAACGGGAGGGCGGTGGTGGTGGTGGTGGTGGCGGGGACAGCAACACTAGCTGGGGTGTGGTGGCTGCTGACACCTGCCTCCATAAGGGAGTCATCGTCCGAGTTGCTCTGGTCCTCAGCTGAGGTGGATGGTGCTGAGGACTCCTCGGTGTGGCTCCCCTCGCCCTCCGTGCCACTGGGTCCCTCCGACCACTCCTCGGCTGCTGACCCAGTCTGGCTCTGCGGCTCCTCCTGGTCCGTGGAGCTGTCCCCTCCTGTGGCCGTGGATGTATCTGCAATCAATAGGGAAACAGACAGACATCAGTCACCTGCACCGAACGCACACACCACAGTAAGTACAGCACATTACAGAGCAAGCCCTGGCATCCTTAGTTGAACATTGCTAAAACTGCACAAACAGAACAGGAGAAGTCAATTGTCAGTCTGATGGTCAACCATGGCACTCACATCCCACCTGGCCTTGCACCCATCTGTCTGGTGTCTGTGGGATGGCAATACCCCAGTGTGGACACATGCACCACCTACACAGTATTTTGACAGTGCAGAGAACCCGGTGAAGCATGTGGACATGCACACATCACAACTCTTGCCACTGAGTCAGTGCAGGTGTCCGGATGAAAGGGATGCCCAGAGTCAAATAGGAAATGCATGTGATGCATACCAGCGACAGACACCATGATGCACCCATGTCCTGATAGCCATTGCCACAATGGTGTGCATGTAGCACATGTCACTCCCCTGCAGGATCACTAATAGGAAGTCACATGCCATGGCACAGCCATGCCTGCTAAGTCATACATCACTGTCTCCAGTCACATGGGCAGGGCAGCCAGACAACAACACTCTGCACTGTGTCACAATAGTAGGTCATGGGGAATGCAAGTCCTGGAGCTGAACAAGTGCACATGTACATCCCCCACACACCACATCATCTGTACCCTCATCTGTCCAGGTCATACCCATTGTACATATGGGAGACCTGTAACACTACCCTCTGCACCTGAGCACATCACAATCTGCTGTGAATGGGAACCAGCTGCCTGAACCTCATATTCGCATACCCCAGTCTGCACGGTCAGGTGATCAAACACCTATGTGTCACACATGTATCATCTCCTATGGTCACATCTCCGGTGGCATGCGGAGCCCCAACCGAGGAACACCCCAGCAGACCTGACAACGAAGCCACAGCACACTGACACAGAGGCAGACACCTGAGGGGACAAATCACTGAGCAAAACGTGTCAGCTGATACACGGCAGTGGGAGTACAGAGTGTATTGTATGGCCTGGAGTAGGCATGACTGTCCTGTCCCACATGAATGAGGGATGAGCCCTGGACAGTAGGCAGCTGGCTAAGTATGTGTGACACACGTTATATACACACTCCTGGGGCACAAACATTGTTCCCACCCGCAGCATGGGTGTGTGCCAGATACCCCAGGCACATGTGGTGGATCAGCTCAGCAATTGGGCCACATATCAAAATGACATGCGGAACACATGTCAGAACACAGGCAATGTGTAAGCAATGGACCCACCCATGATGCCCACCACAGAGTCAGGGAAACAGATGCTGTCCCCCACCTTGAGTCAAGCAAACTGCAAGGACACAGTACCCAAGTGACACAATACCCTGACTGTAAGGGCCACACCTGGGTATCAGATGAGGAGTGGGCATTGCACAATAGAGGGACATGGGTCCTGGACCACAAGACTGATGTACTGTGGAAGTTTAACCAGGCCAGAGGAGGGCACATAGCATGGCAGACATAGTTCACAATGCAGACATGGACTCACCCCCTCCTTGCTGCTCTCTGGCCTTCAGCTGCCCATCCAGATCAGGGAAGACCACCGCCAGGATGCTCAGCATGTGGGGGTCAGGGTCCGGTGTCCGCCCCTCCTGCGAGGAGGCGACAGCTTCAGCTGGACCCGTGCGATCCTCCGGGTCCAGCCCCGAAGGTCCTGCCACCTCTTCTGGCAGTTGCGGATCCGGGCGCTTGTAGACCCCCACGGATCTCACTGCCCGGACGATGGTCAGCCATATCTTCTGCTTCTGGTGGGCATCAACCTGTGAGGATAACAAAGTGAGAATGCCATTACTACACATGCAACATATCCGTGCATTACACAGTTGGATATACATGTCTCAATCACAGGGGCACATGATGTACACAGGCAGTGCAACGATGGCTATGGACAGTATGCCAGCATTTACTACATGGTATCATTGCCTGGGAAGTAAAACCTAGTTTAAATGCACTGTCACTGCACTATACCTGTCCAGTGCATGTAACTACACACTATGGGGGTGACAACTACTCAGTGAGCCTGCTAGCCAGTGGCGTGCAGACTGTTAGCCTTGCTAGTCAGACAACATGCACATTTAGAAAGGCAGTGGACAGAACACTCACCTGCTCCCCTGCTTTCCCATACAGCTTGCTGTACTGTGGAAGGAGGCCATCCAGCAGGGCCTGGTTCTCCTCAGTGCTGAAGGCTGGGGCTCTCTCCACAGTACGTGCCATTGCAGGGTCCAGAGGGTGCAGATACAGCAGCAGTGTAGTGGCAGATGTCATCCTGGAGCATGTAGTGCAGGCAAGTGAGCTCTCAGGGGAACAGCCAGCATTATATGTGTGCTGCAGAGGCAGATACTGTCCCATGTGTCCAAAGTGATAGGTCCAAGTCGTTTGCATCATCTGAATCTGGCCAATCCATGGAATTGCACGACTTACACACGCCCCCAGCATCCTTCAAATGTTCAACTTCGTGACACCCATGAAATTGCAACATTGTTGTGGGTGACCAACTGAATTTACAGCATCAGACTCGTTCAAATTTTGAAAACGCGTCCGTTGCCAGGCCAGGCCATAGCCAATGGGTGCGCACCGATCGGACCATTGCTGTTGGACGCGTACATAGGATACAACGCGTACCCGCACACATTGAATGCAATGGGCCGGCCGGGCACACCGATCGGACCATTGCTGTTCAACGCATACATAGGATACAACGCGTACCCGCACACATTGAATGCAATGGGCCGGCCGGGCACACCAATCGGACCATTGCTGTTCAACGCGTACATGGGATACAACGCGTACCCGCACACATTGAATGCAATGGACCGGCGGGGCACACCGATCGGACCATTGCTGTTCAACGCGTACATAGGATACAACGCGTACCCGCACACATTGAATGCAATGGGCCGGCCGGGCACACCGATCGGACCATTGCTGTTCAACGCGTACATGGGATACAACGCGTACCCGCACACATTGAATGCAATGGGCCGGCCGGGCACACCGATCGGACCATTGCTGTTCAACGCGTACATAGGATACAACGCGTACCCGCACACATTGAATGCAATGGGCCGGCCGGGCACACCGATCGGACCATTGCTGTTCAACGCATACATAGGATACAACGCGTACCAGCGCACATTGAATGCAATGGCCAATGTGTGCGCACTGATCGGTCCATTGCTGTCTAAGGCGTATTGCCAATACAACGCGTACCAGCGCACATTGAATGCAATGGCCAATGTGTGCGCACTGATCGGTCCATTGCTGTCCAACGCATCCCTGTACAAGTCACTGGCATATGTCACCATGCCTGTCACAGGTGAACATATGCCAGCCACATATACTTCCCAGGCAGTGAGGGGCACACCTACAACACCACAGCCTGTCCAAACTGTATCCTAGGGCATGTAAGGCTGCATTACCTATTCCGTGTATGGGGGTGAACATGTTGTTCTGTGGATGTCACTTGGGGGCAGCCACCCCCAGGCTGTGCACGTGTTTATGGGGATAGAATCCTTGGTGTTTCATGTACATGACCACTGTGATGTGCAACTGTTCATATCTGTGCATGTGGCATGGTCACGGTTCACGGTGGTGTATGTGTATGTCATGTCACATACCCCCTGAGTCCCATGTGGGACGTTATGTTCAACCCAGGGTGACCCATTGGCACAATGTTGATGGTCCTCCACAGTCTGTGTGCATGTTGTGATTACAATGTCTCTGATTTCATGTGCACAATGGGAGGCAGTCTCCACATCCACGTTGTTTGTGCATGGACTTTGATGTTGTGCGTGTGTGTGTCACAGACGTCCATGTCTGTCCTGCCGAGGCAACACGGACCACTACCTGTGGGGCTCATGGTTGTTTTGCTGTGGTGTATACATGATACACCATGTCATGCCAGTGTCCATGTGGCAATACAGGGTCCCTGGGAATCTACCTGTCGTTGAGCTGTGATGCCTGGGGCGCATCAGTCCTCACATGTCACTGTGGCGTGTGTTTGTTATTTGGCAGCAGGAGATGGGTACTGGGACACGGCCTCATGGTATCCGATGGCATGACCTGGGACTTATTGATGCCACTTGTTGGACTGTGATGTTAGATATTGGCCATGTATGTGCCATACATATCCATACGGAACTGCACACATCATGTACTTGTGCCTCATTATGATGTATCATGTGATGTTGAGTGTGTTCAATGCCACATATGTGGGGTGACTGACAATCTTGCTTTCTTCACCTATGCACTGCAGGGCACCAGCTGTCCATAGACCATTCCCTGACCTGGCAACGATGGTGGAACGTGACAGCATCCGACGGTACCGCTTCACCAGGCAGCTGATTGAGGATTTGGCAGTGCGCTTGGCACCACATTTGCAACCTGGCCGTCCGTACCCTACAGCGCTGACCCCCAAGGTGAAGGTGATGGCAGCCCTACACTTCTTTGCCACTGGTACCTTTCAACACACTCTGGCGACTGCTGGTGGGATGTCACAGACCATGTTCAGCCGTGTGCTCCGGGATGTTTTGGAGGCTATGTTGATATACCTGAACCACTACATCTATTTCCCTAGACTCCAATGACTCACTGGCGTGAAGAGTGACTTCTATGCCCTGGGGAGGATGCCGCATGTCATTGGCTCCATTGATGGGACACATGTGGCGTTGGTACCACCACAGGCCCAAGAGCAGGCCTACCGTAGCCGCAAAACACTACCACTCGGTCAATGCACTGGTGGTCTGTCTTGCAGATATGAGCATCACACACGTGTGTGCCCGTTTCCCTGGTTCTGCACACGATGCGTACGTGATGAGGAGTAGTCGCATCCCGAGGATGATGGCACAGATGCGGAACCAGCGTGCCTGGCTTGTAGGTGTGTACTGACTTTGTACCATTGTGTGTGTTCTGCTATGTAGTGTTCCACCCTCTTTTCCAACTCTGCTAATGTGCAATTGTCTGTATGTAGGTGACTCCGGATACCCCAACATGCCGTGGTTGCTGACGCCCCTCAGGAACCCTGTGACACCAGCCCAGATACGCTACAATGAGGCACATGGTCGGACCAGGAGAGTGATTGAGCGGACATTTGGTCTCCTGAAGAGCCGCTTCCGCTGCCTCGACAAGACAGGAGGGTCCCTCCCATATGCCCCAGCAAAGGTGTGCAAGATTATCATCGTCTACTGCATGCTCCACAACCTGGCAGTGCGGAAGGAGTTGCCTCTCATCCTGGATGACGATGACCAACGTCCGCCACCTGTGGAGGATCCTGGCCTGGACCACGATGCCAGTGATGATGATGATGATGTTGAGGGTGATGTCCGCACACAGCTCATCACCAACTTCTTCAGCTGAATGTGAGTATCCAGAGATGGCATGTCAATGATGTGAGTTTGCATGATATGTGTTGGTGGTGCTCTGGTGCTGTTTGAGTGTGTCCATGGGCTACATGTCTGTATGCGTGTAGCGATGTGTCCTTGCAGGTAGTCTGTACTCCCCAACAGTGTTGACATGCTAACTTGGTTCTGGGTGGGTATCTTGTAACATGTATTGTGCATGAGTATTGCAGTTCTGTCCTGTTCTTCAGTACTTTTGACTGTGTGTCATTTCTGTCCTTCACAGGGTACTTTCAGAGTCGTTTGGTCAACTGTGATCCCCAACACCGTGATTCGACTTCCCGGGTGGTAGCTGTTGTGTCCCTACAGGTGATGTGCACCACACCCATGGACTTCCTTCCTTCTACACTTGTTGACTATGTGCCCGCTGCCAGGTGGGATTACCTTGCATCTGTGGTGGTTTCAACATGTTGCAAACGTGTAATAAACCTGTGCTTCACTTTGTGATGTGCGTTGTCTGTGGTCACACATCTGACTGACATTTGCTTACTGCACCAGTGGGCTAGTTAACACAGACTGTGAATAGGTGTTGGGTCTGTGCAATGCAACGTATTTCCTGGCAACACCAGTGTAGGCGATGAGTCAGATGTCCATGGTGTGTATGTGTTGTGTAGCCCTGGTGGTGTGCCTCCCCATATGTGTGAAGTCGCCATGACTCACATGCCGGTGTTGTACTTGCTGTAGCAGTTAGCATGCACAGTGTCATTTCCTTGATCATCATCGCAACTTCTGAGACAACATAGGAATCACAACAGAGGCAAGTATGGTGTATTAGTGAGTTTATTGACATACATGTGTGAGTATAGTGCACAGGTTGTTGGGTGCTGTACATTGTGATTGTGATCCAAAGTTCCTAGATAATTTGGAAGTCCTGGTAGCAGAAATGTCCAGAGTAAAGTCCACAGTAATCAGAGACATTGGTCCAACTTGAGCTCCCCATGTCATGTGGGAGTGTTGTGTTGCAGTCAACAGGGTGAACAGTTTGCGCACAAAGGTTATTCTCCAGAACAGGTTTTGGCTTCCTCGGGGTTGCACATGGCCATCGGCCTCTCACTTGCCCCTCCTCGGACGGCCCCTCTTCTTTGGGGGATCCTCAAGTGCAGGCTGCTGCGGTGCAGGGGACTCTCCGCCAGAGTCATCCTGCCTCCCTGTGGCAGTTGCAGTTGTTTCAGCACCAGATGTTGTGGGCACACAGGGAGGTGTTGACTGGTTGCTGCTCATCTGGCGGAGGCATTGTAATATGTCCCTATGCACCGCCGTCATCTCTTGCAGTGTGCCCCACTTGGACTCCACGCGGGACATGTGTGAGTCCAAGCGGGCATGATGGGCAGCCTGCTGCTGTTTAATGTCCCTGAGGAGCCCCACTACCTGGCTGAACTCTCCGGTGCTGGACTGGTACGCATCGGCTATGCGTGCCAGTTGTGGGTTATCATGCAGTCCAGACCCCTCTGTGAGCAGCGACCTATGTCTCCCACCCCTCCCACCACCCCTGGCGACACGTGCAGTACCTGAGGTGGCAGGCACAGGTGACCCTGGGCCACCTTGTGGGTTGTTGGTGGTGGTGGTGTCCATGGTCCCACGTTGGTCCAGGGTCCCTGTGCTGGCGGTGGTGCTGCTCCTTGGTCTGTCCGTGTCGGCAGGGGTGGTATGTGTGTTGACAGTCGTTGGAGGGGTGGGTGCAGGGGGTGCAGCTGGTGGTCCTGCTGGTGCTGCATGATGACTTGCTCCGGAGGTGCCAGGTAAGTCTTCGTCATCCGAGGAGGGCAGAGGCTGTTCCACACCAGTGAGCTCCGTATCCTCTTGAGCCTGGGACGAGGACTCCTCAGCATCTGCTGCTGTGTCCCCATCATCACCTGTTTTTGGGAGACACACACAATGTATGTTATGTTTCTGCAGGCATCAATGGTTGACACACCTGACAGTTGTGACTGTGCCTCTGGATGCGGGCCTGTACAATGCATTGTCCTAAGTTGTCACACTCAGGGGTTGATATTGGTGTAGCACATTGTCCTGCATTATTTGGGCATTTCTATGTGAATGTTGGGGTGTGTACATGGTCTGCATTGGTTGTATTTGGTTGTCATCCACTCCTCCTTCCCACCCAGCCAGATATCCCACCATGGACCGTGCTTCCATTGCAGGGAGTGCAAGTTGTCTTTCAGGATGTCAGTCAGTGGTGTCCTGCTGTTGGTTGTTGCACAGTTGCCAGCAGGGCCTTGTGCTCCCCACAGCAGTAGCCAGTGTCAGACATCTTGTCAGTTGTTTTCCACTCCCTGTGATGTGCGCATGGTTCAGGGTGGTGTTGATGGGACAGTTGTGGGGGTGACCAATATCTGTGCCTACCACTCCCATCATGCTATTGCCTCCACCCCACTTCCCAGCATGCCCATACTTACTTGCTTTTGGGTGGATTTCACTGTGTGTGAGTGTGAGAGCAATGGCAAGATGGCTGGCAGTGGTGTCCTGCTGTTGGTTGTTGCACAGTTGCCAGCAGGGCCTTGTGCTCCCCACAACAGAGCACTAGTGTCAGACATCTTTGATGGGGCTTTCCACTCTCTGTGGGGTGTGCATGCTTGAGTGTGAGCTTGCTGTGCCATGTGTGTGGGGGATGTTGAGCTGTGACTACCACTCCCATCATGCTATTGCCTCCACCCCACTTCCCAGCATGCCCATACTTACTTGCTTTTGGGTGGACTTCACTGTGTGTGAGTGTGAGAGCAATGGCAAGATGGCTGACAGTGGTGTCCTGCTGTTGGTTGGTGGCCAGTTCCCAGCAGGGCCTTGTGATCCCCACAACAGAGCACCAGTGTCAGACATCTTTGATGGGGCTTAGCACTCTCTGTGGGGTGTGCTTGCTTGAGTGTGAGCTTGCTGGGCCAGGTGGGTGGGGGATGTTGAGCTGTGACTACCACTCCCATCATGCTATTGCCTCCACCCCCCCTTCCCAGCATGCCCATGCTTCCTTCCCTTTGACTCTGCTTCCCTGTGGGGTTGTGTGCCTGTGCTGACAAGATGGCTGACAGTGTTATCCTGGGGTTAGTTTTGCTACAGGTCCCATGTGTGTCCCTGTGCTTCACTCAGCATGACCCAGGTTGTGGTTCTTTGTGGGATATTTGATTGGAGTGTGGGGCAATGCATTCTCCCAGGTGAGTTTTGTGGAGTTTGTGTTAGGGGTGTGTGAGAAACGCTGCTGGTAACTATGGTCAGGGCTGTGAGTCCTCCTTCCCACCCAGCCAGATATCCCACCATGGAACGTGCTTCCATTGCAGGGAGTGCAAGTTGTCTTTCAGGATGTCAGTCAGTGGTGTCCTGCTGTTGGTTGTTGCACAGTTGCCAGCAGGGCCTTGTGCTCCCCACAGCAGTAGCCAGTGTCAGCCATCTTGTAAGTTGTTTTCCACTCCCTGTGATGTGCGCATGGTTCAGGGTGGTGTTGATGGGACAGTTGTGGGGGTGAGCAATATCTGTGCCTACAACTCCCATCATGCTATTGGCTACACTGACTTGCCCAGCATACACATATTTCCTTTCTTTCAGTGGGCTTCACTGTGTGCTGGTATTGTAGTGGTGGCTACTTGTCTGGATGTGTTTGTCAGTTATATTTGTGCCACTGCCTAGCTGTAGTTGTAGTTGTGTTTGTACATGTGATGACACAGTTAAATGTCACTTTGTGATGGCATGTGTTGTGTTTCTCTGAGTGACATACACATTTTGGGATGATTCTGTTCTGGTTGCTGTGTATTTGCTAAGAGTGCATGGTTTGACTCTCCCCTTGACAGTGATGTGTGTGTGTAGTCGCAGAATATTGTGTACATTTGTTGTGTACTCACCAGGCTCTGGGATGTTTTCTAGTCCATAGACGCTCACTGGTGGTAGGATGGCCCGCACCTTCTCCTCCCAGGGCCTGAGGTATACTGGCTTGGCAGGAGGGCCACTGCCGGTGTATTGGCTCAAGATGTAGTCCTTCTTCAGCAGCTCCTTGACCCTCCTGCGCACGTCATACCACCTGTTCTGGATGTCTGTCTTTGTGCGCAAACATGGTGATTGTGCGTTCACCCTGTCGACGATCCTCTCCCACATCTTTGTTTTCTGTGACATGGGTGTCTGTTGGACCAGTGTACCAAAGAGCTGTGGGTCTACCCTGAGGATCTCATCTACCAGGACTTCCAATTCACTATCTAGGAACTTGTGATTCTTCTTTGGGGGCATGGTGATGGGTGGTGATGGTGAGTGATGTGTGTGTTGGTGTGCAGGTGAAGGTGTGTGAGTGTGTGTTTTGCTAGGTGTATGTGAGGTTTCTATTTGTTGTGGTGCTGATGGTGTGTGGCTTGTGTGATGGATGAGCTGTGGGTGTGTGGTTGCTGTCTGTTGAGTGCTGGCAGGTAATTTGAATTTGCAAAGGATCATGGTAGGGATTTGTGTCCTTTATATGGGTGGAGTTGTGGGTGTGTCTTTGTTCCCTGCCCCTCCCCCCAGTATTTATTGGCTTTGTAATTGCTTGTTTGGCCTTTTTTGTGTATTTTCCCTTTGTACTTTTCGTGCATGTAGGAGACGTTCTTGTGACCGAGTCGGACCCTGCAGTTGTCTGGTACGGGCTCGTCCGTTTCGTTCACGCTGTGTTTGTGCTGTTTTCTGTGCTGCGTACGCGTCGGTCGCGGTGTATTGGGTTGCTTCGGCTCGCAGTTTTGTATGCGTGTCGGTCGTACGGCTTGTCCTCCGTGCGACTCAGTCGTGTTTTCCACGCCTTGCATCGTACTTGGCGGGTGGGAGTCCGCGGGTACGTCTCGTTCGGTATTGTTCCGGGTGCGAGTCGGTCGGTTCGAATCGCGTGTTTTTCCGGCCGTATTGCTGTTTTCCGCGCGGCTCGGTCCTTCGGCTTGTGTTCCGTACGAGTCGGTCAGGTTTTGCTCGCTTCTCATCGTACTTGGCGGGTCGGGCTGCACCGGTACGTGTCGGTTGGAATTAATTCTGGCTCCGAGTCGGTCGGTACGTTTTCCGGCCGGAATCGGAATCAGCCCCTATATTTTTGCAAACGATATTAATGACTCCGATATTTTTGAAAATGATATTTCTTACCTTAAACTCAATATTCTTGACCACGATATTCTTGCAGTCAATATTTCTGTATCTCGATATTCTGCACTCGATATTAGTGCAAGTCGACATTTCCAACTCGATATTCTGACTCTTTACCGGTTTAGGGAGAGAGCACAAGTACTTTTGCAAAGATCAGCAGTGGTAAAGAATCCTAAAGCCAACAACGACAAATTTAGCAAACAGAATGAGTGCAGATAAAATGTTTGAGGGAATAACATGCCAAGGATGTCAGGTCTAATAGTGACCCTCACACTACCACCCCGAGAAGCCTTTGACTGCTCACCCTCGCTTTCCTAACAGTCAAGTGCAGAAAGGCAGAGCAGGATGAACCCCAGGACACTAGAGACAAACAGCCCAAGCCCCCACAGTCTTGGCCCAGAAGCCCTTGTCTACTCTGTGTGTCCCCCACAGCCCAAACAACCATACATATGTATAATTGAATTTGGGGGTTTGTTGCCTCGAGTGTTATACATTTGAAAAAACATAACCAGTTCAATCTCAAACAAAAAAATGGGGTAACTTTGCATATTTAAAATATTCCACTTTTAGGGGGCCGAATCCGATTCGGGCCGGAAAAAATACCGATCGACTCGGTACGGGATCATAGTCCGACCGACACGTACCGGCGTTGCCCGACCTGGGAAGTACGATGAAATGCATGTGAATCACGACCGACTCGTACGGAACTCAAGGCAAACGACCGACCCAGACGGAAACAAGCTATCCGGCCGGGAAATCACGCAAATCGAAGCGACCGACACGCACCAGGAATAAACCCGAACGAAACGTACCCGCGAACTCCGACCCGCGCAGTACGATGCAATGGGTGCAAAAGCAGACCGATTCGCACGGAGCCCAAGCCGTACGACCGACACGCATACAAAACCCAACCGAACAAACACAATACACCGCGACCGACGCGTACGCGGCATATGAAACTGAGCTGAAACACAGCGGGAACGACTCGGAGAGGCGCGCACGAGATAACTGCAACGTCCTACTCGGTCAGAAGAACGACTCCTACATGCACAATAATCACAAATGAAAAAATACAAAAAAAGAGGGCCAAACAAGCAATGACAAAGCCAATAAATACAGGGGGGGGTAAAAATGGAACAAGAACACACCCCCAACTCCACCTACATAAAGGCCACAAATCCCTACCATGATCCTTTGCAAATTCCACTGACCTGCCAGCACAGAACACCAGCAGACAGCAGACACACACACAGCTCATCCAACACAAAAGCCACACACCATTAGCACCTCAACAAATAGCACCCTCACACACACACACACACAGCAAGACCTACACACACACCCTCACCTGCACACACACACACATCAATCACCACCACCACCCATCACCATGCCCCTAAAGAAGAATCCAAAGACCCTAGATAGTGAATTGGAAGTCATGGTAGACGAGATCCTGAGGGTAGAGCCACAGTTGTTTGTCACATTGGTCCAACAGACCCCCATGGCACAGCAAACCAAGATGTGGGCGAGGATCGTCGACAGGGTGAACGCACAATCACCATGTTTGCGCACAAAGGAAGACATCCAGAACAGGTGGTATGATGTGCGCAGGAGGGTCAGGGACCTACTGAAGAAGGATTACCTACTGAGCCAGCACACCGGCAGTGGCCCTCCTGCCAAACCAGTATACCTCAGGCCCTGGGAGGAGAAGGTGCGGGCCATCCTACCACTAGTGAGCGTATATGGACTAACAAACATCCCAGAGCCTGGTGAGTACACAACTAATATACCCAATATTGTGTGCCAATACGCACACATCACTGTCAAGGGGACAGTCAAACCATGCACCCCTAGCAAATCAACAGCAACCAAAAGATAATCATCCCAAGAAGTGTATGTCAGTCAGATAAACACAATACATGCCATGTCATAGTGATATGTAACTGTGTCATGACATGTACAAACCCAATACCAAATAGAGCTAGGCAGTGGCACAAATCTAACTAACAAACACTGTTAGATATTTAGCCACCACTAGAACACCACCTCACAGGGAAGCTCACAGAAAGGAAGGAATCCTGTGTATGTTGGTGAAGTCAGTGTAGCCAAGAGCATGATGGGACTCGTAGTAACAGATAATGGGCAGCCTCACATTTGGACCATCAACACCACTCTGAACCATGCTCACAACACAGGGAGTGGAAAAGGACTGACAATATGGCTGACACTGGGTACTGCTGTGGGGAGCACAAGGCCCTGCTGGGAACTGGGCACCAATAAACAACAGGACCACACTGTCAGCCATCTTGCCATTGCTGTCACACTCACACACAGTGAAGTCCACTCAAAAGGAAGGAAGTATGGGCATGCTGGGAAGGGGGGTGTAGGCAATAGCATGATGGGAGTTGTAGTCACAGATATTGCTCACCCACACAATTGGCCCATCTACACCACTCTGAACCATGCTCACATCACAGGGAGTGGATAAGGACTGACAAGATAGCTGACACTGGGTACTGCTGTGGGGAGCACAAGGCCCTGCTGGGAACTGTGCACCAACAACCAGCAGAACACCACTGCCTGACATCCTGAAAGCCAACTTGCACTCCCTGCAGTGCAAGCACGTTGCATGGTGGGATATCTGGCTGGGTGGGAAGGAGGACTCACAGCACTGACCATAGTTACAAGCAGCTCTCCTCACACACCCCCTCAACACAAACTCCACATAACCCACCTGGGAGAATGCAATGCCTCACACACCAAGTGAAGATCCCACAAAGAACCACCACCCTGGGTAATGCTGTGTGAAGCACAGGGACACTCTTGGGACTTGTAGCCAAACAAACGCAAGGACAACACTGTCAGCCTTCCTGTCAGCACAGGCACACTACCCCATAGGGAAGCAGAGTCAAAAGGAAGGAAGTACGGGCATGCTGGGAAGGGGGGTGTAGGCAATAGCGTGATGGGAGTTGTAGTCACAGATATTGCTCACCCTCACAATTGGCCCATCAACACCACTCTGAACCATGCTCACATCACAGGGAGTGGATAAGGACTGACAAGATGGCTGAGACTGGGTACTGCTGTGGGGAACACAAGGCCCTGCTGGGAACTGTGCACCAACAAACAACAGGACCACACTGTCAGCCATCTTGCCATTGCTGTCACACTCACACACAGTGAAGTCCACTCAAAAGGAAGGAAGTATGGGCATGCTGGGAATGGGGTGTAGGCAATAGCATGATGGGAGTTGTAGTCACAGATATTGCTCACCCACACAATTGGCCCATCTACACCACTCTGAACCATGCTCACATCACAGGGAGTGGATAAGGACTGACAAGATGGCTGACACTGGATACTGCTGTGGGGAGCACAAGGCCCTGCTGGGAACTGTGCACCAACAAACAGCAGAACACCACTGCCTGACATCCTGAAAGCCAACTTGCACTCCCTGCAATGCAAGCACGTTGCATGGTGGGATATCTGGCTGGGTGGGAAGGAGGACTCACAGCACTGACCATAGTTACAAGCAGTTCTCCTCACACACCCCCTCAACACAAACTCCACATAACCCACCTGGGAGAATGCAATGCCTCACACACCAAATGAAGATCCCACAAAGAACCACCACCCTGGGTAATGCTGTGTGAAGCACAGGGACACTTTGGGACTTGTAGCCAAACAAACGCAAAGACAACACTGTCAGCCTTCCTGTCAGCACAGGCACACTACCCCACAGGGAAGCAGAGTCAAAAGGAAGGAAGTACGGGCATGCTGGGAAGGGGGGTTTAGGCAATAGCATGATGGGAGTTGTAGTCACAGATATTGCTCACCCTCACAATTGGCCCATCAACACCACTCTGAACCATGCTCACATCACAGGGAGTGGATAAGGACTGACAGGATGGCTGACACTGGGTACTGCTGTGGGGAGCACAAGGCCCTGCTGGGAACTGTGCACCAACATACAGCAGAACACCACTGAATGACATCCTGAGAGTCAACCTGAACCCACTGCAAGGGTGGCATGCTTCATGGTGGGATAACTGGGCTAGGTGGAGAAGGATGGCTGGATGTCCACCAAATACAACCAATGCTGGCCATGCGCACACCTCAACATTCACATTGAAATGCCCCAGGTATGCAGGACAATGTGCTACACCAATATCAACCTCTTACTGTGACAACTTAGGACAATGCAATGTACATGCCCGCATCCAGAGGTACAGTCACAACTGTCAGGTGTGTGAACCATTGATGCCTGTAGAAACATAACATACAATGTGTGTCTCATCCAAATACAGGTGATGATGATGGGGACACAGCAGCAGGCGAGGAGGAGTCCCTGTCCCAGGCTCCGGGGGACACTGAGCTCACTGGTGTGGAAGAGCCTCTGCCCTCCTCGGATGGCGAAGACCTACCTGGCACCTCCGGTGTGAGTCATCATGCAGCACCAGCAGGACCAACATCTGCACCCCTGCACCCACCCCTCCAACAACTGCCAACACACAGACCACCCCCGCTGACACGGACAGACCAAGGACCACCGATGATAACAGCACAGGGTCCCAGGCCCACCGTGGAGCAACGGACAACAACACCACTAACAACCCCCAAGGGGGCCTTGGGTCACCTGTGCGTGCCACCGCAGGTTCTGCACGTGTCACCAGGGGTGGTGGGAGGGGTGGTAGACATAGGTCGCTGCTTGCAGAGGGGTCTGGACTGCATGATGACCCACAACTGGCACGCATCGCTGATGCGTACCAGGATAGCACCGGAGAGGTCAGACAGGTAGTGGGGATCCTCAAGGACATACAACAGCAGCAGGCTGCCCATCATGCCCGCTTGGACTCACACATGTCCCGTGTGGAGACACACATGTCTCGCATGGAGTCCAAGTGGGACAAATTGCAAGAACTCACAGCGGTGCATAGGGACATATTGACATGCCTCCACCAGATTAGCACCAACATGGCCACACCTCCCTGTGTGCCCACAACATCTGGTGCTGCAACAACTGACACCGCCACAGGGAGGGAGCAGGACTCTGGCGGAGACTCCCCTGCACCGCCGCAGCCTGCACGTGAGGGTCCCCCCCAAAGAAGAGGGGTCGTCCGAGGAAGGAAAACTGAGAGGTTGATGGCCACGTACATCCCCCAGGAAGCCAACACCTGTTCCGGAAAATCTCCTTTGTGTGCAAACTTTTCACCCTGTCGAATGCAACACAACTCTCCCACATGACATGGGGAGTTCAAGTTGGACTAATGTATCATATGACTGTGGACTACACTCAGGACATTTCTGCTACCAAGACTTCCAACTCATCTGGGAACTTTGGATCACAATCCCAATGTACAGCACCCACCATCCTGTGCACTATACACACACACATTTCTGTAAATAAAATCACTAGTACACCATACTTGCCTCTGTTGTTATTCAAATGTGGATACTGTTATGGTGAAGATGATCTGCTAAATTACACTGTGTATGCTAACTGCTACAGCAAGTACAACACCGTCATGTGAGTCATGGTGACGTGACACATATGAGGGAGACACACCACTAGGGCAACACAACATAGAGACACCAGGGCCATCGGACTCATCGCCTACAGTGATGTTGCCAGGAAATACTGTGGAATGCACAGACACCACACCTATTCAGAGTCTGTGTCAACTAGCCCACAGGTGCAGTAAGCAAATGTCAGTCAGATGTGTGACCACAGACAACGCACATCCCAAAGTGAAGCACAGGTTTATTACACATTTGCAACATGTTGTTTCCACTACAAATGCAAGGTTTACCCACGTGGCAGTGGCCACACAGTCAACAAGTGCAGAAGATATGAAGTCCAGGGGTGTGTGGCACATCACCTGTAGGGAAACTACTGCTGCCACCCTGAAAGCTGAATCATGGTGTCGGGGGATCCAAGTTGACCAAAGTACTCAGTAAGCACCCTGTGAAGGACAGACATGACACACAGTTAAAACCACTGAAGAACAGGACAGAACTGCAATACTCATGCCCAATACATGTCACAAGACAAGTACACAAAACCAAGTTAGCATGTCAAAACTGTTGGGGAGTACATACTACCTGTAAGGACACATTGCTGCACGCATCCAGTCAAGTAGCACATGGCCACACTCAAACAGCACCAGAGCACCACCCACACATATCATGCAAACTCACATCATTCACATTACATCTCCCTGGATACTCACATTCAGCTGAAGAAGTTGGTGATGATCTGTGTGCGGACATCACCATCATCATCATCATCATCACTGGCATCGTGGTCCAGGCCAGGATCCTCCACAGGTGGCGGACGTTGGTCATCGTCATCCAGGATGAGAGGCAACTCCTTCCGCACTGCCAGGTTGTGTAGCATGCAGCAGACGATGACAATCTTGCACACCTTTGCTGGGGCATATGGGAGGGCCCCTCCTGTCTTGTCCAGGCAGCGGAAGCGGCTCTTCAGGAGACCAAATGTCCGCTCAATCACTCTCCTGCTCCGACCATGTGCCTCATTGTAGCGCATCTGGGCTGGTGTCACAGGGTTCCTGAGGGGTGTCAGCAACCACGGCATGTTGGGGTATCCGGAGTCACCTACGGACAGACAAGTGCACATTAGCTGAGTTGGAAAAGTGGGCGGTATACTACAGAGCAGAACACACACAATGGTACAAAGTCAGTACACACCGACAAGCCAGGCACGCTGGTTCTGCATCTGTGCCATCATCCTCGGGATGCGACTACTCCTCATCACGTAGGCATCGTGTGCTGAACCAGGGAAACGGGCACACACATGTGTGATGGTCATATTTGCATTGATTGCATTGATCGAATGGTAATGTTTCCGGTTCCGGTATGCCTGCTCATGTGCCTGTGGTGGTACCAAAGCCACATGTGTCCCATCAATGGAGCCAATGACATGTGGCATCCTCCCCAGGGCATAGAAGTCACTCTTGACCTCAGTGAATTGTTGACGTGTAGGGAAATAGATGTACTGGTTCAGGCATCTCAACATTGCCTCCAAAACATCGCGTAGCACACGGCTGAACATAGTCTGTGACATCCCACCGGCAGTCGCCACAGTGTGTTGAAAGGTACCGGTGGCAAAGAAGTGTAGGGCTGCCATTACCTTCACCTTGGGGGTCAGCGCCGTAGGGTATGGCCAGCCAGGTTGCAAATGTGGTGCCAAGCGCACTGCCAAATCCTCAATCAGCTGCCTGGTGAAGCGGTACCGTCGGATGCTGTCACGTTCCACCATCGTTGCCAGGTCAGGGAATGGTCTATGGACAGCTGGAGCCCTGCAGTGCATAGGTTGAGGAAAGAAAGATTGTCAGTCACCCCACATATGTGCCATTCACCATACTCAATTTCACATGATACATCATTACGAGACACAAGTACTTGATGTGTGTGCCGTTCTGTTCGCACATAACTCGCACCTACATGGCCATCATCTGACTACTCAGTACAACATGTGTGGACAACAGGTTCCAGGGTGTGCTATGGGAAACCATTAGGCTGTGTCACAGTACCCATTTACTGCTGTTACGTTCCACACACACACCACAGTGACATGTCTGGACAGATGCGCCACAGGCATCACAGCTCATTGACAGGTAGATTCCCAGTGACCCTGTCTTGCCACATGGACACTGGCATTACATGGCGTATCATGTACACGTCAGAAAAACAAACATGACTCCCACAGGTAGTGGCCCCTGTCGCCTACGCAGGACAGACATGGACGCCATTGACGCACAACATCAAAGTCCATGCACAAACAACGTTGATGTGGCGACTGTCTCCCATCGTGCACATGGAATCAGAGACATCGGAAACACAACATGCACACAGACTGTGGAGGGACATCACTATTGTGGCAATGGGTCACCCTGTGACGTACATGCCTTCCCCCATGGGACCCAGGGGGTATGTGACATGTCACACACATACACAACCTGGAAATGTGACCATGCCACATGCTCCGAAATGAACTGTTGCACATCACAGTGGTCATGTGCACAACACACAAAGGACCCTTTCCCCATTAACACATGCACAGCCTGGGTGTGGCTGCCCACAAGTGCCATCACAGAAACCACATGTTAACCCCCATACACAGAAAAGGTAATGCAGCCTTACATGCCTTAGGAAACAGTGTGGACTGGGTGTGGTGTTGTAGGTGTGCCCCTGGGTCTCTGGCAGGTATATGTGGCTGGCATACGTTCACCAGTGACAAGCATGGTGACATATGCGACTGACCTGTACAGGTACGTGTTGTACAGCAATGGACCGATCGGTGTGCCCGGCCGGCCCATTGCATCTGTTGTGAGCGGGTACGCATTGTACAGCAATGGACCGATCGGTGTGCACGCACTGGCCATTGAATCTGTTGTGTGCGGGTACGCGTTGTACCCGGAATACGCGTTGTACAGCAATGGACCGATCGGTGTACACGCACTGGCCATTGAATCTGTTGTGAGTGGGTATGCGTTGTACAGCAATGGACCGATCGGTGTGCCTGGCCGGCCCATTGCATCTGTTGTGTGCGGGTATGCGTTGTACCCGGAATACGCGTTGTACAGCAATGGACCGATCGGTGTGCACGCACTGGCCATTGAATCTGTTGTGTGCGGGTACGCGTTGTACCCGGAATACGCGTTGTAGAGCCACTGGCCATTGAATCTGTTGTGTGCGGGTACGCGTTGTACCCGGAATACGCGTTGTACAGCAATGGACCGATCGGTGTGCATGCACTGGCCATTGAATCTGTTGTGAGCGGGTACACGTTGTACAGCAATGGACCGATCGGTGTGCCCGGCCGGCCCATTGCATCTGTTGTGAGCGGGTACGCGTTGTATCCCGAAATACGCGTTGTACAGCAATGGACCGATCGGTGCGCACGCATTGGCTATGGCCTGGCATGGCAACGGACGCGTTTTCGAAAGTTTAACGAGTCTGATGCTGTGAATTCAGTTGGCCACCCACAACAATGTTGCAAATGCATGGGTGTCATGAAGTTGAACTTTTGAAGGATGCTGTGGGCGTGTGTAAGTGGTGCAATTCCATGGATTGGCCAGATTCAGAAGATGCAAATGACTTGGATCTATCACTTTGGACACATGGGACGGTATCTGCCTCAGCAGCACACATATAATGCTGGCTGTTCCCCTGAGAGCTCACTTGCCTGCACTACAGGCTCCAGGACGACATCTGCCACCACCACTGCTGCTGTCTCTGCATCCTCTGGATCCTGCAATGGCATGTACTGTGGAGAGAGCCCCAGCCTTCAGCCTTGAGGAGAACCAGGCCCTGCTGGACAGCCTCCTTCCACAGTACAGCAAGCTGTATGGGAAACCAGGGGAGCAGGTGAGTGTGCTGTCCACTGCCTTACAAATGTGCATGTTGTCTGACTAGCCAGACTTACAGTCTGCACGCCACTGGCTAGCAGGCTCACTGAGTAGTTCTCACCCCCTATAGTGTGTAGTTACATGCACTGAACAGGTATAGTGCAGTAACAGTGCATTTAAACAAGGTTTGACTTCCCAGGCAATGATACCATGTAGTAACTGCTGGCAAACTGTTCATAGCCATCCTTGCACTGCCCGTGTACAACAAGTGCCCCTGTGATTGAGACATGTCTATCCAAATGTGTGATGCACGGATTTGTTGCATGTGTAGTAATGGCCTTTACACTTTGTCATCCTCACAGGTTGATGCCCACCAGAAGCAGGAAATATGGCTGGACATCGCCCGGGCAGTAAGGTCTGTGGGGGTCTACAAGCGCCGGATCCGCAACTGCCAGAAGAGGTGGCAGGACCTTCGGGGCTGGACCCGGAGGATCGCAAGGGTCCAGCTGAAGCTGTCGCCTCCTCACAGGAGGGGCGGACACTGGACCCTGACCCCCCACATGCTCAGGATCCTGGTGGTGGTCTTCCCTGATCTGGATGGGCAGCTGAAGGGCAGACAGCAGCAAGGAGGGGGTGAGTCCATGACTGCACTGTGAGCTTTGTCTGACATGCTATGTGCCCTCCTCTGGCATGGTTAAACTTCAACAGTACATCAGTTATGTGGTCCAGGACCCATGTCCCTCAATTGTGCACTGCCCACTCCTCATCTGATGCCCAGGTGTGGCCCTTACAGTCAGGAAATTGTGTCACTTGGGTACTGTGTCCTTGCATATTGCTTAGCTCAAGGTGGGGGACAGCATTTGTACCCGTAACTCTGTGGTGGGCTTCATGGGTGGGTCCATTGCTTACACAATGCCTGGGTTCTGACATGTAATCTGCGTGTTACTTTGATATGTGGTCCAATTGCTGATCTGATTCACCACATGTGCCTGGGGTATTTGGCACACACCCATGCTGCGGTTGTGAACAATATTTGGGCCTCAGGAGTATGTATATCAAGTGTGTCACACATGCTTAGCCACCTGCCTACTGTCCAGGGCTCATCCCTCTTTCACGTGGAGCAGGACTGTCATGCCTACTCCAGGCCATACAATACACTCTGTACTCCCACTCCCGTGTATCAGCTGACACGTTGTGCTCAGTGAAATGTTCCCTCGGATGTCTGCCTCTGTGTCATTGTGCTGTGGCTTTGTTGTCAGGACTACTGGGGTGTTTATCGGTTAGGGCTCAGCATGCCACCGGAGATGTGACCATAGGAGACGATACTTGTGTGACATATCGGTGTTTGATCACTTGACCGTGCATACTGGGGTATGCGACTGTGAAGTTCAGGCAGCTGTTTCCCATTCACCTTCAAGGGATTTGTTTGAAATACTCTGTTCTATTGCTTTTGATCAATATTTTTTAGCTGCAAGAATTGTTGATAAACTTGCCACAGAAATGTTATTCAAACATCTTTTATCTGAAAAATGTGAATAATCATCAAGAGATACAGGTAAATGATATAGGTAAATGAACTCTGGTGCTTTATTGGATGGTGTAAATAAATTTCCAGTCCTCAGCCACTTCTCAGTTGAAAGAGTTTATTCTGTTAGATTTTGTAGCGCAGCCAAAGTTCAGCAGTCAGCAGTTGGATTAATATTAATTCATTTACCTATATCATTTACCTGTATCTCTTGATGATTATTCACCTTAAACAAAAGTTACAGAACGACGATTGATTTGACATATGTGTGTCAATTGTAATTCTTGAATCTTTGGAAACATCATTCAGGGGTCATTTGTTATATTTATGGTAGTCCTGAAGATGGTCTCATGGACAAATGCATAGAGACCGAAACGTCGACACTCACACTCTCTTCTGGAAAATAATGTATAATGAGAAGAAGTGTTTACAATAGTGGCATTGAAGGATCATACAATTGTATCTATTTTCCTCGTGTTACATTGTTTATATAACTGTGTAGTACCCTTGATAAATTTCAAAAGATAAAAATGTGTTTTCTATATATACCCGTGTTTTGAATATTCATTGTTCCGTGATTGATTCATTGGTCCTTATGTTTTTACAAGAAACAAAATTATTATTTTTCAGATAAAAGATGTTTGAATAACATTTCTGTGGCAAGTTTATCAACAATTCTTGCAGCTAAAAAATATTTATCAAAAGCAATAGAACAGAGTATTTCAAACAAATCCCTTGAAGGCGTTGTTTACCCGTTTATTTGAATTGCCCAAGCCCTCAAGGGTAGATTGGGTTTCCCATTATATTGAATTGTTTCCCATTCACAGCAGATTGTGAGGTGCTCATGTTCCGAGGGTTGTGTTTCATGTCTCCCATATGTCCAATTGGTATGACGGGAACAAATGAGAGTTCAGATGATGTGGTTTGTGGGGGATGGACATGTGCACTTGTCAGCTACTGGACTTGCATTCCCCATGACCTAGGATTGTGACACAGTGCAGACTGTTGTTGTCTGGCTGCCCTGCCCATGTGACTGGAGACAGTGATGTATGACTTTGCAGGCATGCCTGTGCCATGGCGTTAAACTTCCTAAGGGTGATCCTGCAGGGGAGTGACATGTGCTACATGCACCCCATTGTGGCATTGACTATCAGGACATGGGTGCATCATGGTGTGTGGTGCTGGTATGCATCACATGCATTTCAAAATAGACTCTGGCCATCCCTTTATCTGGACACCTGTACTGACTCAGTGGCAAGAGTTGTGATGTGTGCATGTTCACATACTTTACCGTGTTCTCTGCAATGTCCAACAACTGTGTAGGTGGTGCATGTGTCCACACTGGTGTATTGCCATCTGACAGACACCAGCCCAATGGGTGCAAGGCCAGGAGGGATGTGAGTGCCATGCTTGACCATCAGACTGACAATTGGCTTCTCCTACTCTGTTTGGGCACTTTTGGCAATGTTCAACTAAGGATGCCAGGGCTTGCTCTGTAATGTGCTGTACTTACTGTGGTTTTGTGCGGTCAGTGCAGGTGACTGATGTCTGTCTGTTTCCCTAATTGTTAGCAGATACATCCACGGCCACAGGAGGGGACAGCTCCACGGACCAGGAGGAGCCGCTGAGCCAGACTGGGTCAGCAGCCGATGAGTGGTCGGAGGGACCCAGTGGCACGGAGGGCGAGGGGAGCCACACCGAGGAGTCCTCAGCACCATCCACCTCAGCTGAGGACCACAGCAGCTTGGAGGATGACTCCCTTGTGGAGGCGGGTGTCAGCAGCCACCATACCCCAGCTACTATTGCTGTCCCCGCCACCACCACCACCACCGCCCTCCCATCGGCTCCCATTCCAGAGGTCCGTGGAGGCTCCCGTGTTCGGAAGTGTGTCTCCTTCGTGCCAGGCACCGCAGCCCCTGCCCCTGTGTCCCCTGCTGCCCTGAGTGAGGAGTCTGTGTACCTACTTCGCCAGCTCCATGTAGGGCAGACAGCAATGCTGAGTGTCCTCCATGCCCACACCACTCTGTTGACTCAGCTGGTGTCGTTTATGGAGGGCATCTCATCGGGCATGTCTGCCCTACAGAGGAGCAATAGGTCCATGGACTCCTCCCTGACGGCAGCAGTGTCCCTCCTCCAACAGTCCCTCACCCCTCCTACCTCTGCCCCATCCACACTTCCTGGCACCCTACCTGTCCCAAGCACATGCACACCTGCACATTCACCCAAACACACAGACACGAGCAGCACAGACACACCCACTACAAAAACAAGACATGCACGCAGGCATCCTCAGGGGACTGATACCACACCCACAGGGGATGGGGTACATACACACACACAGGCATCCACAGTCACTCCGCAGTCCTCCGATACCTCTCCCTCCAAGGCCCCTTCCCTTGCCTCACCTGCAACCCCACCTACACAGCAGCTCTTCCTCTGTGACCTCGGCCTCTTCCCCTCCAATCCAGCTGATCCAGCATACAGGGGGAAGAGGAAGTCCACCCACACAGAGGGGAGTGCCCCTCACCCCCGGACACCCTCCCCCAGGCGCAGACAGACTGAGGGCCTCATCCGCAAGTCCCCCCGGACCCGGAAGAGCAAGACCCCACTGCCACCCTGCAGCTCAACCACCAAGTCTCCTTTCTCCATCCCTTAGGCCCCCACTCCACAGGTTCCCCCACCACACCCTGCCCCAGGTTCCCCCACCTACAGATACACCATCCCCAAAATGATCCGGCCTTCTCCCCCTACCACTTGCTCTTCCAGCACCACACCCCCCGCTGCGCTTGTTTGTGCCACTGGTGTGGAGAGCGTGTCCTCCCCTCTGTCCTGCCCACCTTACCTGAACCCCATTCTACTCCCCTGGAGATAGGCACTGCAGTGGAGTCCACTACCACACTGTCTGACTTGGGCACTGCAGTGGGGAACCTGTCCACTCCATCTGCATGGCCCATTGCAGTCGTGCCGGCACCCACACCATCTGACTCAAGCCCCCCAGTTGTGCCGGCACACACCATGTCAGACACCTCCACTGCAGTTGTCAGTGACTCTCCAGCACCCACCACCCCTTCCCTGCCTCCTTCTGGTGAGCCCTGATCCTGTCCCTGCGGTGCCTGGCCTGCCCCCTGTATGCCCCTCCGAGGGGAATGTCCCTGATGTGTAGCTGTGCAGGCATGTACAGGGTGACATCTGGCACTGTCACCCTGTTTGGACTCTTGTTATGGACTGGCCATTGGCCTTTGTTATATTTCTGGACTTTCACTTCTTCACACACAAATGCTGAATAACGCTACTTTCTGTTCTCTAGTGGTTTTGCTTCTGATGTACATGATGTTGATGTTGCTAACCGTGCCCTTGCTGCACTGATGGTGATTTTTGATATCAGGGAAATGAAGTGTTACTGTGCAGGACCCCATGTGGTCCAGGGGGAATGTGTCCTATCCTGGTGTGTATCCATGTCATCCTTTGCAGCAATATGAGGGTGTCATGTTTTCAATATTTGGCAATGGGATTTCCTACTTTTATTTGCAATATCACATCTGTGGCTTACACCCCTGCACATCTGTTGTGCTTGCAATTGTTCAATTTGTCTATTTCCCTGACCGTGTGACCGTCTCCACTGGACATGCAAGTTTGGGCATCAATGGGGAAGGACTCATCGGTGTGATCAGTGCAACTTGCTATACATGTGTGTTGGATCTGTGCAGATGGTGTCGGTGACACTCCCATGACCAGGCTGATGTGACGAGAGCCTTCATTTTGTGCTAATTGTTGACTGAGTGACCAAGTGTACTGCTGATATGATAGAGCCCTGCAGAGACAAGGTATGGCACAGCTTTCCTTACACAGGAGTGGAGTGCCCTCATGGCAGTGTGTAATTCCGTGACATTGCCTGAGCCCAAGGTGTGTGTTGGGTGAGCATGTCTGTGTGTGTTCACTTCCGTTTTGCAACACAGGCTGGGATCCCTAGTGATGTTCCTGTTTGTGATGCTTGCTGAGTTGACCTATGTACCACCCAAATCTTCGCACTGGGTTCTCTGGGATGTGGGTGCATGGCACATTACTGGTCATCAGGGTGTCATCCATAGGTGTGTTTGCTGTCAGGGCTGAGTTTGTGGGCAAACGCAGATGAGACACAGTCAGGATTCACAGTTTGTGTTAGCTTTCAGTGATTGTGACACGTTGTGTGTGTGACTGCTGCCACTCCTCTGGGTCAGAGCTGCAATGTTGGAAGTTGTCTATGTGTGTTCTTTGTGGGTGACCTTGACTTCTTCATTTGTGTGTGACTGTGTCCGGGATCACATTGATTGTGCTGGATTTCACGTCATGCCCATGTACAGCGTACTGTGCAGTGTGTCAGACATTCACGAGTCTTGTTGACTGGCCATGTGTGATGGGTTTCTGCACCTTAGTTCCCACAACCACCCCTGGGATTGTCATGGGTGCATGTGCAATGTCACCAGTCCATGTGAGCTTCACTGCTGCACATTGGTGGAGATCAAGGTGTGTGGTGTTGAGTGTGTGCAAATGAGAGTTGTTGCACGGCTAGAACCCTACCTCCATGTTGGCCTTGGCTGACAGGCCGTGCTGATTGATTTGTGCTTGTGTAGGTGTGATGGTAGTTTGTTGCTCAGGACACATGACTGTGGTTCACAGTGTGAACGACATCTAGCTTTGTCATCACAGTGGGATTATCATGCAGGCCACGGTCAACACGATGTGGGGTCCCTGGGGGTAGTGCTGTGGTGGGTCTGTCTCTTGCTGTGTTATTTGCTGTTCCGACAAGCTTGTGTGACATGTGTAATTTAGGCTCCCTCTCATCTAACAATGCCTGTTTGCCCACATAGGGGAATCCGATCCATGAGTTACTTTTGTGTGGCACTGTATACACATCTGTGTAATTGTGATTCAGGCCTCCTCATGTGTTGTGTGGTTGCCTGGGGACACTGGCACACCCCCCATCACCTGTTGTGTTTGATCTGCAGTGTGAGGCTGCCTGTTTGTGTTTGTGCATCTGCACCACTGCATTGGCATATCTTTAGTGTGCCATTGGCTGTATGTTGTTTGTTGGCTTTCCCCTGCTGTCCCTGGGACTCCTAGGTCATCAGTCAGCACAATGATCATGGTTTGTATGTCCCTTTGCTGCCATGGTATGGTATTTGTTCACCTGACATCTACAGTCTCCAAAGGATATCTACATTTGTGTGTCCATTGGTGCAGATATGTGGGGCTGCATTATGATGGTCACTTCTGTCATTGTGTTATTGAGGAATGTTGCCAATGTCAGCCCCCATGGGTGATGTTTGTCTGCACATGGCCAAAGGTATATCTTATTGGCACTGCACTGTTTGCCTCACCCAATGTATGTTGCTATGGGACACAAGCACTACTTTGCCACTGATGTATTTGTTGTTCTGTGACCAGGGATCATCCATGCTGTTTGGCAGTTGCAGCTTTTTCCATGATAACACTTACCTTTTGGTCACTGTGATGATGGGGGTTTAGACCCCATTGCCACAGTGTTCAAAATGTGCTTCAGCTATGGACCCCACACTTACATTTTGGTCACTGTGATGATGGGGGTTTAGACCCCATTGCCACAGTGTTCAAACTGTGCTTCAGCTATGGACCCCACACTTACCTTTTGGTCACTGTGATGATGGGGGTTTAGACCCCATTGCCACAGTGTTCAAAATGTGCTTCAGCTATGGACCCCACACTTACCTTTTGGTCACTGTGATGATGGGGGTTTAGACCCCATTGCCACAGTGTTCAAAATGTGCTTCAGCTATGGACCCCACACTTACCTTTTGGTCACTGTGATGATGGGGGTTTAGACCCCATTGCCACAGTGTTCAAAATGTGCTTCAGCTATGGACCCCACACTTACCTTTTGGTCACTGTGGTGATGGGGGTTTAGACCCCATTGCCACAGTGTTCAAAATGTGCTTCAGCTATGGACCCCACACTTACCTTTTGGTCACTGTGATGATGGGGGTTTAGACCCCATTGCCACAGTGTTCAAAATGTGCTTCAGCTATGGACCCCACACTTACCTTTTGGTCACTGTGATGATGGGGGTTTCGACCCCATTCCCACAGTGTTCAAACTGTGCTTCAGCTATGGACCCCACACTTACCTTTTGGTCACTGTGATGATGGGGGTTTAGACCCCATTGCCACAGTATTCAAAATGTGCTTCAGCTATGGACCCCACACTTACCTTTTGGTCACTGTGATGATGGGGGTTTAGACCCCATTGCCACAGTGTTCAAAATGTGCTTCAGCTATGGACCCCACACTTACCTTTTGGTCACTGTGATGATGGGGGTTTAGACCCCATTGCCACAGTGTTCAAAATGTGCTTCAGCTATGGACCCCACACTTACCTTTTGGTCACTGTGGTGATGGGGGTTTAGACCCCATTGCCACAGTGTTCAAAATGTGCTTCAGCTATGGACCCCACACTTACCTTTTGGTCACCTTGATGATGGGGGTTTAGACCCCATTGTCACAGTGTTCAAAATGTGCTTCAGCTATGGACCCCACACTTACCTTTTGGTCACTGTGGTGATGGGGGTTTAGACCCCATTGCCACAGTGTTCAAGATGTGCTTCAGCTATGGACCCCACACTTACATTTTGGTCACTGTGATGATGGGGGTTTAGACCCCATTGCCACAGTGTTCAAAATGTGCTTCCGCTATGGACCCCACACTTACCTTTTGGTCACTGTGATGATGGGGGTTTAGACCCCATTGCCACAGTGTTCAAAATGTGCTTCAGCTATGGACCCCACACTTACCTTTTGGTCACTGTGGTGATGGGGGTTTAGACCCCATTGCCACAATGTTCAAAATGTGCTTCAGCTATGGACCCCACACTTACCTTTTGGTCACTGTGATGATGGGGTGTTATACCCCATTGCCACAGTGGTCATGGTCTGCTTGCATTGTGGAGCCCACACACATTTATGTGTGACACATGTGATAGGGGGTCACATTGTATGCTCAATGAAATGTTCAGTGTTGTGGGCATTTGACACAGACTACACACGCTTGTCATGGTGTTGGTGGGATGTATTTTCAGACATTCCTTATGTTGGAGTATGCTGGTTGTGTCATGCATTTCCCGTCCTATGTTTAGGGGTGGTGTGGGTGGTAGGCATTCATCCCCCTATGAGTGGGGATGGTGGTAGTGGTAGGCATCCATCCCCCTATTAGTGGGGTTGGTAGTAGTGACAGGCATCCAGCCCCCCCTGAGTAGGGGTGGTGGTGGTGGTAGGTATCCAGGCCCCCCTGAGTAGGGGTGGTGGTAGTGACAGGCATCCAGCCCCCCTATAGTAGGGGTGGTGGTAGTGGTAGGCATCCAGCCCCCTGAGGGTGGGGTTGGTAGTAGTGACAGGCTTCCAGCCCCCCTTGAGTTGGGGTGGTGGTAGTAGTAGGCATCCAGGCCCCCCTGAGTAGGGGTGGTGGTAGTGGTAGGCATCCAGGCCCCCCTGAGGAGGGGTAGTGGTAGTGGTAGGCATCCATCCCCCTATTAGTGTGGTTGGTAGTAGTGACAGGCATCCAGCCCCCCCTGAGTAGGGGTGGTGGTGGTGGTAGGTATCCAGGCCCCCCTGAGTAGGGGTGGTGGTAGTGACAGGCATCCAGCCCCCCCTGAGTAGGGGTGGTGGTAGTGGTAGGCATCCAGCCCCTTGAGGGTGGGGTTGGTAGTAGTGACAGGCATCCAGCCCCCCTTGAGTTGGGGTGGTGGTAGTAGTAGGCATCCAGGGCCCCCTGAGTAGGGGTGGTGGTAGTGGTAGGCATCCAGGCCCCCCTGAGTAGGGGTGGTGGTAGTGGTAGGCATCCATCCCCCTGAGGGTGGGGATGGTAGTAGTGACAGGCATCCAGGTCCCCCTGAGTAGGGGTGGTGGTAGTGGTAGGCATCCAGGCCCCCCTGAGTAGGGGTGGTGGTAGTGGTAGGCATCCAGCCCCCTAAGGGTGGGGATGGTAGTAGTGACATGCATCCAGGCCCCCCTGAGTAGGGGTGGTGGTAGTGGCAGGCATCCAGGCCCCCCTGAGTAGGGGTGGTGGTAGTGGCAGGCATCCAGCCCCCTGAGGGTGGGGATGGTAGTAGTGACAGGCATCCAGGCCCTCCTGAGTAGGGGCGGTGGTAGTGGTAGGCATCCAGCCCCTGAGGGTGGGGATGGTAGTAGTGACAGGCATCCAGGCCCTCCTGAGTAGGGGTGGTGGTAGTGGCAGGCATCCAGCCCCCCCTGAGTAGGGGTGGTGGTAGTGGCAGGCATCCAGGCCCCCCTGAGTAGGGGTGGTGGTAGTGGCAGGCATCCAGCCCCCTGAGGGTGGGGATGGTAGTAGTGACAGGCATCCAGGCCCTCCTGAGTAGGGGTGGTGGTAGTGGCAGGCATCCAGCCCCCCCTGAGTAGGGGTGGTGGTAGTGGTAGGCATCCAGGCCCCCCTGAGTAGGGGTGGTGGTGGTGGCAGGCATCCAGCCCCCCTGAGTAGGGGTGGTGGTAGTAGTAGGCATCCAGGCCCCCTGAGTAGGGGTGGTGGTAGTGGTAGGCATCCATCCCCCTAAGGGTGGGGATGGTAGTAGTGACAGGCATCCAGCCCCCTGAGTGGGGTGGTGGTAGTGGCAGGCATCCAGCCCCCTATGGGTGTGTATGGCATTGGTGATGGCCATCCCACCCCTATGGTTCTGCTGTTGCTAGTGTACGTCATTTGTGCATTCCTATGTGTGTGTGACATATTTCGGGTACGTGTCGTTTGTTTGTATTGTTGGTGTTTGACTTACCGTCTGCGCCGTACGCGTCCGTGCCAGTCCCGGTAATAGATGTAGAGTATAGGTAGGACCTGCGCAATGGGATTCATGCTTGGATCATCTCGTTCGGGTTTCTCGTGTCTTCGACTCGTACTCGTAGCAGGCTTGTTCGTCTCGTAGCCGTGGATCGTCTTGTGGCGCGAAACGGAGCTTATGTACGGCTCGCCCGGATGCTCAAACGTCCCGGACGTAGCGACGGGTTCGGCGCGTACGGAGTGCACATCGTACTCGTCCGGCCGGAAGGTGCTGTGTATTTGCTTCCGTACGACTCGATTCGGCGTTTACGGATCCGGCTCGGGCAGGGAACAGGAGCTGGATTGGGTAAGTACGGCTCGCTCGGAATCTGGGTTGTTATACGCATCGTACTTGTTCGTCCGGACGAGTGTTCGAATCGGTCGGGAAACACGCATTCGGCTGGTTTTTTTTCCGGACAAATACTGTTAGGTGCGCTTCCGGCCGGGATCGGAATCGACCCCTATGTGTTAAAAGGTGAATTGATTTAAATGTTCATATCACATTATAAAATTTGTAGATAAAGGACACCAAAAGGCAATAGAACCAAGAGGATTGTGGTGGCCTAACAACTATAACTGGATAATTTATTGCTAAGAGGGTGCTGTAATCCATACCTGAGATGGGTCTGTGGTTGTTAGTTTAATTTAAATGCTATTAATACCCAGCCTCTACTCTGCAATTGCTGTAAAGATTTGACCTGGGCATTGAACTCCGCTCCGTTGGCGGAGTTACCTATTTTGTGAATGCAGTTAGGGAATCGCAATTTGCGATTCCCTAAATGCAATGTAAGAAGCATTTTCAGAATGCAACTTTGCATTAAGGAATCGCAAATTACCATCAACTTCCAGTGCCATGTGCCGCAAGGCATGTGTGTGCGCCACATGTGCACACATGCTGTTTTTGGGGGTGAATCAGGGGGGCCTTATGGCCCCCTAGCACCCTTGAAATTGCATTTGCAATTTGCGATTACCTATTTGGTAATCGCAAATTGCGAATGCTTTCCCATTCATTCTTATGGGCCCTTAGGCCCATAGGAATAAATGGGAAAGCATTCCCTAATAGCAAATCGCAATTTGCGATTCGCTATTAGGGAATGTGTAGGAATCACTAAAATTTTAGCAAAACCTACATGCATAAGGAATTGCGATTCCTTAATAGCGATTCCTTAAAAATCGCTATTAAAGAATCGCAATTCCTTAGCTTGATGCATGTGTCCCAAAATGTATTTTTTCATTGAGAAATGTATGACACTTATCAGGTGGCTCTGACTGATATGATATTCATCAGTTAACCTGTGGCACTTCTGTTACTCCTGGTGCAAATATTGCAGTGTGCGTGTAGTGGCTGTTGACTGACAAAGTGTGTGTATTGGTGGGTGTCTGGTAGTGTGAGTGCAGTGACTTGCTGCTGGTGTGGTTAGGGGAAGGTCCTTTAGTGGCACATTTTGATAATGAGAGTGTTGTATTGTGTTGGACCTGCAGCTGGCGGTGTGAATGACTTTTTGATAGTGACACATGATAGGCGCGTGAATAGCCTGTGAAGCTGTCGGTGACTTGTCGTGACTTTACTGCTCACAAGCTGTGAGTCATAGGTTCAGTATTCTGAAACTTCAAAGATCTTATCTGCAGTGATTTCTGCATTTTCGTTTTCAAGAAATCATTTGCTAACAAAATTTACATTTTGAACTTTTCCCTCACCCTTCTGCCAAATCCATGCTATATGTGTGAGTATGGGTATGCAGTAATATCTGTGTCTTTTGACTTTTACTGCCAGTCTGTACATTGTCTCTAGGGAAAAACTATACCAACCCCAGATATTTTTTAAACTGGACACCAGGGGACTCCTTGCTGGTTTGCGTCACTTGGATTCCTCAAGGGTTTCTTGCCCAGAAGCCTTTGCAAACCTCAAACATTGGCTAAAAACACACAATTAGCTCACATTTCTTTGAGTGAAAGTACTGTAATTTGTGGTGAGCCACAAATTTCCTACCACCCAGCGTTTCTACATGTCTCCCGTTGTAATGGTACCTCATGTATATGGGAGGGCTAAATTATAAGGTCCAAAACGCAATATGGAGACATCAAAATCTCCTATAAAAAAATGACCTTATGTGGCAATATGGTTAGCTGCAGTATTTTTGCCCGGGCTTGAAAGCCACCCAGGGAAAACTACTAAACTCAGAGATTTCTGAAAACTAGACTCTCAAAGGAGTCCAGGGTGGTGTGCCTCGTGTGGCTCGCACTATTTTGTCTTTCCCATAATGTCATGCAAATCTCAAGCTTTGCCTAAAACTAAGCATTTTCCTTGCATTTCTGTGATGTAAACTTCCAGAATCTGTAGGGACAAGTGGGGGAACACTGGCTAGTCAGAAGTTTGTGGATTCATGCATATTTGGAAGTTTATGTCACAGATATGGAAGGAAAAGGTGTGATTTTAGGCAAAGTGTGAGGATGTAAGGCATTGTGTGTAAGAAATTATCATCGGATCCACGTGAGATACATCACCCTGGGCTCACCCTGGGTGACTAGTTTTCAGAAACATCTGGGTTTGATATGTTTCCCTGAGAAGCTGTCGAGCCAGAGTCCAAAAACTGCAGCTACCCTTTTTGTTGATGTTGCCACCTTGTCTTTTACACCCACAGAGGTGAGGCACCATTTTGATCTGGAGACATGGGGGAATGCTGTGTGGTAGAAAATGTTAGGATCCGTGCAGATGCCAGAACATTCCCTCACAAACATGGGAGGAAAATGTGTATTTTTAGGTAATGCTTGAGACTTGCAACATGAACCTTTGGGATCCACATGAGGCACACTACCCTGGACTCCCCTGGGTGTCTAGTTTTCAGAAATGTCTGAATTTGGTAGGTTTCCCTAGCTAACTGCTAAGCTAGGGCCCAACATCCATTGCTACCTAAACTGCAAAAAGAAGGTGAGTTTTCAGTAGAAAAACTTAAAGTGTCCATGTTTTGTTTTGGGCCCCTTCCTGTTGCGGGCGCTAGGCCCATCCACACAAGTGAGGTACCATTTTTATCAGGAGATATGGGGAAACACTGGGTGATATGAAATTTGTGACTCCCTAAAGATTTCAGATGTTTCCATGTCAGAACTGTGAGGAAAATGTGTGTTTTTAGCCAATGTTTGAGGGTTTCAAGGACATCTGGGTTAGAAAACCTGGTTAGAACCACACTAATCACACCACCCTGGACTCCCCTGGCTCTCTACGTTTCCAAAATGTATGGGTTTAGTAGGTTTTCCTGGGTGTCTGATAAGCTGGGGCCCAAAATCCGCAGCTACCCAAATTGCTAAAAATGTTTTGTTTTTCAGTGTAAAAATTTGTTCATATTGCCTTATGGGCCCTTTCCTGTGGTGGACACTATGCCTAGCCACATGAGTGAGGTACCATTTTCATGTTATCAGAGTACTTGGGGGAACGCTGGGTGGTAGGAAATTAGTGGCTCTTCACAATTTCTAGAAGTTTCCCTCAAAGAAATGTGAGTCAAATACATATATTCTTAGCTAATGTTTGAGGTGTGCAAGGGCTTCTGGGTAAGAAAACATTGTCAGAGCCATACAAGTCATGCCACCTTTGACTTTCCTTGGTGTGTAGTTTTAAATAATGCATGGGTTTAGTAGGTTTACCCATTTGATGTGAAATACAGCCCACAATCCACAGGTACCCAAACTACAAGAAAGGTGGAAATATTTGTCTTTTTGAGGTTTTTTTTTAGCACCCTTCTTTCACGAGCACTTGCCCAGCCACGCACGTGAGGGTTTCATTTTTATCAGGAGTCTATGGGGAATGCTGGGTGGTAGGAACTTTGTGGCTCCCCAAAGATTACAGGACTTTCACTCTCAGAAATGTGAGGTCATTGTGTGTTTTTAGCCAATGTTTGTAGTTTTCAAAGGCTTCTGGGTAAGAAACTGTTATAATTGACTTGTGCTATTCCTTTCTCTAGATGTGTCTTCCCTGCTGCTCAGCCAGGATGAGTGTTAGAATGTTTGATGACCTCACGGAATGCTTGAGTGCCTGCTTGTGTGTGGAGTGTCAGTTGGTGAATGCAGGCTGAGCGGCAGGGAGGCTGCTCCTGGTGGGGCTATTCTTTCATCTACTTATCTTCTTCTACTGAACTTACCTTGTAACTAAGCTTCAATAAATCTATCCTGTTTTGTATACCTGGCTCATGGACATTCTATCTACAACATTTTTGGCGACGATTTTAAAGAACCTATGCGTTGGGGAAGGAAGACTGTACAATACCCTGCTAAGGACACTAAGGAGCCTACTGAAGAGATTGGAATTAAGTCAAATGAAACCTGAAGGAAAAGCAATGCCCTGGTCAGCCCCACCAGTGTCCCTCATCACCTGGACAGCCTGCAGCCCAGGGCGTTTCACCTTCTACTACCGGTCTGCAAACAGTTACTGTGGAGATTACTGCCATCCTGCGGACTTGGAAGTGTTACTCATGCCCTATTTCCCTTATCACAGTCGTGAGACAGGCTACTGATTTGGATGGGCAGTAGCAACTGGTGCTTAGGAATTGGCACCAGCGACGTGTGCTGGGAAAACCGGCACCCCTGTGAGGTGTTACACTTGAGAAAAAATAGGCAGAGGCTGGTGGTCTACTAACAGTTTTAGCCTCAGTTTTCCAGAGGTGCAATGACTTTAATGTTTCCATGCGTGGCGCATCCTGTGGTGTTTTCCTGTTTGTTTTAGCCTGTGGAGAGAGGCTACTGAAGTGAATGCTGAGGATAATGAATTGTTTACTCCTTGGCACTCCAGAGGAAAGGGAGCGACGTGTTGTCAGGAAAATTGGCACAGCACTCACACTTCAGTAAGAGACTACCAGCGGGGTATTTTTTTTTTCATTAACTGTGAGTATTTTTTTTTTTTTGCCGATTTTATTGTCCTAAGTGCTTACGGTTGCACCATGGCAGTTAAACCGTTGTCACCCATTTGAACTTGTCACGAGCTGTCAACAGCCTGCGCATACAGGGCAGAGCGCATGCAGCCTTACCTGATACCGGTTTCGCGTGCTGTTACTGTGACAATTGATCCCACGTGGAGAGGCACTGGAATCTGCTGCTGGGAGACACTCTGCTGCCTTGACGTGCCGGTAGCCACCCGGAATGGCGTGAACTACGTGCCGCCATCTTCTTCGTCCTTTGATTTACCTCAGCCAGCTGGTATCCCGCAACTACAAGACTTTGTTCTTTGTCTTTTGAGTCGGCATTTGGGATGTGTAGGAAAGACTCAGCCCCAGCCACGTTTTCCGATGCTCACTTTTTATGGGGAATTTGAAACGTCGTGTTTCTGGCTCGGAGTCTATGGATTGATACAACATTGCCATCTGGTGGTTATCACCGGGTGTAAAGGTCAAATAGCTGTGCTCAAGTTGATTACTTTTAAAAGCTGGATGTTATGTCCTGAAAATACAGAATTGCAGATGCATTTTGGACAAGGACCTCGGGTGCGAGATCGCTCACCGGAGTAAGAGACTTCCTTTTTGTTCATTGTATTGCTGTGATACTGTTCTGTGGGGGTGGTTGCAAGGTGGTGAGTTTTGTTATTAGGGAGGTCTTGTGTCCCTATTATGTATAGGTTATGGGGCGGTGAGTGCCCCAGTTTTGGCTTCATAGGGAGGTGTGTTCCCTGTTGCGTGGAGGTTGTGGGGTGGTGAAGCTGAGTGCCCCAGTTTAGCTTTTTGGGGTGGTGTGTGAAGTTGTGGGAGCTGAGTGCCCCAGTTCTGGATCATAGGGAGATCGGTTCTCTATTACATGGAGGTTGTGGGAGCTAAGTGCCCCAGTTCTGGATCATGGGGGCGGTGAGTGCCCCAGTTATGTTCCACAGGGTGGTGTGTACCCTGTTACGTGAGGTCATGGGGTGGTGAGTGCCCCAGTTCTGTTCCACAGGGTGGTGTGTACCCTGTTACGTGAGGTCGTGGGGTGGTGAGTGCCCCAGTTCTGTTCCACAGGGTGGTGTGTACCCTGTTACGTGTAGGTTGTGGGGCGGTGAGTGCCCCAGCTATGTTCCACAGGGGGGTGTATACCCTGTTACGTGAGGCCGTGGGGTTGTGAGTGCCCCAGTTCTGTTCCACAGGGTGGTGTGTACCCTGTTACGTGTAGGTTGTGGGGCGGTAAGTGCTCCAGTTCTGTTCCACAGGGTTCCACAGGGTGGTGTGTACCCATGTAGGTTGTGGGACGGTTAGTGTCCCAGTGCTGTTCCACAGGGTGGTGTGTACCCTGTTACGTGTTGGTTGTGGGGCGGTGAGTGCCCCAGTTCTGTTCCACAGGGTGGTGTGTACTCTGTTACGTGTAGGTTGTGGGGCGATGACTGTCCCAGTTCTGTTCCACAGGGTGGTGTGTACCCTGTTATGCGTAGGTTGTTGGGCGGTGTGTGCTCCAGTTCTGGAGGTTGTGGGGTCGTTAGTGCCCTGTGCGGTCTTGTGGGTTGTGGGTTCCCCAAGGGAGGGAGATGGGGTTAATCCATGTTTTTATCTTTGAGAATGCAATGTAAATGTTTAGCTTTGAGAATGCATTGTATATATTGATGTTTGTGTTTGCTTACTTCATTTCTGCATTTTGTTTCCCTAAGGAAGGGGGATATGTTATAATTGACTTGTGCTATTCCTTTCTCTAGATGTGTCTTCCCTGCTGCTCGGCCAGGATGAGTGTTAGAATGTTTGATGACCTCACGGAATGCTTGTGTGTGGAGTGTCAGTTGGTGGATGCAGGCTGAGCGGCAGGGAGGCTGCTCCTGGTGGGGCTATTCTTTCATCTACTTATCTTCTTCTACTGAACTTACCTTGTAACTAAGCTTCAATAAATCTATCCTGTTTTGTATACCTGGCTCATGGACATTCTATCTACAACAGAAACCCTTGAGGATTCCAAGTGACGCAAACCATCAAGGAGTCCCCAAAGATGGCTTCACCAAATATGAAAATAAATGTGTTATTATTAGCCAAAATTTGATGTTTGCAAGGGCTTCTGGGTATGAAAACCTTATGGAATCCATGCGAGGCTAACCACCGTAGAGTCTCCTGGTGCCTAGTTTTACAAAAATATCTGGGGTTGGTAGGATTTTCTCTTGAGACAATGGACACCCTGGCAGTGAAAGTAAGAAAAGACACTGCACACCCATCCACTACTCAATTACACACACACACTGTTTGGTTTTGTCAAAAGGTTGAGTGAAAAGTTCAAAATTTAAATGTTATTAACAAATGATTTCACGAAAATGAAAGCACAGAAATACAGATGAGGTGCCATTTTTATTGGGAGGTGTGGCAGAATGTTGAGTGGTAGGGAAACTATGGATCCCTGCAGATTTGAGATATTTCTCTGAAGGAAATGTGCAGACAAGTTATGCTTTTTAACCAAAGTTTCAGGTTTGCATGGTATTCTGGAAAAAAACCATGGTGAGAATTACACAAGTCATGCCACCCTTGACTTCCCTGGAAGTCTACCTTTCAGAAATGTCTGGATTTGGTAGGTTTCCCTCAGTGACAGCTGAGCTAGGGCCTAAAATCCACAGCTACCAAAACTGCAGAAAAAAAGAAAAATTTGAAGTGTCCATTTTACATTTTAGGCACTTTCCTGTTGTGGGCCCTAGTGAGGTACCATTTTTATTGGGAGATGTGGCAAAATGCTGGTTGATAGAAAACATGTGGCTCCCCAGAGATTCCAGAGGTTTCCCTCACAGAAACACGAGGAAAATGTATCTTTTTTGTCAAGGTTTGAGGTTTGCAAGGGTTTCTAGGTAAGACAACCTGGTGAGAGCCACCCAAGTCACACCACCGTGGACTTCTCTAGGTGTATAGTTTTCAGAAATGTATAGGTTTGGTAGGTTTTACTGGGTGGCGGCTGAGCTAGGGCTCAAAAGCCACAGCAGTGCAAATTACAAAAAAAGGGTTGTCTTTCAGTGAAAAAATTCCAAATGTCCATGTTGTGTTTTGGGCCTTTTCCTGTTGAGGGCTCTAGAACCACCCACACAATGAGGTACCATTATTATCAGAAGTTGTGGGGGAATGATGTTTAGTAGGTAATTTGTGGATCCCCACAGATTGTAGACATTTCCCTGATGAAAATGTGAGGAACATTTTTGTTTTTTTAAGCAAGGTTTGGGGTTCGCAAGGGCTTTTGGGTAAGACATCTTGGTGGGAGCCACAAAAGTCATGCAACCCGAGACTCTAGTTTTCGAAAATGTACGGGTTTGGTAGGTTTGCATGGGTGGCGGCTAAACTAGGGCTAAAAAAAAGCAGCTACCTTCATTGTTATAAAAACGTGGATTGTGCCGGGTGAAATAAGATATCTCCAGGTTGAGATTTCGGATGTTTAGTGTCGGAGGTTCTAGGCCCAGCCAGACAAGTGCGGTACCATTTTTATCAAGAGATGTGTAGCAACACTTGTTATTATCAACTGCAATTCTCTGCATGGTGGTTGCCAAAATTAAACCTGTGTGCAAAAAAGCAAACATTTTGCAAAATATCCACTACATCATGTGATAGTATAGGTTAATACAAATCCAGAGGTGTACAAATAACCACTGCTCCAAAACTTAGTATATCTTGTGTACATTTCAGAAACACATGTAGGTTTCCTTAATGTCCAAGTTTTTCACATCACAAACGGCAAGTAGGTTGAGACCACAACAATTAGAAAAAATGCACTACTGAAGAAAAATGCAAACCCTGTGGTAGTAAATTGTTTTTTCATACAACTGTGCTTGTTCCTAAAAACTGGGAAGATGGTAGTCAAAATACAGCAAACCTTTGGTTGATGACATTTTTTACATAAAAGATATGCTTTCTTGCGCAGCACACCTTTCCCATTGTTCTGAAAAAAAACAAAAAAACATTTGCTATATATTCGCTATGTTCTTGCTCTACTCCAGGGGTATCTACTAACCCTGGGTACCTATAGAATCCACAGGATGTAGGAGAAAAGGCCACAAATTTGGTATGGATACCTTAAGTGGAACAAAGTTTTGAAGGCGTAAGCGATAAGGTCACCAAATACCAAAAAATGGTCTTGCCATTTTTTAAGGAAAAGGTTTAGCCAATAAATATTCTTTATTTCGGCACTACACCATAAAAGACAATCGAGGTTTAGCAGCTAAGTGGGTTAAAATTGCCATGTTTCTCTTCAACACTTTAAGCGCATAGACCTTGTGAACTTCCATGTACATTTTATAAATAACTAAATTGAAAACTCTCATGTGGGTAGAACAAATCAGCAATATAGCCTACATGTTCAAACTACTTTTTTTTATAACATGTGGTTTTCATACTGTGGCGTTACCTAAATGCCAAATAAACTTACAAGGGTTACACAATTATGGGCCATAATTCAGGGTTCAGAGCAAATGCGATGTTTAACAGTCTCTCAGTGCCCAATAATCCAAATATGACAGAAAATCAGCCCGTAAAAATACAAACAATCAAGGAGGGCATGTTAAAAGTAGGCTTCTACTCAGACTATACCTTCAAAGCCTCAGCATATGTTTTACCATTTATACTATTGAGACGCACCAGATTATCAGACAACAGATCTTCCCAACCTATTCACTTTTTGTTGTACTCTGAAAGTCATCTAATCCGGATTTTTGACTGTATGGTTTGCCTACATGTTATTTAGACAAAATTCACTTTAGCTCACCCAGGCCATTAGCCAAAATCTACTCTTTTGTTCCTTATTAGATGATCTTTAACCACAAAATTTTATAAAAAGGCTAAACATGTTGGATTTGTTCTTGAACCTGTTCTTTGTTTCTTAGACCACACCAAAACTGAAATTTCATGTGATAGCTAAACAATCAAATGCTTTCAGAACATAAAACACTTAGGGGTCGATTCCGATCTCGGCCGGAAGCGCACCTAACAGTATTCGTCCGCAAAAAAACCCAGCCGAGTGCGTGTTTCCCGACCGATTCGAACACTCGTCCGGACGAACAAGTACGATGCGTATAACAACCCAGATTCCGAGCGAGCCGTACTTACCCAATCCAGCTCCTGTTCCCCGCCCGAGCCGGATCCGTAAACGCCGAATTGAGTCGTACGGAAGCAAATACACAGCACCTTCCGGCCGGACGAGTACGATGCGCACTCCGTACGCGCCGAACCCGTCGCTACGTCCAGGACGTTTGAGCATCCGGGCGAGCCGTACATAAGCTCCGTTTCGCGCCACAAGACGATACACGGCTACGAGACGAACAAGCCTGCTACGAGTACGAGTCGAAGACACGAGAAACCCGAACGAGACGATCCAAGCATGAATCCCATTGCGCAGGTCCTACCTATACTCTACATCTATTACCGGGACCGGCACGGACGCGTACGGCGCAGACGGTAAGTCAAACACCAACAACACAAACAAACGACACGTACCCAAAATATGTCACACACACATTGGGATGAACAAATTACGTACACTAGCAACAGCAGAACCATAGGGGTGGGATGGCCATCACCAATGCCATACACACCCATAGGGGGATGGATGCCTACCACCAACACCACCCTACCACCATCCCTACTCAGGGGGGGCTGGATGCCTACCACTACAACCACCCCTACTCAGGGGGGCCTGGATGCCTGTCACTACCACCACCCCTACTCAGGGGGGGCTGGATGCCTGCCACTACTACCATCCCACCCTTAGGGGGATGGATGCCTACCACTACCACCACCCCACTCAGGGGGGGCTGGATGCCTCCCACTACCACCACCCCTACTCAGGGGGGGCTGGATGCCTGTCACTACTACCATCCCCACCCTTAGGGGGCTGGATGCCTGCCACTACCACCACCCCTACTCAGGGGGGGCTGGATGCCTGCCACTACCACCACCCCTACTCAGGGGGTCTGGATGCCTGTCACTACTACCATCCCCACCCTTAGGGGGATGGATGCCTACCACTACCAGTACCCCCTACTCATAGGGGGCTAGATGCCCATCACTAACAGTACCAGCTACTCATAGGGGGCTGGATGCCCATCACTACCAGTACCCCTACTCATAGGGGGCTGGATGCCCATCACTACTACCATCCCCACTCATAGGGGGCTGGATGCCCATCACTACTACCATCCCCACTCATAGGGGGCTGGATGCCTGTCACTACTACCATCCCCACCCTTAGGGGGATGGATGCCTACCACTACCACCACCCCTACTCAGGGGGGGCTGGATGCCTGCCACTACCACCACCCCTACTCAGGGGGGGCTGGATGCCTGCCACTACCACCACCCCTACTCAGGGGGGGCTGGATGCCTGTCACTACTACCATCCCCACTCATAGGGGGCTGGATGCCTGTCACTACTACCATCCCCACCCTTAGGGGGATGGATGCCTACCACTACCACCACCCCTACTCAGGGGGTCTAGATGCCTGCCACTACCACCACCCCTACTCAGGGGGGGCTGGATGCCTGCCACTACCACCATCCCTACTCAGGGGGGGGCTGGATGCCTGTCACTACTACCATCCCCACCCTTAGGGGGCTGGATGACTGCCACTACCACCACCCCTACTCATGGGGGCCTGGATGCCTGTCACTACTACCATCCCCACCCTTAGGGGGATGGATGCCTACCACTACCACCACCCCTACTCAGGGGGGCCTGGATGCCTACCACTACCACCACCCCTACTCAGGGGGGCCTGGATGCCTACCACTACCACCACCCCTACTCAAGGGGGCCTGGATGCCTGTCACTACTACCATCCCCACCCTTAGGGGATGGATGCCTACCACTACCACCACCCCTACTCAGGGGGCCTGGATGCCTACCACTACCACCACCCCTACTCAGGGGGCCTGGATGCCTGTCACTACCACCACCCCTACTCAGGGGGGCTGGATGCCTGCCACTACCACCACCCCTACTCATGGGGGCCTGGATGCCTGTCACTACTACCATCCCCACCCTTAGGAGGATGGATGCCTACCACTACCACCACCCCTACTCAGGGGGCCTGGATGCCTACCACTACCACCACCCCTACTCAGGGGGCCTGGATGCCTGTCACTACCACCACCCCTACTCAGGGGGCTGGATGCCTGCCACTACCACCACCCCTACTCAGGGGGGCTGGATGCCTGCCACTACCACCACCCCACTCAGGGGGGCCTGGATGCCTGTCACTACTACCATCCCCACCCTTAGGGGGCTGGATGCCTGCCACTACCACCACCCCTACTCTGGGGGACTGGATGCCTGCCACTACCACCACCCCTACTCACGGGGGCCTGGATGCCTGTCACTACTACCATCCCCACCCTTAGGGGGCTGGATGCCTACCACTACCACCACCCCTACTCAGGGGGGGCTGGATGTCTGCCACTACCACCACCCCACTCAGGGGGGGCTGGATGCCTGTCACTACTACCATCCCAACCCTTAGGGGGCTGGATGCCTGCCACTACCACCACCCCACTCAGGGGGGGCTGGATGCCTGTCACTACTACCATCCCCACCCTTAGGGGGATGGATGCCTACCACTACCACCACCCCTACTCAGGGGGGCCTGGATGCCTACCACTACCACCACCCCTACTCAGGGGGGCCTGGTTGCCTGTCACTACTACCATCCCCACCCTTAGGGGGATGGATGCCTGCCACTACCTCCACCCCTACTCATAGGACGGGTAATACATGACACAACAAGCATACTCCCACATAAGGAATGTCTGAAAATTACATCCCCCCCAACACCATGACAAGCATGTGTAGTCTGTGTCAAATGCCTACAACACTGAACATGACATTGAACATACAATGTGACCCCCTAGCACATGTGACACATAAATGTGTGTGGCCTCCACAATGCAAGCCGTCCATGGCCACTGTGGCAATGGGGTTGAACACCCCATCACCACAGCGACCAAAAGGTAAGTGTGGGGTCCATAGCTGATGCACATTTTGAACAGTGTGGCAATGGGGCCCAAAGCCCCATCACCGCAGTGACCACAAGGTAGGTGTGGGGTCCATAGCTGATGCACATTTTGAACAGTGTGGCAATGGGGCCCAAAGCCCCATCACCGCAGTGACCAAAAGGTAGGTGTGGGGTCCATAGCTGATGCACATTTTGAACAGTGTGGCAATGGGGCCCAAAGCCCCATCACCACAGTGACCAAAAGGGAAGTGTGGGGTCCATAGCTGATGCACCTTTTGAACAGTGTGGCAATGGGGCCCAAAGCCCCATCACCACAGTGACCAAAAGGTAGGTGTGGGGTCCATAGCTGATGCACCTTTTGAACAGTGTGGCAATGGGGCCCAAAGCCCCATCACCACAGTGACCAAAAGGTAGGTGTGGGGTCCATAGCTGATGCACCTTTTGAACAGTGTGGCAATGGGGCCCACAGCCCCATCACCACAGTGACCAAAAGGTAGGTGTGGGGTCCATAGATGATGCACCTTTTGAACAGTGTGGCATTGGGGCCCAAAGCCCCATCACCACAGTGACCAAAAGGTAGGTGTGGGGTCCTTAGCTGATGCACATTTTGAACAGTGTGGCAATGGGGCCCAAAGCCCCATCACCACAGTGATCAAAAGGGAAGTGTAGTCAGGGTAAAAGCTGCCAAAGCCAAACTGCATGGATGATTCCTGGTCACACAACAACAAACACATCAGTGGCATAGTAGTGCTTGTGTCCCATAGCAACATAGATTGGGTGAGGCAAACAGTGCAGTGGCAATAAAACATCGTTTTGGCCATGTGCATACAAACATCACCCATGGGGGCTCACATTGTCAACATTCACAAATAACACAATGACAGAAGTGACCATCATAATGCAGACCCACATATCTGCACCAATGGACACACAAATGTAGATATCCTGTGGAGACTGTAGATGTCAGGTGAACAAATACCATACCATGGCAGCAATGGGACATACAAACCATGATTATTGTGCTGACTGATGACCTAGGAGTCCCAGGCACAGCAGGGGAAAGCCACCAAACAACATACAGCCAATGGCACACTCAAGATATGCCAATGCAGTGGTGCAAATGCACAAACACAAACAGGCAGACTCACACTGCATATCAAACACAACAGGTGATGGGGGTGTGTGCCAGTGTCCCCAGGCAACCACACAACACATGAGGAGGCCTGAATTCCAATTACACAGATGTGTATACAGTGCCATACAAAAGTTACTCATGGATCGGATTCCCTATGTGGGCAAAGAGGCATTGTTAGATGAGAGGGAGCCCAAATTACACATGTCACACAAGCTTGTAGGAACAGCAACTAACACAGCAAGAGACAGACCCACCACAGCACTACCCCCAGGGACCCCACATTGTGGTGACACTAGCCTGTATGATAATCCCACTGTGATGACAAAGGTAGATGTCATTCACACTGTGAACCACAGCCATGTGTCCTGAGCAACAAACTACCATCACACCTACACAAGCAAAAATCAATCAGCACGGCCTGCCAGCCATGGCCAATATGGAGGTAGGGGTCTAGCCGTGCAACAACTCACATTTGCACACACTCAACACCACACACCTTGATCTCCACCAATGTGCAGCAGTGAAGCTCACATGGACTGGTGACATTGCACATGCACCCATGACAATCCCAGGGGTGGTGGTGGGAACTAAGGTGCAGAAACCCATCACACATGGCCAGTCAACAAGACTTGTGAATGTCTGACACACTGCACACTACGCGGTACATGGGCATGACGTGAAATTCACAACAATCAATGGGATCCCGGCCATAGTCACACACCAATGAAGCAGACAAGGTGACACACAAAGAACACACGTACACAACTTCCAACATTGCAGCTCTGACCCTGAGGAGTGGCAGCAGTCACACACACAACGTGTCACAATCACTGAAAGCTACCACAGACTGTAAATTACATGACATGTGTAACCAACAAGTGCCAAGGGGAATCCTGAATGTGTCCCATCTGCGTTTGCCCACATCTCCAGCCCTGACAACAAAGACAACCTGGGATGACAACCTGATGAACCTTAGTTTGCCATGCACCCACATCCCGGAGTAACCAGGTCCAAGATGCTGGATGAACACAGAACAACTCAGCAAGCATCAGAAACAGGAACATCCGTAGGGACACAGCCTGTGTAGGAAAAGGGAAGGGTACACGCACAGACATGCTTACACAACACAAAACACGGGCCCAGGCAATGTCACGGGATTACACACTGCCATGAGGGCACTCCACTGCTGTGGAAGGTCCACTGTGCCAAACCTTGTCTGTGCACGACTCAAACATGTCGGCAGAACACTCGGTCAGTGAGTCAACAACTACAACACACTGAAGGCTCTGCTCACATCAGCCTGGGTACGGGAGTGTCACGTCAGTCATCTGCATACACCCAAAACACGTGTCAAGCAAGGTGCACTGTAAACACTGATGAGTCCTTCAACATTGGTGTGCTAAACTGCATGTCCAGTGGAGATGGGCACACAGTCAGGGAAATAGAAACATTGAACAGTGGTAAGCCCACCAGATGTGCATCACTGTAAGACAAAGATGTTAATTTACAAATGCAAAATGTACATCCCTGTGTCATATGCTGAACATCACACCCTCAGACTGCAGCAGAGGATGCCATAGATCCAGACTACAACTGGACACATATCCCATGGACCACATGGAGTCCATCACTGCAACACTTCATTTTCCTGATCTGAACACTATTACAACTGCAAATGCATGATGATACTCATCTACATCATGTACATCAAAAGAAAAACCACAAGTAAACAAAAATAGGCTTTATTCAGCAAATGTCAATAAAAAATTAGAAGTCAAAATTAAACTAAGGCCAATGGCCAGTCCAAATACACAGTCCCAACAGGGTGATATGTGACAATTTGTCACCCATTGCTTGCCTGCACTGGTAGGGACAGGGGACATCCCCCTTGGAGGGGCATACAAGGGGCAGGCCAGGCATCGCAGGGACAGGATCAAGGGATGCCAGAGTGAGGCAGTGAAGGGGTGGTGGGGCAGGAGTGTCACCGGCAACTGCAGTGGAGGTATCTGACTCATTGCTCCTTTGTAGGGCAGACATACCCGTCGAGATGCCCTCCATGAACGACACCAGCTGTGTCAACAGAGTGGTGTGTGCATGGAGGACACTCAGCATTGCTGTCTGCCCTACATGGAGCTGCCGAAGTAGGTACACAGACTCCTCACTCAGGGCAGCAGGGGACATAGGGGCAGGGGGTGCAGTACCTGGCACGAAGGAGACACGCTCCCGAACACGGGAGCCTCCACGGACCTCTGGAATTGGAGCCAATGGGAGGGCGGTGCTGGTGGTGGTGGTGGCGGGGCCAGACAGACTAGCGGGGGTTCGGTGGCTGCTGACACCCGCCTCCACAAGGGAGTCATCCTCCGAGCTGCTGTGGTCCTCAGCTGAGGTGGATGGTGCTGAGGACTCCTCGGTGTGGCTCCCCTCGCCCTCCGTGCCACTGGGTCCCTCTGACCACTCGTCGGATGCTGACCCAGTCTGGCTCCGCTGCTCCTCCTGGTCTGTGGAGCTGTCCCCTCCTGTGGCCGTGGATGTATCTGCAAACAATTAGGGAAACAGACAAACATCACCATGATGCACCCATGTCCGGATTGTCCATGCCGCAATGGGGTGCATGTTGCACATGTCTCTCCCCTGCAGGATCACTCTTAGGAAGTTTAATGCCATGACACAGGCATGCGTGCAAAGTCATACATCACTGTCTCCAGTCACATGGGCATGGCAGCCAGCCAACAACAGTCTGCACTGTGTCACAATCCTAGGACATGGGGAATGCAAGTTATGTAACTGACAAGTGCACATGTCCATCCCCCACACACCACATCATCTGAACTAGTATTTGTCCACGTCATGCCAATTGGACATATGGGAGACATGAAACACAACTCTCAGAACCTGAGCACCTCACAGTGTGCTGTGAATGAATAACAGCTGCCTGAAAGTCACAGTCGCATACACCTGTGTGCACAGTCAAGTGATCAAACATCTATAAGTCACAGAAGTATCGTCTCTCATGGTCACATCTCAGATGGCATGCTGAACCCTAACTGACAAACATAGCAGTAGTCCTGACAACGAAGCCACAGCACATTGACACAGAGGCAGACACCTGAGGGAACATGTCACTGATCACAACATGTCAGATGATCCACGGGAGTGGGAGTACAGAGTCTATTGTATGCCCTGGAGTAGGCATGACTGTCCAGCTCCACCTGTAAGAGGGATGAGTCCTGGACAGTAGGCAGGTGTCTAAGCATGTGTGACACACTTGATATACATACTCCTGAGGCCCAAACATTCTTCCCACCCGCAGCATGGGGTTGTGCCAAATACCCCAGGGACATGTGGTGAATCAGATCAGCAGTGGACCACATTTCAAAGTTACACCCAAATTACATGTCAGAATTTGGGCATTGTGTAAGCAATTGACCCACCCATGAATCCCACAACATAGTCACCGGAACAAATGCTGTCACCCACCTTGAGCAAAGCAAAATGCAATGACACAGTCCCCAAGAGACACAATTTCCTGACTGTAAGGGCCACACATATGCGTATCAGATGAGGAGTGGGCATGTCACAATAGAGGGACATGGGTCCTGGACCACAAGACTGATGTACTGTGGAAGTTTAACCAGGCCAGAGGAGGGCACATAGCATGTCAGACAAAGTGCACAGTGCTGTCATGGACTCACCCCCTCCTTGCTGCTGTCTGGCCTTCAGCTGCCCATCCAGGTCAGGGAAGACCACCGCCAGGATCCTGAGCATGTGGGGGTCAGGGTCCGGTGTCCGCCCCTCCTGTGAGGAGGTGACAGCTTCAGCTGGACCCTTGCGATCCTCCGGGTCCAGCCTCGAAGGTCCTGCCACCTCTTCTGGCAGTTGCGGATCCGGCGCTTGTAGTCCCCCACGGATCTTACTGCCAGGGCGATGGTCAGCCAGATTTCCTGATTCTGGTGGGCATCAACCTGTGAGGATGACAAAGTGAAAATGCCATTACTACACATGCAACATATACGTGCATCACACAGTTGGATATACATGTCTCAATCACTGGGGCACATGATGTACACAGGCAGTGCAACGATGGCTATGAACAGTTTGCCAGCAGTTACTACATGGTATCATTACATGGGAAGTAAACCTTGTTGGAATGCACTGTTACTGCACTGTACCTGTTCAGTGCATGTAACTACACACTTTGGGGGGTCAGAACTACTCAGTGAGCATGCTAGCCAGTGGTGTGCACACTGTTAGTCCTGCTAGTCAGACAACATGCAAAATTAGTAAGGCAGTGGAGAGCACACTCACCTGCTCCCCTGGATTCCCATACAGCTTGCTGTACTGTGGAAGGAGGCTGTCCAGCAGGGCCTGGTTCTCCTCAAGGCTGAAGGCTGGGGCTCTCTCCACAGTACGTGCCATTGCAGTAGCCAGAGGATGCAGAGACAGCAGCAGTGTTGGTGGCAGATGTCGTCCTGGAGCATGTAGTGCAGGCAAGTGAGCTCTCAGGGGAACAGCCAGCATTATATGAGTGCTGCAGAGGCAGATACTGTCCCATGTGTCCAAAGTGATAGGTCCAAGTCATTTGCATCTTCTGAATCTGACCAATCCATGGAATAGCAGCACTAATACACGCCCACAGCATCCTTCAAAAATCCAAGTTCATGACACCCATGATTCTGCAACATTGTTGTGGCTGGCCAACTGAATTCACTGCATCAGACTCGTTGAAGCTTCGAATACGCGTCCGTTGCCATGCCAGGCCCCAGCCAACGCATGCGCACCGTTCGGTCCATTGCTGTACAACGCGTATGTCGGGATACAATGCGTACCCGCTCCCAACAGATTCAATGGGACAGCCGGGCACACCGATCGGTCCATTGCTGTACAACGCGTACCCGCTCACAACAGATGCAATGGGCCGGCCGGGCACACCGATCGGTCCATTGCTGTACAACGCGTACCCGCTCACAACAGATGCAATGGGCCGGCCGGGCACACCGATCGGTCCATTGCTGTACAACGCGTACCCGCTCCCAACAGATGCAATGGGCCGGCCGGGCACACCACTCGGTCCATTGCTGTACAACGCGTACCCGCTCACAACAGATGCAATGGGCCGGCCGGACACACCGATCGGTCCATTGCTGTACAATGCGTACCCGCTCACAACAGATGCAATGGGCCGGCCGGGCACACCGATCGGTCCATTGCTGTACAACGCGTACCCGCTCACAACAGATGCAATGGGCCGGCCGGGCACACCGATCGGTCCATTGCTGTACAACGCGTACCCGCTCACAACAGATTCAATGGGCCGTGCAGGCACACCGATCAGTCCATTGCTGTACAAGGCGTCCCTGTACAAGTCACTCGCATATGTCACCATGTTTGTCACTGGTGAACGTATGCCAGCCACATATACCTGCCAGAGACTCAGGGGCACACCTACAACACCACACCCAGTCCACACTGTTTCCTAAGGCATGTAAGGCTGCATTACCTTTTCTGTGTAAGGGGGTTAACATTTGGTTTCTGTGGTGGCACTTGTGGGCAGCCACACCCAGGCTGTGCATGTGTTCATGGGGACAGGGTCCTTTGTGTGTTGTGCACATGACCACTGTGATGTGCAACAGTTCATTTCGGAGCATGTGGCATGGTCACATTTTCAGGTTGTGTATGTGTATGACATGTTACATAACCCCAGGGTCCCATGGGGGAAGGCATGTACGTCACAGGGTGACCCATTGCCACAATAGTGATGTCCCTCCACAGTCTGTGTGCATGTTGTGTTTCCAATGTCTCTGATTCCATGTGCACAATGGGAGACAGTCTCCACATCAACGTTGTTTGTGCATGGACTTTGATGTTGTGCGTGTGTATCACAGACGTCCATGTCTGTCCTGCGGAAGCAACAGGGGCCACTACCTGTGGGAGTCATGTTTGTTTTTCTGACGTGTACATGATACGCCATGTCAAGCCAGTGTCCATGTGGCAAGACAGGGTCACTGGGAATCTACCTGTCAATGAGCTGTGATGCCTGTGGCGCATCTGTCCAGACATGTCACTGTGGTGTGTGTGTGGAACGTGACAGCAGTAAATGGGTACTGTGACACAGCCTAATGGTTTCCCATAGCACAACCTGGAACCTGTTGTCCACACATGTTGTACTGAGAAGTTAGATGATGGCCAAGTAGGTGCGAGTTATGTCCGAACAGAACGGCACACACATCAAGTACTTGTGTCTCGTAATGATGTATCATGTGAAATTGAGTATGGTGAATGGCACATATGTGGGGTGACTGACAATCTTTCTTTCTCCAACCTATGCACTCCAGGGCTCCAGCTGTCCATAGACCATTCCCTGACCTGGCAACGATGGTGGAACGTGACAGCATCCGACGGTACCGCTTCACCAGGCAGCTGATTGAGGATTTGGCAGTGCGCTTGGCACCACATTTGCAACCTGGCCGGCCGTACCCTTCGGCGCTGACCCCCAAGGTGAAGGTAATGGCAGCCCTACACTTCTTTGCCACCGGTACCTTTCAACACACTGTGGCGACTGCCGGTGGGATGTCACAGACTATGTTCAGCCGTGTGCTACGCGATGTTTTGGAGGCAATGTTGAGATGCCTGAACCAGTACATCTATTTCCCTACACGTCAACAACTCACTGACATCAAGAGTGACTTCTATGCCTTGGGGAGGATGCCACATGTCATTGGCTCCATTGATGGGACACATGTGGCTTTGGTACCACCACAGGCACATGAGCAGGCATACCGGAACCGGAAACATTACCATTCGATCAATGCTCTGGTGGTATGTCTTGCAGATATGAGAATCACACATGTGTGTGCCCATTTCCCTGGTTCAGCACACGATGCCTACGTGATGAGGAGTAGTCGCATCCCGAGGATGATGGCACAGATGCAGAACCAGCGTGCCTGGCTTGTCGGTGTGTACTGACTTTGTACCATTGTGTGTGTTCTGCTCTGTAGTATTCCGCCCACTTTTCCAACTCAGCTAATGTGCACTTGTCTGTCCGTAGGTGACTCCGGATACCCCAACATGCTGTGGTTGCTGACACCCCTCAGGAACCCTGTGACACCAGCCCAGATGCGCTACAATCAGGCACATGGTCGGACCAGGAGAGTGAACGAGCGGACATTTGGTCTCCTGAAGAGCCGCTTCCGCTGCCTGGACAAGACAGGAGGGGCCCTCCCATATGCCCCAGCAAAAGTGTGCAAGATTGTCATTGTCTGCTGCATGCTACACAACCTGGCAGTGCGGAAGGAGTTGCCTCTCATCCTGGATGACGATGACCAACGTCCGCCACCTGTGGAGGATCCTGGCCTGGACCACGATGCCAGTGATGATGATGATGATGGTGATGTCCGCACACAGCTCATCACCAACTTCTTCAGCTGAATGTGAGTATCCAGGGAGATGTAATGTGAATGATGTGAGTTTGCATGATATGTGTGGGTGGTGCTCTGGTGCTGTTTGAGTGTGGCCATGTGCTACTTGACTGGATGCGTGCAGCAATGTGTCCTTACAGGTTGTCTGTACTCCCCAACAGTTTTGACATGCTAACTTGGTTTTGTGTAGTTGTCTTGTGACATGTATTGGGCATAAGTATTGCATTTCTGTCCTGTTCTCCAGTGGTTTTAACTGTGTGTCATGTATGTCCTTCACAGGGTGCTTACTGAGTACTTTGGTCAACTTGGATCCCCCGACACCATGATTCAGCTTTCAGGGTGGCAGCAGTAGTTTCCCTACAGGTGATGTGCCACACACCCCTGGACTTCATATCTTCTGCACTTGTTGACTGTGTGGCCACTGCCAAGTGGGATTACCTTGCATTTGTAGTGGAAACAACATGTTGCAAATGTGTAATAAACCTGTGCTTCACTTTGGGATGTGCGTTGTCTGTGGTCACACATCTGACTGACATTTGCTTACTGCACCTGTGGGCTAGTTGACACAGACTCTGAATAGGTGTGGTGTCTGTGCATTCCACAGTATTTCCTGGCAACATCACTGTAGGCGATGAGTCCGATGGCCCTGGTGTCTCTGTGTTGTGTAGCCCTAGTGGTGTGTCTCCCTCATATGTGTCACGTCACCATGACTCACATGACGGTGTTGTACTTGCTGTAGCAGTTAACATACACAGTGTAATTTAGCAGATCATCATCACCATAACAGTATCCACATTTGAATAACAACAGAGGCAAGTATGGTGTACTAGTGATTTTATTTACAGAAATGTATGTGTGTATAGTGCACAGGATGGTGGGTGCTGTACATTGGGATTGTGATCCAAAATTCCCAGATGAGTTGCAAGTCTTGGTAGCAGAAATGTCCTGAGTGAATCCACAGTCATATGATACATTAGTCCAACTTGGACTCCCCATGTCATGTGGGAGAGTTGTGTTGCATTCAACAGGGTGAAAAGTTTGCACACAAAGGAGAATTTCCGGAACAGGTGTTGGCTTCCTGGTGGATGTACGTGGCCATCAACCTCTCAGTTTTCCTTTCTCGGATGACCCCTCTTCTTTGGGGGGGACCCTCACGTGCAGGCTGCTGCGGTGCAGGGGACTCTCTGCCAGAGTCCTCCTCCCTCCCTGTGGCAGTGTCAGTTGTTGCAGCACCAGATGTTGTGGGCACACAGGGAGGTGTGGCCATGTTGGTGCTAATCTGGCGGAGGCATGTCAATATGTCCCTATGCACCGCTGTGAGTTCTTGCAATGTGTCCCACTTGGGCTCCATGCGAGACATGTGTGTCTCCACACAGGACATGTGGGAGTCCAAGCGGGCATGATGGGCAGCCTGCTGCTGTTGTATGTCCTTGAGGATCCCCACTACCTGCATGACCTCTCCGGTGCTATTCTGGTACGCATCAGCGATGCGTGCCAGTTGTGGGTCATCATGCAGTCCAGACCCCTCTGCAAGCAGCGACCTATGTCTACCACCCCTCCCTTCTTTGTGGGATCTTCATTTGGTGTGTGAGGCATTGCATTCTCCCAAGTAGGTTATGTGGTGTTTGTGTTGAGGGGGTGTGTGAGGAGAGCTGCTTGTAACTATGGTCAGTGCTGTCAGTCCTCCTTCCCACCCAGCCAGATATCCCACCATGCAACGTGCTTGCATTGCAGAGAGTGCAAGTTGGCTTTCAGGATGTCAGGCAGTGGTGTTCTGCTGTTTGTTGGTGCACAGTTCCCAGCAGGGCCTTGTGCTCCCCACAGCAGTACCCAGTGTCAGCCATCTTGGCAGTCCTTATCCACTCCCTGTGATGTGAGCATGGTTCAGAGTGGTGTAGATGGGCCAATTGTGAGGGTGAGCAATATCTGTGACTACAACTCCCATCATGCTATTGCCTACACCCCCCTTCCCAGCATGCCCGTACTTCCTTCCTTTTGAGTGGACTTCACTGTGTGTGAGTGTGACAGCAATGGCAAGATGGCTGACAGTGTGGTCCTGTTGTTTGTTGGTGCACAGTTCCCAGCAGGGCCTTGTGCTCCCCACAGCTGAGGCCAGTGTCAGACATCTTTGAGGTGGCTTTTCACTCCCTGTGAGGTGTGCATGCTTCAGTGTGAGCTTGCTGGGCCATGTGGGTGGGGGATGTTGAGCTGTGACTGCCACTCCCATCATGCTATTGCCTACACCCCCCCCTTCCCAGCATGCCCATACTTCCTTCCTTTTGACTCTGCTTCCCTGTGGGGTAGTGTGCCTGTGCTGACAGGAAGACTAACAGTGTTGTCTGGGCGTTTGTTTGGCTACAAGTCCCAAGAGTGTCCCTGTGCTTCACACAGCATTACCCAGGGTGGTGGTTCTTTGTAGGATCTTCATTTGGAGTGTGAGGCATTGCATTCTCCCAGGTGGGTTATGTGGAGTTTGTGTTGAGGGGGTGTGTGAGGAGAGCTGCTTGTAACTATGGTCAGTGCTGTCAGTCCTCCTTCCCACCCAGCCAGATGTCCCACCATGCAACGTGCTTGCATTGCAGGGAGTGCAAGTTGGCTTTCAGGATGTCAGGCAGTGGTGTTCTGCTGTTTGTTGTTGCACAGTTCCCAGCAGGGCCCTGTGCTCCCCACAGCAGTACCCAGTGTCAGCCATCTTGTCAGTCCTTATCCACTCCCTGTGATGTGAGCATGGTTCAGAGTGGTGTTGATGGGCCAATTGTGTGGGTGAGCAATATCTGTGACTACAACTCCCATCATGCTATTGCCTACACCCCCTTCCCATCATGTCCATACTTCCTTCCTTTTAAGTGGACTTCACTGTGTGTGAGTGTGACAGCAATGGCAAGATGTCTGACAGTGTGGTCCTGTTGTTTGTTGGTGCACAGTTCCCAGCAGGGCCTTGTGCTCCCCACAGCAGTACCCAGTGTCAGACATATTGTCAGTCCTTTTCCACTCCCTGTGTTGTGAGCATGGTTCAGAGTGGTGTTGATGGTCCAAATGTGAGGCTGCCCATTATCTGTTACTACGAGTCCCATCATGCTCTTGGCTACACTGACTTCACCAGCATACACAGGATTCCTTCCTTTCAGTGAGCTTCCCTGTGAGGTGGTGTTCTAGTGGTGGCTAAATATTTGACAGTGTTTGTTGGTTAGATTTGTGCCACTGCGTAGCTCTATTTGTTATTGGGTTTGTACATGTCATGACACAGTTACATATCACTATGACATGGCATGTATTGTGTTTATCTGACTAACATACACATCTTGGGATGATTATCTTTTGGTTGCTGTGGATTTGCTAGGGGTACATGGTTTGACTATTCCCTTGACAGTGATGTGTGTGTATTGTCACACAATATTGTGTATATTAGTTGTGTACTCACCAGGCTCTGGGATGTTTGATAGTCCATATACGCTCACTGGTGGTAGGATGGCCCGCACCTTCTCCTCCCAGGGCCTGAGGTATACTGGTTTGGCAGGAGGGCCACTGCCGGTGTGCTGGCTCAGGAGCTAATCCTTCTTCAGTAGGTCCCTGACCCTCCTGCGCACATCATACCACCTGTTCTGGATGTCTTCCTTTGTGCGCAAACATGGTGATTGTGCGTTGACCCTGTCGATGATCCTCGCCCACATCTTGGTTTTCTGCGCCATTGGGGTCTGTTGGACCAATGTGCCAAACAACTGTGGCTCTACCCTCAGGATCTTGTCTACCATGACTTCCAATTCACTATCTAGGAACTTTGGATTCTTCTTTAGGGGCATGGTGATGGGTGGTGGTGGTGATTGATGTGTGTGTGTGTGCAAGTGAGGGTGTGTGAGTGTAGGTTTTGCTGGGTGTGTGTGAGGGTGCTATTTGTTGAGGTGCTAATGGTGTGTGGCTTTTGTGTTGGATGAGCTGTGTGTGTGTCTGTGTTTGCTGTCTGATGGTGTTCTGTGCTGGCAGGTCAGTGGAATTTGCAAAGGATCATGGTAGGGATTTGTGGCCTTTATGTAGGTGGAGTTGGGGGTGTGTCCTTGTTCCATTTTTCCCCCCCTGTATTTATTGGCTTAGTCATTGCTTGCTTGGCCCTCTTTTTTTGTATTTTTTCATTTGAAATTGTTGTGCATGTAGGAGACGTTCTTCTGACCGAGTAGGACGTTGCAGTTGTCTCGTGCGCGCCTCTCCGAGTCGTTCCCGCTGTGTTTCAGCTAAGTTTCATATGCGGCGTACGCGTCGGTCGCGGAGTATTGTGTTTGTGCGGCTGGCTTTTGTATGCGTGTCGTTCGTACGGCTTGGGCTCCGTGCGAATCGGTCTGATTTTGCACCCATTGCATCGTACTGCGCGGGTCGGAGTTCGCGGGTACGTTTCGTTCGGGTTGATTCCTGGTGCGTGTCAGTCGGTTCTATTCGCGTGGTTTCCCAGCCGGATAGCTAGTTTCCGTCTGGGTCGGTCGTTCGGCTTGAGTTCCGTACGAGTCGGTCGTGATTCACATGCATTTCATCGTACTTCCCAGGTCGGGCAACGCCGGTACGTGTCGGTCAGACTATATTCCAGTACCGAGTCGGTCGGGTGGTTTTCCGGCCCGAATCGGATTTGGCCCCTTACTGTCAGCAAACGTATGCGTTTTCTAAGAGCCCCAGAGTAGATGTGTATGTTCTTTGTGCTGTCAGTCAGTAAGTCAATTATTCTTGCTTTAATCACTCCCAAATTGGCCTACTACAACTCCCTCCTGCATTCTAGGCTGCCAGTGAAAGCTAGGTGAAAGTCACCTCGTGCTTAGCCACAAAGCACACCACAACAAAGACCATTCATACACCTTCAACCTCATAATCCTTTATTGCATTGGTAAAGCGTTTACAATCTTGAACCTTTTGAGCCCCCTTTCAAATTCTCCTTTGTCATTCAGTGGCAGAAGTTATATAATTCAATAACTTGCCTTTTTCCTAGAGTGGTAATAATATTGTTTACACATGTATAAAATCAGCGCCACCTTGTCGCTGGCCATTGGAGTTTAGATGTAATCCATACTATTTAATTTCTTTCATGATCATAGTGAAAAAAAACTCTAAATTACAAAATCTTTATTGACCACCAGGCATCCATTAAATAAATTAAAATGTTGTCCTATGGAGACATCCCTGATCAACTCTCAAGATGTGCACAGGAAAACCACAGTTTTGATATGCGACTTAGGGACAGATTTAAAGTTTAGCAGGTGGTGCTCCATCCTTCAGTTTGGAGGACTACCATCTGCCAAACTTAGACATCACTGCTGCCTCAGCAGTGATCACTGTCTTGTCATTGGAACCACGTTATGACAGTTCCTGTAGAGGTGCAAAACGTTTGGTGTGCACGATGGAGTGCTCTGAACTTCAAACTCTAAATTAACTCCTTTATATTCTGCTAGGAATGCATTTTTTGAAAGGGGCAAAATGTGGGTTATCCTTTGCTTATATATTTCTTTTTTTGCATAGTTTGATGGAGCCATCAGGAAAAATTGCCACCCTTGCATTACTAACTCTGTTGGCATTACTGAATATTAGTAATACCAATAGGATGGGTAATCTTAACCTACTGCCTCCTAACATGTCACATTTTCTCTTTTTATCCTAACCTATGGAGAAACCCCTTCTCTAACACACATCCAGTTTTGGGGGCATGCCTTTGCCGTCCCCACTCCAGAAATGTTACTAAATGGGAGTACTAAGGGGCATATTAGCAAGACCGGCGATAAAATTATCGCCGTTTTAGCGGTAGGAAACTGCCGCTAAAACGGCGATAATGGGCTTGCTAATATGCGTTATAGAATTCCAATAGAAGCCCAGGTTAGATGTGCAGGACATCTAACCTGGGCTTCTATTGAATTCCATAACGCATACTAGCAAGCCCATTATCGCCGTTTTAGCGGCAGTTTCCTGCCGCTAAAACGGCGATAATTTTATCGCCGGTCTTGCTAATATGCCCCTAAATCTCTGAGAAATTCAGGCATAAATCAGTGAAGAAAAGGTTTGTGAGTTCCCAAAAATGCACCTTTTTGGTTTCTCCACATCTATCCATAATAAATGACCCAAATAGTATGCATGTGTAAATTCTTTTATGAATGTTCAAACATCTTTTTTGAATAGCAAAATCTTCTTTACACTTGTTAAAAGCCTATTTGTTCATATAAACTAAAGCTACATATGCAAAAATCTTTGAAAAGCAATGCCCTCAGTGACTTAGGGGCTCATTATGATGGTGGGCGGACATCAGTCCGCCCGCCATCATAACGGTGATGGGACGGACCGCCAGACGTGCGGCGGTCCCACCAGTGCAATTAGGATGCGCCCGCCCGCGCATCCTGGCCTTTTACCATTGCGGATGTTGCTGCTGGCTGCAGCACCGTCTGCAATGGTAAAAGAGCATGCACAGCATTTCCCTGCACCACGTGGCAGGCACCACGCAGTAAACACAAGGAGATGATGGACGGAGCACTGAAACTTTTCAGACACTCACCCCCAGTCACAGATCTGGGTTGAATCCATCATCGTTCTTTAGCTCACTTCGCCACCCCAGTTCAGATACAGCTATATGCAAATCAGTCTTGACCCTGTGCCTCATGGGAACAGTCCAGCCCGAACTGCCAAGCCATGTCTTCTCTGGACCGGAAACAAGCATCCTGGGACCAGTTTCGGGCTCACAGCCCTCATCAGCCAGGCTAGCTTGAATCCAGTGGCAAAGTGAGCAAGGGACCCACGTCTGGGCATACCCTGCCAAATTAGGGCGAACAAAGCAAACACAAGGAGATGATGGACGGAGCACTGAAACTTTTCAGACACTCACCACGCAGTGCCTGCCATTTGGTGCATGGAACTGCAGGGGGGTACCATGGAAAGGCCTCCATGGAAAGGCCTCTACAACACCCACATCCTAATATGGCGGACGGTGCCTGCTAGGCACCGCCACCATATTAGTGGCCCAGCTCCGCCCGGCAGGCAATCGTAACGATTGCCACTGGCGGAAAAGCGGTGGACGGACTTTGCGTCTGCCGCAATACCCACTGCCATCCTAAAATGGCAGTGGGTAAATCTCCTTACAATGGCGGAATGATCACCACCGCCGGCCCGGCGGTGGCAATCGTTCCGCCATCGTAATGAGCCCCTTAATCCTCTGCAAACATTATTCTGTCACAGACCACGACATCTTTTAAATTGGTATTTGGGAGACTCCAGAAGTGGTAAATCAATTATTCTTGCTCAGTACTCTGGGGATCTGGATGATGCTGGCTAGTAAGCTGAGCCTGGCCCAACACCTTATCATCTTCCAGAAGAGTGAACACTTTGTTATTAAAATATTCCTAAAATAATACTTGAAAATTAACTTTCATTGTGAGCTTCAGTTCCTCTTCTCAGTGCTGGTGTATTTGGATATCTTACTTTCTACAATTTGCCTGATCTTCTGCAGAATGTATACCCACCAACAATGAATGCAGGGAGAGTCATTGTCTCTTTATGTGTGTATGTGTGGATTTATTAGACTTTACATAGTGCACACCTAGCTACAAAGCTACCAATAATTACATTCATACAATATATTGAAAGCTGAATGTGTAGAATACACTGGAAAAAGTTTGGGGGGGAAAGGTAGTTTAGGGATGTAGGCAAGGTTCCAGTGGCGGCTCGCCGAGGAAGTGGTGCGGGGTGGGGGAGGGGCAGGGTGGGGGGGTAGTGGACTCAGACTTACGACGGACAGAACTCCCTCTGAGTTCTGTCTGTCATATGTCAGAGTTCACTACCCCCCACCCTGCCCCTCCCCCACCCCACCGCCCCGCACCACTCCCTCGGCGAGCCGCCACTGCAAGGTTCCCATTAGAACCAAGAGAGAGGTGTAGGGGAAAAGGCACAGTTGGCAGAGAGAGACAAGGAAGTTGGACGGTGCAGAAACCAAGAAGGTATAGAAAGCAAGGTTCTCCTCAGAAAGAAGCATAGCGGTTATATTTCAATGAAGGGTTGCTTGAAAAGATGCATCTACAGTTCTATCCAGAAGAGGAGAGGGGTTGGAGTCAGATGTGTCTGAGTTCCAGTGCTATTTGTTTCAGCAGGAGAAGAATTGGTATATTGTCATTTCTTTCTTTCATTTTCTTCCATTTTCACATTTTTAGTCTGGTGATGTTACTGCTACATGTTATGCATATTCTGCAGGAGGTCTTGGCCGCCAGGTAAGGTGCGGTAATGGCATTGACTGCCTTGTAGATGATGCAGCAGATCTTTAAAGTTATATGTACAAACATTGGCTTCCAGTGGAACTCACTGAGGGCCTGAGTAATTCCATTATGTTTATGAAGACCTTTAATAAGATGGGCTGCTGCATGTATTACACTCTTCAGAGAAGTTATGTTGGTCTCTTAGATGCCAGGTAGCAGCGCATTTTCTCTATCCATTTTCTGGTAGGAAGAGCTTCACCTTGTGGACCAAAGTCAGCTTGTACCATGCAGTGTTTGCTTTTTATGAAATGTGCTCTTGAAGCTGAGGTTAATTTCAATGTGGAAGCCCAGGGACTTTGTGCCATTAGAGTGTCATTAAGTGGAAAACCCCAGATTCATCTTGAATCCGATTCTTTCACTGCTTGCTGTATATAGCTATCAATGATGGCCATTTGGACTATTGGAACATGGCTCTTTGGGCATGAAATGAACCACTGGAGGGGGATTTAATAAAAATCCATTGTGGGGTGCAGGGCAACGCCCCATTTTGAACAGCTGCTCCTTAGAGAAGGTTGGTGTGTGGAGCACTTTTTATGGCAGCATAAACATGAAAACTCCTCCACATGCTATAAAAATTGAAGCTGACTGGCTCAGGATCGCTGGGGCACACAGTTTGATTGATCTTTGGCAGGAGGGAACCCTGTACCATTTGTGGAGGATGTAACAGTTCCACCTGCTACACTATACATGGATTCTCCCTACCTGCCACCTGCGTGCCTACCAAGTGGCTGGTTCCCTGTCCTGTAAGAGGCAAAAGGCCACATCAAGACCCGGACCACCAGTGAGCTGCCGTCTGGGACTGGAAGACACAAGGGGAGATCAGGAGCCTGCAAATTTATAACAAGTGCATGGGAAATCAACGGAGATCAGAGGTGGTGTACAGCCAACATTGGGGATTAATGGCTCACAGCTTATTGAGAAACTGAGCTGGAATGCCTATTGCTAAGGAGACAGTATAATCTACTGGAGGATACAGTGAACTGCGCCTATCAACCTGACTGAATTAACAGTATAAAGTAACTCACAGGGGATCTTATCCAACAAAACTACAGCACGTGAGGGAGGACATGAAAAAATAAACAGAGATCAATAAAATGTAATGTAAAATGCAGGAGGATGTGCTGAAAGCCAGGAACTACAAGGAATAACTAGCACATGCTATAGCTCTCAAGTACTACTGTGTGCAGAAACTCTCACCGGTAAGCAAATGCCTCAGTGTGGCGACTCAACCATGATTACTGTGACGCTTGACTCTATTATGTCATATAAAAACATCCAATTTTCAATTTTAACAGTGGGACTCTACACAACAGAGACCAATAAAAAGCTCAAATCAATTTGCGAAGAACTCACCAAGCTGAGGACAAAACAAAAAATCAGATAGGAGATTCAAAACCCTGGAAACCGAAAGTTATTGAATCATCTGATTGGGTATCCAGTCTGTGAAACATGCAGGAAAATATAAGACATCAAAAACAGAAGCTGTCGGGACAATATTCAAATGTTTGGGGTGCCTGAAATGGAGAAACAACAAGACAGGATTCAATTCCTCTCAATATTCATACCTACACTATTAAAGTTAGAATTTATCCCATCTCTAGAATTTTAAAAAGCCCATAGAATTTTGAAAAGGAAACAGTCCCTAAGGGACCCTCCCGGACTAATTATAGCCTGTCTCCTGTGCCATCGACATGTGAGAGCAAGTCTGCAAACTGGGAAAAAACATGGCCCATGAGGGCCTCATTCTCAAAGGTACTTAGACGTTTGTGTAAGTTTACTCTTTTTTTGGTATTCACTAACAATAATTTAACAGAAAGCATAAAGAAGAAAAAAGTTGAAAGTGAGGGTGATATTGTAGGACACCAGCAAGAAAACAATCCAGGTATCAACTGCTATGCTAATGTGGTTCACAATGCAGTCTTTCATTTGCCACATCTATTTATTGAAATCATGCAAAACCATGAGAAAAGATTCTTTTCTGCACTATATCATTTACTTCAACGGCTGCTTAGTGACAGAAGTAAAATAAATACTGCTTTTGGCATTCAACATCTTTTAGATATGAATGAAATAGTATTTGTTAAGCGCATAGCTACCCGTGGGCATCCCAGCGCTACGGCAGTAACTAGGAGGGGCATCGCGGCACACTTAGGGGAAGAGCCAGGTCTTCAATGATTTCCGAAAGGCTAGATGGCTAGATTCCTTACGTAGGCTGAGAGGGAGAGTATATATGTAGCGGATCAGTGACATTTACTCTCAACATAAAACAAGATGCACAAGAATTTAATAAGGTCATGCTTGGAGTCTTAGAAGCAGAAGAAATAAATATTGATGGCTTATTTGGACTAAGTTACAAATGGGAGCATGACTGTGAAGAATGTTCATTTACCTCTATCACTGAAATACATGCAGAACGATTCCTATACCTAACACTACCAGATTGCAAAACAGTTTCTTTTGACAAATTGATTAAAACAGAAAATCAAAATATGACCTGCTCAAATTGTAGATCAACACACGTATTTACTGGGTATTTGAACCCTTCTTTCAGAAATTCCTGACAACAGCTTTTCGCCCTTCTTGTAATTATTAAGGCTTTCAAAACCTTCAGCCTTCCTGACTCTCAGTACCCTCCCCACTATAGGGTAAGTTGAACTTATATTCACAGCTGGTGACTTCTAGCGTTAACCCCGTGTGCCCGTATGTATTTTAAATAGTCCTCATTTCTCATCCCCACAGTGCGCGGCTGGGCCCTATGTGAGTACTCTTCTTCCTTTTTCACCCCCACACGGTGCACACCACATTATCTGACAGTCATCCCCAGGTATGATTAGCAACTGAAAATCTACCTTTTTGAAGCTTCTCTCTTATTTTTCACCACCAAACTTTTACTGACACTATGGTTATCATTTTTTTAGGTGCACCTTCATTGCTAGGTCCTGATGAGACCTCACATTGTTAAGTGGGTCGAAACGTCGTCGACTAAGTGAAGCGAACCATTGTCAGCCACTATTACTGTATTAGTAGGCTGCGAGCACATATTATGTATTGATTTAATGGTCGCTCTTGTACATCTTTGATGAAACCTTGATTTTATGTCACAAAAAGTCACAACCTTGAAATATAGGTTTCACAATCACTTGGGACACCATGCACTGGATATAAAATTATGTGATTACATTATATAAAACAATGTATTTTCATACAAAATTCGTGTTATATGCCTCTTCTCTTTCAGACATCTCTTTTCCTTCGATTATTGTGATTGTGCTATTATATACTAAGTATCATTTGTTGATTGTCCACAGGAACCGCTGTTGTCTGTAAAACAAATTGTAGATCAGACATGATGTCTACACTGCAAATACAAAGAAGTGGAAAATACCTAATTTTAATGCTACAACAATGTAGACTAGATGGAACAAAATTACAAACAGAAATTACAAACTTTAAAGCAGGTCAAATATCTATTTCAGAAAGAACTTATACAACACTGCCTATTATTTTTCATGAAGGAGCTCATATAACATCTGGAAACTATACTGTATTTTTAAAGTGTTACAGTGGAAGGACACATTGCAATGATACCAACCTTAACTTCAATGCTAGATTGCCTTCTAAACTCCAAAAATATTACTTCTTGTTTTTGCAGCCAAAGTTCTAAGGACATCATCTGTCCTATTGGGGGTGATGTCCTTAAAAAATGGAGTGGATTGGATTGCATCAGTATTGATAATTACTATTTTGCTTATTATTTGGCATAGTAGTGATAATATTCTGAAAAACATCTTAAAAATTCAGCTAGAGTACATATTTGTTCGTAGTACTGTACCAGGAATAATAGTAGAAAATGATTTCAAATCTATTTTATTAAATAGTAGAGTTAATATAAATGAAACAACTAATTGAGGAATTGTAGTGAGCGCAAAGCATAGTTACACATATTTATAATGATGTACTACGCACTTTTGTTTTTTTTTGTGTGCAATCCATTTGATTGTTTTTTCCCACTGTTCGAAGATGACGCTACATACAGACCGCCGGTATGGGGAAGTAGCATGAAAGCTAAGGACAGTAAAAAAGGGAAATTGATATTTCTATCTGATTTAATACACTGTTATTATTTACAGACATGTCATATTAATGTTTTTTAAGATAATATACTAATATATTTGTATTTCTTTTTGTTTTTAATAGCAACTTTAGTTGAACATTCAAAAGTACTTCAAAACACAAGGGTTTAGGAGAATGTTATGCCAAGAATCTCCTTACTGGATGATCTATCGTAATTACTTGGAAGGTAAGAATATACGAGCTAGTCTTGGTGATGAACTCTACATCCCTCAGAAATATATCAGTTATTTGCTGAGCTAAGCTTCAACATGTAGGGGCATCTCAAACTTAACAGATGTTTGTTTTCTAAGAATACTCAAAATCAGATGTTTATGAATACAAAACAAAATTCTTCATATGTGTCAAAATTGAAATCAGACTGCCATTATTTCTATTTTGCAGACAGCAGTGTTGCCATATGCTCATAAACAAGTATATTTGAACAATGATAACATTTGAGAAAGGAACTGAGACACTTAACCCCTTTGAGAAGCTTTATTCTGCTGTTGTACTACTTCAAAGTCACCCCTAAGGTAGCCTGTAGCTAGGTCACAGGGTAAAATGTATGTACATAAACGCAAAGACATGTAGTTAGATTTGTTCGATAGGTACATGGACACTTTTAGGGACGCATGCTGACTTATACATCCAGTGTTCTACAGTGAGTTGAATGTCATCTAAGTATTCATGAAAGGGCAAAGCTATTACTACATCTTCTCAGACAGTCTTTCTTCCATCTACAGCTTGACTCACATGCACAGATACTATTCTTATGTAGATACTGCTAAAGAAGGCAGTGACATTCTCACTGAAACAACTCACTAGGGACTGAAATTCCCAACAGAGAATCCATACTACCCCTTATATGTGGATTTACAGAACACAACACCCAGAAACACAGTCAGTAAGAGAGTTTAGTATATATAGGAAAAAAACTGATTCTACCTGAGACACTTATTCAGATATATAGTAGGACTCTTATACCAAGTGAACCTTTGACAAAAGTAGCCCTTTGATCATGTTGCAAGCCTAGTATAATTGAGCTTGTGCATGCAGTCAGTTCTATAGCTAGGCTGACTTGATATTTCAAACCCTATGACAAACCTTAACTTGCTGTAGTACTACTTAAAGGTCTCGAGACCAAGACGGGGTCCCACAGTCTTTCACTTCAGGTAATGGGGTTGACTTTATCCTAGAGGGATTCTTGGCTTTACATCTACATACATGCTAGGTACACTTAGGTACATCTAGTTAGGGTCGAATCGTAGGAGTACGCATTTTACTGTAATGTATTTTATATACTTGCCTGTATTTATTGATTTAGCACAATGGTAGAAATCTACCATCCTTTTACTCTGTTAGTGCTTCTAATCATTTATATCTGTTTCTGACTGATGGCTGTTTCAGCACAACTATTTTACACTAAAATGATGCTGGTTCAATAAATGTTTATTGAAAAATGTCCCCACCGTTTATTCTGTGTATCTCTCTGAGACAAAGTGAGCACGAGTGACTGAGCGAAAAGTATTGCACTGTTTCCACGATCCTGAGGGATCAGGCTTGTCATGCTCGATAGTTGCCAAGAACTATTCTCTCCTTGGTAAGAGGGGTTTCTAGTGGCACTGTGAGCTAGCTGGTATACAGGCTAATATACCCGGTGGGGGTGTCTAGAATCAGTCCGGACACCAATCCTACAGTGTATGTTGTCTAAACCCTCAGGTCCTATATAGGTTTATAGGAACTACACGACAATACGGTAGAATGTAGCTAGGCCATTTATGTATGTGCATAAAACTAAAGACATATACTTAGAAGATTTTGACAGGTAAATGCACACTTTTAGCCACATACGCTGTCTTATACATCCATTTTTTTTACATTGAGTTGAATCTCATGTAAGTAGTTATGAAAGGGCAAAGGTACTAATACATCCTCTGAGACAGAATTTCAAGCATCTACAGCTTCACTCATATCCACAGATACAACTCTTATATATCTAGAGCTAAAGGAGGCAGTGACACTGTCACTTAAATAACTCAATCCGTGCCACCTCTTACATATAGATTTATAGAACCAAATAGATCAGAAACAGATCCAACAATGTACCAAAAGACTATACTACATATTGAAACAAATACCCAGATAGGAACTGAGACACTTACCCTCACATGTAGCAAAGGTCTCACATTACCAAGTGAACCATAAAGACAAGTAGCCCTTTCAAAATGTCTCACGCCTAGTACACTTGAGCTTGTACATGCAGTTGCGCAGCTCGGCTGACTTGGCATTTCAAACCCTTCCACAAATCTAAACCTGCCGTACTACTACTTTAAAGTGACTCTAAAGGTAGTCTGTAGCTAGGTTATAGGGTACATTGTATATCTAACATTAGAGGGATGTTCTAGTTAAAAAACCTTAGAAATTCACTGAAAAAAACAAACAGTTAAAGGGATGTTATAATTAGGAAATGGAATAAAAAAATCATTAGAAATTCACTGAAAACCCAAAGGTTACAGGGACGTTATAGTTAGGATTTAGCATTTAAAAAAACCTTAGAAATTCACAGAAAAAAACAAAGGTTACAAAGACGTTATAGTTAAGAATTAGCATTTAAAAACCTTAGAAATTAACTGAAAAAAACCAAAGGTTACAGGGATGTTATATTTAGGATTATATTTCACTCACAGAAAACCAGTGAAATTCAGCAGTTATAGGTAGCCGAGCTAACTATAACTTGCGACCCCCGCAATGCACTGCTTATGACCTCGCATATTACATCACTCATGACATGGTCAGTGACATCACTGATGACATCTGGTAGCCTGAGAAACTGATTGAAACTTGAGGATGCCCAAGAGATGCCTGGCTGCCGCTTTGTGCAAAATTTGCAATTTATTCAAATATTGTTCTTGCAAACTCAGGTACAGTCCATTGCAATAATGTTGACAAAACAAGAATAGTGATTACAGTTTTCTTCACATCTGGGGGATAAAGGGAAGAACTTTCTCAATCATCCTCAAAGTGTTGAATGAAGATGAAACCACTGAGTTAATTTGGCTGGAGTAGTTCAGCTTATCATCAATCATAACTCTTAGGTTTTTAGCCTTTTTAGGTCTCGCCTACGCAGCGCGCATGCGCTGCTTAGGAGAGACCTTTAGAAATCGGCACAGCTTTCCCTGCAAAAAAGTGCACGCGTTGCATTGCTTCCAATGGCAACGCGTGCACGTCTGGCGATTCACTTGCGGGAGCGAGCAGCTGGCGCCATATGTTAATTATCGCGCCTTGCCGCTCGCTCCCGCAAGGGACTCGCGCTGGCCCCCTCCTTTCGCCCCTCCCTCTGCTGACGCGCGAGGCGTGCGCTTGTGCTTGTTTCACTTGCGTGCTGTTGGGGAGTCATGGGTTTTTCCTCCCCATGCGCTTCTTCACTCTCACCATTTTTCTTAGCATTTCCTTCTTTTCCTCTGCCACCAACCTATTTCCTAATCTTCATTACCAATTTTGAAGCATGCTATTTTATAGGGAGTAGGTCACGTTAGAGAAAAGACAGACTACCTAAACCCATTTTTTTCCTGGAATCCTTTTTAGCCTTTTTTAACACAATGTATTCTTACATTTCTTAATGTGTGAGTAATTAAAAAAAAATATGTTTGTTTTTCCCGGCTCGACTGGGATTCCAATTCACACACCCACTTCGGTAATTCAATAAACTGAATAATTTTCAATTTAGTGTCTTCAGTCTGGCATTCTCCAACTTAGTTTCTCACCAGAATGAATTATTGCTACTTTACTATACGCTTCTTGCACCGATAAGATGCTTTTCACTGCATATGTTTATGTCAAGTTCAGCTGCGATTCACTGATAGAATGTATATACTTCAACATTACTGCTATCAGCTCAGGGTGTTAACGGTGGTTAGCATCCTCTGCAGAAGGTATTAACTGATGCAAAATGCCTGCCCCGTGATTATGGACCTCAGCAGAAGGGGGGGGGGGATATAAACAAGCATTGGCATAGCCAATAGGTCTCGCCTTTGGGACCTTAGAAATGTTTAGATACCCAGCACAATATCTTCGGTGCAACAACATCAAGTGTTGCATGTCTAAACACTTATAAGGTCCCAACGGCGAGACCTATTGGCTATGCCAATGCTTGTTTACTGTTGTTGGGAGTGGTCCAATCTCCTGTGGCCAACAAGATGGTACCCAAAACTGAGGATTATTCCCAAAGAGAATCACCTTGGGCTTTACTGAGTTTAGTTTTAAGCAATGATTGCTCATCCAGCCATTGATTGCACGCATGCAATCATGGAACCCAGCACTGATGTTGTTTGTATTGTTGGATGCTGATAGCACAATTTGTGTGTCATCAGCATGGGAGGTAAGGGAAAATCCAAAGGATATAATCAGCAATACTAACTCTTTTACATAAAGTTTAAACAGTGTGGGGCTAAGTGAGAACACTTGCAGGACCCCGCAAGGAAGAGAGAATGGCTTTGAAGTAAAAGAGTTTAAGGCCACAGTTTGTTCTCTTCCTTCTAGGAATGAATTCAGTAGGTGAGTGCCTTATTCCATATACAAATAACGTACCGACCGACTCGGTACGGGAATTTAGTCCGACCAACACGTACCGGCGCTGCCCGACCCGGGTAGTACGATGAAATGCATGTGAATCACGACCGACTCGTACGGCACACAAGCCGAACGACCGACCCGGACGGACACAAGCTATCGGGCCGGGAAACCACGCGAATCGCACAGACCGACACGCACCAGGAATCAACCCGAACAAAACGTACCCGCGAACTCCGACCCGCGCAGTACGATGCAATGCGTGGAAAACCAGACCGAGTCGCACGGAGCTCAAGCCGTACGACCGACACGCATACAAAAGCCAGCCGAACCAACACAATACTCCGCGAACGACGCGTACGCCGCACAATAAGCCTAGCTGAAACACAGCGGGAACGACTCGAAGAAGCTCGCACGAGACAACTGCAGCATCCTACTCAGTCAGAAGAACGTCTCCTACATGCAAAAAAATTACAAATGAAAAAATACAAAAAAAGAGGGACAAACAAGCAATGACAAAGTCAATAAATACAGGGGGAAAAAAAACATGGAACAAGGACACACCCCCAACTCCACCTATATAAAGGCCACTAATCCCTACCATGATCCTTTGCAAATTCCACTGACTTGCCAGCACAGAACACCATCAGACAGCAACCACAGACACACTCACAGCTCATCCATCACACAAGCCACACACCATTAGCACCTCAACAAATAGCACCCTCACACACACCCAGCAAAACCTACACTCACCCACCCTCACTTGCACACACACACACATCAATCACCACCACCACCCATCACCATGCCCCCAAAGAAGAATCATAAGTTCCTAGATAGTGAATTGGAAGTCCTGGTAGACGAGATCTTCAGGGTAGAGACACAGTTGTTTGGCACATTGGTCCAACAGACCCCCATGGCGCAGAAAACCAAGATGTGGGAGAGGATCGTTGACAGGGTCAACGCACAATCACCATGTTTGCGCACAAAGGAAGACATCCAGAACAGGTGGTATGATGTGCGCAGGAGGGTCAGGGACCTACTGAAGAAGGATTACATCATGAGTCAGCACACCGGCAGTGGCCCTCCTGCCAAACCACTATACCTCAGGCCCTGGGAGGAGAAGGTGTGGGCCATCCTACCACCAGTGAGCGTATATGGACTAACAAACATCCCAGAGCCTGGTGAGTACACAACAAATATACACAATATGGTGTGACAATACACACACATCACTGTCAAGGGGATAGTCAAACCATGCACCCTTAGCAAATCCACAGCAACCAAAAGACAATCATCCCAAGATGTGAATGCCAGTCAGACAAACACAATACCTGCCATCTCATAGTGATATGTAACTGTGTCATGACATTTACAAACCTAACAACAAATAGAGCAAGGCAGTGGCACAAATATAACCAACAAACACTGTCTGATATCTTGCCACCACTAGAACACCACCTCACAGGGAAGCTCACTGAAAGGAAGGAATTCTGTGTATGCTGGTGAAGTCAGTGTAGCCAATAGCATGATGGGAGTTGTAGTCACAGATAATGGTCAGCCACACAATTGGCCCATCAACACCACCCTGAACCATGCTCACATCACAGGGAGTGGAAAAGAAATGACAAGATGGCTGACACTGGGTACTGCTGTGGGGAGCACAAGGCCCTGCTGGGAACTGTGCACCAACAAACAGCAGGACACCACTGTCAGCCATCTTGCCACTGCTGTCACACTCACACACAGTGAAGTCCACTCAAAAGGAAGGAAGTATGGGCATGCTGGGAAGGTGGGTGTAGGCAATAGCATGATGGGAGTTGTAGTCACAGATATTGGTCACCCTCACAATTGGCCCATCAACACCACTCTGAACCATGCTCACATCGCAGGGAGTGGAAAAGGACTGACAAGATGGCTGACACTGGGTACTGCTGTGGGGAGCACAAGGCCATGCTGGGAACTGTGCAACAACCAACAGCAGGACACCATTGACTGACATCCTGAAAGCCAACTTGCACTCCCTGCAATGGAAGCACGTTCCATGGTGGGATATCTGGCTGGGTGGGAAGGAGGATTGACAGCACTGACGATAGTTACAAGCAGCTCTCCTCACACACCCCCTCAACACTAACTCCACATAACCCACCTGGGAGAATGCAATGCCTCACACTCTAATTGAAGATCCCACAAAGAACCACCACCCTGGGTTATGCTGTGGGAAGCACAGGGACACTCTTGGGACTTGTAGCCAAACAAACGCCAGGACAACACTGTCAGCCATCCTGTCAGCACAGGCACACTACCCCACAGGGAAGCAGAGTCAAAAGGAAGGAAGTATGGGCATGCTGGGAAGGGGAGTGTATGCAATAGCATGATGGGAGTGGTAGTCACAGCTCAACATCCCCCACCCACATGGCCCAGCAAGCTCACACTGAAGCATGCACACCTCACAGGGAGTGAAAAGCCACTTCAAAGATGTCTGACACTGGCCTCAGCTGTGGGGAGCACAAGGCCCTGCTGGGAACTGGGCACCAACAAACAACAGGACCACATTGTCAGCCATCTTGCCATTGCAGTCACACTCACACACAGTGAAGTCCACTCAATGTGAAGGAAGTATGGGCATGCTGGGAAGGTGGTTGTAGGCAATAGCATGATGGGAGTTGTAGTCACAGATATTGGTCACCCTCACAATTGGCCCATCAACACCACTCTGAACCATGCTCACATCGCAGGGAGTGGAAAAGGACTGACAAGATGGCTGACACTGGGTACTGCTGTGGGGATCACAAGGCCCTGCTGGGAACTGTGCACCAACAAACAGCAGGACACCACTGTCAGCCATCTTGCCATTGCTGTCACACTCACACACAGTGAAGTCCACTCAAAAGGAAGGAAGTATGGGCATGCTGGGAAGGGGGGTGTAGGCAATAGCATGATGGGAGTGGTAGTCACAGCTCAACATCCCCCACCCACCAGGCCCAGCAAGCTCACACTGAAGCATGCACACCTCACAGGGAGTGAAAAGCCACTTCAAAGATTCTGACACTGGCCTCAGCTGTGGGGAGCACAAGGCCCTGCTGGGAACTGGGCACCAACAAACAACAGGACCACATTGTCAGCCATCTTGCCATTTGTAGGAAGGTGGAATCTGACTATATGGTTGCCCCCACTTTTTTTATGGTGTTTTGCTGGTTTATGACTTAGTTGGACTGGGATCCTGCTATTCAGGGCCCCAGTCTATCTGCTTTCTCTGTAAAATGGATTCCATGTGCCTTAGGCACATCTCTGATTGGGATCTGGAGTGCCCTTATAAGTCCCTAGTATATGGTATACTATGTACCAAGGGCATAGGTACCTCAGAGGCCTGCCAGGGGCTGCAGCATGTATTATGCCACCCCTGGAAGGCCATCCAAACTGACACCACAGGTCTGCTACTGCAGCCTGGGTAAGGTGGTGCATGCACCCCTTACTGTGATATAGGTTACCTATATCACGAAATACATACACACCTAGAAACCTATAAGTCACTCCTAAGGCAGGCCTTATCAATCCTAAAGGCAGAGTGCATGGTTCCTATGTGAGAGGGTGCCCCTGCATGAGCAGGGCCCCTCTGCAGCGTTCGGAGACCATCTCTGATGCTGTTTGTAGTGCAGCCTGACCATATACTCTTAAGCGCATTATATCCTCACGGTAAAATGCTAACTTTGGAATGGCTGCACCTAAACATGTCGTGTTTGGTGTCAAACATCTTGGAATACTACCCCCCGCCAATCCTGGCGGCGGGGGTAGCATTCCACCCTTCTAGAGGGAAAGACATGTTAACTCTGGCTTACCCGGTAACTTCTTTCTGAAGCCCTGGCATCACAAAATGGATGCTGCTGCCACAGACACAAGTCTGGCCTCCTGCTGCTGGACGAAACTCCGGCAGGGGAGGCCTGGACAATAGGTTTCCTGTTGCAGGGAGGTGTGACCACCTCCCCAGACAGGATAATGTGTATTGGGGCTGGGTGGGTGCACTCTTAGAGTGCTTTGAAGTCCTGCACTGGGGGAGCAAAAGGCTCCTCTGTGCATATGCCAGTTCAAACCAGCTCAGGGGCTACCTGCCCCTGCTCTGGTGCGAAACTGGACAAAGGGAAGTGGGTGTAGCCACCCCTCCCTTGACCCTCCCATAGGTGGGGTCATAGAGTTAGTCCCTCCCTGTTTTACTAGTTAAAATGGGGAACCCTTGCCACAGCAAGATTAGATATCCCTGGACTAAACTTTGAAACTGAATCCTGGACCTTCGACGCTCTACATCACGATTAGAGGACTGAAGAATCTCCCTTGGGGTCAAGGAGTGACTCCCCTGCTTGGCAGGCACCAAAAACGATAACAACGGTCGCAAACTACGCCGCTCCCGCTGGAGTCCGAAGTCCCTGCAGCCCAAGAAGTGGATTTCCTGACTTCTCCAAGGCCATCGTGAGTCCCCAGCGAAGCTGAGGCAAGTGGACCCCACGAGTGACGAGGAACCGCGACCCCTGGGTACCGTGCACTATTATCGAGTGCAACCCCTTCACAACGTTCTACGAACCTGTGCTTTGGACCACGTGTGGTCCCAACCTCCAGCAGGAATCCCTCCGAAGATCAGAGGCCTACACCATCCTAAGTGACCGTGGGCCCCTGTTGAGTGATTCCGCCTGAGGTGTCTTTGCGATCCCTTGCCAGCCGGCTCGTGGGTCCCCAGAAGACTTTCTAAAGAAACCAAAGGGCTCCCCTGGTTGCTCCAGGCCTGCCCTGACTTACCCTCGCTGGGTGAGTTCCCCAGACCTTGCTGGTCTGCACCATCGACGATCTTCAGCTACATCGAGACTTGCCGTTGCCAAGGCTTGTTGGGTCCAATCCGGTCGCCGACACCGCAGCACTCGACAGACATCGTGTACCAGCCCGAATCCTGCTCCTGGTCGCCAACAACGCCTCCTGGACCTCGTGGCTGCAGAAACGAGACGACCGTCAACGCACCTGAAGCACTCGACATCGGTGGGCATCTGTCCATCGCCTTCCTGGTCACTGGCTAGTGACCCAGACTCTGTCCCCTCTGCTTTCAGGTTCTTCAGAACTCCGATCCATTCTTGGATCCACCCGGACACTTTTCTCCTGGTCGCCAGCAGCACTTTGCAGCAGATCGCCATAAGAACCGACGACGAAACCCGACCCCGAAAGGCACCTATGCACCCGGCTTCCCTGGGTGAGGTAACACGAGTACTCCGGTGCTCCCGTGGGTAGAGACTCTTCAAAGTCCTAGATCTCAAAGGGTTTTGTCCTAGTCCTCTTCTAAGTGTCCCTTTCCTCTATTTCCCCGATCCCGACTTTCTCCATAGAAGTTAACGGCGTATCGCGGTTGTGTATTTACACTGCACGCGTCTCCCGTGGGTCCCCTGTGTCACTACCTTGGGTGGTTCCTTGTGGTCCAAGCACTTCTAGAGGCTCTAGGCCTAGTGTCTAGTTCAGTCGTGGTTCGCATACCACTTTATTGGTATATGGTTTGGTACGCCCCTAGGGCCCAAACGTGTATTTGTGCTATTACTGTGATTTAAGATCTTATAACCTATGTACTTCGAACTCTAGCCTCATAAAGAGACTAGAGGGGTGTGTTTAGTAATAAATACATATATTTTGAATATATACCTGGTGTGGTGCTCTTTCATTTGGTCACTCAAGAGATTATAGACTGGTAAAACAAGCTGCTTTACATTCCTTCAAGACTTAGCCTGAAGGCTGCTCTCCACAGCTACCACTAGGATAGCTTTCAATAAGGTTGTCTTTAACCTACCTACCATAAGAGTCGATTTGGACTGGTGCAAGGTGCCCACTATAATTAGTGGACAGCATATGCCAGGCCAACTTCTCACATTGGTGTGCAGCGTGTGGGATTCCAGCTTGCTATTGTTTTACCAGATAATCTCAATTGAATTGATCAACTGAAAACCACTAAAGGTACCTAAGGTACATATAATTTAAGCTTAGAATATCAGTAAGTTCTACTGAACTTAGAGTTGTGTGTTAAGGGATAGCACAACCCTTTCTACAACTCAAGAGAGTTTAGTAGGCCACACTAGAGTAGGTAGTGCATACACCACACCACACTAGTAATGTCTTTAAAAGCAGGATCCAAAGATGCCCTGCAGGAAGCCATTGAGCTTCCCCCTCCAAGTATGACACACTCCCATTCTTGGAACTGAGAGCTTTGTGTAACGTGAGGAAATTAAGGACAGGCCAAAGTCCCACCACCCAACACCTCCAGGAGTTGTTGGTGGCTTATGATCTTAGTAAGTCCTCAGAGACTGAAGGGGTAGGAGCAGAGGGTGGGCCAGCAGATGAGGAAGGGGCCAGGGGTACTACTACCCCCAGCCCCCCTCTGAAACTGACCAGGAGGGTGACAATGACCCTGACCTGGAAAACCCAATCCCTTCTGGGGAAGATGAAGATGAGGATCTGGAGAACCACACCTTTGTCCCCCCAGGAAGGATTATGAGTGTGCTCAGAAAGTCTAGGTCTCCTTCTCAGGAGTCTAACCACTCTGGCACCTCAATAGGGAGCTCTGTCTCCTCTCATAGGAGAGAATCCTCTCATGAGAGAAGAAAGAGGCTAGTCCAGTATGAGGAAACTCAGCTGGAACTCAGAAAAAAGCAATTAGCTTTAGATAGAGAATCCCTAGATCTCCTTAGAGAGAGAAGAAAGTTGGGACTAGAGTCCCATGGTGGCAGCAATATCCCTAGAGATAGGGACAGGTCTTATGACCATAGAAACCTAAACAAGATTGTCCCTCCCTACCAGAGTGGGGATGACATCCACAAATGGATAACTGCACTGGAGAGGGCCTGTAAAGTTCAGAAGGTCCCCCAGAGGCAGTGGGCAGCAATCTTGTGGCTCTCCTTTGCAGACAAAGGTAGAGACAAGCTCCTCACTGTAAGAGAAGAGGATGCTGACAATTACACAGTCTTGAAGAGTGCTCTGATAGATGGGTTTGGCCTAACCACTGAACAGTATAGGTTGAAGTTCAGAGACACCCAAAAAGCTCAGACTCAAGACTGGGTTGATTTTGTAGATTGTGCTACAAAGGCTCTGGAAGGTTGGATACATGGCAACAAAGTACAGGACTTTTTAGGATTGTACAATTTGATTATGAGGGAGCAGATCCTTAATAATTGTCAAAACCAGCTTTTGCACCAGTATCTGGTGGACTCTGATCTGACCTCTCCCCAAGAATTGGGAAAAAAGGCAGACAAATGGGTCAGAACCAGAGTAAAAACTAGAAATCAGGGTGGTGACCAGAAGAAAGATTCTACTAAGTCCCAAGAGAAAGGTGGGGATAAATCTAAGGATAAGTCCCCTACAGGGCCCCAAAATTCCTCTTCTGGGGGTGGGTCCCAAACTCCTTCCTCTCCTGAAAAGAAACCCTATTGCCATGTCTGTAAAAAGCCTGGGCACTGGAAAACTGATCCCAGTTGCCCCAGGATTGGCAATAAAGAAAATGTTCCTCCCACAACTACTACCACCCCTCCTGGTACTACCAGTAGTAATCCTCCAGTTGGGAGTAGTGCACCCAAAAAGTTAGGTGCTTTTGCAAGAGGAACAGAGGTGGGCCCTAGTTTAGACAGGGACCCCTCAACAGACTCCTCTGACTCTGATGGTGGTATAGGATTTGCCACCTTTACCATGGGTCCCATAGCATTGGGCAGGTACAGATTGGAGCCAATAATTAATGGTCAGAAAGCTGTGGCATTTAGGGACACAGGGGCTAGTGTCACCATGGTGGCAGGGAAACTAGTCCCCCTCACCAGCTTTTACCTGAGTTTAAATACCAGGTGACCAACATTGATGGTGTCAGAACAGATCACCCCATGGCCATAGTCAATCTCAGCTGGGAGGGGGTCACAGGCCCAAAAAGAGTGGCAGTGTCCCCAACCCTACCTGTAGATTGCCTGATGGGCAATGATCTGGAAATTTCAGCCTGGGCTGAAGTGGAACACCAAACCCATCTTAGGATGTTGGGCGTCCCTGTAAAGGTTAGTGGGGCTGTGATGGCCACAGCCCCAGCCCAAGAATTTGGAGAGATGGAGCCTGAAAGAATGGCCCACTCTCCCCCAAAAGAGAGCACAAGGGTTGAAGAAAAGTCTTCTTCCCCCAGACAGTAGGTAAGGGTCAGCCTCCTCAGGGAACTGACCCTACCCCTAGTGAAGGAACTGCCATAGAGGTAGTCAGGCCTGGCCTGGCCACACCCCTGATGGCAGAGGACCCTTCCAAGGTGGTACCCCGTCTGGAGCAGGTAACCTGCCCCTCTCTACCCTGCCTCAGTCAGCCCAGGGCTGCAGAGGTCAGGGAGGTCAGTGGACCCCCCGGGCCCCCTGTCCAGAGGAAGCCCCCATCAGCAGATTAGGGGCAGCCAGTCTAGTAGCCCTAGCCAGGTGAAAATTCCTCTACACACTGAGGGATCCCCCATACCTTTATGTAGGGACCTCCCCCAGAAGGACTCTGGTAGGCAAGGGCAAACCTGGGACCAGAAGGTTCCAAACCTGCCATGTCCCTCCAGTGTTCCATCCAAAGGGACCCAACCCCCAGCTGTAGGCAGCCAAAGGTTGACCCTTAGAGCAAAGTGCAACTCAGTCATGGAAAGACAGGCATACATGGTGACCAGTGATCTGAGGAAACTGAGGCCAACATTCCTAGGGCCTCACTTCCCTACTCAGACACCTCACCAGCCTTGTACTTTACCTAAGCACACCAGAGGTAGTGATTCCCCATGGTGGAGACCCTCTCATACCCTTAGGGTGAGGGATTGCTTAGTGGACCATAACATAGGGGGCAACCATGCTAGTGCAGGTGCTTCCTTATATGGCCACTTAGTCAATATAGGCTCAACTGGCCAAGGTTAGCCTTATCTCCTTTCGTTTGGGGGGGTTATGTAGGAAGGTGGAATCTGACTATATGGTTGCCCCCACTTTTTTTATGGTGTTTTGCTGGTTTATGACTTAGTTGGACTGGGATCCTGCTATTCAGGGCCCCAGTCTATCTGCTTTCTCTGTAAAATGGATTCCATGTGCCTTAGGCACATCTCTGATTGGGATCTGGAGTGCCCTTATAAGTCCCTAGTATATGGTATACTATGTACCAAGGGCATAGGTACCTCAGAGGCCTGCCAGGGGCTGCAGCATGTATTATGCCACCCCTGGAAGGCCATCCAAACTGACACCACAGGTCTGCTACTGCAGCCTGGGTAAGGTGGTGCATGCACCCCTTACTGTGATATAGGTTACCTATATCACGAAATACATACACACCTAGAAACCTATAAGTCACTCCTAAGGCAGGCCTTATCAATCCTAAAGGCAGAGTGCATGGTTCCTATGTGAGAGGGTGCCCCTGCATGAGCAGGGCCCCTCTGCAGCGTTCGGAGACCATCTCTGATGCTGTTTGTAGTGCAGCCTGACCATATACTCTTAAGCGCATTATATCCTCGCGGTAAAATGCTAACTTTGGAATGGCTGCACCTAAACATGTCGTGTTTGGTGTCAAACATCTTGGAATACTACCCCCCGCCAATCCTGGCGGCGGGGGTAGCATTCCACCCTTCTAGAGGGAAAGACATGTTAACTCTGGCTTACCCGGTAACTTCTTTCTGAAGCCCTGGCATCACAAAATGGATGCTGCTGCCACAGACACAAGTCTGGCCTCCTGCTGCTGGACGAAACTCCGGCAGGGGAGGCCTGGACAATAGGTTTCCTGTTGCAGGGAGGTGTGACCACCTCCCCAGACAGGATAATGTGTATTGGGGCTGGGTGGGTGCACTCTTAGAGTGCTTTGAAGTCCTGCACTGGGGGAGCAAAAGGCTCCTCTGTGCATTTGCCAGTTCAAACCAGCTCAGGGGCTACCTGCCCCTGCTCTGGTGCGAAACTGGACAAAGGGAAGTGGGTGTAGCCACCCCCTCCCTTGACCCTCCCATAGGTGGGGTCATAGAGTTAGTCCCTCCCTGTTTTACTAGTTAAAATGGGGTACCCTTGCCACAGCAAGATTAGATATCCCTGGACTAAACTTTGAAACTGAATCCTGGACCTTCGACGCTCTACATCACGATTAGAGGACTGAAGAATCTCCCTTGGGGTCAAGGAGTGACTCCTCTGCTTGGCAGGCACCAAAAACGATAACGACGGTCGCAAACTACGCCGCTCCCGCCGGAGTCCGAAGTCCCTGCAGCCCAAGAAGTGGATTTCCTGACTTATCCAAGGCCATCGTGAGTCCCCAGCGAAGCTGAGGCAAGTGGACCCCACGAGTGACGAGGAACCGCGACCCCTGGGTACCGTGCACTATTATCGAGTGCAACCCCTTCACAACGTTCTACGAACCTGTGCTTTGGACCACGTGTGGTCCCAACCTCCAGCAGGAATCCCTCCGAAGATCAGAGGCCTACACCATCCTGAGTGACCGTGGGCCCCTGTTGAGTGATTCCGCCTGAGGTGTCTTTGCGATCCCTTGCCAGCCGGCTCGTGGGTCCCCAGAAGACTTTCTAAAGAAACCAAAGGGCTCCCCTGGTTGCTCCAGGCCTGCCCTGACTTACCCTTGCTGGGTGAGTTCCCCAGACCTTGCTGGTCTGCACCATCGACGATCTTCAGCTACATCGAGACTTGCCGTTGCCAAGGCTTGTTGGGTCCAATCCGGTCGCCGACACCGCAGCACTCGACAGATATCGTGTACCAGCCCGAATCCTGCTCCTGGTTGCCAACAACGCCTCCTGGACCTCGTGGCTGCAGAAACGAGACGACCGTCAACGCACCTGAAGCACTCGACATCGGTGGGCATCTGTCCATCGCCTTCCTGGTCACTGGCTAGTGACCCAGACTCTGTCCCCTCTGCTTTCAGGTTCTTCAGAACTCCGATCCATTCTTGGATCCACCCGGACACTTTTCTCCTGGTCGCCAGCAGCACTTTGCAGCAGATCGCCATAAGAACCGACGACGAAACCCGACCCCGAAAGGCACCTATGCACCCGGCTTCCATGGGTGAGGTAACACGAGTACTCCGGTGCTCCCGTGGGTAGAGACTCTTCAAAGTCCTAGATCTCAAAGGGTTTTGTCCTAGTCCTCTTCTAAGTGTCCCTTTCCTCTATTTCCCCGATCCCGACTTTCTCCATAGAAGTTAACGGCGTATCGCGGTTGTGTATTTACACTGCACGCGTCTCCCGTGGGTCCCCTGTGTCACTACCTTGGGTGGTTCCTTGTGGTCCAAGCACTTCTAGAGGCTCTAGGCCTAGTGTCTAGTTCAGTCGTGGTTCGCATACCACTTTATTGGTATATGGTTTGGTACGCCCCTAGGGCCCAAACGTGTATTTGTGCTATTACTGTGATTTAAGATCTTATAACCTATGTACTTCGAACTCTAGCCTCATAAAGAGACTAGAGGGGTGTGTTTAGTAATAAATACATATATTTTGAATATATACCTGGTGTGGTGCTCTTTCATTTGGTCACTCAAGAGATTATAGACTGGTAAAACAAGCTGCTTTACATTCCTTCAAGACTTAGCCTGAAGGCTGCTCTCCACAGCTACCACTAGGATAGCTTTCAATAAGGTTGTCTTTAACCTACCTACCATAAGAGTCGATTTGGACTGGTGCAAGGTGCCCACTATAATTAGTGGACAGCATATGCCAGGCCAACTTCTCACACCATTGCTGTCACACTCACACACAGTGAAGTCCACTCAAAAGGAAGGAAGTATGGGCATGCTGGGAAGGTGGGTGTAGGCAATAGCATGATGGGAGTTGTAGTCACAGATATTGGTCACCCTCACAATTGGCCCATCAACACCACTCTGAACCATGCTCACATCGCAGGGAGTGGAAAAGGACTGACAAGATGGCTGACACTGGGTACTGCTGTGGGGAGCACAAGGCCCTGCTGGGAACTGTGCACCAACAAACAGCAGGACACCACTGTCAGCCATCTTGCCATTGCTGTCACACTCACACACAGTGAAGTCCACTCAAAAGGAAGGACGTATGGCGCATGCTGGGAAGGGGGGTGTAGGCAATAGCATGATGGGAGTGGTAGTCACAGCTCAACATCCCCCACCCACATGGCCCAGCAAGCTCACACTGAAGCATGCACACCTCACAGGGAGTGAAAAGCCACTTCAAAGATGTCTGACACTGGCCTCAGCTGTGGGGAGCACAAGGCCCTGCTGGAAACTGGGCACCAACAAACAAAGGGAAGAAAGTATGGGCATGCTGGGAAGGTGGGTATAGGCAATAGCATGATGGGAGTTGTAGTCACAGATATTGGTCACCCTCACAATTGGCCCATCTACACCACTCTGAACCATGCTCACATCGCAGGGAGTGGAAAAGGACTGACAAGATGGCTGACACTGGGTACTGCTGTGGGAAGTACAAGGCCCTGCTGGGAACTGTGCAACAACCAACAGCAGGACACCACTGACTGACATCCTGAAAGCCAACTTGCACTCCCTGCAATGGAAGCACGTTCCATGGTGGGATATCTGGCTGGGTGGGAAGGAGGACTGACAGCACTGACCATAGTTACAAGCAGCTCTCCTCACACACCCCCTCAACACTAACTCCACATAACCCACCTGGGAGAATGCAATGCCTCACACTCTAATTGAAGATCCACAAACAACCACCACCCTGGGTTATGCTGTGTGAAGCACAGGGACACTCTTGGGACTTGTAGCCAAATAAATGCAAACCAACACTGTCAGCCATCCTGTCAGCACAGGCACACTACCCCACAGGGAAGCAGAGTCATAAGGAAGGAAGTATGGGCATGCTGGGAAGGGGGTGTAGGCAATAGCATGATGGGAGTGGCAGTCACAGCTCAACATCCCCCACCCACATGGCCCAGCAAGCTAGCACTGAAGCATGCACACCTCACAGGGAGTGAAAAGCCATATCAAAGATGTCTGACAATGGTGCCCTGTTGTGGGGAGTACCAGGCCCTGCTGGGACCTGTGCACCAACCAACAGCAGGACACCACTGAATGACATCCTGAGAGTCAACCTGATCCCACTGCAAGGGTGGCATGCTTCATGGTGGGATAACTGGGCTGGGTGGAGAAGGAGGGCTGGATGTCCACCAAATACAACCAATGTTGGCCATGCACACACCTCAACATTCACATTGAAATGCCTCAGGTTTGCAGGACAATGTGCTACACCAATATCAACCTCTTACTGTGACAACTTAGGACAATGCAATGTACAGGCCCGCATCCAGAGGTACAGTCACAACTGTCAGGTGTGTGAACCATTGATGCCTGTAGAAATATAACATACATTGTGTGTCTCTTCCAAAAACAGGTGATGATGGGGACACAGCAGCAGGCGAGGAGGAGTCCCTGTCCCAGGCTCCGGGGGACACTGAGCCCACTGGTGTGGAACAGCCTCTGCCCTCCTCGGATGGCGAAGACCTACCTGGCCCCTCCAGCGTGAGTCATCATGCAGCACCAGCAGGACCAACATCTGCACCCCTGCACCCACTGCTCCAACAACTGCCAACACACAGACCACCCCCGCCGACACGGACAGACCAAGGACCACCAATGACAACAGCACAGGGACCCTGGCCCAACGTCGAGCTACGGACAACGACCCCAGTAACAACCCCCAAGGGGCCTAGGGTCACCTGTGCGTGCCACCGCAGGTCCTGCACGTGTCGCCAGGGGTGGTGGGAGGGGTGGTAGACATAGGTCGCTGTTTGCAGAGGGGTCTGGACTGCATGATGACCCACAACTGGCACGCATTGCTGAGGCGTACCAGAATAGCACCGGAGAGGTCAGCCAGGTAGTGGGGATCCTCAAGGACATTCAACAGCAGCAGGCTGCCCATCATGCCCGCTTGGACTCACACATGTCCCGTGTGGAGACACACATGTCTCGCATGGAGTCCAAGTGGGACACATGGCAAGAACTGACAGCGGTGCATAGGGACATATTGACATGGCTCCGCCAGAATAGCACCAACATGGCCACACCTCCCTGTGTGGCCACAACATATGGTGCTCCAACAACTGCAACTGCCACAGGGAGGGAGGAGGACTCTGGCGGAGACTCCCCTGCACCGCAGCAGCCTGCACGTGAGGGTCCCCCCCAAAGAAGAGGGGTCGTCCGAGGAAGGAAAACTGAGAGGTCGATGGCCATGTACATCCCCCAGGAAGCCAACACTTGTTCTGGAAATTCTCCTTTCTGTGCAAACTGTTCACCCTGTAGAATGCAACACAACTCTCCCACATGACATGGGGAGTTTAAGTTGGACTAATGTATCAGATGACTGTGGACTTCACTCAGGACATTTCTGCTACCAAGACTTGCAACTCATCTGGGAACTTCGGATCACAATCCCAATGTACAGCACCCACTATCCTGTGCACTATACTCACACATGTATGTAAATAAAATCACTAATACACCATACTTGCCTCGGTTGTGATTCCAACGTGGTTACTGTCATGGGGATGATGATCTGCTAAATTACACTGTGTATGCTAACTGCTACAGCAAGTACAACACCGTCATGTGAGTCATGGTGACGTGACACATATGAGGGAGACACACCACTAGGGCTACACAACACAGAGACACCAGGGCCATCGGACTCATCGCCTACACTGATGTTGCCAGGAAATACTGTGGAATGCACAGACACCACACCTATTCAGAGTCTGTGTCAACTAGCCCAAAGTAAGCAAATGTCAGTCAGATGTGTGACCACAGACAACGCACATCCCAAAGTGAAGCACAGGTTTATTACACATTTGCAACATGTTGTTTCCACTACAAATGCAAGGTAATCCCACGTGACAGTGGCCACACAGTCAAAAAGTGCAGAAGATATAAAGTCCAGGGGTGTGTGGCACATCACCTGTAGGGAAACGACTGCTGCCACCCTGAAAGCTGAATAATGGTGTCGGGGGATCCAAGTTGACCAAACAACTCTGTAAGCACCCTGTGAAGGACAGACATGACACACAGTCAAAACCACTGGAGAATAGGACAGAACTGCAATACTCATGCCCAATACATGTTACAAGATAACTACACAAAACCAAGTTAGCATGTCAACACTGTTGGGGAGTACAGACTACCTGTAAGGACACATCGCTGCATGCATCCAGTCAAGTAGCACATGGCCACACTGAAACAGCACCAGAGCACCACCCACACATATCATGCAAACTCACATCATTGACATGACACCTCTCTGGATACTCACATTCAGCTGAAGAAGTTGGTGATGAGCTGTGTGCGGACATCACCATCATCATCATCACTGGCATCGTGGCCCAGGCCAGGATCCTCCACAGGTTGCGGACGTTGGTCATCGTCAACCAGGATGAGAGGCAACTCCTTCCGCACTGCCAGGTTGTGTAGCATGCAGCAGACGATGACAATCTTGCACACCTTTGCTGTGGCGTATGGGAGGGCCCCTCCTGTCTTGTCCAGGCAGCGGAAGCGGCTCTTCAGGAGACCAAATGTCCGCTCGATCACTCTCCTGGTCCGACCATGTGCCTCATTGTAGCGCATCTGGGCTGGTGTCACAGGGTGCCTGAGGGGTGTCAGCAACCACGGCATGTTGGGGTATCCGGAGTCACCTACAGACAGACAATTGCACATTAGCTGAGTTGGAAAAGTGGGCGGAATACAACATAGCATAACACACACAATGGTACAAAGTCAGTACACACCGACAAGCCAGGCACGCTGGTTCTGCATCTGTGACATCATCCTCGGGATGCGACTATTCCTCATCACGTAGGCATTGTGTGCCGAACCGGAGAAACGGGCACACACATGTGTGATGCTCATATCTGCAAGACATACCACCAGAGCATTGATCGAATGGTAATGTTTCCTGTTCCGGTATGCCTGCTCATGTGCCTGTGGTGGTACCAAAGCCACATGTGTCCCATCAATGGAGCCAATGACATGTGGCATCCTCCCCAGGGCATAGAAGTCACTCTTGATGTCAGTGAGTTGTTGACGTGTAGGGAAATAGATGTACTGGTTCAGGCATCTCAACATTGCCTCCAAAACATTGCGTAGCACACGGCTGAACATAGTCTGTGACATCCCACCAGCAGTTGCCACAGTGTGTTGAAAGGTACCGGTGGCAAAGAAGTGTAGGGCTGCCATCACCTTCACCTTGGGGGTCAGCGCTGTAGGGTACGGCAGGCCAGGTTGCAAATGTGGGGCCAAGCGCACTGCCAAATCCTCAATCAGCTGCCTGGTGAAGCGGTACCGTCGGATGCTGTCACGTTCCACCATGGTTGCCAGGTCAGGGAATGGTCTATGGACAGCTGGAGCCCTGCAGTGCATAGGTGAAGAAAGAAAGATTGTCAGTCACCCCACATATGTGCCATTCACCATACTCAATTTCACATGATACATCATTACGGGACACAAGTACTTGATGTGTGTGCCGTTCTGTTCGGACATATATGGCACCTACATGGACATCATCTAACATCTCAGTTCAACATGTGTTGACAACAGGTTCCAGGTTGTGCTATGGGAAACCATTAGGCTGTGTCACAGTACCCATTTACTGCTGTCACGTTCCACACACACACCACAGTGACATGTCTGGACAGATGCGCCACAGGCATCACAGCTCATTGACAGGTAGATTCCCAGTGACCCTGTCTTGCCACATGGACACTGGCATGACATGGTGTATCATGTACACGTCAGAAAAACAAACATGACTCCCACAGGTAGTGGCCGCTGTTGCCTCCGCAGGACAGACATGGACGTCTGTGACACACACACGCACAACATCAAAGTCCATGCACAAACAACGTTGATGTGGAGACTGTCTCCCATTGTGCACATGGAATCAGAGACATCGGAAACACAACATGCATACAGACTGTGGAGGGCCATCACTATTGTGGCAATGGGTCACCCTGTGATGTACATGCCTTCCCACAGGGGACCCTGGGGGTATGTGACATGTCATACACATACACAACCTGGAAATGTGACCATGCCACATGCTCCGAAATGAACAGTTGCACATCACAGTGGTCATGTGCACAACACACAAAGGATCCGGTCCCCATGAACACGTGCACAGCCTGGGTGTGGCTGCCCCCAAGTGCCAGCCCAAAAACCACATGTTTACCCCCATACACAGAAAAGGTAATGCAGCCTTACATACCTTAGGATACAGTGTGGACTGGGTGTGGTGTTGTAGGTGTGCCCCTGAGTCCCTGGCAAGTATATGTGGCTGGCATACGTTCACCAGTGACAAGCATGGTGACATATGCGAGTGACCTGTACAGGGACGCGTTGTACAGCAATGGACCGATCGGTGTGCCCGCACGGCCCATTGCATCTGTAGTGAGCGGGTACGTGTTGTACAGCAATGGACCGATCGGTGTGCCCGCACGGCCCATTGCATCTGTAGTGTGCGGGTACTCGTTGTATCCCGGAATACGCATTTTACAGCAATGGACCGATCGGTGTGCCCGCACGGCCCATTGCATCTGTAGTGAGCGGGTACGCGTTGTACAGCAATGGACCGATCGGTGTGCCCTCACGGCCCATTGCATCTGTTGTGAGCGGGTACGCGTTGTACAGCAATGGACCGATCGGTGTGCCCGCACGGCCCATTGCATCTGTTGTGAGCGGGTACGCGTTGTACAGCAATGGACCGATCGGTGTGCCTGCACGGCCCATTGCATCTGTTGTGAGCGGGTACGCGTTGTATCCCGGAATACGCGTTGTACAGCAATGGACGGATCGGTGTGCCCGCACGGCCCATTGCATCTGTAGTGAGCGGGTACGCGTTGTACAGCAATGGACCGATCGGTGTGCCCGCACGGCCCATTGCATCTGTTGTGAGCGGGTACGCGTTGTATCCCGGAATACGCGTTGTACAGCAATGGACCGATCGGTGCGCACGCATTGGCTGGGGCCTGGCATGGCAACGGACGCGTTTTCGAAGCCTCAATGAGTCTGATGCAGTGAATTCAGTTGGCCAGCCACAACAATGTTGCAAATTCATGGGTGTCATGAAGTTTAACTTTTGAAGGATGCTGTGGGCGTGTATTAGTGGTGCAATTCCATGGATTGGCCAGATTCAGAAGATGCAAACGACTTGGACCTATCACTTTGGACACATGGGACAGTATCTGCCTCTGCAGCACACATATAATGCTGGCTGTTCCCCTGAGGGCTCACTTGCCCTCACTACATGCTCCAGGACGACATCTGCCACCAACACTGCTGCTGTCTCTGCATCCTCTGGCTACTGCAATGGCACGTACTGTGGAGAGAGCCCCAGCCTTCAGCCTTGAGGAGAACCAGGCCCTGCTGGACAGCCTCCTTCCACAGTACAGCAATCTGTATGGGACACCAGGGGAGCAGGTGAGTGTGCTGTACACTGCCTTACTAATTGTGCATGTTGTCTGACTAGCAAGACTTACAATGTGCACATCACTGGCTAGCATGCTCACTGAGTAGTTCTCACCCCCAAAGTGTGTAGTCACATGCACTGAACAGGTACAGTGCAGTAACAGTGCATTCCAACAAGGTTTACTTCCCATGCAATGATACCATGTAGTAACTGCTGGCAAACTGTTCATAGCCATCGTTGCACTGCCTGTGTACATCATATGCCCCTGTGATTGAGACATGTATATCCAACTGTGTGATGCACGGATATGTTGCATGTGTAGTAATGGCCTTTTCACTTTGTCATCCTCACAGGTTGATGCCCACCATAAGCAGGAAATCTGGCTGACCATCGCCCGGGCAGTAAGATCCGTGGGGGTCTACAAGCGCCGGATCCGCAACTGCCAGAAGAGGTGGCAGGACCTTCGTGGCTGGACCCGGAGGATCGCAAGGGTCCAGCTGAAGCTGTCGCCTCCTCGCAGGAGGGGCAGACACCGGACCCTGACCCCCCACATGCTCCGGATCCTGGCGGTGGTATTCCCTGACCTGGATGGGCAGCTGAAGGACAGACAGCAGCAAGGAGGGGGTGAGTCCATGACTGCACTGTGAACTTTGTCTGACATGCTATGTGCCCTCCTCTGGCCTGGTTAAACTTCCACAGTACATCAGTCTTGTGGTCCAGGACCCATGTCCCTCAATTGTGACATGCCCACTCCTCATCTGATACGCAGGTGTGGTCCTTACAGTCAGGAAATTGTGTCACTTGGGTACTGTGTCCTTGCATTTTGCTTTGCTCAAGGTGGGGGACAGCATTTGTTCCCGTGACTTTGTGGTGTGCTTCATGGGTGGGTCAATTGCTCACACAATGCCTAAGTCCTGACATGTAATTTGGGTGTAACTTTGATATGTGGTCCACTTGCTGATCTGAATCACCACATGTCCCTGGGGTATTTGGCACACCCCCATGCTGCGGGTGGGAACAATGTTTGGGCCTCAGGAGTATGTATATCAAGTGTGTCACAAATGCTTAGCCACCTGCCTACTGTCCAGGGCTCATCCCTCTTTCAGGTGGGGCAGGACAGTCATGCCTACTCCAGGGCATTCAATACACTCTGTACTCCCACTCCCGTGTATCAGCTGACATGTTGTGATCAGTGAAATGTTCCCTCAGGTGTCTGCCTCTGTGTCATTGTGCTGTGGCTTCGTTGTCAGGACTACTGGGATGTTTATTGGTTAGGGCTCAGCATGCCATCTGAGATGTGACCATGAGAGACGATACTTCTGTGACTTATAGGTGTTTGATCACTTGACTGTGCACACAGGTGTATGCGACTGTGAACTTCAGGCAGCTGTTTTACATTCACAGCAGACTGTGAGGTGCTCAGGTTCATAGAGTTGTGTTTCATGTCTCCCATATGTCCAATTGGCATGACGTGGCCAAATAAGAGTTCAGATGATGTGGTTTGTGGGGGATGGACATGTGCACTTGTCAGCTACATAACTTGCATTCCCCATGTCCTAGGATTGTGACACAGTGCAGACTGTTGTTGGCTGGCTGCCATGCCCATGCGACTGGAGACAGTGATGTATGACTTTGCAGGCATGCCTGTGCCATGGCATTAAACTTCCTAAGAGTTATCCTGCAGGGGAGTGACATGTGCAACATGCACCCCATTGTGGCATTGACTATCCGGAATGGGTGCATCATGGTGTCTGGTGCTGGTATGCATCACATGCATTTCTAATTAGACTCTGGCCATCCCTTTATCCGGACACCTGTACTGACTCAGTGGCAAGAGATGTGATGTGTGCATGTTCACATACTTCACCGTGTTCTCTGCAATGTCCAACAACTGTGTAGGTGGTGCATGTGTCCACACTGGGGTATTACCATCAGACAGGCACCAGACAGATGGGTGCAAGGGCAGGAGGGGTGTGAGTTCCATGGTTGACCATCAGACTGACAATTGGCTTCTCCTAATCTGTGTGAGGACTTTTGGCAATGTTCAACTAAGGATGCCAGGGCTTGCTCTGTAATGTGCTGAACTTACTGTGGTGTGTGCGGTCAGTGCAGGTGACTGATGTTTGTCTGTTTCCCTAATTGTTTGCAGATACATCCACGGCCACAGGAGGGGACAGCTCCACGGACCAGGAGGAGCTGCAGAGCCAGACTGGGTCAGCAGCCGACGAGTGGTCGGAGGGACCCAGTGGCACAGAGGGCGAGGGGAGCCACACCGAGGAGTCCTCAGCACCATCCACCTCAGCTGAGGACCACAGCAGCTCAGAGGATGACTCCCTTGTGGAGGCGGGTGTCAGCAGCCACCACACCCCAGCTAGTATGTCTGGTCCCGCCACCACCACCACCACCACCACCGCCCTCCCATTGGCTCCCATTCCAGAGGTCCGTGGAGGCTCCCGTGTTCGGGAGCGTGTCTCCTTCGTGCCAGGCACCGCACCCCCTGCCCCTGTGTCCCCTGCTGCCCTGAGTGAGGAGTCTGTGTACCTACTTCGCCAGCTCCATGTAGGGCAGACAGCAATGCTGAGTGTCCTCCATGCACACACCACTCTGTTGACACAGCTGGTGTCGTTCATGGAGGGCATCTCGACGGGTATGCCTGCCCTACAGAGGAGCAATAAGTCCATGGACTCCTCCCTGACGGCAGCAGTGTCCCTCCTCCAACAGTCCCTCACTCCTCCTACCTCTGCCCCATCCACACTTCCTGGCACCCTACCTGTCCCAAACACATGCACACCTGCACGATCACCCAAACACACAGACACGAGCAGCACAGAAACACCCAAAACAAAGGCAAGACGTGCACACAAGCATCCTCAGGGGACTGATACCACACCCACAGGGGATGGGGAACAGACACACACACACAGGCATCCACAGTCACTCCGCAGTCCTCCAAATCCTCTCCCTCCAAGACCCCTTCCCTTGCCTCACCTGCAACCCCACCTACACAGCAGCTCTTCCTCTGTGACCTCGGCCTCTTCCACTCCGATCCCGCTGATCCAGCATACAGGGGGAATAGGAAGTCCACCCACACAGAGGGGAGTGCCCCTCGCCCCCGGACACCCTCCCCCAGGCGCAGACAGACGGGGGCCCCCACCCGCAAGTCCCCCCGGTCCCGGAAGAGCAAGACCCCACCACCGCCCTGCAAGTCAACCACACAGTCTCCTTCCTCCATCCCTCAGGCCCCCACAACACAGGTTCCCCCACCACACCCTGCCCCAGGTTCCCCCACCCACAGATACACCATCCCCAAAATGATCCGGCCTTCTCCACCTACCACTTGCTCTTCCAGCACCACATCCCCCGCTGCACATGTTAGTGCCACTGGTGTGGAGACCGTGTCCTCCCCTCTGTCCTGCCCACCTTACCTGAACCCCATTCTACTCCCCTGGAGATGGGCACTGCAGTGGAGTCCACTACCACCCCATATGACTTGGGCACTGCAGTGGGGAACCTGTCCTCTCCATCTGGCCAGCCCACTGGAGTTGTGCCGGCACCCACACCATCCGACTCATGCCCCCAGTTGTGCCGGCACACACCATGTCAGACACCTCCACTGCAGTTGTCAGTGACTCTCCAGCACCAGCCACCCCTTCCCTGCCTCCTTCTGGTGAGCCCTGATCCTGTCCCTGCGGTGCCTGGCCTGCCCCCCGTATGCCCCTCCGAGGGGAATGTCCCTGGTCCCTAGCAGTGCAGGCAAGCAAAGGGTGACATCTGCCACTGTCTCCCTGTTTGGACTTTATTCATGGACTGGCCATTGGCCTTTGTGTTTTTCTGGACTTTAATTTTCAAAATAACATATGCTGATTAAAGCTACTTTCAGTTCTCTAGTGGTTTTGCTTCAGATGTACATGATGTTGATGATGCTAACCATGCCCTTGCTGCAGTGATGTTGATTTTTGATGTCAGGTAAATGAAGTGTTACTGTGCAGGACCCCATGTGGTCCAGGGGGAATGTGTCCTATCCTGGTGTGTAGCCATGTCATCCTTTGTAGCAATATGAGGGTGTCATGTTTTCCATATTTGCAAATGGGATTCCCTACCTGTTTTTTAATATCACATCTGTGGCTTACACCCCTGCACATCAAATGTGCTTGCCATTGTTCAATTGGTCTATTTCCCTGACCGTGTGACCATCTCCACTGGACATGCATGTTTGGGCATCAATGGGGTAGGATTCATCTGTGGTATCAGTGCAACTTGCTATACATGTGTATTTGATCGGTGCAGATGATTTGGGTGACAATGCCATGACAATGCTGATGTGACTTGAGCCTTCATTTTGTGCTAATTGTTGACTGAGTGACCAAGTGTTCTGCTGACATGATAGCGCCCTGGAGAGACAACGTATGGCACAGCTTTTCTTACACAGGAGTGGAGTCCCCTCATGGCAGTGTGTAATTCCGTGACATTGCCTGAGCCCAAGGTGTGTGTTGTGTGAGCATGTCTGTGTGTGTTCACTTCCATTTTGCTACGCAGGCTGGGGGCCCTAGTGATGTTCCTGTTTGTGATGCTTGCTGAGTTGAGCAATGTTCCCCCAGATCTTCTCCCTGGGTGCTCTGTGATGTGGGTGCATGGCACATTACTGGTGATCAGGGTGTCATCCATAGGTGTGTTTGCTGTCAGGGCTGAGTTTGTGGGCAAACGCAGATGAGACACAGTCAGGATTCCCCTTGGCACTTGTTGGTTACACAAGTCATGTAATTTACAGTTTGTGTTAGCTTCCAGTGATTGTGACACGTTGTGTTTGTGACTGCTGCCACTCCTCAGGGTCAGAGCTGCAATGTTGGAAGCTGTCTATGTGTGTTGTTTGTGGGTGAGCTTGCCCTCTTCATTGGTGTGTAACTGTGTCCGGGATCCCATTGGTTGGTGTGGATTTGACGTCATGCCCATGTACAGCGTACTGTGTAGTGTGTGAGACATTCACAAGTCTTGTTGACTGGCCATGTGTGATGGGTATCTACGCCTTAGTTCCCCCCACCACCCCTGGGATTGTCATGGGTGCATGTGCAATGTCACCAGTCCATGTGAGCTTCACTGCTGCACATTGGTGGAGATCAAGATGTGTGGTGTTGAGTGTGTGCAAATGAGAGTTGTTGCACGGCTAGACCCCTACCTCCATGTTGGCCTTGGCTGACAGGCCGTGCTGTTTTATTTGTGCTTGTGTAGGTGTGATGGTAGTTAGTTGCTCAGGACACATGACTGTGGTTCACAGTGTGTACGACATCTACCTTTGTCATCACAGTGGGATTATCATGCAGGCCAGTGTCACCACAATGTGGGGTCCCTGGGGGTAGTGCTGTGGTGGGTCTGTCTCTTGCTGTGTTAGTTGCTGTTCCTACAAGCTTGTGTGACATTTGTAATTTGGGCTCCCTCATCTAACAATGCCTGATTGGCCACATAGGGGAATCCGATCCATGAGTTACTTTTGTGTGGCACTGTGTTGACATCTGTGTAATGGGGATTCAGGCCTCCTTGTGTGTTGTGTGTTTGCCTGGGGACACTGGCACACCACCCCCCTCACCTGTAGTGTTTGATATGCAGTGTGAGTCTGCCTGTTTGTGTTTGTGCATTTGCACCACTGCATTGGCATATCTTTAGTGTGCCATTGGCTGTATGTTGTTTGGTGGCTTTCCCCTGCTGTCCCTGGGACTCCTAGGTCATCAGTCAGCACAATGATCATGGTTTGTATGTCCCATTGCTGCCATGGTATGGTATTTGTTCACCTGACATCTACAGTCTCCACAGGATATCTACATTTGTGTGTCCATTGGTGCAGATATGTGGATCTGCATTATGATGGTCACTTCTGTCATTGTGTTATTTGTGAATGTTGACAATGTGAGCCCCCATGGGTGATGTTTGTCTGCACATGGCCAAAGCGATGTTTCATTGGCACTGCACTGTTTGCTTCACCCAATCTATGTTGCTATGGGACACAAGCACTACTATGCCACTGATGTGTTTGTTGTTGTGTGACCAGGAATAATCCATGCAGTTTGGCATTTGCAGCTTTTACCATGACTACACTTACATTTTGGTCACTGTGGTGATGGGGCTTTAGACACCATTGCCACAATGTTCAAAATGTGCTTCAGCTATGGACCCCACACTTACCTTTTGGTCACTGTGATGATGGGCTTTGGGCCCCATTGTCACACTGTTCAAAATGTGCTTCAGCTATGGACCCCACACTTACCTTTTGGTCACTGTGATGATGGGGGTTTAGACCCCATTGCCACAGTGTTCAAAATGTGCTTCAGCTATGGACCCCACACTTACCTTTTGGTCACTGTGGTGATGGGGGTTTAGACCCCATTGCCACAATGTTCAAAATGTGCCTCAGGTATGGACCCCACACTTACATTTTGGTCACTGTGATGATGGGGGTTTAGACCCCATTGCCACACTGTTCAAAATGTGCTTCAGCTATGGACCCCACACTTAGATTTTGGTCACTGTGATGATGGGGCTTTGGGCCCCATTGCCACACTGTTCAAAATGTGCTTCAGCTATGGACCCCACACTTACATTTTGGTCACTGTGATGATGGGGCTTTGGGCCCCATTGCCACACTGTTCAAAATGTGATTCAGCTATGGACCCCACACTTACATTTTGGTCACTGTGATGATGGGGCTTTGGGCCCCATTGCCACACTGTTCAAAATGTGCTTCAGATATGGAACCCACACTTACCTTTTGGTCACTGTGATGATGGGGGTTTAGGCCCCATTGCCACAATGTTCAAAATGTGCTTCAGCTATGGAACCCACACTTACCTTTTGGTCACTGTGATGATGGGGTGTTCGACCCCATTGCCACAGTGGTCATGGTCGGCTTGCATTGTGGAGGCCACACACATTTATGTGTGACACATGTGATAGGGGGTCACATTGTATGTTCAATGTCATGTTCAGTGTTGTAGGCATTTGACACAGACTACACACGCTTGTCATGGTGTTGGGGGGATGTAATTTTCAGGCATTCCTTATGTTGGAGTATGATGGTTGTGTCATGCATTACCCGTCCTATGAGTAGGGGTTGTGTGGGTGGTAGGCATCCATCCCCCTATGAGTGGGGATGGTAGTAGTGGCAGACATCCAGCCCCCCCTGAGTAGGGGTGGTGGTAGTGGCAGGCATCCAGCCCCCCATGAGTAGGGGTGGTGTTAGTGGTAGGCATCCATCCCCCTATGAGTGGGGGTGGTGTTAGTGGTAGGCATCCATCCCCCTATGAGTGGGGATGGTAGTAATGATAGGCATCCAGGCCCCTATTAGTAGGGGTGGTGGTAGTGGCAGGCATCCAGCCCCCCATGAGTAGGGGTGGTGGTAGTGCCAGGCATCCAGCCCCCCCTGAGTAGGGGTGGTGGTAGTGGCAGGCATCCAGCCCCCCATGAGTAGGGGTGGTGGTAGTGGTAGGCATGCATCCCCCTATGAGTGGGGGTGGTATTAGTGGTAGGCATCCATCCCCCTATGAGTGGGGATGGTAGTAGTGACAGGCATTCAGGCCCCCCTGAGTAGGGGTGGTGGAAGTGGCAGGCATCCAGCCCCCCATGAGTAGGGGTGGTGTTAGTGGTAGGTATCCATCCCCCTATGAGTGGGGATGGTAGTAGTGACAGGCATCCAGGTCCCCCTGAGTAGGGGTGGTGGTAGTGGCAGGCATCCAGCACCCTCTGAGTAGGGGTGGTGCTAGTGGCAGGCATCCAGGCCCCCATTAGATGGGGTGGTGGTAGTGGTAGGCATCCAGCCCCCTATGAGTGGGGATGGTAGTAGTGACAGGCATCCAGGCCCCCCTGAGTAGGGGTGGTTATAGTGGCAGGCATCCAGGCCCCCATGAGTAGGGGTGGTGGTAGTGGTAGGCATCCATCCCCCTATGAGTGGGGATGGTAGTAGTGACAGGCATCCAGCCCCCCCTGAGTAGGGGTGGTGGTAGTGGCAGGCATCCAGCCCCCCATGAGTAGGGGTGGTGTTAGTGGTAGGCATCCATCCCCCTATGAGTGGGGGTGGTGTTAGTGGTAGGCATCCATCCCCCTATGAGTGGGGATGGTAGTAGTGACAGGCAACCAGGCCCCCATTAGTAGGGGTGGTGGTAGTGGCAGGCATCCAGCCCCCATGAGTAGGGGTGGTGGTAGTGACAGGCATCCAGCCCCCATGAGTAGGGGTGGTGGTAGTGGCAGGCATCCAGCCCCCATGAGTAGGGGTGGTGTTAGTGGTAGCCATCCATCCCCCTATGAGTGGGGGTGGTGTTAGTGGTAGGCATCCATCCCCCTATGAGTGGGGATGGTAGTAGTGACAGGCATCCAGGCCCCCCTGAGTAGGGGTGGTGGTAGTGGTAGGCATCCATCCCCCTATGGGTGTGTATGGCATTGGTGATGGCCATCCCACCCTATGGTTCTGCTGTTGCTAGTGTACGTCATTTGTGCATCCCTATGTGTGTGACATATTTCGGGTACGTGTTGTTTGTTTGTGTTGTTGGTGTTTGACTTACCGTCTGCGCCGTACGCGTCCGTGCCGGTCCCGGTAATAGATGTAGAGTATTGGTAGGACCTGCCCGATGGGATTCATGCTTGGGTCGTCTCGTTCGGGTTTCTCGTGTCTTCGACTCGTACTCGTCGCTGGCTTGTTCGTCTCGTAGCCGTGGATCGTCTTGTGGCGCGAATCGGAGCTTATGTACGGCTCTCCCGGATGCTCAAACGTGCCGGACGTAGCGACGGGTTCGGCGCGTACGGAAGGCGCATCGTACTAGTCCGGCCGGAAGGTGCTGTGTATTTGCTTCCGTGCGACTCGATTCAGCGTTTACGGATCCGGCTCGGGCGGGGAACAGGAGCTGAAATGGGTAAGTACGGCTCGCTCGGAATCTGGGCTGTTATGCGCATCGTACTTGTTCGTTCGGACGAGTGTTCGAATCGGTCGGGAAACACGCGTTCGGCCTGTATTTTTTCCGGACGAATACTGTTAGGTGCGCTTCCGGCCGAGATCGGAATCGTCCCCATAGTAGTGTGAATCAACTTAACTACCTGGTAAGGTGTCACTAGAGCAAATTCATGAAGAATTGATTGTTTAACGTCATTCTGTTTTTTCTTTCCTCATCAATAGTGAGTATTTTCTTAATGTTTTTTCTAGAGTTTACATTTTTATTTGTGGCGAACTTCAGATATATTTGGTCAACCTTATCACTAAAGCAATGGGTGAGTGAATCAAAACAAGGTTGGCTGCTGTTTGCTCCTTTATTAACAGGAAGTTTGGTAAGATTGGTAATCACCTGAAATAATTCTCTAGAAGAAATTTCAGCAGTATCAATCTTCTGGGTGTAGTAGGTTGTTTTTTCCTTCACGAGTATACTTTTAAATTTAGCTAAAGAGTGAATATATATTTCTTTTTCATGATCATTATATTGTGACCTCAATTTTCTTTCAAGCCTTCAAGCCTTCTGCAGTTTTGTTTTTTCTGACAAAGTGCCTCAGTGAACCAAGGAGCGGAGAGTTTTCTCCTGCTTGCTTTGGATGACCTGAGGGGGACTACCTCAGAAATGGCAGAACTTAGCCATTCTGACTACTCCAATGTGGCTTTTTGGTATCATGGGAAAGTATAGGTTGTGAACATGTCACATTTGGTAGAGGGTAATCGCTTGAGTCAACGCAACGTGTCGTTGTGAAAGGTGTCAATGACATTATAAGGCATCTGGCACAAAAATGTGGATTAAGTCTTGAATTTAATGGGTGCTGCACCATCGCACAGGATACCTAAACTATCAAAAAGATCCTTAATATCATGGACCTTCTCCCCTTGGGTGTCTTCCTTTTCCAGCTCAGGGTCAGGAGGACGTCCACATCCCCAGTAGTCAATTCTTCAAGATCATCCTTTCACGCTGATCGCCCTGTGTTTTAAGTTTCAAATAGTGGCAATTTTTTCATCGGAACTTCCTAATGAATCTAAAAAGGTGAATGTAGGTTTGGACAAAGTCATATCTAGACATGGGGCAAAAGAAAGGACCCAAATGGAGAACAGTATATTCATTCTGTGTTAAAACTCTCTCCAATAGATTGATTACTATTTAATTTTTCCATTGTCATATCCACTATTGCTCTTTTTGTTCTAACTTCTTGTTAGTTCTGTCAAGCGCCTGTAGTATTGGTATTGCATCTCTTTTCTTTATTCCTTTGTTTCTGTTTATTTCACTTTTTGAGGCTCCTCCTCACCCTCATGAACCTACGCCCCTGCTCTCCCTTTGTTTTGTATCACCTTCCGTCTTTTTGTCTCCAGAGCATCTCATCTTCTATTAAATGTAAGAATGCATCCCTTTTCATAGCTTCCACAATGCCTTTCGCATTTACATTGTTTTCTCAAATGGATTTCATTCTCCAATTTCTCTAGCCGCACTTCCATTTCCTTATTAAATTTCAGGTCTCATCTTTAATTCATCCTTAACAGCGTCTATTTCTTTGCGGACTGTCTCTCTGTCTAGCCAATGAGTATTTTATTAACGTCTCTAACATAGTTCTAGAGTTCTTTGTGGAATTCTCGGCCTACTCTTACAGCACCCTAAACTCTGGTGATTCATAGGATGACACTGTATATGTCCTGAGTCCTCTCTGTAGCATGCTATTGTCAAGATAATTTTGTAAGGAAGTGCACTCCCACCACTTCGACATCTTAGTCCTAGAGAGTTTTTCTAGTCTCTTACGTTTTTCCCTCAATTCCTGACCAGTATCCAGTGACTTGTTAGTGGGTCCTTCTCTAGGATGAATTTTAGTTAAAGGGCTTCTGTTGCCTTGAGGTCTTCATTGCTCACTGCCTTGGTCAATGGAATTGTCTCACATTGAATTATAAAATCACCTGCACAGTTGTCCTGTTGTGGATTAACAAATTTCCTATGCCCCCATCTATATGGAACTTCACTCGTCACCACTCACATCTAGCTAAGGGCTCGAATATGCCGAGTCTGTCCCGGTATGCAAAACAGAGACTTGCACCCCTGCCATGCACAGTGCTGTCATCAATGATGTCATTTCACTTGTCATCTGTGATATTATCAATGATGTTATAGAACGGTGTTTCTTAACTTGTGGTCCGGGGACCCATGGGTCCTCGAAGTCTACTCAGGGGTCTGTGACGGCTTAGAAAATTAAATTATATTCACAGATTAATGAAGTGTATATAAATAAAAATGCAAATTGGACAATTGAAAATTTTAAAGCATTCTGTAAATGTGAAGAATTTTTGAATTGGAGGCTAAAAGTTGTCAGCATCCTCAGATTGATTCATAGGTGCAGTGCAAGTGTATTCAACAGAATATAGTATGGACGATGAGTAGCCTCAATTCAATTTTGAAAAGCTTAAGCCTTTCTATTAATATTAAACTTTTGATTTTCTTTTCTATTTGTGTGTGAATTAAACAAAATGTTTCAACATTTGTGTATTTTTTTTTGATAAATGCTTGTTTCTGTACTTTTTGTGTTTTGTATTGTGGTCCAGCTCATCGAAAATGCTTAGCCAGGAGTCCCCGGTTTCCAGTAGTGACTCACTGGGAGACCCCAACTTCCAATATTGACCTAATGGGGTTCACGGATTCCAATAATGATTCAGTGGGGGTCCACAGAAATCAAAAGGTTAAAAACGACTGTTATAGAACATGTATGGGGGTTGCAATATGTGAGTCATAAGCAGTGCATTGTGAGGGAACGAGTTCCAGTCATTTGAAATGTCTATGAAATGGTGAATTTCAGTGTTTTTTAGTGTAAAATGTTACATTTAAATGAACATTTTCACCTAACTATAACATCACTTTAGCCTTTGTTTTTTTTCAGCGAATATATATATATATACTCACACAAACACACATATATATATATATACATATATATATATTATCTACTGGCGGTCGCCAGTAGATAGTTATAGTTAGGACCTATTTTCCATAGGAAATCCGCAACATTCTATTTGCAATAACGTTGGCGCCAGTTGACGAATCTTCGCGAAAGCTTCCAACTTGTTGGGGCGCTCTGGTCCGCTCCTATCCTGAAAGTCTCGCGGTGATTCGTCAAGCGGGGGCCGAGAAAAAAGGGGGGTCCCAAAACACATTTTCCCCATTCATTTTTCCATAGGAACCTTTAGTCGCAGCTACAGCCCGAACTGCTGAACGGAATTGCACCAAATTTGGCAAAGAGGTAGCCCTTGGTTCAGTGTTGTGCCTTTTGCTTAAATGGTGTAAATCCGTTCAGTAGTTCCTGAGAAAATCAAAAGTAAAGTCACATATATATCTATGGCCGAGTAGGGTCCGCGTACCCTCCCAATCACGAGCTGCATGCTAATTGGCTGTCAAGTGGTTGTCAACACTCCAAATCAGGAAGTGTTGGCAGCCATTTTGTCCCTCGGTAGAACCGAGGGACAGAAACAAGTGCGCAAAGCGCAAAAGGGGGCAGGGTAGAAACACCCTGACCCCTAGGTCTGCTCAGGGGTCCCACAAGGACCCCTGGGCAGAAAAGCATTTTTTTTTTTAAACGGTGGGATGCGCTTAGGGTGCGCGGATCCCACCGAGAAAAAAAAAAGAAACAAGTGCGCAAAACGCACAAAGGGGGCAGGGTAGAAACACCCTGATCCCCTAGGTCTGCTCAGGGGTCCCACAAGGACCCCCTGGGCAGAAAAAAGCATTTAAAAAAAAAAAAAATCGTCGGGATGCGCTTAGGGTGCTCGGATCCCGCCCAAAAAAAAAGAACGAAGCGCGGTCTCCCGCGCTTCGTTGTTAATTGGCCCCCGGGTGGGCCAAGTCCCGGGGGCATGCGGGGGGTTATTTATAATATGTGGGGGCCTCTAAGGCCCCCAAGCCCCGGGGACCGCCACCCCCGGGGCTTTAAAATAAATTGTGCGGGAGGGCTCTCGGCCCTCCCGCAGCCCCGGGACCGCCACCCCCGGGGCTTCTTTTTAAAAAATGAATAGTACCTGTGTGGGGGGCTCAAGCCCCCACATGCCCCGAGGACCGCCACCTCCCCGGGGCACTAACAAAATAAATGTGGGGGTCCATTTCCGACCCCCGAAGCCCCGGGGTCCACCACCTCCCCGGGGCTTTAAAGACATGGGAGGGGGGCCGCATGGCCCCCCTCCTGGAGCCTGTGGTGGCCCTGGGGACTGCCACCCCCCAGGGCCAGCTCCTGCAGTGTCCCAGGGTGCCCACCCCCGGGACACTGCTGTTTGCAATGGCAGGACGGGAGCCTCGCGGCTCCCGTCCTGTCATTGCAAACTGCTTTGCTTCATTGAAGCGAGAGCAGGAAACCTTCTCTCGCTTCATTGAAGCAAAGCAGAATTGCTTTTCCATAAGGGGAGCTGCATGTCAGCAGCTCCCCTTATGGAAAAGCAATGCCGGCTCCCGTAGGACGCGGGGAGCCGGCGGGACTGTGGGGGGATTGGGGACGCCCCCACAGTCCCCAACCAGAGGCCAGGCCCCGGGGGATGGGGTCCCCGGGGCCATTAGTGGCCTGGGAGGGGGGCCATGCAGCACCCCTCCCCATAAAGACATTTTTAAAAATTAAAAAAAAAAACGTTAAGGCCGGCCCCGGGGATGGGGTCCCCGTGGCCTTAAATGGCCTGAGGAGGGGGCCACGCAGCCCCCTCCAAAAATGTAAATTAAAAAAACAGTGGGCATGCCTTGGGGGATGGGGTCCCCGGGGCCAATAGAGGCCCAGGGAAGGGGGCCACGCGGCCCCCTTCCCATTTTGTTTAAAAAAAAATTAAAAAAGAAAATCATCAGGCCCCGGTGGATGGGGTCCCCGGGGCCAAAAGTGGCCAAGGGAAGGGGGGCCACGCAGCCCCTCTCCCATACACAAAAAAAAAAAAAAGACCGGCATCGTGCCGGAGGCTCCGCCCCCTCGCTGCAGCATTCTGCAAACGCGCCCTGGCGCGTTTGCAGATGGGGAACGAATTCCCCTTGAATACTGGGGGTCCCTGGGGGCCAACTAGCCCACCAGGAACCTCCAGTATGTGCCAGGGGGCTGCGTTGCAGAGAGGTGTACAGAGGCCACGCCCCTTTTTACACCTCTCTGCAACGCAGCTCTGTGGTGCTTTTTGGAGGTACATGGTGGGCTAGTTGGACTCCAGGGACCCTCAGGATTCAAGGGGACTTAATCCCCCAACTTAAAACACGCCACGGGGCGCGTTTTCACAGTGGTGAAGGGAGGGGGCGGGGCTTCAGGTGACATGTGTGCAAACAGGCCCCGTGGCGCGTTTTAAGATGGGGAATTAAATCCTCTTCAATCCTGAGGGTCCCTGGGGGCCAACTAGCCCATCTGGTACGTCCAGTAAGCACCACGGAGCTGTGTTGCAGAGTGTTGTAAAAAGGGGCGTGGCCTCTATACACCTCTCTGCAACGCAGCCCCCTGGCGCATACTGGAGGTTCCTGGTGGGCTAGTTGGCCCCTAGGGACCCTTGGGATTGAGGAGGAATTAATTCTCCAACTTAAAACGCGCCACAGGGCGTGTTTGCAGACATGTCACCCCAGGCCCCACCCCCTTCCTTCACCATTGTGCAAATATTCCTCTAAAATCAGCCGATCTACGAATTTTGATTTACTCACCTGTTATCAGGAGAGACCACAGTGCTGCATCTTTGAGCCCAGTACTAATCCTGAAAAGTAATTTTAACCGTACTTACCAGTAACTTGAATTTCCTTCCATAGGATATCATTGCCTGCTTTTTGCTGAAAAAGTTTCTAAGTGTCGATTTTTGAAACATACAAATATTCCTCTAAAATCAGCAGAACTACGAATTCCGATTTACTCACCTGTTATCAGGAGAGACCTCAGTGCTGCATCTTTGAGCCCAGTACCGATCCTGAAAAGTAATTCTAACCGTACTTACCAGTAACTTGAATTTCCTTCCATAGGCTAATATTGACTGGTTTCACTTGGAAATTCTTCTAAGTGTGGAGTTTTGGAACTTTATAATATTCCTCTAAAATCAAGCGAACTACGAATTCCGATTTACTCACCTGTTATCAGGAGAGACCACAGTGCTGCATCTTTGAGCCCAGTACTAATCCTGAAAAGTAATTTTAACCGTACTTACCAGTAACTTGAATTTCCTTCCATAGGATATCATTGCCTGCTTTTTGCTGAAAAAGTTTCTAAGTGTCGATTTTTGAAACATACAAATATTCCTCTGAAATCAGCAGAACTACGAATTCCGATTTACTCACCTGTTATCAGGAGAGACCTCAGTGCTGCATCTTTGAGCCCAGTACAGATCCTGAAAAGTAATTCTAACCGTACTTACCAGTAACTTGAATTTCCTTACATAGGCTAACATTGACTGGTTTCACTTGGAAATTCTTCTAAGTGTGGAGTTTTGGAACTTTATAATATTCCTCTAAAATCAGCCGAACTACGAATTCCGATTTACTCACCTGTTATTAGGAGAGAACCCAGTGCTGCATCTTTTAGCCCAGCACTGACCCTTAAAAGTAATTCTAACCGTATTTACCAGTAACTTGTATTTCCTTCCATAGGAATCCATTGTCTGGTTTTCAGCAGAAAAGTTTCAAAGTGTCGATTTTCACAAACTACAAATATTCCTTAAAAATCGCCTGTATGACTTAAACGCATTCTTTCAACTGTTTACAGGAGATGCACCAGTGCTGGATCCAGGATCCACCACTGAGTAAGAAAAAGTAACGATAACACTACTTACCTGCTAAGTGAATTTCCTCCCATAGGATAACATTGGTGATTCTATGTGAAAAAGTTTCTGTCAACTTTTAAAATACAATAATATTCCTTAAAAATCACTACTGTAACCAAAACGCTTTTACTCAACTGTTTACAGGAGATGTCCCAGGACTGAATCTAGGATCCAGTCCTGTGGTTAGAAAAGTAATCCATAAAGTAACTAATTGCATTTAACTTGAAATTCACATTGAGCTCAATGTTGCATTGTGTTTGAAATTGTGTTGCCCATTGCAACAACTGTAACTACTGTACTTAAAAGTCTATTGCCTATTTGCAAAGTATTTAAACTAAAGTAATTCATTCTGAGAAAGTATATTTTGTAATGTAATGTATAATGTAATTACAATGTAATTTAAAAAATAAAATATCTAAAAATAAATAGTTTAAAAAAATGTAGTAAATCAGTATCAAAAAAATAAATATAACAATTAATACATTTAAAAATTGTCATTTACAAAACCTTTGAAATTCACTGAAAAAAACCATAGGTTTCAGACATGTTATAGTTAGGAATTAGCATTTAAAAAACCTTTGAAATTCACTGAAAAAACCATAGGTTTCAGGCACGTTATAGTTAGAAATTAGCATTTAAAAACCTTACAAATTCACTGAAAAAACCATAGGTTTTAGGGACAGTTATAGTTAGTTGGACATTGCACTCGTACAAAACCCGTAAAATTCCCCCGTTATAGTTAGTTCAGGTAACTATAACTCGCGCCCCCGCAATGCACTTCTGATGACGTCACATATTACATCACTCATGACATGGTCAGTGACATCACTGATGACATCACTGATGACATCTCAAATGACATCACTGATGACATCACTGATGACATCATCCATGTGATAATTCGATGCATCTTCTCGCACCCTAATATAACTTTTGATACACCCACTGTAAATTACAGACTGCCATTGTCAAAACCATAGACACTCCAACACCAATTACTATAAACACACTCACTGATTCTTAGGTCTACACACACACACATCTACTCACTCACCCGTACAGTCACTCATACTTATAGTCACTCAGTACAGGACTATTATATGCACTCATACACCTATATAAACACTCACACACCGCCACTCATCCATAGAGGTACTCACACACCTAGTCAGTCATGCAAAAAATTAAGCACAAACCCATTTACTCATCTATACAGTTATACACACACCAGCTCACTTACTCATACAAATACTAGCACATTCTTATGCTCTTATACAATCACTGATACAAGCACACACTCATCCATACAGTCACTCTCACAATCACACACTCTCGCTTATAGCTATTTATATACTCCAACACACATATATACTGCCTTTCACATATGTAGTTACTCACACATGTACCACTGGGACATACATTCACTCACTAACACACTCTTACACACACTTACCCACCCGTACAGTCTATCACAGATGCACTCTTGAAACCATCCACCCAGTGAATCACCCACTCACACATCTATGCACAGAGTCGCACACACCCCACCCACACAAACACTCAGGCACCCATACAGATACTCAGACAACCAATCAATAACTCATATAGACACTCATGTAGCTATTCACAAACCCATGCAGCCACTTACACAGCAACAGACAGACGGATACAGACATTCACCCAGTTTAGTCACTAACCCATGCATTCAGTAAGATACGTTTAATCACTCACTTATAGAGTTAGTCACGCACCTACTAAATCATCCATTCAGACACTTATACACCCACTCATTCTTCAATACGCCTTTCCCTATATATATTAAACATATTTAAACTTTACAGAAACACACAGTCACTGGATGATGTCATCAGTGATGTCATTTGAGATGTCATCAGTGATGTCACTGACCATGTCATGAGTGATGTAATATGTGACGTCATCAGAAGTGCATTGCGGGGCGCGAGTTATAGTTACCTGAACTAACTATAACGGGGAATTTCACGGGTTTTGTACGAGTGCAATGTCCAACTAACTATAACTGTCCCTAAAACCTATGGTTTTTTCAGTGAATTTGTAAGGTTTTTTAAATGCTAATTTCTAACTATAACGTGCCTGAAACCTATGGTTTTTTCAGTGAATATATATATATATACACATAGACACATATATACATTTATATCATGCATATATATATATATACATAAAGATAGATAGATAGATAGATAGAAGATAGATAGATAGATAAGATAGATAGATAGATAGATAGATAGATAGATAGATAGATAGATAGATAGATAGATAGATAGATAGATAGATAGATAGATAGATAGATAGATAGATAGATAGATAGATAGATAGATAGATAGATAGATAGATAGAGTAGATTTATATGTTTTTGGAAGATTTGGGCTTGGCAAAAGCTTTATGTTGCCAAGTCGAATTGGCAGTTTAAAACTGAAAACAGGCTGCAATGGCAGGCCTGAGACATGTTTTAAGGGGCTACTTAAGTGGGTGGCACAATAAGTGCTGAAGGCCCACTGGTACTAGCATGCGACAATTTCTCCATAAGTAATAGTTAAACAATTATTTTACGAAAAGTAAATAGATTACAATGAAAGATAAGAAACACCAATGGTTACATACTACGGTTTGTATAAGTGTGAACAAGGAAAGCATGGAGACAGCCTTAATGTCACTTTGAAAATGCTCAATGGATATATGGTGGACACAGTGTGCTCATGAAAAAACTGTGAACGGCACATGTGAAACACGTGAAAGGGTGAATTTAACAGTTAACGAGTATTGATTTAAAATTATACAGAACATGAATATAGGGAAAGACAATTTTACAGAATCATGTTAGGCAGCGTCGGATTGGTAACGCGGGCACTCGGGCAATGCCCGAGGGGCCGGTATTCTTGTTCCAGCTGTGGGCTGCTTTTGGGAGCAGCTTGGGGGCCGATTTGGGCGGTTTCTGCATTGTTCGATACCGCCAGCGGCCCAGTGGGTGCCTGAGTGGCCTTTCTGGAGGTAGATGGGCGTCCATTACCTCCCTTTTATCAACGGAAGAGGTGGCACTCCCTTTCTCTCACTGGGCAGCCCATTAATATATATATATGCATATTGAGCGGGGGCAGGGGGCCTGAATGAAAGTGGCCTCACTTGTTTTCAGGTGTTTCAACAGTGTAAACTAATCCGTGCATTTTTTAACGCACCCCCCTTTTTAGTAAATTTCGTCGAAGCTTTGTTTTGCGGAAAGGCAATAGGCAAATGAGGGTCACTTTTTTTTAGCGTGCCCGGGCCGATTTTTAATCCCAATCCAACCCTGATGTTAGGTGTAAAGGGCCGTAAATTAGGGGTGGGCTGCTAACTGAGTTCACAGAGTTTTTGCAACTCCGTGCTCCGGCAGAGTTCAGCAAAATACCTCCACCTACCGCTAGTGGAGCGGAGGCACGCTCGCCGCTCACACCTGCATAATATGCATAGTGTGCATTTCGTCCCATCAAGAGTCAAGGGCTAAAAGACATGGGGAAGCAGTTGCCACTAAGTGAACAAAGCTGCCATCCATCTTAGGCCACGTCCTCAGCAACCACTTAAATAACGCAAGGATGCAATCCTCTCTCCTTGCCTGTTTCCCCGGGAATGGCTTCCTCATGCACACGGGAAGGGCCGCTTAGTTCTGTGAAGTTTGTTTCAGTTCACAGCCGGCACTTCACAGCTGCACAGTGGGACTCGGTACTGCTCTGCACACTTGAAGCGCCCACCCCTTGCAGTAATTCCTGCCCAGCTCCAGAGCAGACTGCCTAGGTTTGCATAGATATGCCTTTGCACACATGCACATCAGTTTTCAAAGCAGAGTATCAAAGGCACTTAGATTGTGCTACAGAAATATATATTGTAAGTCCTGTATGATCTGTGGGCAGGGAGAGACATCTGTGCATGAAATTCCCACAGGTAACACCACATGCTAAACCAGTGAAAACCACTACTCTCACTTCCGGGTTTCCACTCACCCTCTAGAATGATGGCACAAACCAAGTCTTTCCTATGGGGGTTCACACTCTTTGGTCGTGCACTTATGTTTCAGTGCTATAAATCCACCTCACGTAAACTCTTGACATCAGAGATGCCAGAATCTCACAGTAATTAAATCCGAACAGACCTGTGGTCAGAACCCACCCCTCACGCAGCATCGCTTATTAGCCCACACCCCCTTCAAGAAACAATGGAATTTACCTACACCCCCTATGATTCTGGCATCAGTCTTTTGAGCACAGGACAAGTATCTCCTCTGGATCATTTACTTCACAGCACGCTGTCCCGTAGCTCTGTGTAGCTTGCTGATATTTCACTGAAGGGCAGCCGGCCATCCTCGCCGAAAACTGGAGGGCCGGTTGGTTGGTGACCTAGGGGGTGGCCTACTGCCTAGTGGTCAGTTCCAGTGGGGGGGCCGTGATATCATGTGGCGCTGTGGTGGACAGAGGCCAGGGGCCTGCAGAGGCCCACATAGGCAGCTGACGTGCTCAGGGGCTAAATAGTTTTCTTTAGTCCAGCCTGAATCAGCCCTGTTTTACTGGACCGAGTCAAACCCCCAACCCGCTTAGCTCCTCCCTCAGCCCAGACGAGGACTTCACTAGGATGGTAAGAGGGGGCATTAATTAATTTGCCAGGGAGCATGTGTAGGCGGGTGTATGGAGACGGTCTTTTGCTAGAGAGGTGCAGAGGAGAAGCTGGTTACTGGTAGTTGCATTACTCTCTTCGCCCCTGGTGCCAGCGTCATGTTGTTTAACCTTCAGGAGACAATTGGAGTGTTTCTGTTAGTTTTGCTGATCTCATATGGCACAAACTAGGTAGGTTGCACTCTCGCCTGAGCCCAGGACCCTTGCTAATTTCTCAGTCTGGGCTACATTCACCTCCCTGCCATCAGTGACTCCTTCCTTGACACACCCCAGACCAGTAACATATATCTTAATAGTACTCCGACCACCGGCGGAACCCGCGGAATTCTGCTGAGTGTTTAGGTGACTCCGTGGAATTCAGCGGAGTGAAACTCGATGAACTAAGCCCACCCCTAAAATTTGCTGATTCGTGTCAATGCCGTTTCAACCTTTGTTACTTAAGGTCATCATCAGGATAGAAATTGCACAATATGAACAAATTGCTGTCTAAAGAATAGAAAAAAAGAGAGAAAAATAAAGAGGGCCCGATTGAAAAAGGTGTCTTAGTGGATAAGACCTTGTGATTGCTACCTGAATTAAGTATTGGAGCCTGAGAGAGGGAGACATATGACAAGACTAAAGTTAGCATACTGTCACGCAGAATTCAATTCACTGAATGAAGCTGCAAGTCTCCATGTGAAGGGGATTAACTTACAGAAAGTTAAATAGGATATGGTATGCCATAGCCTGGTGTGTGAATAGCGATGCCATTGAGCCCATCAGTGGTTATAAATTCTAGGGGTTACAATAGATAAAGCAAGTGTGCCAGCCAGTCACACTATGAAAGTGAAATCTAAAATGAGAGCTGCCACCAGTATGAATGTAGAATTAATTGGGCATATCAGCATTTAAGTGGCTGGAGTAGAGGGTACTCACCGATATATAATTCAAGGTTAGGGCAAACATAGTGCCCAGTTTGGTCAGGATAGTGCAAGTGCTCCAAGGTAATGCTGTGTAAATATGGATGATAGCGTTCCAAGGATGCACCGTGTAAATTTGGGGCTGCAAGAGAACTAGCACGAGGTCTATACAGGTCAACAGGACCGCTATGGAAAAAACAAAAAACAGAATCTTGTCACCCTCTGTTAAATGGAGCAGGATTATGGTACAGCATGTGAGCAGGAAAATACTTACCGGAGAATGAATCATCCATCTGGTTAGGGAGATTGCGAGCGGATGTGCGCTTCCAAGCAAGTGCGAGAGTCGCCTGGAAAATGCCGGTATATGTGAGTCGCGAGGTGTCAATTGCTAATGGAAAACTAGAAAGCATCCAATTGGAAGCATCTAGGGTGCTGGGGCATACCCCGGGGGCATCAAGGAGAGTTTGAAAGGAAAATTAAAAACCGGGAATGGGCATTTAAGGCCCGAGGAAAAGAGTAAGAAGAAAGGCTTTTAAAAAGCACTCTCCCCATGATAAAGAGCATACAATCTCTTGGTTGAAAGCGACAGCCAAACTATTGCAGTGAATATAATATACACATATGTCATCATGTAAGCATAAAGTGAGTTAAAATAAGACATCAATCAAGGAAAATATGAATATGTAAATATATACACATGATACATTTATGAATTACATTTTGACTAATTGCTTGTTTCTAGTCAGTGGTAAAGAATTGACTAGTGCACAGGGAAGTATAGGTAGTGACTATGCTATGCCATTCCTCCAGTGTATTAAGGCGTGATTCACGGAATTGTAGCGTGTGATCCAGCGGCATTCACAGCACTTTAAAAGTTGTGTCAGGTCTCCACCGCATAATGGGAAAGAGGGTTAATCAATCACCTGCTATGTGAAATAGGTTTCTGTATGGTTCATAGAAGTGAAACATTCTCCACTTTGCACCTAATGCGGCTCTTGTTTTGGATAATCAGTGTTTTTATCATTTGTGTCGTTTGACCAATGTAGATGAGGTCACATAGGCAGCATATTGCATAAATGACATTGTATGTTCGGCAGTTGCTTAGTTGTTTTAATGGATACATTTGTGTGCCTATTTTAAAGTCTTTGGTGTCAGGTTATAGCATGTACCAAATAATCCCCAAGATTATTGCCTCTTCTGTAAAAAAAAAGAGAAGGTTCCAAGAAGAGAGCCTGAATCTATAGCATTTTCCAGTTTCTCTTTATTATCTTGCTTACTTTGTTGCTTTAAGGGCAAAAGGTGGAAACAAATGGTATACGTTTGTTTGGGGGTCTGGTTCTGGGGGCGAATAGTGTTTTCCTCAGACAATACCAGGCACGTTTCAGGGTGGATGAGAATAGTTGCTGTGGGTTTCCCCTGAATGTCAGTTTGTCAGTCAGAATGGCTGCCTCCGGAAATAGTCCTTTTTCTATTTGCAATTCCTCCGTATAAGAAGGAATTGTCCATATGGTAGCCCATCTCGTAGGCCTCTGGGGTGGTTGCTTGAATAGAGCAAAACAGTATTTCTTTCAGTGGGTTTCCTGTAAAATGACGTCCCTGTATTATCTTCATGTTTCTTAGATGTGTTTCTATCGTGTTGAGCCTTTCAACAAGAGGCATAAGGAGTCTATTACTCCATGCCAGATGTGGAGGATGACGTCTATGTAGTGCTTACAGAAGCCAATTTGGTTGCTAAAGGGATTGTCCTGTGTAAGGATCTTGGTTTTCTCTAAGGTGTGAACATAGAGGATGGCGAAATTTGGGTCAACACATGCTCCCATGGAGATTCCCTTATTCTACAAATAGAAGGTGTTTTTATACAAAAAATAGCTATTCATAAGGGTGATCTCCAAGAGTGAAATCACAAAATCTGTGGGTATCTGGGATTAGGTCATGTTTTCAACAGATCTTGAATAACCTCTATGTCCTCCAATTGGGGAATGTTCATATACAGTGAATCTATGTCTAGCCCCACCATGAGATCAGAATCAGGGTTGAAGGCTCTGTCTTCAATTATGCAAATGAGGAAAATACTGTCTTTAATGTATGTGTCAGGAAGGGGGACAAATTCCTATATTATAGCATTAATGTATTTCCCTAAAGGCTCCAGGACTGAGCCACAACTGGTGATAATAAGACGTCCTGGGTGGTTGCTTTCTTCTTTGTGTATCCTGGGTAACACATATATAATAGGTGTGCAGCAATGCATTTTATTGAGGAAACTATGTTCCTTTTCTGTTATGTTGCCCTGTTTTAAAGCTCTGTCAGTTGCCCTCTTGATGCGAGATTGAATATCAGATAAAGGGTCAGAGGCTAGTGGACAGTAATGGTCAATAGTGGACAATTGTCTCTGTATCTCGGTACTGTATTTGTGTGAGTTCATGATGACAATTCTTCCCCCTTCTCAGCCAATTATTTGATAACTATATCATTATTGGTCTTGAGTGATTCCAAAGCTTGTTTTTTGACAATGGTAGATTGTACGGAACATATTCAAGTTCTTGTTTGATTACCATAATCTCCAGTAGAACCAGTTTTTTTAATACAAGGATTTCTGGTGACAGGGACGAGAAAGGTGGAAGAAATGTACAGGGGGGATGGAAGAGTGAAAAGAAGTAAAGGCAAACAGCATGAAAATGCTTACTATTCGCCTTTAAAAGACCGCATGCCCCCTGTTTATCACCTTCAAAACGTTTGTAGACACTGAGGCACAACGCGCCTTTTCCATTCTTCACAAGCCTTCACGTTCCTGCATCCAGTGAGTTAAGCGCTAGCAATATAAAAGGATTATTAATCGCCTTCAAAAGACCGCATGCCCCCTGTTTATCACTTTCAAAACGCTCGTAGACACTTGAAATCTTTCAAATGATCACATACACTGAGGCACCACGCGCCTTTTTCATTCTTCACAAGCCTTCACGTCTCTGCATTCAGTGAGTCAAGCGCTAGCACCCCAGGCACAACGCGACCTGGAGTGTTCAGGCCAGGTAGATCAACTATTTATTAACTATCAATTATTTATTTATTAATTAATTATTCATTCACTTATTTATTACCCACCGGCACCGGCATAGCTTCTACTCACGGATGCATGCTTTGCCCTTGTACTATTAGCCTCAACTGGCCATGCATGCAAATATCCTCTTTCGCATGCACCACTGTCAGCAACATCGCTGCCTTGATCACAGCTTGCCTACTTTATTGGGGGATTTGATTTGCCTTTAGACTGATCCCCAGTCACCTTTCCCATTAGTTACAGAACGACGCTGTCCTATTGATGTGATTCATCACCATCTAGGACCTTAACACAATCATTGTGAGTCCAACCCATGATGGGCAATTCCTTGAAGACCTTTCTTTCACAAATCATGGTAGGTCTGCAGTCATTTTATGATACTGCACCTTTCCTCTTGTCAAACACACCATTCTAAAACCCACACATTTTAATTATGCAGGCTGTCCCTTGCTTCACCTTGTCCTGAGGAAGACCCGCCGTGCCGATCAGTTAATCACGCACCACTTTGGGTCGAAACGTCAACGTGCTTCTGATAATCCTGACCCTACTTTCTCCGCCCCACGTGAAACGGAAATTCAAAACCCCAAGCGGCACTGAGCTTTATGTACCAAGGGAAGGATGTCCTTTGAATGACCATTTTCAGTATTTTGTACTGCACTGTATATATCTTGTTCACATTCAGCACTTTTTTTGCACCTTCTCTCACCATATCACTTGCGCCGTTGGAACAAATTGTATGTTCATGAACTTTGACAGCCTGTTAATGTCATTTCGACACCATAACATGTAAAGAACCTATAGATTTATCCTTAAATACAGATCTGGATTGATTTAATTTTGGTGTTTTTGCTTTTGTTTTTGTGATTCATGCTGTTTGCCTTTACTTCTCTTCACTTTTCATTGATTATTATTGAAAGGTTTGAGTATTGTTATTCAGTAAACCTAGAATCAATTCTGTACCCGAGAGAACCAACATTTTCCATATTCTTGTACACCCAGGTTCTGAGGGGCACTGGGTCACCCCATTTTACTAGATGGGGATGGAAGAGTGACCAGTTAATAATGTCGTCTGAGGGTTGGTTTGCATAAAAATGCCTTAATTTGATGTGTGTGAAAAATGTAAGTAGGTCCTCGTGTAGGTCAAACAAGTTACTGTGTTCTGCTGGAACAATGGATAGTCCCTTACTTAAAAGGCTGATTTCCTAAGAAGAAAGTGTGTGACTAGACAAGTTGGAAATTGGAATAGTGTCCATGTGGGAATTTAAATCCCAGTCAGATGGATTTATTGTGGGGAACCCCATCAGTAAAACTTCCATCGGGGTTTGTCGTTTCCTTGGGTATTCGTAATGGAAGTTTCCCTTCCTCTGCACGACTTCTCCTTAAAAAACGGGTGGGTTGGGGAGGTGGTGACCTAATATGGTTTGGATTGGAGCTAGTGCCCTCACCAGGGTCAGATTCCTCTGCAGAGGTGTTTGAAGAATCTGAAAGGGTCACTGATTGGTGGTTCTTATATCTACCCCACTGGTGTGTCCTGGGTGTTTGATAGGTAGTGTTATGATTATTGTCAAGTAAATATGTTTAAGTCCTTTCCTTACTATAATTCCTGATGTCCTTTTGAATCTTGTTGATCTTTTTGTTTTGTTCAATAGTGTTAAATATGACTTTTATGGTGTCCATCTTGTCAAGCAAGTTTGTTGCATCTGTAATGGTGTGGTTCTCTAGGATGAGTTTTTCCAACTCAACAATTTCTTCTAAGACCCACTAGTAGCATTTAATTGACAAGCACAGGTACATGTAGTATCACTTTATTAGGGACTTACAAATAAATTGATTAAATTAAATGTGCCAGTTGGGTGGGAGCCAATCTTACCATGTTTAAAGCAGTGAGCTCAAGCACTTTGGCATTGGTTAGCAGTAGTAAAATGCACAGAGTCCTAAATCCAACAAAAATATATTTCAGCAAACAAGAGGTGATAAGGCATAACATTTGGGGGACGACCACACCAAAGGTTGTCCAGTCTAGCAGTTAACATCCAAGAAGCATGAAATTGCCCTACCTCAAGAGACTCCCATCTCAACACTGTAATCTGACAAACTACAGAGAGTCTGGGTAGGAAGGGTTATCTCTTCTTCTGGCTTTTTCTAGCTTGGATAATCTGACAATGACTGACAGAGATCTTCTTTGAACTACAAGAAAAATGGAGTAGCCATTCTGATATATAAATAACCTGTAATATGGATGCATAAAATATGAACAGACATGGCAGGTGACTATGCATTTGCTAAAATGAGTGTGCAAGAATCATAGTGGGCTCTGTCTATGCCCCTAATTGCTCAAAACAGACTTGGCTTTCAACTTTGATTAAACTAGTCACGGAATTTGGCCATGCCAATATAATTTTGGAAAGAGATAGAAACCTAGTGATAGACCCTATCACTGACAAAACAGACCGCCTCAACAATGATAGGGGTCTGCTGTGAGAGCTAATTACAGACCACTCACTATTGAGTTCATGGAACTTGCTCCACCCTTTAGCTAAAGAATATACCTACCTCTCTGTGGCATGACTTGGATTCAGGTTTGGATTTTTTTCTACTGAAAGGTGCCATGGTTTTCAAGGTTCATTCCTGTGGAATTGATGTTAGCTGTGTCTCAGACAATGCATGCATACTTTTAGATTTTCAAATAATGTTGCCTAAATCCCACACTTGTGATGCAAATTTCTATACAAAATTGAAGCTAAAATGGTCCCTTGAACAGTATTTAACTCTTAACAGAATATCTGTCACTTCACCATAACTGTTATGGGTGGCAAATAAATTGTATATACAGGATATGCTAACAAGAGGCACAGTTAAGGCACGCAAAGAAGCAGAAAACAATAGGGCCATTCTTGAGACTGAAATCCATTCTTTAAAAAATGGCAACAGCTGGTGCTCAAAAACAGAGGAAAGCCTTCAAAATCTGATATGAAATTTTCATTGAATACCATATTCTCTACTGTGACAGAGAAGGCTCTGTCTAGTATGAAGAGGAAAACATATGAAAACAGCAAGAAAGCAGAGAGATTGTCAGCTCTACCGTTCTACAACTGGAACAATGTGAAGCGCAATCAGCTATACTTGCAATATAAGATTCTGGAGGTAAAATTCTATTGCACCCACTGGACATAACAAACAAATTTGCCTCCTTTTATGCAAAACTATATGCCTCTGATGCATCCAGTAACAACACTCAGGAAGACGCTTTCATGCCAGGAATAGTTATACCAGAACTTCCTCAACATTTACAGGACAATTTGGATCAAGAGCTATCCAATACTGAAATAGCAGAGGTTTTGAAACTGATGTCAACAGGTAGGGGCCAGGAGTTGATAGACTCCCCCACAAATTCTATAAAGCAACAAGCTCCATCACAGCCATGCTTTTAGGAAAAGTCTACCGAAAAACTATGGAGAAGGGATGCCTTCAATCAAAATTCAACAGGGCATACATCTCCCTAATTCCCAAACCTGGGAGGGATGAGTTATCATGTGAAAACTACAGACCTATCTCTGGAAAGTCATCTGCTTTCTTGCACACAAAAAAAACAAGCAGGGTTTATACCTATTCGATCTTTGTGGGATCATATCATATGTGGACACTAATACAACTATTATCGGAGACTGAACCAGACGTGGATGATAAAATAATCCTCTCCCTTGATGCTGAAAAAGCATTTGATAAAGTGGAATGGGGCAATTTGTTTAGAATACTGAAGAGGTTTGGTCTGGCCCATATATTTATAATAATGATCCACTGGTTATACTAAGACCCTACAGCAAGAATAAATTGCAAACAGTTCATATCTGAAAACATTATGATTAGAAGAGGTACTAGATAGGGATGTCCTCTCTCACCACTACTTTTTATCTTGGCATTAGTACATTTAACGAAAGGCATAAGAACATCCACAAGAATTAGAGGAATAACAACAGCATAAGGAGAAACTAACCTCATGCTCTACCCTTATGATGTACTGCTGACAATTAGTAAGCCAGACCTCACCATACCAGCCCCGATGGTGGTCATCACTGTATTCCCTGCATTCTCGGGGTACCAAATAAACTGAGTTGAAGGTGAAGCCATGCCTATGATGCCTAATATAACTACAGCAGTCTTGATCAAATTTCCCGCGTAAATGGATATCCTGCAAGTTGAAATATCTGGATGTCCTTGTCAGTTTCGACTTTCATAATATAATAAACTAAAAGTTACTGGGACTAATTGAATGACTGAAAACAAATGTTGTCAAATGGAAGGCACTGCAGATTTCTTTTTTAGGACTGGGCCCAAACTGTGAGGATGGTAGTTTTGCTCAGGTTTAACTACATTTTTGCCATGCTACCAAACAAGATACCAACCATCATGTTATAGCTGATAGATAAACTGATAGGAAAATATGTTTTGGGTTCAGTCCCTCAAAGGCTTGTGATATTGAAATTGTATGCAGCTACCACCTCAGGTGGGGTACAATTTCCACATATAGTGACATACTACAGAGCAGACCATCTCACCTAAATAGCTTATCACCTAAACCCTAATAAGTAAACCTCAGATTGCTTTTCGATGGGATGACACCAACAATCAGGTGCAACTGGCTCTAAGTTCTACATAAAGCGACCAAGTTCACAAAAGACGAAAACAACCTATTGTTGATGCAGATGCTACATGTATGGTGCTCGACAAAAAGATCTGGAAAAAGAGGGTACCATCAATCAGCTGCTCTCGTCTGGGATAACAGAGAACTAATAATCGAGAAAAAGCCATTCATGTGGCACGAGCTGATCGACAAGTAGATTCCCACCACTGATCATGTTCTTTCAGACAGCACTCTAAAATCCTTTAGGGAATTATTTACGGAGCACCATTTGCATAAAAGCCAGTCCTGGAAATAATTACAACCAAGACATTGTTTAATGACATGTTAGGGATGCCACCATACTTTATGACACCCTCTTCCATACAAAGTTATTTGTTGAAATGGGGCCACTAGAAAAAAACTGGTCATAATAACAGAACTCTCCTCCAAACCAGTGGAACTTCTCTTCAGACGGAAATGGTGAACTAGACTACAAAACTTTTACAATGAGAAAGAATAGCCAGACCTAATAAAGATCCATAAAGAGGCCCCCTCGGGCATGTGTGCGCTTTACATGTACACATTTTTTTCGGGTGCTAAATGGGGGCCTTAGGGCCCCGGGGACCCTTGGTTTTGCATTACCTAATTTGCGATTACCAATTAGGTAATCGCAAATTAGGTAATGCAAAACGATTCGCACCTATGGGGCTTTAGGCCCATAGGAACGAATGGAGTAGCATTACCTAATAGCGATTACCTAATTGTGATTGCGACCCAGTAGGAATTGCTATTTGGTAATCAATATTTTCTTACATACCATTTTGTATTCCTTAAATAGCGATTACCTAAAGTTCGCTATTTACGGAATGCAAAATGGATTTTTGATACATGTGGCTCTACATTTCTTTAAAATTCTACAGGGCTAGCAGTGATGGCCGGTGCAGGTAATAGCGGTGGCCGGTGGGGCAGTGAGAGGGGGATAGTCAATAGTACAACAATGAGGGGAAATACAGTTTAAAAAAAAGAAAACCACTTACCTTGCGCTCGCCGCATCACCAAGTCGTAGTCTCACCCCCTCTCCCCGCTCTACCACCCCACCGTTCTTACCTGCACAGGTCGACACTGAGGGCTGGCAGCAGTGTACAAACTGCACAGGGCCAAATGTCGAATTCATCGTATTGTTCACACTGCAGCCAAACAGAGGAGAATATACTCCATATTCTCTGGCAATTTTCAAGCATACAATCCTACTGGCACCACACATGGCACACCCGACCAATAGAAGTGTTTTGGTTATTAACCCTTCACCAGAATCAGCAATTTTAAACGACACTGACTAGTGGAAGGAACAATCACGAAAAGAGATGGATTGGCATAGCCCTTGCTGTGGTAAAGTTATGTATTTTCAGGAAGTGGAAAACAACGACAGCACCCATTTATGAGAAAGAAGATTGATGGCCTGGATAGCAGCACATGAGAGGCCAATGTACAAGCTTAACAATCAGCTACATGTGCTTGATGATATTTGGGGCCAATTTATAGCAATGTGGTCTGTCAACCCTTAAAGGATGTCGAGGACCTGCAGCAATGACTCACTGACGAATCCTCTATCCTGAATCCTATATCAGCACTGACACCTGGTGGCGTAGTCACCAATGCTTTTGCATATGGAGCTCCAGATCCACTTTTTACTTCTCTTCTTCTCTTTTACTCCTAAAGTAGGTACACAGACATTGGTTTGTTTGAGAGGTCTAGTGAAGAGTTCATATTTGCTTTCTAGTTTTCTTTCTTCTCACTGGGCATCACGATGATCTTTAATTGGTTGCTCAGATTATGTTGCAGTATTCTGTATTCGTTTAAATCCTTTACTTGCTAAGAAATGCAATTGAAAGATTACTAACCAGTTGTTTATGTGAAAAATCTCAATAAAAATATTCAAACGCAAACCCACTCTGAGTGCAAGAGGATTGAGAAAGGTCCAGTGATGGATGATGTTGAATGCTACATGCAGGACACGTAGGACAAAAAAACATCCGCCACTGTTGTTGGAGAACAGACAAGCATTGCTGATGACTTCGATGGTGGGTTTCTCTGTACTCCATGGAGGGCTGAATGCAGTCTGTTAGTTGGCTACCTCTTTCTGAATGATCTTTCCCTAAATGATAGTTTAAAAATGGGTGGTAGCTAGAGATGCCATCTGGATGTAAGTTGCACTTCTTCATGAGAAGCAGAATCTGACTGATCTGGAAGGTGTGTGGAAAAACACAAAAGCACTGATTGCGAGTTACATGGTGCAGACAGACTGGCAATATTGTGGATGGAATTACCATCTCCAGCCGGTCATTTCACCACTGAATCATGCAATTACAAGTTAAACAGGCTGGAATGGGGAATAACTATGCAGATTCATTTTCAATGGGAACAAACTCCCAGTTGTTCCCTTTTCTAGCCTCTTTAATACTCCCAAATACCATCTACTCTGGCCAGGTGATAATTGGGACCAGCAGGGCCAATATGGAACATGAAGAGGGTTGCATGGGGGTGGCTTGCTTGGGGTATTTCCTGGTTCCCCCATGGTGTTGGTGGATCTGACAACCATGGTGTAGGTGAGGCTTTCTGGCTCTGGTCTGTAATGGTGCTGCTGTTGGCAGGGGGTAAGAGGTAGGGAGTTTTGAAGGCGAGGGTGGTCTCCTAGTGACAAGGAGGCTGCCTTGGTGGTCTAAAACCCATCTTTACCGCTGTTTGGGGGACGAGGGGGTGGGGTGATAGTCAGGGGCCAAGCGGGTTTGCTATGTGCTCAGGCCTCTTCCTCCGCCACAGGACACATGCTGCTCATGAGAGTGTCATGGGCCAGTTGTGGTACTTTCTGCAGCGCCAGCCAGCCAGGTTTTACAGGGTGTAAAATTGCACCCGGTAAAAAACAGTTCAAAATTTGTTCACAGATTATTGAATGACAGTCACATCTGACATATTTGCGTTCCAGTTCATCAACAAGTGTGAACATCATTATGGGTATTCTTTTTCTGAATGAATGCAGAGATACCATGAAATTAAAAACATGGAATGTCAGTCTTGCGGATTAACTCTGATTTTAGAGTGTTTCTATAATTTTAATTTACATACTATTATTGTTTTTCTTACATTGGTCGAACTTGAACAAATCTAGGGGCATATTATCAAGAAACGGCGTTAAAATTATCGCCGGTTTAGCGGCAGAAAATTGCAGCTAAAGCGGCGATAATGGGCTTGATAATATGCCCTTGTGAATTCCCATAGAAGCCCATGTTCTGGTGTCAACATGGGCTTCTATTGGAATTCTCCAGGGCATATTATCAAGCCCATTATCGCCGCTTTAGCGGCAGTTTTCTGCCGCTAAACCGGCGATAATTTTAACGCCGTGCTTGATAATATGCCCCTGAATTTGAAACAAAGGCTAGAAACCAACCATTCAACGTTGTTTCAAGACATTCTTCACCCTTGATGATGGCTAACTTTTTCTTAAAGTTGAGGTCGAGTTAGATCAAGACAATATTTTTAACAAGCGTAGAAATCTATTCTCAGAGTGCATGAGTAACCTGATTCCATTTAGTTTTTTGACTTATTGGTAAATGCTCTTTACAACAATTCTAGCAGCTTTGCCTTCATGAAATAAGCCACCCATTAATTCCTATTTCTATGGGGACTGTACAGTGATTCCCTTTACTATTTTGTATTTCGCATCAGCGTGAAAGCCCCTTTTTGCATGTCTAAATTCTCGAGGAACATTTTTTAAATTTCACGGAAATTTTGAGGTCGTTGTATGTTCAAATGAAAATCTGGTGAACCTTTCTCATTTACATCGGTCCTTCCTACTCTCTTGAATAAGATAGTAAATCCCATGCTTTCACATCCCAGTGATTATGTTGCCCTGGTGTCCTGCACAGTGTCACTGTCAGTGCTGGGTCGGGGTCCCGGTGCACCAACAGTAGGGCTTGAGGTCATTTTCCAGTATTGCCCCAAGGCTGGCCTACTACGCTCTGCAAACTGAGTACTGAATCCACCACTTTTGCAACTACACTCTCAAGGTAAACATGACGAGCAATTTCGAAGGCTTGCTCAGCGAGGTGGTGTGGGGTTAGAGTTTTAGAGATGAAAGAGCACACAATAATCCCTATTAGAATGTCCAGCCAGTGCTTCATCTTTTCAAGTACTTTATTCTCATAAAAAGGATAGTCTTTATTCTCACTCCAACGCAATCCTGTCCACACACTACCAGATGACATCTACTATAAGGAGATAAGAATGTTTCTAAGCAACGATATCACTAACCACTACGCGATTTACTCACTCAGAGTATGCTAGAGTGAATGGGGGATTCGTAGGCTGGTGTCAATCACTCTCAGGTTTCAAGTGTATCAGCTGACCCCGTACTCCTATCAATGACCTCTCTGGTCAGTCTTTCGCATGTTCAGTCCCTCACATGCTAAAATCTTTGGGGCATATTACCAAGGATTTGCGATAATCGCAAAGCGCGCTTAGCGCTGTTTCTTTTATTGCCGGCTATCGCTGGATTTAATCGCGGAGATAACGCGTTATTATCAACGCTTATCTCCAAGGCGATAAAAAATCCAGCGATAGCGGCGAAACCCAGCAATAGCGCGAGAAATCCTGCGATAAATTCACTGCGTTAATGGAAAGCTTGCTAATAGGCAGGTGAGGACTTAACCTTACAATCCACCTCCCATTGACAAGATGGTTAAGTCAAGTTTTTATCAGGTGTTAAATTCCAGCGATAATCGCGGTTAGCGCGACTTTTTTTATCGCTTCGCGGGCATTGATAATAGGGGGAAGTTGTGTTTGCGACTGTTGGCAGTTGCTTTTAGTTGGGAACGCCTACTTTGCATGTCATTAGCGATAATTATCACTGTCATGCAAAGCGGCAACAAAACGGTCGCTTTCGCCATAAAGCTGTCGCTAACAGCTGTTAGCGACAGCCTGCTAATAGGGCGATAGAAATGTCGCCGCTTTAGCGGAAAAAAGTGCTGCTAAAGCGGCGATACCGCACTTGCTAATATGCCCCTTTCTTCTCCCTGACCTTCTGCTGGCTCTGCTGGGTGTAGCAGATCTGTGTCACTTGGATTGTTCGAAGGAGTTCTGCAAAACATGGGCTTCTACCTCTTCCCATGGTTTCTTCTCATCTGCCATGCCCCCTTTCAGAGACATCTTTGCAGGGGCATTATGGAGGTGTGCAAACCTGGCTAGGGAGTATGGTCTGATAATCAGAAATCAGGCCCCAACAAACAAACTTCCAAAACACGCGGAGAGCTTTGCTGTAATCAGGTGTCCATCTGCAGTCCTCCCGTCCAGGTAGATCATCAGCAGCAACTTGCAAACTTCTGGGGTGATGTCTGTCAAGCTGGCAGTCAGAGTCACACTAAAAGATATTTCCTCCAATGTTTAATGAGAAGTCCTGACACATTGAGTGGAAGTTTCAGCCACTTCTTACACCGCCTGTACTGACACAGTTTGCTGATCCCAGGTCTCAGCAATGGAAGTCATTCTAAGGAGTTGAAATTCCACATGTTGATGTGTTGACTTCCAGACAGGTCAGACACTGACTTTATCCTCTGGGTGTAAGTAGGAAGGAAAGGTGGGCCTAGGAGGCTCTTTCCCAGAAAACCCAAAGCACTACCACAAAGGAAGAAGCCATCAGACTTACACCCATCCACCTTTTGGGTGTAGCATCTCGGGTGAGACATCCTAGGTCCTGGCTAAAAAGGCCAGCCCTATATCACAAAAGGGTCTGTTTTCTCCAGTCCTAACACCTCCCATTTCAATTAATGGCAGTGCCCCAGCAGTAATCAATGCGAGTCTAACAGGCTCTCTCACCTCCATTTTGCACACATGCTCACACGGAGAAATCAAGATGAGTTCAGCTGTGTCAAAACAAAGCACACATACCCCTTGCACACTTCTGCTAGACTGCTACACTGACTCGTGTACACATGCACACCTTTGCATGCTGCACTCACAAATGCAGACGTGTCGCACAGAACCTGGTTGTAATGGAGCGAACAGATAATTTATGAAGCAAGGTCAGTAGACCAATCATCCATGCAGTGACCACATAAAAGGGTCTGTTGTGCAACTGAGAAATCCACCACTGTCGGCTCCCTACAGCGCAGTGAGCAGACAGTAGTCAGAATCACAAAAGGAAGGTGTGCTTAGTGTGCCCTCATATCACAGAGCTCCTGCATTGTTCATAAAATCTTACTAAGGGGTTCTGAAGGGCAAACGCTTCATGGCCACATGTTCTGAGACCAAAATTAAAAGTGCAATATTTTCAGACTCACGTGCACGCAGAGATCTGCACACTAATCATACACGGAACAATCCCACCCCAGCAGTCATCCAATCAGGATGACATATTGAGAAGTGATGTTATCCAAGAAGTTGGCACAGTTAGAACTAGGGTGCTCCCATGGGAGATGTGTGTGATGGGGCCGCAGTCCAAGTTGCTGTTGTGGTTTATGGTACTGTCATGATCACGCAGATGACGACAAGGACGGTCTGAGAAAAAGAACAATATCATTGGATAGTCATCAAGGGAAATGACACAGCTTCAAAAATGAAATGTCCTGAGTACAGACATTGAAGCTCACTCACCGCACAACTAATATAAAATATTTTTTGTGGTAAGCCAGTTCCATACATTACCTGCTGACCATCTCCCATGTCAGACCTGGATTGTGGTGGAGCAATGCATGATGGGTGCATCCTGAAGATCACAGCGCACACTGTATTGTTTTCACTGGACTACAACCTGGGAGGAGAGCGTATGCCGTGTAGAGGGTGCCTTGAATAGGCATCAAATGTGTATTAAAAAATTGAAATAACAAAAGACGAAATGTGAAAGATCATTTTAACGTTAGGATTCAACATAATTAGGTTATGTGGATATAGCCATGCCAGAAACAGGTGATTACATCAAATAATGAAGTTTGCACTTCTCATTATGAGGCAATGTCAAAATACAAAGGCCCAACTTGAAGACTCACAAGAGGCTGCAACATAAAAAAAAAAGGTAATAAAAAGTAAACATTAAAGCAGCGCAGAAGATCAAACTAAACAGTGGCAGTTTTTTAGTTTGACATCAAAGAAACACCCAAATCCATTTGAGTGAGATGGAAGTCGGACATATGTACATATGTTTCGGTCTCCACTAAACGTGACAACCTGATACTGCAAAGGGCTGCAGTTGCTGGCAATTATCTCTTCCTCAAACCCCTCTACCTGCATATTTGGAAGAGAAGAGCTGTGCATAAACAGGTTGTGGCCTCCACATCTACAGAAGCACTATCTGCAAACATGCAAGAGAAAGAAGGCCTTTTAAGCACTATCAGGGGAAATCCACCACTTGCCATGTTTGAATTATAATCCCTGAGTGCACGATGGTAGTCGCTGCAGCTACAATTTGGGCACAAATTTTACATCACTGGCACATTGAGGAACAATCAAGAGAGTTTTTAATGAATCCATTCAGAGATGACGTGGACAGTTTGAGAATGAGTTTTCCATCAGTAAAAAAATCATATGAAGGCCTATTCAAATGTCTTGATGAGTGATTTGATCCACAAAGGAATAAGACATATAGATATATATTTAACATTGCATATCAAGGTTAGAAAGGATCTATGGATGATTTTGCCACACACCTTTGAAAGCTTGACATGCATTGCAAGTTTCACAATTTTGATGGCAATCTAGCAGACTAAGGCTCATAGAAGAAAGTAGGTCCAAGTTTTGCACTAAGGTACTCAAAGAGCCTGTTGATCACTCCGCTGCTTTGCAGATGTCTCAACGGCTGAAACAGCCGGTTTCCTAGGAAAAGGACCACAACCCCCAGAGCACACTTGACCCTGAGTGGGAGGGGCTAGATTATTGGCGAGCGCTCATAAGCGCTGGGTGGTCCCAAGGACACGGGTCTCAGCGGCAGAAACAGCCAGATTGCCGCAAGGGGGACTACAACCCCCAGGACACACTTGGCCCTAAAGAGGAAAGGCTACAATGCTGCCCAAGAGCGGGCCTATCTGTGCCCATCAGAGTCCGAAGAAGGCTGGGCTGTACTACCCCCCTTGGCCCACGTTTTTTCAGGATTCAGAGGTACTATTGTTGCGTCTTATCTTTCCTTGCTATCTTACTATTGTCCTCCCTTCACGATGGTAAAGCGCAAAGCCCCTATCCCAGCTAAGACTGGCTCTAATTCATCCTACCTGGATGGTTATAGCAAACGGGCAGTTGGTGCTTTAAATAAGGAAATCGAGCATGCTGAGCATTGCCTATCTGTAACTGTGGCGGCAGTTCCTGTGATAACTTCATCTGTAGAGATAGCTTCTCAGTCCATAAGTAGCACATTTTCAGCACTTGTTCAGGGCCCATTGCCAGCATCAGTGGGATAACCTCAACATACTGTCCCTTCCATTGACCTCGAAGGGAATACTAGTTTTTCTTTAACCTCTTCACACAATAGTGGACCTCCTGCCTCAAAAGATGTCAGGGGCAAGGATATCACACCCCCCTTCAGACTTTCAATCCAGCGCTATCATCTCTCGCCCAGTGAGCTCTACTGCACCTTCTGCTGTGGAGTTGGACTTGCTTCAAGGGAAACTTTGGACTGTGTTGGGGGTGGTGGAAATGCACTTTCTTCTATTTTTGCACAGTTAGGTTTGATTGAAGAACTTTTACATAGGTTTAAGGCATCACACTCTATTACCCCAGTTATCCCAGTGGTTCAATGTACTTGCATGATGGCTCCCAGGGCTCTGCACTCAGGCCAGATCTGCCTATAACTGATCATAACCCCCCCCCCCCTAAGTGTCCTAAGGATAGCCATTTGGGCTGTCGTTCCTCTGTACCTCACCATTACCCCTCACAACATTGTCAAATTCGAGTTGTCTCTGGATCTTGCAGTATGGGAGGGCCCTCTACACAAGTGGGGGAACTGATTTTGGCCAGGGCTCCTGGCCCTGCAAAGGACCTGCAATCTACTCAGCCGAAGCTGACCAGTATTTACAATCTAGTATGGAACTCTGGCAGCATTTGGCCACCTGAATTTTTTTCAGGAGGTTCCCCCAAAGTTTTGGGGAACAGGAGGACACAAAGCAAAGAGGAGGAGCGTTCTGATATGGTAACCATCAATCAATCCCCTGCCTGTTGTCCTTATGTGGTAGCAATGACTAATGTCCCTCCCTCTCCCCTGGGCTCAACCGAGTCATCTGTTCAGTTAAGGAATAAAGTTCTCCATTGGCTCCAGTCTAAGTTTGTTTTCCCAATTTCTAAAGCTGACCAAATTTTGCTGACAAGAAGCATTGGATGGATAGGGCCAGCTAAAAATTTTTAAGGGGGACTCCATCAAGCCCCACAAGTGTTTGAAGACCCATTACCCTATCAGCTCTCTCCTGTTGATTGTCCACCTTATTCTTCTAAATCAAGCATGTTCCAGGTTTTGAGTGATTGACTTTACATCGCCGAGGAAACTCCCCTATTCACTTGTTTGGATGATCCTATTGTCCAGATCATTCATTCCTCATGCCCCAACTTAGAGTGTATAGCCAAGCTCACTGTTTCTATAAATTCCCCTTTGCTAGTCCCCCCCATTTTATCTTCAAGATTAACACACTCTGGTGATAAAGGGATCTGTCACTTTACCTCATGGAACATTTTTGAGCTCCAAAACAAATTACAATTGGTTCAATATTACTTCCACTTCAGATGTAATATGTCTTCAGGAAACTTGGTGAGTTGACCCTACCCACAAGTAAGGAAGCATTATAACCTGGTGTTAGCCACCACAAAAAAAGGTGCTCAGGGAAGAGGCTTGGTCAAACTACGCTCAGGCAGCTGAGCCCAATGATTCCACTCTGTTCTGGAGTACGATTAATGCCCCTTTTCTAAAAAATAATACTGCACCCGAATTTACCTCATTTTGTTGCCCTACAAGTATGGGTTGATCACTTTTCGAAAATCTATGACTTCCTTAAGGCGCGATGTTTCCACAGACGTGTGTAAGAGTGTCAATCAAACTTCCAGCAGGCCCCTTGAAGTTACCTTGGATGAGGTCCTTCTTACCCTATAACGTAGTGCTGGGGGTAAAGCACCCTGCCCCGATGGTGTTCCAGTTGACACTTTCAGAGCAATGGGTGAACTATGTGGCTCCATTCTGACCCGAGTGTTTAACATGGCTATGTTGGGCATGATCCCTTCTCGTTGAGCCAATTCCATCATAGTGCCTATTTTTAAGAAGGGAGAGTGTTCCATCTCCCTCCTGGATTCCTTGGTAAAGTTAATGGTTAGGGTTCTCCTACAGAGACTAGAACAGTGGGCCGCCTATAATTCTATCCTTTCAGAGACCCAGTATGGATTCAGGAGGGGGTTGGGGACAGTGGAGCAGTCTTTGAACCGGGCCTGCTCATTGGGAAACACACTAGGCAAATTTAGGCTCTTTTCATTTATGTTTTGTCGACATCAGCAGTGCCTTAGATTTGGTTGGTCACTTGATTCTTTGCCATACATTGCTCTCACTTGGGGCCCCTGAAAACATCATCCTTTTTTGTCTTAATTATGCAAGATTACGGCCCCTGTGGGGAATGTTCTCTATTATTCAAAATCAAGAAGGGAATTAGACAAGGCTGCAACCTGGCCCCATTTTTATTTTCCCTTTTTATTAATGGGGTTGATGATGCCCTTCAGGCTCTGGAGGCTGACGCACCCATTGTTGCGGGACGTTCGACCCCTGTGTTACTTTATGCCAGCGACGTGGCCCTAATTTTGAGGACCCCCGCCGGCCTGTAGAGATTGGACACATTCGCTGACTTCATGGAGGCAAGAAAACTGAAGATTAACAATACTAAAACATTTACGATGTCATGTGGGATAAACCTCCAGAGGTGCAGGACCTTCTTTATTAAGGGCACTCCAATTGTGAGGGTTAATTCATTTTGCTATTTGGGTATCCTTTTTTCTAATTATGGCTCATGGTCCCAACACATACAAAATGCTCGATTGAAAATTAGCAGAGTTTGTGAGGGAGTTTTCAGGTTCTCCCACAAACTTGGTAGCTACCCCATTGAGGAAATGGTTAACATTTACAAGGCCAGAGCATTGTCAGCTGCTATTTACGGAGGGGTCCTCTGGGGTTATATGTCCTGTGGCCCTCTTCTGGTAGAGAATGCATTTCTTAGCCGCTTGGTGTGTACCCTGGCCTCCGTAACAACCTTTATTGTTCATAAGGCTGTAGAGCTAACTCACCTGGAGGATCTACTTTTGCTCAAGCCTATTCTACTCTGGCACTCTATTTGGGCAAAAATTGAAACTGCCTTTACAAAATCCATTATTTAGGATTGTTTAGCACTAGACTATGCCTTCAATATCACCTAGCTTTCTTACATTAATGAAACTTTTAACTTTAACTCTCAAAGAGATCACCAGTGCCATAAGCAAAGTAGCCCCGTCTAAAGCCCCAGGGCTAGATAAGATCCCGGGTGACCTCTTTCACGTGAACCCACTATCTGGGCCCCCTATCTGTGGAAATTGTATAAAGCTATTCTACATGGACTGGCAATCCCTGCCACCTGGGTTGTAGCAGAAATCCTCCCAGTATATAAAAAGGGCTCACCACTGCTCCCCACAAACTGTAGATCTATAAGTCTAATTGACGTCAGCCAAAAAACTTTGCCCGTATATTATTGGGCCTACTCCAGAATTGGATGGAGGAGCAGAAAGTTCTGAGCCCATTTCAAGCTGGCTTTAGAGAAAATATGTCTACAACAGACCAAATCTTTAGGCTCCAACTCTGGTAGACTGTGTCTGTAGAGGGTGGCAGCCTCTATTTAATTTTCATTGACCTAAAATCCACGTTTGATCTGGTGCTGAGGGACAAACTGTGGGCAACATTAAGGGATTTGGGGGCCCCAGCATATCTTTGCCTCCTGCTAGAGCGGCTCCATGAAGGCAATTATGCCCAAATCAGGTTTGGTAAACATGGAGAACTCACTGCCCCATACCCGTAGACAGAGGTGTTCGACAAGGCTGTGTTCTTGCCCCTACCCTTTTCTGCCTATTTATAAGTGGACTGGTAGAGACTTTGACTGCGGGGAAGGATATAGATGCACCCAAGCTGGCGAATCGCAAAGTACCAGCAATGTTGTTTGCCGACGATACTCTACTGCTCTCAAAAACACCTATGGGCATACAGAGGATCCTCGACAGCTTCAATGCCTTTTGCAAATGTAGGGGGCTAGAGATCAACATCCAGAAGACCAAATATATGGTATTCAATCCAGTTAGTAGTACCCGGCCAAACCCTTGTATACAAGGCACCCCTCTGGAGAGGGTGCTCCTATTTGAGTATCTTGGGATCACCCTAACTGAAGAAATGGATTGGGGTTCCCAAATCAAAACAGCAAGCTTAAAGCTGGCTCAGACTACGGGGGGCTTGAGAAAGGTATTCAGGAACTCCACTCATAAAGCCCATTGACCCGATGGTTGAAATATATAATGTGCAAGCCAGGGGTGCTGCCTTGTACAGGGCTGAAATTTGGGGGCACTGTCCACCCCGTAACATAATTAAGATTGAGAACACTTTTGTTAGGCAGTTATTTGGTCATCCCCCCAGCTGCCCTCTAACACCGCTTCATTAAGACCTCGGGGTAAGGCCAATTGCAGACGAAATTGCTCTCAGACCCCTTACATTCTGGTGTCACCTGTGGGCTACTCCGCAACTGGCTGAATTCAGGGCAATACTCAGGGAGGTTATGAGTCTTCAGGTTGTGGGAAAATTACCATGGTTAGCCTTTGTCAGGGACACACTCTTGGCCATGGCAGGGCGAACCTATGTTATAATGCTAAGGTAACCTGCCCTACAATATCCAGGAAGGATCTGGTCTGGAGTTGTAGGGAGAGTAAACTCGCCCACCTGCAGGGGAGCTCTACAACTGGCTCTCTCACTGCAGTGTTCCTGGGAATTAAAGACCAGTATGGCCTAGAGCCTGTATTGGATGACATTCAAACCGCACTAGCCAGGAAGCTATACCTGCAATTTAGGTACAGGGTCCTTCCACTGCATGCCTTTACAAACAAATGGGCTGGTTCACCACTGCTGGGTTGCCCGGCCTGTAGCAGTGCAGTGGAGTCAGAATACCATGTATTTTTCTTTTGCCCAGGCTATAGGAAGGCCAGGCATCGATGGTTGTTCCAGCTATGCAGAAATTTGGGAACTCAGCGCTGCGCAGAGGCCTTTAGATTACTGAAATATGACACTCATCTGCCTATTGTATTTTCAGTGTCGCGTTTTTTATTTTCTATGTGGTGTGTACGTAGAACGCTCTTGAATACCAATCCATAGGCTCTAGCTGACAACCTTATATATCTTAAACTGGATTTGGTTGATTTTAATTTGTTTTTAACATTCATGGTTTTTTAGTGTGTTTTTAGTGATTGTAAAATGTTACATACCTGTTTTAGAAATGTATTATATTTGTTTATATCTTTGACTATGTTGTGGGCGTGCTGGCCCTTGTGTTGGCTATTCTAACCAGGCTTAGGGGGTCTGGGTACGTGCCTACATGGATTGCTCTAATGAAATGTTACTGTAATGCACATGCACTTTAATGGGCAACTCTAACCTAGGGTTATGGGGTCTGGGCACGTGCCTACATGGATTGTTTTAATGAAATGTTATTGTATTGCATATGCACTTTTATGGTCAAATCGACCGAAATAAAGTTTTTTGAAGTTTTTGAAGTTTAAACTTTTAAATCACTATTTGGTTTCACTGTGCACCAAGATCCCCATAGAATGCTTGCTTTTCACAAGAGTGAGGTTAAGGCCTCCATTTTTGGTGTCAGGTCTGAAAAGAGAGCCTCTGCCGAGTCCAAGAAACCTACTATTGTTTCCTATATGTCGAATGTTTTCCAGGATGGTTATCAACCGTATCTATCCTTGATGACTAATACCCAACACTGCTTCATTCTAAATAGGTTGCGGCTGGGTACAGTACATCTTCTTGTCACTTTCCCCACTATGAAGCAGTGACCCAGGGATATGCTACCATGCCCATGTGATGGTATCTCGAAACAGAGCACTCAGCACTTTATCTTATTTTGTAGCTTTTATGATGGCGTATGATGGCCTAAGGAAATATTACCTGAAACCGATTTTTCTTGCACATAATGTTAGGGATTACAAAGATGCTTTACGATTTCTCTGTGCACTGGTGGATCCTTTTTTTATGCTTTAGTATTGCTTCTTACATTTGGGGAGCGATCCGAATTAGAAAAAACATTCTATTCTAATTGGTAGTCTCAGGATGGAGCTGGGACTTTTAACCGTATTGCATTTTTAACATTGGATGTTGTATTCTTCCTTTAAATGTTTTAAAAACACTCTGTTGCTGTATTTTTCTCTCTTATATTTTGTATGGCCTACTTTGATTGTGTCGAATAAAGAGTTTTTTTATTTGAATTTGACTCAAAAAGAAACCAGGATGTGTGCACATGCAGATGAATGGGCACAGGATCCCCAAGACCAGTGTAGAAAGTTCACTAAATGTAACACAATGACGAGGAGATAGAAGAAAAAAAAAGCTGTCAAGAAAAATATAAAGTTGTCCTACAGAAGTGGCATCACATTTCCTCACTCAGGTACATGCCTAGCCATATAAAAATGCTGTTGAGCCATTGGAAAAACAACCATCTTACCAGTGTGCGCGTGACCATCATTGACAACAAATTGAAGGATGAACCACAGAACCTTCAGAGAGGTATCAAGAACACTTCGAGCAAAATTAATGGTGAAGATGTCACAGATGACATATCACCTGTCAGGGGCAAGACAGAATACTTACACATGATGCAGGATTGGTCAGTGCAGGTGAAAGTGAACAGGATAATAGTCTTGAAAGAAAGGACATAAAGCCAACAGTTGCAGTCAGTAGCAGTGCAAATCTGATCATATACCATCTCATTATTTCTTCACAGTGGTGCAACGTGTAATAGTCTCTGCGCTCCAGAATAGGTAAGGTTGATAATAAAAACTGCACTTTGATATGAAACCTTGATGTTTTTCAGCGACCAGTAGAAAATCTTGTAAACTGTGACATATGTTCCACTTCTACTGTGGGAAAGGTGCACCGTGGTTCCAAACTCAACTCTTGGCTTTAATTACTATGCTTTTTACGTTTCTTCCCAACACTGCAGTTCACATATATCCAGGTTATTGGAAGAAGTTCTTAAATTAAGGGGCAAAGAAATAATTCTTTATATCAATGTGGCTGTCAAAACTGCAGTGCAATCACACAGAGGGATACCAATATTCACCCATGAAAAATATCAGGGGGCGGTCTTTGCTCTGGGGTTCGGGGCGAGAAAAGTATTTTTTGCAGCCCTCCCTGCAAAGGACCATTGAACTGATTATTTCTGCCTCGTGATTTTGGTCAATTTTAGGTAAGACCTTCCTTAATACTGACATTGTAATGCTCTTCCTTGACTGTGGCATTTATCTGGCGGATGAATGATAGTTCTGAACCAAAAACCACACGTTTCTAACTTTGTCCTCTTGAATTGGAGAATTGCCCAGCAATCTAGGCTAGGTAAATTCAAGGGTGTCACTGGAAATATCCATTACTCGAATACCTTCCTTTTCAGCATGAACATTTTCCTATTATTATGAATACATTTCTGGCATTCTGTGATGTTGCTCGAAGACCCAGCTCTGTTCTACAGTCAGAGGGGGGTTTCATCCTCGTCTGCATACATCCGAGATGGAAAAGGGGGTGCTTGGTGAACAGAGATGACAGTGACATGCGCTGTGGGACTTAGTCTGTGTGTGCCTGCAAAGCCGTTTTGCAGGTCAACAAGTGAGAGGATAAATATTCGAATACTGCTTTGTATGACGTTAGTAACACAAGGCATAAGTGGTAGCAGATAAAATACACCTAGCAAGAGAATGACAACCTTTACCACAAAATTGCAACATTTAAATGGCAAGAAATTTTATATTTTAATCTGTTTTAATTTGCCTTGCTTTAAAAATGGTTTGCATTGTCAGCACTTCAGTAATATATGGAGGAAAGCAGGTCTTTACCACCACAGGAATGTACGAATTGTTCGATTTTGTCTCCATCTGTGCAGATTCGTAACTGTTGCTAAAAGGTAGTTGTGTGACCCCCGGAAAGAAGAAAACGGAAAAAAGAATTCAGCACATAAAATGATCTCCACTCTCTTTGGATTGCCAAATTGACTGTATCCCCAGATAACGAGCACTTTATCAAATTTTTACGTGCCACGGATTTTCTATTTATCCCCTAAGTGGCTGCAAAGCATATCTTGTTGCTTCACAACACTGGAGGAAATGAATATCCTTCCGTGTAGTTCTTAAGCAGAAATCAATCAAAATTTGTGTGGTGCTGTGCAAATTTTCACTCAATTTGAACTGAATTCTCTTTTCACGGGGTTAAGGTAGTTTAATGGTTGAAAGAACACTGCTGTGCAGCAAACTGCAGAAGTCAGGGGGTTAGGGGATTAGGATTTCATTTCCTTTAATCCTATGACATGTCTTTTTTTCCATCCGAGCTGCTTCTTTTTCCCCATTGAGAGCATCTTTTTATAGCCAGTGCCTGAAAACAGCGGGCCCCAGGCCTCGTTTTAGCAGGCCGTCTCTAACACTTAGGTGTGTAATTTGTCATAAATGCCACAGGTCAGTGCATGTTAGAAGCCTACGGTCAGCAGATGGTCAAAATGACAGCATTCATGTTCAGAGGCAAAAGACATTTTCTAATATTCACTCCCCACGTCCGCGTCGGCCCAACCGATACTGGGTTCAAGTTAAGGCTGTCTGATGTATTTAAGATACGCTGCACCACAGCAGTTGGGGACTAATGAAATAATCTTCATAGTTTCCCATGCTTTGGCTCCATGGAAAATTGGAGCACACTCAAAACCTTTTAGCTCAAAGATGATAAAATGTTAACAAGGCAACACTGCAATAGAGATAAACTGCTTAGTTCTAGCAAGCCTGTGCTATATTTGCTACTTGGCTGCTAGGTGCTTCTGATGTGTTTGCACTGTCTCTCATCAGCGGAGCTCGATGAATTAGAGCTATCACTTTAAGGGCTGGCCCCTACTTGATAATGTGATTTGTTTTCCTGGGTGAAGCCTGCATGATGGGCAGCTATGACAGAGGATTTGCCAAAGTCATCTATTTCACCTACACCATCACCTGTCACCAGCTTGCTACATACACCACATGGAAAACCGTATGAGTGGAGCCTGGAGAGCGATAGCATAGGTTTGCTAAGGAGTTTACAGATGTGTTGTTTAAAAATGCTTGGCAACCCTCTATGACAATTATTTTTCTTATATCGTATACTTACATCCTTCTTTACCATCCAGCCCAGTCATATTTAACACTCGCGCCCCTTTCTTTCGCTGCAAAGGTGTGTGTGTGATGTTTACCATATGTTTTGTACTGGAACTACAAAATACTATGCTTGACGTTCTTTAGAACGTTTTCCACACTGTATGTGTGCTGTACAGTGAAGCGCACATGCATTGTGTGAAAAGTTAGGAGAAATAAAAAATGTCTTCTTATTAGCACTTGCCTCGCGGAGGCATTATTTGTTTTACACAAATAACTATATACCATTGTTAATAGATAGTGCTTTGCATTAAAAACCATGGGGGTAGCGTGGGAATGCCCATATACCACAGTAATCCCCGTGATGGAAAGTATCACAAAGGAGAGAAAATCACTATATAAGCATTAACTTGAGAGCTACTTTTGAGTGCAAAAAAAGTTTTAAGATGGAAAGTAAATACTTATTAAACACTTTAAACCAGTGCACAGTCTCAAGAAGTGACGCATACTGGGGCAAAGCTATATTTACCCCTTAGCTTTCATATTTAAAGTATATTAATGTGTCTCTTATTGTCATCTTAAGGAAAAGGTGGTGATGCCATGTACTGTATCCAAAAAAGATGGAGATATATGATTTGGAGAGCACAGACTAAGGGCCTTATTACGATAACACAGTCGGACCACCACCTGCTATCACATCAGTAAGGAGACTGACCCACAAGCAGGCGGCGGTCTGACTGCCCAATTATGATGCAACCATTGGGCAGAAAAGTGCTGTTTAACATGGTGGCTTGTGCTGGGGCCCTGGAAAAGAGCCACATCCTCTCCCATTGGGGATTGCGATTCCGACAGCCACCCCATGGGATCAGTAGATCCTGTCGGAGGCGACGCTCTGTCCCCATCCAACAAGGGTCTGATCACCTGCATCATAATTCGGCACTTGGACCAAAGGGCTGATGATCGGGCTGACCGCCACCAATGGCCTGTCAGTGGTGGTCCGCCCGACATCGTAATTAGGCCCTTAATTATCAAGCAAGAGCACAATCTGAAAGAAAAACATATTGCAAAGGATCACATGGACAACACACGGACAAATGGTGGGAGTGAGATTATAAACAGCGGTAAAGTGCGAGCGGATTACATCTGGGAAGTGCAACAGAGCAGCAAAAAAGGTTCTTGTCTGCATGTTTATTGCTTAATTATTCTAATCAGTACATGTAACTGTGTATTTTGTTTCGATTTCTGATTGCATCTTTGAGCAATTTGTTTTTGTGTTGCTTTGTAACATTTCTGTTGCAATGACCTATTCCTTCAATCGGCCCCAAAGAGCTTTATTGATTGGTCAAGTGTCTACTTGAATTATTATGCAGGGTCTTAGAAGGGTGCTGATAGAACTGTCTCCTATAAGCATTGTGCTTTGCTGAAACATGTGAGGCCCATAGAATGTGCCCAGGACTTGCAGTGGGCACGACTAGCAATGCCATATGCCTGAAGCATGAGTGGAAATGAGAATGAGGTGAGAGGAATGGCTTGCTTTATGGTTCCCATATATTACATCTGGCTTGAGAGAAACGGCATTAACAACGCGGGCTAAACTACGCATGCCCTTACAATGCAAGCGGAACAACTTTTGTCTTAACCGTGCATATGCCTTAACCACGCAAATGCCTCAACCATTCATATGCGTGGTTAAGGCAGTCAGAGCTGCAGAGTGGATGCAGAGTGGATGGGTGGGGAGAGGAACAGGAAGGATCGGGACAGTCAGCGCCCTCAGCAGTGGGCAATCCACTCCTCCCCTGCCCTAGACAAGACCCGCCCACCCGCCCGCCCCCAACCAAACCCTTCTGCTTTTTCGCAGTGCGAGAAGCAGAAACATAAAATGGTAGTTTTACCATTTTATGTTTCTGCTTCTCGCACTGCGAGAAAGCAGTGGGGCAACGCTCCTCCGCCCTAGTGGAGGAGCAGCCCCTGCTGGCTTTAATACACAGCACTGTTGCATGAAATGCGTGTAAACAACATCTGTGCGTGAGTGTATTTGCATGTCTTCGCACATTAAAGCCAGACCTATTGGCTTGACCAGTGCTTGTTTTTCACTTACTTACAGACCAGTAAAATCCAGTAAAAAGTATTGAACTTTAAAAATATTTTACCTTCAAAGATTTTTTTGGCAAACAATAGGCAATGTATCTGCAGTAGTGTTTGGAGGTAATTGCTCTGAGATTTCCATGACAGAAATACGGGTCTTCACCTTCAGAGGATAGCACCAGCTCGGAGCATTGTATTCTAATCAGCACTTGAGCTTTGGGTGGATTTACTGCTGGACTTCCAGGCATGAGACAAATGCTCATGGGGAAAACCTTGTGAACAGGCCCCAGAGTCTAAGTGCCAAATAGAGACTGCAGTCACAATGCAGAACATAAACAAGGTGTTTGGGCATGTTCCTCAATGTTGATCATACTATCCTTAGCTATAGACTTCCTCAAGCCTCACACAATTGCACAGTCCTCAACAGCTTTAACCTTACTTTAACTCCTCTTAAAGCCAAGAGTGATATTTGGGGGAGTAACAGGCTCTTCTACTTCAGATTCCAGGTTTCTTTGTGCATCACAGGTAGCTAGTTTTACTTTTCTAGAAGTGCACCCTAGAGAAAGTCAGAGAATGCAAGGTTTTTCAGGGTGTACTCCTTTCCCAGCCTGTGATTTACATATGCAATTCTCCTGTGTTTGTTGAATGAGTGAGAATATATGAATGTATGAACGACTGAATTAATTAAATACCACTTCTAAAGCACGAGCAGCAGCTTTGAAGGAAGTATCACGGCTCTGCCAGTAGGAGTCCTCTAACCTAGCCTATGCCACTTTAAAAAGGAAGGACTTCAGGCCTTTTTACAAAAGAGGTTCAAAATCTACCTTTCTACTTTCTTTTTTTTTATATTTATTTTTATTGAGCATAGCAGAAGACAGGGCAAAATATACATTCTAATACAGTTAATCATCCAGATTAAAACCAACATTGTACAATAAGAAAGTCTAATTCATTTTACAAATGGAATCAATTGATTACGAAACAACATTAAACAGCTAAAATTATTAACAAATCAATAGGAGTCTGGCTAAATCCTTCAATATTTTAAAATCACAATTTTACTACTAGAGTTTCTAAAGTGCAAAAGTGCTATCGTACTATTTCTAAACTTCACTGCTGATTGAATTTAAGGTGCCGACGTGCCAATCCGAGAATAATACATAAGAAAAGTGACCTGTGCTAAAGTGCTCCCTAGTACTATGGACTTTTAAACATCCCTTCTCCTTCTTCTGCCTCCCTACCTTATCATTCTATCGTTATTTCAAAATTCTCAAAGAACTTCCAATTAGTTCTGAATTTTCCTATTGCCCCAACCCTCTTGGCATAAGCTTCTTCAAACCTCCTTGTGTATTGCATTTTATTTAGCCATTTAGAGTAGGAAGGTATCTCCTCAGACCTACAATTTTGGAGGATTAGCGAGCGAGCAACTATAGAACAAATCGAAATATAAGTCTTTTCAGCTTTAGTTAAGTCGGGCCTTACTTTCGAAATACCAAAGAGTGCTACCTCTGGCTCGATCCTTTTTTTTATTGTCTGGCTAATTGCCGAGAAGATCTTGACCCAGAATATTTCAAGTTTGGGGCATCAGAAGAATGTATGCAGCCAATCCCCTTTGCCTCCTGCCTGGCATCGGAAACATTTATTTTCCACTCCCGTATGGCGTTTACTGAGAGTTTTTGGAGTGTAATATGCCAGCCAGCGGGATAGAAAGGCCATCCTTTTAAAATTAGCTGCTCTTAGTGCCTTATGCCCCAACTGGGCGATGGACTGCCATTCCTGGTAAGAGAAAGTGCAATTCGTCTCCCGGGTTATCTTCTCCAAAAATTCTTCCACCAGGGGGGGTTCGTTGCACTTTCTCAATTGAGAATACCAATTCCCAACCCCCTTAAGTTTAGCTCTGTATAAGGCGTTAATTTGTGATGTAGGAGCACCACTTAACAGTAAATCATACTTATTTATAAAATTTACGATCTGCAGATATTCCATAAATCCCGGCTTAATTCGATTGCCCAATCTATTTTGGACCTCTTGCCAGGAAACTACTTTCCCATTAACTATAAAATGGCCCACTTCCTCTAGACCACAGTCCTTCCATCTTTTCAGCCGACTAGAATGTACTGGAAGACCGAGAGTTTTACATTCCTCAAGTTTCAAATAATTAAATCCTGTAAAGCCAGCTTGTTTAAAAAAGGCCTGTAGTCTGAAGGAAAAGTCCCGTATCGTCTTATATCGGGTTTTCTTTGGTAGCTTGGATGTTTTTAAAAATATCGGAATTTGTGAGCCTGACTCCTGTATCATTCTATCAAAAAAAAGTTGTCTAGTAAGCCATTTGATTCTAATAAACGTGCTGTAAGATCCAAAATCGCTGCTTCATAGTAAGTTCGTATTTTTGGTAGTGTTAACCCACCCTGATCAGTTTCCAGCTGGAGTATGGCTAGCTTAACCCTAGAAGCCTTCCTACTCCAGACGAATTCCCTAAACATTGATTCCAACTCTTTAAAGTACTGGGAGTTTATCTTCAAGGGTACATTTATAAAGAGAAATAATAATAGGGGGAGTATAGACATTTGACTCTCCTCATATACTCGCTGAAGGTACGTTCTAGAGCTATTTATCTCTTCCATTAAGAAAAACTCCTTTAACGCCTGCTTTGCCCTTTCAACCTGCCCTCTAGCATCGCCCGTCGCTTGAGTCAGGGCAATTCTGTGACTCATAGCGTCCTCAACCGCCTGCTGGAGTTTAGCAATCTTGTCTCTCCGATTTTTGGACAGGGCGGCTGTCAGCACAATCATCTGTCCGCGTAGGGCTGCTTTACACCCCCCCCAGACTGAAAAGATTCCTGCTGAGTTCTCATTTATGTTAAAATATTCTACTATCCACTCTTTAGTATTAGAGACCCAGAGAGAATCCTGGAGGAGGAGGCGATCCATCTGCCACCTGGATCTTGGCCTCCTGTTCTCCTCAATCTCCAACTCAAGTTTAACAAAAGAGTGGTCCGAAAAAGAATTTGCCCCAATTCTTATATCTGAATATTTAAACGATCTAGAAATTAAATAAAAATCAATTCGAGAGGCTGTATGAAACTGGCGGGAATAACATGTACATTTTAAATCTGTTGGATTGGAGTGACGCCAGGGGTCTAGCAGGAGATGTTCCTGTTTTAAAGCATCTAATACTTTTCTAGTTTTGGGCTTCAACTCTTTTTCTTTTTATTAGAGGTATCTTTTTTTAAGTTCTGAATAAAATTAAAGTCTCCACCCAAAATTATCTTTCCCGGGACCCCCCTAAGAAGCTCCATGATCTTGAGTAAAGCTGTAGTATCATCAACTACTGGACCATAATAGTTTACGAAATTTAGTATCATTCCGCCTAACTTCGCCTCAATCCAAATCCAACTTCCGGAGGGATCTCTCCGGATTTGACCGAATTCCCATGAAAGAGCTCTGCAAAAATATATAGCTACCCCTCTTTTCGCCAGCCCGGCTGAGGCAAAAAAAGCATGGGAAAAAACTCCCGGAAGAAACAATTTTGGAAAATTAGTTTTTAAATGGGTTTCTTGCAAAAATAATACCTGGGGTGAGAAAGAAGCTAGCCATCTAATTAAACCTCCATACTTTTGTCTATTTAGTATCCCATTAACATTAATAGACATAATACAACACTTATTAATCATTTCAACACATTTTCAAAACAATGAATGACCCATCCTTTAAACCAAGTAATTTTTCTCTTACTGCCCATACTGCTGCTACTACTCGTTTTACTGCTACACCCTTTTTAAACTCCACCCCCACCCTCCCCAGCACACCCCTCTAGAAATGTGGACCACCACACTAACCACATCTCCCCCACCCCAGCTACTCATTTGGGTGCCATGGAGCTGCACCCTTGGTGACCCACACCCTTCTCAGGCAATGGCAAACATAGCTACAGTGAGTTTAGGCCATATTTAACCTGACAATTCATTTTGCGGCCAAAATCTCGCTAAGTAAGCCCTGGGCATCTTCTAAATTAGAAAACATGTGAAACTTTCCCCTCACAAGAACACGTAGCTTGGACTGTTGAGCTATAGACGCCTGTGCGCCCTGTGCTTTAAAAAGAAAGAGTAATTTGACAAATTCTTTACGCCTCCTCGCTGCCGTTGCTGACATATCAGAAAATATTCGGCAGTTCGCAGTTTCATTGATCGGGAATTGTCGTTGTTGGATAGCTTTTGTCAGAGTCCTTTCCTTAATCCGATAGTCCGCGAAGTTGACTAAAATAGTACGGGGACTGTTGGAGTTAGGTAGCGGTTGAAATGGAATTCTATGGGCCTGTGTAAACGTGAGATCACCATTATATTCTGGCAGTACCTTTTGCTTGATAAAAGCTTCCACCCATTGCACCATTTGGGCCCCCTCACTCCTCTCAGGGACCCCCACTATTCGCAAATTCGATCTCCGCGAGTGGTTTTCAAACTCCTCGAGTTTATTGACCAGAAAGTTTTTGTCTTTGGTAGTTTCGTCTAGTTTGGAATGCATTGAACTCATTTGGTCCTCTAACTGGGAGATTCTTGACTCCGCCTCTTGAATTTTTACTGGGAGACAAGCTACTGCATCTTCTATTTTACCAAGGCGCTGATGTAAAGATGCTATTTCATTCTCTTGCGACCTCTTCATATCTCTTATCTCCTCAAGAATTAGATTTAGCAAGATCCTGATATCCATCTGCTTTGTTTGAGCTGTTTCGGCTGCACCCTCACTTGCGGTTTGCGGGGTTTCTCCGATTTCTGGACCCATAAGTTGCTGGATTTTTACTCCCTTTCCCCCATCCTTGGACTGGCCCAGACTTCCCCCGCTGCTCCCTTTCATCTCCCGGAGTAAGATCTGCTGCTGCTGTTCCTGGACTTCTGATTGCCCCTGGTTGCCATCTAATTGCCATCTTGTGACATCCGCCATCAGAGTCTGAATCTCCATGGATTGCCTCTGACATGGAGACTTGCCCCCCAAGGAGGATACTGCCTGAGTTGATCCCCCTTGATTTAGTTCTTGGACACTTAAGACACTTAGGGAGGGAGCCAGCGCAGGCTGGGCTAGAACTGCTGGTGTTAACACTGTTAATAGGGGTGTTGATGGAGATACAGCCTGGGATGGGCTGTTGCAAATGTATCCTGGCTTGTCTACCACTGCAGACCGTTGGAGTGATTGCGAAGGTTGGACGTTTAATTGAGGTGAAGTCGCTTGATGCACTTGATGCCCTTGATGTACTTTTTTTGAGAACAATGGAAATTCTTTTATGCTTTTTCCCTCCTCATTGCTGTTCCCTGCCGATAGCTCTCCTTCCATGTTACCCGGAGAGGTTTCAATGATCTCCTCCGAGGACTGGGGTACACAGACCCCCCGTTTCCAGAATCGGCCCAGTAGGTTCCGGCGCCAGCTCTTCTTCTGAGCTCTCAAAGCTAGAACACAGGACAGGACGATTGACTCCCTGTCTGGCTCTAAGTGCGGAGGAAACTGCTTTAGACTGCGCCAAGCGAGTTTTAGCCTTTAAGCTTACGGCTGAGTCAATTTTAGCAAGAGAGTTATTGGTTTTGTTGTGTCTTCCCATTTTCTCTTTTTTTGGGGGGGGTTTTTACTCCCTTTTTTTTTCGTGGTCCGAAAAAGAATTTGCCCCAATTCTTATATCTGAATATTTTAACGATCTAGAAATTAAATAAAAATCAATTTGAGAGGCTGTGTGAAACTGGCGGGAATAACATGTAAATTTTAAATCTGTTGGATTGGAGTGACGCCAGGGGTCTAGCAGGAGATGTTCCTGTTTTAAAGCATCTAATACTTTTCTAGTTTTGGGCTTCAACTCTTTTTTCTTTTTATTAGAGGTATCTTTTTTTAAGTTCTGAATAAAATTAAAATCGCGTGGGAATGGTCGCGGAGAACCACGCCTCCGCGTAGCCACAGGTGATCAGACTCCTCCCCAGGCAACGGCAATGGAAGTGGCAGGGCGGAGACTCCTGGCGATAGCAATTAGCGGTCACGGGCGCGTTTGAGGCACTCGATGGACCCGCGTTTCTGTGCGGATAATCATCGACAAGCTTCTGCACATTGACGGGTGAACGGAGCTGGGCTCTCAGGGCTCGCAGAGGTCGAAGGAAAAACGGCGAGAGTAACAAGGCTTGAAAACGCCGGGTTGCCCGGGAGTCCGTTTTTGAGCTTGCTGGAGCAAGCTGAGCTGGCGTTCTGAAAAGGGAGAGGACGCGAGAGCAGGGTCTGCTGAATTGAGGAAACGACGTGGCCCTCGAGGAGATTTGACGAGGTGAGGAAGGAGCCCTAGAGCGAAGTTTAATAAAAAGGGAGAAAGAAAGGAAAAAAGCTTAACAAAGCGTGAAACAACACTTGTGGCTGGATACCGGTTGTTTTCTTTTTTCTCTTTTTTTTCTCTCGCCCTCCCAGTGCTAAAAATTACCCGGCTCAGATCTACCTCACCTGCTCTTTAGGTCAGATTGTGAATCCAGGAGTAAGTCTAGGAGTAAAGCCTGGAAAAAAAAAGAAAGGGGGAAACTGTCAAAAAAAGAAGGTGTGGAGGAGGGAAAGAGTGGAAATAAGGAGACTACAAAAAAAAAAAAGGGAGTAAAAACTACCTTTCTACTTTCCAATGCTCTTTCGGCATGTCATTCCAGAGTTTTCAACAACAGCTCTAAAAGTAATCAACATGACCCTATTCTTCTTGGGTAACAATGAAGCTTCTTAAGCCCAGACCGAATTAACTGTCTTTAAGGATATTTTAAGATAACCCGGGCTGACACATTTTGCACCATCAGTAGTTTATTTACCAACTTTGCAGGGATCCCCAGGAAGAGGGAGTTGGAATAACCCAGTATAGAAGGCACCAATGCTTGGACAATCATCTTCCTAATTTGAGAAAGTAAGAATTTTAAAGTGTTTTGCAGACACTTAAGTAAAGCAAAGCATTTTAAAGATGTAAGGCTTGAAAGAGAGATTTTTGTCAAATTTTAACCCAAGATTTCTTACCACATTGAAGTGAGAGCGAACCAAGGTAAAACAGTAAAACACTAACGAAATGGATGGACACCCTTACCTGAAGGAAGCTGACAAGGGGAAAGCAAAACAAAGGTGAGGGGCACAATACTAATGCGAACGAGGAAGAGAGAGTACATAACCAGTTAGATTTGCCAGACACCGAGTTACATGTGACAGTGAATCTTATGGTTATGCTTCCTCTGGCGATATGGAAGTGCATGTGTAACCTGTGAGTGTTTCTTGGCTAAGGTCCACTTTCTCCTGGGCCCAGCCACCATAGTTCAGTCTTCCACTTAATCCAACTCTGCCTAGTCTGCTGCATGTGTTTTCTTGCCTTCAGGTGTCTGAGATGCGGGTTCTTGAAGAGTGTGTGGTTAAAATATTCCTGTGAGTAAGCTCTAAAAACACCCCTTTCATGAAGTAAAATCAGAATGTTTATTAGAAACTGGCAAAGGAAACCCTATCTGAGGGAGGGGCATGCACTAAAGATTCTGGGGCCTTATCTAAATCTAAATCCGTATTTGTAAAGCGCGAACTACTCACCCTTACGGGTCTCAAGGCGCTGGGGGCCGTCGTGGAAATTAAGTGAGCTATTGCCCAGAGTCACATGGTGCTGAGCTGAGCTGCCGCCGGAGCCGGGGATCGAACCGTGAAACCCTGTGCTCCGAAGTCAGCTGCCCTGGCCGCTGCACCACACCTCTCCATCTTTATACATGTAATTTACTGATTCATTATTTGCAATAAATAACGAATTGCAAATATTCAGATTAGCAATCCCAAATAACGATTCTATATTAATGAATTGGAAGTAGTTGCAAATATAGAATCATAAATTCCGAATGTCGCACAGACTGCATTTGATGACCTCATAACGAGGAACCAGGAAACAGGTTGCCTGTCTCACATTGCTTGGTTAGCACTTCGAAGGCACACATCTCTGTGTACCAGGAGAGTATTGGAGAGTTGTTACTATGGATAAAGGTAAGGATGACAGAGGGCGCAAATGAAAGCAGAAGATTCAGTTTTTGAATTGGAGATTTTGGTTGAACAACGTTTCTCAAATAATGAAAATTTTTTGGAGAAGACATTTTTTGTTGTGACGGAGTCAACCAAAAAGAAAATCTGGGTGAGAATCCAAGAAAGAATAAATGCTTTTGGTGCCAAGAGGCACACAATTGGTGAAATCCATAAGCTTTGGTATGATTTACGGTCTCGCACAAAAGAGAAGCTTGTACATAGACTGTCTGATGCCCAGTGGTGGCTCCTCTGCTATGGCGGAGGAGCGTCGCCCCACTCACTAGCTCAGAGCCAGTAAATGAAAAAAAAAAGATGTCATCATTTTATTTTTATTTTCCGCCTCTGAGCCAGCTTGCGAAGGGAGGGGCAGGGCATTGGGAGGAGGAGTGCGACGTGCACTCCACTCCCTAATTGCGCATATGTCTTTTGGCTGGCTGTCTCAGGCCGACCAAAACACACAGGAGCACTTAGGTGTTCTCCAGCCCAGCTGCATTTAGCAGCCCGCTGGAGAAACCCCAGAGACTCCCTGGTCTGAGCAGGGGGTCTTTCCTGCCTGCTCAGACCAATCCCCGCGTTGCTCTGCAGCACGGGGATTGGATGGGAGTCCTAGGGAACCCTAGTGCTTGCTGGGAGCAGGAAGGACGAGACCGAGCACGACGCGGGAAGCACCTCCAGGTAAGTTTTTATTTTGAATTAATTTTTTATTATAACCCACCACCCCACCCCCCCCACATGCTCACCCTCCCGCGCTCCCCCTCCCACGCTCCCTCCACCCGCCCACCATCTCTCTATTGTGGCGGCCGCGACTGCTGATGCCTGATGTACTGGAGGTGACTCTTTCTCTATCCCCCCCAGCGAATCCGATGGAGGAAATGATAGAAAGTACCTTTGTACCAGAAGCACTGTCGGGAGTTATAGACATCGATGCATCAAATCTTCCTCCATCAAACACATGCTAGAAAGTCAACTTTTTTAAATAAAAAACAAACAGTTCATTGCGTAGTTGTTAACTTAAGTTCTAACTGTGTTTATTAACTTTTTGAGACATATATTTGAAAAGTAAATCTAGATGTCATTTTTTCTTTAAACCTTTCATTTTGGATAAATGTTTCCAAATCAACAATAATAATAAAATAAGAAATACAAATCCCATAATGCAATGTTAAAGCAATCATTTTTAACAAACATAATTTTATTTGTCAGACCAATACTTTATAACATATCTAACAATATATTACTCTCAAAATATGCCAATCTGTGTATTCTTGGCTGCACACCAATGCATTATTTGTAATTTAATTTTACTATATAGAAGTCGTACCATAATAGATTATTTTATTGAAATTTTTTGACAATGTATGCTATTTCTTAACAGAAAACACTGCTGTACCGGGGAGTTTAGAAAATGAAAATGACACTGAGGAAACTCTTGCTGTAGCAGATTGTTGCAAACTCGTAGAGCTAATGTAAGGCTGAGGGCAGTGATGTCTCTTAAATTAGAAGCAGAATTACAATCTGCTTGAGCTTTTCAAAATATTGACATATCTATGCTGTACAAAAACAGCAACTAAGGGAAACGTGTTCTTTTGGCAACAAATTTAGTGCCATTGAAAAAACCATGGCATCTTGTTTTCTACACATTCATGAATTTCATGGGGCTATTCGTAAAAAAACAGCGCATAAACAGAAGCAGAATCCACATCATGCGAATTAATGAACACTGATACATGTGATGGGCAACGTTAGCATAAACATTTAACTAATAGACTGCAAAGCTTTGATAGAACTGTAGATTGTCTTACCATGCTGCGATTTTTCAAACTCGAAGGTTCCTGAATATACAAGTAGAAGTAGGACATGTTAGTGGAAATGTTGCTAAAGGCCTAGAAAAAATAAGCAATGTGCTAGATGAAATTGAAAATAGACATGCAAGAAGTGCTGAGGGAGGTGTGCTGCAAGAGAGTGAAGCGGCCTCAAATCACAGCATTGAGTGTGTGCAAGAGCAGGGTAGTCTAAGACTCAGTACTTAGTGATAGAGTAACAGGAATGAAAGGGAAAAAAGAGCAAAACAGTAAAGCTCAAAGTTTTGTTGTATTACCTGCTTGTTTATTTTGATATACAATTGAAAGTGAAACAAAATATATACGAAATATGTTTATAATTACATTTTGAATTGACCAATGGCCTGTGAAAAAAACAGAAATAAATATTGTTTAAAATTTAAATATGATACTTTGTATTAGTAGAAAATGTTAATAATAATAAAAATTACTTTGAAAGTAGTTGTAGATGATAAGTGTTCTTTCTAACCTTCCTTCCATCAATGACTTTGTTGGCATTCACATCTTCATGTTGTTCACAAGGTGGAGATATGTTGTCATCATCACTATTTTCTCCTAACATCTCTAACGAATGGCCTCTTTGTATGGCTACATTATGCAATATTGCATAACATGCTACAGTTTTGCAAGATACATCTGGTGCATATAGAATGCTGCCCCACTCGTATATAGGCATCTGAAGCATCTTGTCTATTTGGATGTGGTCTGTCGGTATACTATAATATATCTTCGCTACCTGATTGAATGAGTTTGTGGGAAGGGTGTCATAATCCAGGGGCGAAGAGCGTATGCACTATCACCTAAAATTACATTTAAAATTATAAGAAACCCAGCACATTTATAAAAATAATAAAGCTAAATACATAGTATTAGAAGTATATTGTATTGCATACCCAAATGAAAACCATCTTTGATGTCCTGTAGCTACATGGGTGTACAGACCACAGTGGCAGAACATATAGGAATCATGGGTACTGCCTGGATACCAATAACAGTAATTTCACACTCACTATTACACACTACCTGTATAATTAAGGAGTGATAATATTCCTATTTTTGTATAAAAATTCAAATCTGGATGGTGGGCAAATTGCAATGTGTTTTCTATCAATGCAGCCAATTGCCAGAGGGAATTGTGCCACTCTTAACAAAAAGGCAACCTTGGTTTCTAGAAAGTCACTTGGTGTATGAGGAAACACAATGCAAATGTTCATTTTTAGTAACATGGCTTCAAGAACATTTCTAAAAACCCCACTCTGTGAAATGCCTCCTACCTCAGCCACAATGGCTTGGTAACTCCTTAATGCAAAAAGATGCAAAGAGCACAGTACTTGAATGAGTGAGGGAATGGCCTGGACTCTACGTGTGTCTCTTTGTAATAAAAAGTGCCGTTCATCTAATACATCTATAATAACACAACTAGTAAGCCTATACTTTGTATAAACATTGTCCTCTGTTTGGACAAAGATTGTAACTCTGACCTTATAAGTAATTTTTTGCCTGTTCCTTCTCTATATTGCAGCCCAAATGTGCCTCCGCCTCCCCACATCATACAACGCAGCTGTTTTGAAAACAGATGAAACATTCTGGGCTTCTTTTTATAGTTTGCACCTGGTTACCACCTACATGCACTTGGTGGTACTTTGTGAGTGTATAAAGCTTGTTTTGCCACCATCCACTAATGGCGATTGCTTTTAACATATGATTACCGAACTTCTAAATGAAAATTGCTATTTTCAATTCAGAAAATGTTACCATTGCAAAAACGCAGAATACTAAACATTATTTTCGCATCTCAAAAATAAGAAAAGAATAAAAAATAAACCTTTGAACAAACCAATACCTTTTAGTCATCGCAAACCAGTTTTTGACTGGTTTGTGACTCGAAACCTCTTGAAACATAAGGCCCCTGGTTCCTTTTAGAGGCATCATGCTGCTTCCACATGGATTCTGTACCTGTTCATATTCTATGCCAGAATCTATAAGAGCATTCACCTCTTACTCAGGAGGAGTTTAATATACCAGCATTGGAGGGGGAGGAAACACTTGAGATGAAAGGCCATTTGACTCTGAACATCTGTAGCACATGATAGGCCTACGACTTGGGTGGCAGGGGTATCAGCAATAATGAGGATTCCACCAATTTCTCTAATGAGAAAGGTCCCACAAAATGAGTCATGAATTTAAGATGGAACACTGGGATTTGCAGGTGTTTAGCGGATAAATCAACTGGACTATGTACTTAATATACAGGTGATTTGATACCTTCTTGCCTGCATATTTCTTGTACTCTACCATAGCCTGATTTAGATGGACAATTGTTTCTTGCTGCATGGTTCAAATTCTCTGCAATAGTGCTGTAAAAAAAGTTTAAAGATGAGGAGAAAGTGGACGGATAGACATGGGGATGGAAGCCATGACAGGTGAGTAGCTCAGAGCACTTACTAGGGAAATGTTATTGGAGAACTTTGGTATTGGAATCCACTCTTGTTCTTGATAGTCCATTAGAAAGCACCCCAAATATTGTTCTAAATATTGATTTGGTCTTTATTTCTGCCCATCTGTCTCAGGATGATAAGTTGTACACTTAAAGTGTTTAGTGCCAAAGTTGTGTGAGATTTCATTCCCAAACCTTGCAAAGAACTGAGACCCTTGATCTGATATTCCTATTTTGTAATGTTAGATTTTTGGCAGTTTGGGGTCAGTAGGCAACTTCATCAGTGAAGCAAAATATACCCTTAGTACCACCACTACCACTAGTAGGGCGGGAACATTGTCTTGATATAGGTAGTTCTACAATAAAGTCCATAGATTCTTGTGGCAATGGTTGCTGAGGTGTGGGCAGGATTGGTGAATTCTGACCAGCTGATTATGGCTGGGCTTGCCTTAGCCACAGATATAAACTATGATATATTTTGCTGTACTGTTACTCATTGTTTGTCACCAAATATGTCCAGATCATGGATCTCATTTTGAGCAGGATTTTCTGCAGCGGGTGAGTCATGACATCACTGTAAAATGTGTTGCTCCAACTCGGTATAAGGAAAAAAGAGTCTGTTTGGTGAAAAAGAATATGTAATTTTTTTCTTGAATGCTGTCCTTGAATCTTTTCGAAGGCCTGTGTTGTCATCTGTGTAGTCAAAAACTCGGATACACCGTGATGGCAATGGAATACAACCATATCCCAGGCCTCAGTCATAAGCTCAGTACCAGATCTGGACTTAGAGAATAGTGCACCAGGCCTTTGCGATGCAACGCTAAACATAGTAAACAGACTAGTGCCATGTCAAGCCTTAGGTATTATTTAGGATATACTAATACTCTGAACCAGGCCCTGGGGATACAGGTGAGGAAAGGGAGAAACAGTGGACTTGTGGCTGACTTATGGCTGCCGAACCCCAGACTAATTCCTGAAGCAGAGTGCATAAGCAATCACACTCAAGAATAGGAAACATGCAATTCATGTTTGTTTGCCAGATAACTTAAACATATGACTTACCACCTGGAGGCTACAAGGAAGCACTGGGGAAGAGGATGTAGCCTTACAGCTAGAGCTGTCGACCTCGAAGCTGGGGAACCGGGTTCGAGTCTCGGCAACGACGCTCAACATCCTGTGATTCTGGGCAAATCACTTAATCTCCCCATGCCTAACAAAAATGAATGTGTAACAAAACTAGTGCTCATGTAAAGCGCTCTGATACCTGATATCTTCGGGTCTAGTTCGCTCTATATAAAACTCTAAAAACAAAACAAAAACACTGTCTACAGGGTGATGCCAAGATACCATGAAAGAAGACCTGGTTAAGTCAGAGTTAAGAAGTAACAGCAAACAAATGGCACAGGTAAGGAAATTTCCGTGCAAGGGTAAGAGGAAAACCAAAAAATGTGCACGAAGTGTAAGCTGGACGAGAATTGGAGGAAAGAGCAAGAAACTTACCAACATATACAGTTCCCAGGCAAGGGGCCATTGCAGACTTCTGCTTCTTGTACTGTTCCAGCTACATATAACCTAGAATAGGATCCTGGATGCCATCTTAGATTGGGCAGAACCACATTAGGGAAACCACCAGTTACTACCAACTTAGATTGGGCATTACGCTGAGTATTGCCTTGCTATATCCCTAACCTCCATCATCTCAGACTACATAGGTGGTACAGTGCAATACCATTTAGAGTTTGGGCCTCCATTTCCTCAATCTATGCACATCCCACTGATGTTGGTAGCTTCATCCCTAAGCCCTCAATGCGGCCTATTGTGTGAACTTCTCTGTCAACTCATCTCTCTTTTCAGGTATACCCTGGATGAGTCCTGACATCATTACATGTGATACATTGCATGTTCTGCTAATATATAAATTCTATTCTCTTCTTATAGGGTGATCATGGACTAGCCAATATGAGCAAATATATAAAAATGCAGATCATGCCCCTTGGACTCTATCAAAATCCATATCTATATATTTCCCAATCTATGCAAAGCTCTGCTGATGCTGGTAACATCACCCCTAGACCCCACTGCAAACTATTGTGTGAACTTCTCTGTCATTTCTTCTCCCTTTTCAGATATATCCTGGATGGGTCCTGACATCATTACATGGGAGGCAGAAAAAATAAAATCTTCTCTTCATAAATGGGGTGACCATGGGCTATCCAGCATGAGCAAATATATCTATCTAATCATTGAGATTATGCCCCTTTGGCTGTGTCAAAACACACACATACACACACAGACATATACACATATTGAAACTCCAGTTTACAAAGTCTTAATTAATTCCTTATCTCATCCTCATTTTGTGTTTGGGGCTTGATCACATCCATAGTATCTAAGCTGATCATTATTCCCTTTATATTTCAAGTCTGAGGGCCTCATGTAGAGTTTGGATGGAACTGAACATCCTTAAATTTCTGGAGGAAACTCTCTATATAATTTTCTTTTATTTTTTTAAATTGAGTTTTACAATTATTAACATAACATAAACCCCCGCAGTGATTGACCAATACCATAAGTGCAAGTGCATTTCAAGACATGCATTGTACATATTATCCAACCTTTCTGTGTTTTACATAGACTTAGTTGGTTACAGTCATGAGCATTCCATCTTGTCACATCCCCTTCATGCAGAGCCCACATCTTTTTATTGTTTTTTTAGCCAAGCTTAAAGTTCATCTCGCAGGTCACACACAAATCGGGGCCCATAAGTACCCTTGTCTGCTACCAGTGGCAAGCGACCTTCTGAATGATGTGTTTGCATCGTGGTGGTTATGGAGCGGGGCCTATTATGTTTATCTAACGCCCACTATAACGTGGCCCCATCTATGGAACGGAGCTAGCATGAGAATGGGGCACAGATGTCTTTGGGGCGAGACGGGGCCGGCATAAGTTCCCAGTAGCATGTCAGCTGGTCTCTGCAATATGTAACGTCTGCTATCCAGGCTTTTATGGCTGGAGGCGTTGTCTTCCCCCAGTGCATGGCTACTCGCCTTTTTGCCAGCAGGAGTAGGATCGCCGTGAGACGTCTCCCTGCAGTCAGAGTGTTTCGCACGTATCCCAGCAGCGCCACTAAGGGAGTTTTTGATCTGTTATATCCTGTATGTGTTTTAACACCTCGCCCCAGAATCCAGCTATGAGCCGGCATTCCCAGGCCAGATGTAGAAATGACACCTGTGATGTCCCGCATCGGCAGCATTTCATGTCAGGCCATATGCCCATGCGGTGCAGTTGTATCGGGGTGTGATAGAGGTGGTGTAGGAATTTAAAGTGTATTAGTCTGAGGCGATAGTTTGGGGAAAGCTGCTCTAATTGACCGCAACAGAAGGTCCATTGTTCGTCTGTTATGGCGACGCCAATATCTGTATCCCAGGCGCTGCGCGAACTAGGCGTGATGACCGGAGATTCACATTGCGTGATAGTGTATATGCGGGTTATCAATTTGGGGGTGATGTTTCTGTAAGCACATGCTCTAGCACTCGGAGTGGCGACAGGGCGGCGGGGAACATATTGTATCTTGCGCAGCATGATGCTCGGAGCTGGAGGTACAGCAGCGTGTCTAATGGGGATGGTTGCGGTGAGCTACTCAATTTCTGTAGCGTGACGAATTGGCCATCGGGGTACAGATCATTGAATGTATCTAAACCTTTTCGGTGCACCCATGTGTTCTGCTCCATTAGCGGGGGATCAGTGGGTTGTTGGCTAGCGGTATGGATGGTGTGTATAGCCCGTTCAGGTTTGCCCTCTTTCTGAGTCCCTCCCAAGCCCAGCGCAAGGTTTCTGTGGTGTCAATGTCTTGTATGGGGCGTTTATAGCTTTGATACAGCGCTGTTGACAGTGGCAGCGGGGCAGTCCTGTCTATTTTGATGGCGATGTGTGGCTGAAATGGCGTTGGGTGTTGCCAGAAGTGTAAATATTGGGCCTGCGTGCAGTAGGCATATAGCACAAAATCTGGAGCCCCTAGGCCACCTTGTGCTAATGGTAGTGTCAGGAGTTCCCAGGACACCCTAGGTTGTTTTCCAGCCCTTACTAGCTCACCCATGCTTGATTTAAGGTGTTTGAAGTATTGTGCAGTTATAGGGATGGGAATGTTTACAAAGAGATACAGCAGTTTGGGGAGGATTATCATTTTTATAATTGCAATGCGACCTGAGAGGGACAGTGGCAGATATTTCAATCTTTGGAGTCGTTCTTCAATCCATGCCATTACCCTGCCATAGCTGGCCATCCAGATCTCCTGTATGTCCCTGCTTAACCAGATGCCCAGAAATCTTGTTGGTCCGTCTGCCCAGGCTATCGGGAATTAGGTTTCGAATGCCGCTGTACCATCTGTCAGCGGGAGGATCATAGACTTGGACCGGTTAATGTGGATCCCAGAAATGCACCCATATTGCACAAGCTCTCTGGTAACCGGCGCAAAATTTTCAGCGGGGTCGATGATGTAAAGTGTGAGGTCATCTGCATACATAGACACAATCAAGCCTCTGGAGGTGAATCCTATACCTCTGTTTGCATGGTGTTGTCTTAGTCTAGCCGACAGCGGCTCTGTGGTGATAGCAAATAGTAGGGGGGATAGTGGGCTTCCCTGGTGGGTACCCCGCGACATTGTGATCGGATCAGAAATTAGACCGTTCGCTTTCACTCTGGCCGTGGGTAAAACATATAGGAGTCTAATTTGTTGTATAAAGGTGTAGCTCATTCCCAGCCGTGCTAGGAGCATGAAGAGGTATTTCCACTCTAATGAATCAAATGCCTTAGTGGCGTCTAGTAGCGCAGCTATAGCAGAGACATGTGGAGCGAGATAGTGCATCAGCATAAAGATTGTCCTTAGGTTATGAGAGGTGGAACGACCTGGCACGAATCCAGATTGATCAGGCTGTAGTCTGTTCGCCAGTAGTTTAACGAATATTTTATTGTCTATGTTTATTAGGGAGAGTGGGCGGTATGAGTCGTATGTGGTTGGGTCCTTGCCCGGCTTGAGCAACGTTATAATGACTGCTTCGCACATTGATGGTGGAAGTGACCCTTTTTGTAGTGCCTCCTGGTATACCTCCAGCAGGCGGGGGGACAGCAAAGTCATGTATTCTTCATAAAATGCAGAGGTGAGTCCGTCTGCTCCGCGGGGATTATCCCCAGGAAGACTCTGGATGACTCTCTGGATGTCCTCAGCCGTGAATGGCTCATCCAAGTATTCGCGATACGCCCCGCTCAACCACAATAGCTCCAGAGAGTCAAGGTACCCCTCGATTTCTGAGTCTGAAGGGGTTGTCTTTGAAGTGTATAGTTGGGTGTACATTTTTTTTATTGTGTCCAGGATTTCGGTTGGTGAATGAGCCGGCGGCACGTCAGGGGTCCCGAGTTCAGCAATGTATGAGGAGCCCCTTGGCGGTTTTAATAGGTTGACCAGCGTTTTGCCCGGTCTGTCTCCCTCCCCGTACTGGCGGGCCTGTGCATGTTTATGCAGGAATTTGGTTTCCCTTTCGGCCTCATCTTGGAATTCCGTTAATTTTACTCACACATTAGCCAGTGTTTCAGGTGTTTGGGTTTGGAAGTATTGGCATTCTAGATCACGGATCTTTCCCTCTGTTTTTTTGAGGCAGTTGCGGATGTCTCAAAGGACCCCTGACTGCAGGGCTATGCAGTCTCCGTGAATTATGACTTTGAAGGCTTCCCACGTTGTGCCTACTGAGTCCACTGTACCTGTGTTGTGTTCGAAATATTCTGTTATTTTGTTCCGGATTTCTTCCTTAAATACCGTGTCAAGCAGCGCATTTGGGGGTAGGTGCCATGTGAAGGGATGTATGTAAGGTCTCAGGATTTGAAGCTTGAGCACCACCGGTGTGTGGTCCGACAATGTGCGTGGGTAGTGTAAGGCCTCATTTACCCAAGAGTGGATGTGTCTGGATGTGAGCCAAAAATCCAATCTGGACCAGGTTTTGTGGTATTGTGACACACATGTGCCTTCTCTGGCATCTGGATGTAAAACATGCCACGTGTCCACCAGGTAATGAGCTTCCATTATCGTGTGAAGTGTGACTGTCGATTGTAGATGATGGGTGCGATGTGAGCCCACTCTGTCCACGCGGTCCAACAAGACTACATTAAAGTCACCCCCCAGAGTATAGAGGAGCCACCCAGGGTTTGTTTCCCCTGCCACACCCGGTTGAAGAATTCAGGATCGTCTGTGTTTGGCCCATTTATGATTTCTAAAGTGATCTGCTGCCTGTAGATCCCTCCCTTCAATATAATGTAAAGGCCTTCTGGAACGATTATGGCACGTTCGGGTGTCCATGGGAGTCCTCTGCGAATAAGAATCGTGACTCCCCTTGAGTAGTTAGAGCAGGATGATGTGTAAATGTCCCCCCATCTTCTGGCTTTCAACCTGGCCTGGGATGTATCTTTTAAGTGGGTCTCCTGTAGGAAACAAATGTCTACTTTGTGCCTGATTAAATAGGAGTGTACTAGCCTCGCTTTTCTATGGTCGTTTGGACCGCGTACATTCCAGGTAGTGCAGTTTAGTGAATTCATGTTATTCTGCGCAGACTTGTGTCAGATCTAGGTTGGGAGTGACTTGGCCTGTATGTGATTGGCTGTGTGTGTTGCTAGGCATGTAGGAATGTGCATCGATACAGTTTGAGTCTATGGGTTGGCATCCTGTGTTTTGTATCTCGGTGGCTTCATGCAATATCAACATTTTCAACAGGACATTTTGCGATAATGAACAATAATAACAGAACCTGTCCCACCCCCTCCCACACCAACCCCCCAATTAGGTTGAGTAAGTAGCCCCCCAATTACCCCAAAACAGAACAATGATTTCAGAATAGCCAAAGAGGCTACAAGGGAATTATCCCATGGGGAGCGAGGAGTCGCCGGGTACACCCCTGCCACTCAAAGCTGGGTGGCTGAGCCAAGGAAAATCTCAAATTATGACTCTACATTTGCTATATGAGTAGGCGTTAATGTCACAGCATTTTGACAGGAATACAGACAGGCCTGACATGAGTGTAATTTAGACCAGTCTCAATATCATAGATGGGGAGAACCCTAAATAATAGTGTTTCATATTATGTTGAAAGCCAAACCATGCAGAGGTATTGAGGCGGTACTTCAATCATTGCCACTCAGTTGGCCTTCTGGCGGTGCGCCATCCGTTTGCCTCAGCCCTGTTCGTGTCTTTACTGACTGCTTGGCGAATTTCAGCGCGGCTTTCACATCTGTGAAGATGAGAGATTTGCTACCAGCTTGCACTTTGAGTTTTGCGGAGTACAATAGAGCGTATATAGTTCCCAATTGTTGGAGCAGTTTCTTGGCTGGAACGAACTCTTGTCTCGCAGTCTGAAGCAGTTGAGTGAAATCCGGGTACAGAGATGTTGGGTTGCCTTGATAATGCACTGGTCCGTGTGCCATCCTCAGAGCTGTGTCCCGATCACGGTAGTTGAGAAGACGAGCCAGGATTGGGCACGGCTGCACCCCGATAGGCGGCTTGGGGCCGATAGAGCGATACGCCCTTTCAACGAGGAATATGTTAGAGAGTTTGTTGCCAAAGAGGTCCTTCAACATGGTCTCCACGTACTTCTCCATGTTTGGTATGTTTGTCGTCTCCGGGATTCCAGTAATTCTGAAGTTATTGCATCGGGATCTGGCTTCCAAATCCTCATTTTTGCCCTTTATTAGCTGAAGTACCTTGTCCATCTGTAACATCTGATCGTGTGTTTCGGTTTGTCGGTCATCCGAGTAAGACACCCTGGTTCCGAGGGCCACAATGCAGGTTTCATGCTTCTCCACCCGCTGGGTTACTTGGTCCATGCGGATCACCAGTGTATCTAGCTTTGAGTCGATTGCCTGCAAGCTTGCTTTTACATCTTTTAGCATGGATCTCAAGTCATCTTCTTGTGTGGCGTCCATTTCAGCATCTCCCGTCGCATTGTCAGCTATGGGCCTGATATCCGTCTGTTGTGTGGATCTCTTGTCGAAAGCCAACTGCGGCTGTTTAGGGTCTGCTTTACCCATGTCCAATTTGCTTACAAGGAGGGTGCCGGGTAGGTGGGTGCGCCAGGGCTCCAATCCATGCTAGTTTTGATTTATTGTTTGTCCCCCGGCGTGGCACTGGTAGGCGCAGGGTGAGGTCCCAAGCTCAGGCCGGTTCTCCTGCTCGGTGTACCCCTGGTTAGTAGAGGTGCTCTATAAGCGACGCAGTCTGCAGTTCGCTAGCGCGTTGTGGCTTGCTGTGATTCCGGTCTCCATTTTAGTGCAACCAGGGCCGCACAGCTGTTCCCACCTATGGTCCCCGTGTGTCACTGTGAGTGTTTTTTGCAGTATGGGTGGTTTGTAACCTTCGCGGTCTCCCCTCTGTGCTAAATTGAGTCTGCATGGGTTTCTGCAATGGTCTCTGTGGGGATCTCGGTTTGGTTCCCTGTGTGTTCCCCTGCTCGGTGTCCCCCTGGTAAGTAGAGGCCTTTTATAAGCGACGCAGTCTGCAGTTCGCTAGCGCGTTGTGGCTTGCCTTGATTCAGGTCTCCATTTTAGTGCAACCGGGGCCGCACCGCAGTTCCCACCGATGGTCCCCTCGCGCCACTGTGAGCATTTTTTGCAGAATGGGTGGTTTGTAGCCTTCGCGGTCTCCCCTCCAAGCTAAATGGCATCCGCATGGGTTTCCGCAATAGTCTCTGTGGGGATCTCGGTTTGGTTCCCTGTGCCCGGGCTCTCACAGTCCCAGGTCCGCTGCCCGACAGGCCGCTGTTGATTGCGCTGATTGCAGGGTGGATGCAGGTCGGTGTCCTCAGCCCCCTGGATCCCCGATGCCGCTGCTCCCCCGCCGGGGGTCCCCTGCCACGCAGCACTGGTCCGGGCCGCACCGCAGGACTCACCAGTGCAGTTGGTCCAGCCGGGCTGCTTCGCCTCTGTCCCAGCCGGCAGCCGGGTCCGCCCCCAGCAAGGCTCCCGCGACCCCAGATGGCTCCACGGCGGGGCCGCGGCCACCAGTCTACAGTACAAGCGAGCCGCTGGGATGCCGAGTCGGCAGCAGCTCTCGCTACGCCGGTCCCCTGCGCGCCGCAGGATCGCATCCACTAGGCCACAGCAGGCCCGAAAGATCTCATCTCGCTGGCAGAGTGGGCGGCCTCGCCTCCGGCCACCTGAGACCCAGGATTCCACTCGAGCCACTCTCAGGCAAGTTTTCCGTGGGTGGTGCTGTGTCAGCTGCGAGATTAAGGCAGGATTTTTTAAGGATGTATGGGCTCGGCCGGCAGAGCCCTCTTAGTGAGCTGCCATCTTGCTGCTCGGCTTGGCCACGCCCCAGTCAAGGAAACTCTCTATATGGAGTAGAATCCACTGACTCAATTTCCTTCACATTGATATCCCTCTGGTGGAAGACACTCAGCTACAAGACCGCACTCCCTATTTAGAGTTTCTTCCAGAAATTGGAGGATTTTCATTTTCCTCCAAATTTTAAATGAGGCCCATAATGTTTTGCAAAGAATCGGTTAAGACTTTGGGGCATATTAGCAAGACCCACGTTAAAATTATCGCCTTTTTAGCGGCAGGAAACTGCCGCTAAAACGGCGATAATGGGCTTGATAATATGTGTTATAGAATTCAATAGAAGCCCAGGTTAGATGTCCTGCACATCTAACCTGGGCTTCTATTGAATTCTATAACGCATATTAGCAAGCCCATTATCGCCGTTTTAGCGGCAGTTTCCTGCCGCTAAAACGGCGATAATTTTATCGCCGGTCTTGCCAATATGCCCCTTTGTTTATTGACTTTACATGTAATCTGAGTTTGATAATGCTACGTTTCATACCAGACATGCATTCCAGTGTATAGACAACATGATCAGTTTCACGTGGGATTTTGTGCCCTATCTCACATGTTCAATATCTGTTTCCATACATTCTCGTTTATTAATCACAAGTCTTCAAGCTTCACATGCTATGTTTATAACATTTTTGTTGACTTTTATCTTAGACAATTGTTTACTATCTTGTGAGTTACATTTGGTGTTACTCTAAAATGAGGAGACAGTTTTGTTTCAGAATGATTTTTATTTCTTGTACATCACAAAGGATTGCTCCTATAACTTGTCCAGTACGTTAGCATCCAATGTTATCACTTTCCAGTTCTTTTTCACAGGTTTTCATTATTACTCCAAACTGATTATTGTATGATAATATTATTCTTATAGGTTCTTATTTTACATGCGTTACAAAACAGCCAAGGAAGTATTTTTTCTATTCTAGTTCAAAAGTGTGTTTCTCTTCTTTCCCCTTGCTCTCTTGCAAACAATTTCAACAACTTTAAAGGGAAAGTCACTGTCTTGAAACATTATAAACAAATTATGTACTTCAAAGTTCCTCAAAGTCATTTTGTTCAGAATAAATTCTGCATTCTCTGAAGTATTCCCCATAACAGCTTTAGGGTGGGTGCTGTTCACTTGTAATATACCATTGAGAGCAGAATTGACCTTTCAAACTAACATGCTTTTCGATTTCCTCGTTGTCACTTCCAGAAACATATTAATGCATTTATTCTATTGATAGATTGATGATTTTGTGGGTGAATTTAATGGTGACAAATTTATTTTCTATTTGGTAATTCATCAATTGTTTCTTCCTTGTGATCCTATATTATATATAAATCATCAATCAAGCTCATCCATAAGTAAACATATCTTCTCATTCAAGGAAAAATGCATTTTCTTGTAAGTAGTACTGTAACTTATCAAGAACCATTTCTTTGTGCTTCAACAGATTTAGAGGTTTAGCTCTCAGGAATTATTTAGTGGTAATATCCAAGTCATGTTTAATGGAAGTACAAAGACAGGCCACATCTAATGTGATCAGTTAAGAGGATCGTTTGCAGGGAAATTCTTGTATTTTTGAGACCATATCCATGATCGACACCATGGATATAGTCTCAAAAATATAAGAATTTCCCTGGGAAAGATACAGTATATCAATTCACTGCTTCAGCTGGCGGAAAAAGGAAGGAAGATGCACAAACATGAGACACATTTTCCAGCAATGATCAAATGGAGGACCTGATATAGTTTGCAGGTCCTTACGTATTTTAGGAGTAAATATACTTTTGTCATCAGTGGATTTTCTGTCAGCAGATATTTTCTTTCTTCTTCAACCAATACTCCTTCAGCTCTCCAACTGTGCAATTTGCAGAATTAGTTTTCTATTCGATTTCTTTCGATTTGACTCAAGTTGTTTACAAAATTTGACGATTGAGTCATGACTTCCTCAGTTTATTATTACTTATTCATAATCACCATATTTCTCCCCTGAACAGAGGGTTTAATAGGTATCTCCTTATCTTTATGGAGTCTCTTCATTTCTAAGCTCAAGCAGCGCAGAACCTTCTGGTTCCATGAACTCATTCTCATTCACAACCCACATAAGCATTTTCAAGCAGTTTATAGCCTGCCTCGCAGTGGGTCCGATACTTAAAGTAAAGTATAGAATCAGAGATTATGCAAGGTATCAAATTATCCAAGTGTTTAACCTCCCTAGAAACATGAAGGGATTTACAAGATATCCATGCAGAGTTTTCAGCGTGGATAAACACAGGAATACATTAATGCCTCTCAGTGGAATTTACGAAGGAAATTCTCATCATGGTGGTGTACAGATACATTTATATTTGTGATTGCCCACTGTCATAACTTTTCTTGCATAGGTTACTGCAATCAGAAAGGGTCGTAAACATATAGAAAAAAACACATTGTAAAATAGAATAATCTACAACAAAATTGAAGTATGCTGTAAAGTACAGATAAAGGAAGGGAGCTGTGCATCTTATATTTCTCACTGTAGGAGTGACCTAACACAAGCCTACAGGCAATCACTTAAATAATGTAATAGAATAAAGATGGCAAGGTACAAGGAAACAAGGAAATTAATGAGTGGTAATCACGTTACTGTGAGTTATCGCTCATCTTTTCTTAAATGCATATAAATTCAGTGATATCACCAAATGGCGAATGATTTACTATTGCTAGGCATTGTCACTACATTTAATGCTGTTATGCAAGTTGTCTGTAGTGTCTTATGTAGTTAAGTACAATGCTAAGGTCTGCATTATTGCACCCTACAGTTTAATTGCAGCCAAGCAGTGTCACTGACATGATTAATGCCCTACCCACATTTGGTGAAGTAGTGACAAGGTAGTAGATGAGGAGAGGTGTATAGTCACCAGGCTGTGTTCAGAAGATAAGCTGGGTGGCTCAGGTGTAAAGCTATGTCACAAAGGGATCATATACAACAATGGCACAGTTTGAGCTATCTCTGAAGCAACCTATTGAGGCAAAATGTGCTGAGGGTGATTCTGGATTTATGCACAAAATAATCTAAAACTATTCAGCTTACAAGGATGACGCAGACGGATGCATATAGCCAGTAATCCCTTTGTAGTTTATCTATGGGGTAGGATGGTTGGAAGAAACACAGGGATTTGAAAAGGTAAAAGCCACCATTTTGAAATGGCTTGGGACTAGGAAGTATGCTATAGTGTGCTTGACTCACCTGAAGATGATAGCTGTTCCCATGCTATGGCATAACTTGTTGGCAGCAGTGCACAATGTAGAGGGCATGGTGTGTTAAGGGGCTCAGACGGAATGAAAATATCTTTACTGGACTTTTTGTTATTGTTCAAAGAAGACACTTGTTCTCTGTTCAAGAGAATCACCTATGATAGATGTTTTTCTCCCTCCTTTTGCAGGCCCAAAGGCATCGCATTCCAGAGCAATGGTGTTCCACATGTTGCTCTATGCATTGTGCAAGTGTCTTCTTAGTCACACAAGAACTTGCTAAATTTAATGGGAGCCTCTCCTTCACAATGGTTCCTTCCTATGAAATGAGACTAGGGCCTCTCTCAATCCTCTCACAACCATGGATTGGAGATTGTGACCCAATGAATTAGTACCTTTCTGTCTTTTCAGGATACAGCATTGGTATGTTTTACTTCGCATTCCATGCAGTGACATCCCAGCTGGTATATTTACTATTATGCCACTTCCATTCTCTATACACCAATATCTGCCCGGCAGACCACCCCTTTTTTGCTCATATGTACACCCCCTAGCAGTACTATAATGCTTCCCCTCACACACGTGCTCTCTCTCCCTGGCTCCTCGCCTGCACTATACAGGCTTTCCTCTACTTCATTCCATGCTCTCCTAAATGCCACGCTTCTTGCTTCTCTCACTATGGTGTAAGTGATGTCCTGGAATGAGCATTAGATCTCTCCAAGACAGCATGTTCTGCACTTTGCATGGGGTATCTGAGTTTCTGTTGCCAACCTGGTGTTGCTAAGCGTATGTACACAGATCTTTTCACTGCTAAAAGCTCAGGTTGTTGATGGTAGGGGCAGTTCTGGGGATATGGATGTTTTCACTCACAAACAGAGAACGGTTCAACGCCAGAGGGTCCTAGGGAAATTTAAAGACCTCACAGGATTCAATCCCCAATACAATATCACAAAACAGTACAGAATCCTCGGGTCTATAACAAAAACAATCAGAAAGTGTGGTTTACCACTACTACATAGTTTAAAAATATAAAGATATAGAGTACAGAACCAAATGACTAAGTGCCACAGATCTATCTTTGGGCACTTCCCTTTTCAGGACGAAAACTCTCACTCACCATAGGTGACATGCTTCATCATTTGGGATTCTCCTCCCAGAGGAAAAGCATAGTTCCTCTGAGGGCTACAACCCCCTCTCTGAGAGGGAGGAGCTCAGGGATGTTTTGAATAACTAATAGAATATTATAAATCCACAAATGAAGAGACAGCTGTGTGAATGAGGGCGCAGCGCAACAAAAATTGATAAATGTGAAGGGGGTGAGGTTAAAACCAGCTAAAGAGCACAAGAAGAGGTTCTTTATTTAAATACGCCCTTTGCCAGGATTAAAAGACGTGTACCAGCGGTATGAATTTAAACCGCAAAGGTAGAGTAGAGAGTGATGGTCAACATGTTTCAGCCATACACCTAATTGTAGGCAGGGCTTTCATCAGGACCTATATAGCTGCTGCTAAATCAGTGTAAGTGCTACAACAAAAAAGGATATAAAACAGATAATCTTCTTAATCTGTACTTTCCAAAGGGAAGGATTACCTATAATCGGAAAAGAAGAATCAAAACAGAATTGATCCATACCAATGATCACAAGCATCAAATATAAAATACAAATGGTTCTGTAAAGGGTAACAGACAAAAAGAAAAGGAAAAACCTTACCCGCCACTGCTGGGTAAGCAACCACACCTCTACCTGGCAACAGCTCAGGAAAGGAGCACCGCCCTGAAAAAAATGGTGTATCTTGTCATTAACAAATCTTGTCCTATCAAAAACCAGGGGTTATAACAGTAGTGCCAATAACCCTGATAGGCATGTTTTAAGGAGCAAATATAAACAAGGAAGGCACAGGGAGCACATGCCATTTAAACATGAGAAAAAAAGGGCTATCATATCCAAAGCCTGAAAGGCTACAACGTAAAAAACACCATGAGGACTCAGCTTGAATAGAAATCTGAACCTCATAGGTGGGAGAACTATGAAATATCATGTTAAGCCTAGAGACTCAGAGTGCAAAATAAGAATGCTCAAAGAGCCATCAAGCTGATATACAAGGCTCCACTGGGAAAAAAAGCAAGGTCTGAAAATAGTGTCACAATTCCCACTCCGATCGAGAATAAAGAGGGGCAGCCAAGCAGGAACACTCACCTATCCGTCGGTACACCGGAGCTTGCAGAGCCTGCAGCCGGAGGTGAAGTCGAGTCTGACCTCGCCTGCCTTTATAGCCCGGAATCATGGTAAATGGGCTCCAGGTGGGTGCGCAACCGGAGAGGTGTGAGCATGTGTCAGGTAAAAGTCACTAATCTCCCGCGCATGCGAGCTGTGAGAGAGTGTCCGATGTATTAATAAACCATCAAAGAACGTCCAGATCGCCGCACAATGAGACAAATATGAAAAAATGCGATCATTAGCGCATCAATTCTTTGGGCATTTCAAATGTAACAGGCCAATCTGTCAAGCGCTAACGCGCATGTGTCATGTAAAGACACTACTCTCCCGCACATGCGCGTTTCCTGTAAATTGGGCGTTTCATGTTTACAAGTGTAGAAAGACAGTCAGTAAAGCGCTCATAGGTGAATGAGACACGCGACCAATGCAGCGATCACAATATAAGGAACACTGGTCTCAACACCACAACACTTGGCAACAAAGAAAAAGAAGAAGAAGAAGAAAAAACATCACCGTGCCATATACCTACATAGCATATATTAGCACGCAGCACTACAAAAATCCTGAATAAAGTCTCAAAAGCTATATGCTCTTGTAAGCTCTTGTAAGCGATGGTCATGTTTAAATGGCATGTGCTCCCTGTGCCTTCCTTGTTTATATTTGCTCCTTAAAACATGCCTATCAGGGTTATTGGCACTACTGTTATAACCCCTGGTTTTTGATAGGACAAGATTTGTTAATGACAAGATACACCGTTTTTTTCAGGGCGGTGCTCGTTTCCTGAGCTGTTGCCAGGTAGAGGTGTGGTTGCTTACCCAGCAGTGGCGGGTAAGGTTTTTCCTTTTCTTTTTGTCTGTTACCCTTTACAGAACCATTTGTATTTTATATTTGATGCTTGTGATCATTGGTATGGATCAATTCTGTTTTGATTCTTCTTTTCCGATTATAGGTAATCCTTCCCTTTGGAAAGTACAGATTAAGAAGATTATCTGTTTTATATCCTTTTTTGTTGTAGCACTTACACTGATTTAGCAGCAGCTATATAGGTCCTGATGAAAGCCCTGCCTACAATTAGGTGTATGGCTGAAACATGTTGACCATCACTATCTACTCTACCTTTGCGGTTTAAATTCATACCGCTGGTACACGTCTTTTAATCCTGGCAAAGGGCGTATTTAAATAAAGTACCTCTTCTTGCGCTCTTTAGCTGGTTTTAACCTCACCCCCTTCACATTTATCAATTTTTGTTGCGCTGCGCCCTCATTCACACAGCTGTCTCTTCATTTGTGGATTTATAATATTCTATTAGTTATTCAAAACATCCCTGAGCTCCTCCCTCTCAGAGAGGGGGTTGTAGCCCTCAGAGGAACTATGCTTTTCCTCTGGGAGGAGAATCCCAAATGATGATGCATGTCACCTATGGTGAGTGAGGGATTTCGTCCTGAAAAGGGAAGTGCCCAAAGATAGATCTGTGGCACCTAGTCATTTGGTTCTGTACTCTATATCTTTATATTTTTAAACTATGTAGTAGTGGTACACCACACTTTCTGATTGTTTTTGTTATAGACCCGAGGATTCTGTACTGTTTTGTGATATGGATGTTTTCTCAGATTTGTAGAGATGCGATGCAGTCCATGGGCATACATGAAAAATTAAACGTTTTATACTGATTGGAAAATTTAGAGATAAACTGTTCTTTCAGGATTAACACAATACATAAAACACAGACTGGGTGCCTGCATTTGCATGTGTTCCTGTAGTGCTCTTTGCATATGAATGTTTGTTGCATTTTGACTGTGTGGAAGTCTGCCTATATTTGTTCCTCAGGCACACCAGTGCCTGAAAGATACAGTGTAAAAAGAGAACCAAAAAGACACTGACTGCCTAATTAAATGTTTAGCTTCACTCAAACATAGGGCACGCATACTCGACAAAGCCTTTTTATATATATTTTGTCACGAGGCTAAGTTCAAATATCTATCGATTCTGTAGTTTGAATTGCATGTATTTGTTAAAAAATCGTGAGAACTGTATTAACACACAAAAAAAATCTAAAAGTAGCATCTGCGCACATGTCGTGGTGAACCTTAAAAACTATTATAAAATAGTCGCTATTTTCACTGATGGCTTAATTTGCAGTGGAAATCCGTCTTTCCTCTGAGGCATAGCTTTATAATTTTCCTGTCTGTGACCTTTGGCAGTATCCACCTGCTGGAAGCCATGTTTGATTCTTGGGCTACGGAGATTCCTGCCTGACAGCAGAACAGTGTCATAGGGCACGGAGATGGGATTTTTCTTTCTTTCTGCCATCATTAAGGAGTTTCCCCCTATGGTGCAGCAATGAAAAGTGCTATTTAATGTCCACTGAACAAAGGCAGCAAAGAAAGACTCAAAGCTTCACATGTGGCTGTCTGAGGGGTCCCATTCCAGGGCTTTTTGGGAATCGGATATCCCTGCTAAATTTGCCACGGATTGGCCTGAAAGGAAAAAGATTAAGACTTTTTTTGTGTGATGGAGACGCAGCAAAAGGAACTCTTTTGTGATGTAGTAGAACCAAATAATGGCTCTTTTGTGTAACTGATTGCTAAGAGCAGTGGAATTGAGCAGCCTGTGTTTCAGTCGCCATTCCCCGAGGGTCTAGAGACATGAACAAAATGATGTGTCTGCACTAGAATCTTAGCTTGCCCTCGTGGAGGGGCAAATAAGAGACTATTAGTTTGTTTCAACATCTTCCACGCCTACCAAAAAGTGGCCTGTAGGGACATTATACTCCTGTGAAAGTCGTTGCTAATTAAAAGTAATAATTAGTGTTCCTTTAGGCTTTGCGGTTTCACTCACTCTTGCCCGGCAGACCACATTAGTTGAAAAGCAATCCGATTTCTAGAAATAACACGCTGTAAAAAGTCATTTAACAAGTGTATAAGTGTTGGCTTGCACTTCATGGTTTGATTCATTTCCTCTGGACTGTTTCAGAGAAAATCAGCATTGTTTCACAGAATAAAAGAGAAAGAACACGGTTCCCTGATTTAATTACAAAAACTCAGTTGCCTATATACAAAGTAAATGTAAATCTAATGCCGCAGCCAGGTGTAAATCTACACTTTTTGCTATTCACAATTTCCCAGTGTAGATTTAAGCCTAAATGTAGACTTACCCGCTCAATTCAGGGGGTAGAAATATCCTAGACTACTAACAGTAACTTTTCAACTGTGGGTGAAGATCTCCACCAGCATAATAGATAGGGTGACCAGAATTTTAAAGCCAAAAACCGGGACATTTCCCAAAAATAGAAGAAGGACTACAATTTTACTTAAACCCAGCGCACAGAATGACAGTGCTCCTCAGCAGAGAATTACAGAAGGGGCAGTAAGAACATACATAAAATGCCATTTTTAGAGCCAGTAGAATGCCTGTTAATTAAACTGCTTTCTTATAACAGCTGCTAACTATCCCTGCTTTGCAAAACATAAAAAGATACCTCCCACCGTTTTCAGCCGACCCTCTCTAAAAACAGAGACATGAGCTTAATTTCCTGTAATCTGCCCGGACAGCTGGTGAAAAACCGGGACTGTCCGGGCAAATCCGCGACGCCTGGTCACCCTAATAATAGAGCTCTTCCTGTAGGGAATTATTGGGCACATTTTTAAAGTTTAATATATATTTTGTATTATTAACATAAAACTAATAAAATAAAATGTTACAGCACATTGACTCTTTAAACGAAGTATGTATTAAGTACTTATTTTATTTAAGTATAAATATTTAATTTATAAATAATATTTATAAAATAATATTTTTTTAAAACGTAGTATTTTTATTTTTATTTACTATGTATTACATTTTGTTAAAAGTTATCTGTTGAATTAATTTAAAATATTTTTATTATTAACAACATTTAAAGTTTAATTTTATTTTAAAATTAAATTCATTATTACATTTTAAAATAATAAAAAAATTGATTAATATTTCTATATATTTAATAATGTTGAACAATAAATAAATGTGTGCATATATACATCTATATATTTTTAAACGTGGAAATAGTTTTATTATTTAAAATTATTTCCTATGGGGTGTTATTTTAAGACCCTGTCTCCATTATTTTCTAAGGGAGTCTGTCGCAGTACCTGTGAATGGCCATGTGTGGTCCTTAACTTACTTCAGTACTGGGGTGGAGTACATTTACTACTGTTTTGTTACCTTTAGGGCTATTGTAACATTAGAAGTTTAGCCTGTGGTTAGCAAAGAGATTACTCTTTTTTGGCTGGGTGTTTGTAGTACTCAAACATCAAAGACCTGGCACAACTGGGCACTCTCATCAACTTTTTATATATATATATATATATAGGATTGGTATGAGGAGATATTCTTATCTTCTCCCACAATCAGATGCTCTTTTATGCACTCTGACCTAATCCCCTGTGCCTAATTGATTAATAATTTTAAACTAGTAGTCAGTCACTCAACAAACAACACTCTACCTGAGTGTATGTGTCCCACAAAGAAAAAGTGTGGAGAAATGAGAAAGTATCTCAAGTGCGCACCACCAGAGGAGCTACTGGCAGGTTCTCACCAGATTGCCCACGTAATTGTCATCATCGATAACTTTCTCATGTAAAAAGAAATATGGGTCCAGTGCGAGGAAAGTATAAGAACTAAACATAAAGAAAAGACCCCATGCAAAATGAGACACAAGAAGTCTCTAGTAAAAATTGAGGAAAACTCACATGTACTCGTAACTTTTAATCCAAACGTGAGTTTACCCAATGTTAAAAACACAGCATGTTGTGAACCACTTCAAGGACGGCCAACAAATGTGCTGATTTTAAGGGGAAGATAAGTATAAATGATATACACCCCTGTGACTAAGTGAGAGCTGGTACGTGGGCCCACGGCTCTCATTAGGTAAAATATCAGGATTTGCCTACATAACATGATGGTGGACTACAATGTAGTCCAGTCTTCGTTGTTAATATTACCTGTACTGTAGTTAAGGTCTAATTTGGTTGGTGTGTCTCTAAAGAATTTATAAGTCCTTTTTCTTTTCTTTTATGTTTGTCAGTCACTCGACTTATTTTTAGATGTCCAGGGAGGCGATTGCTGACCTCAGTTGCCCTGACGAATTTGCCGCTATTGTATAATAGGCAATGAAACATGTTGGCCATCCTTGAAGTGGTTCACAACATGCTGTGTTTTTAACATTGGGTAAACTCACGTTTGGATTAAAAGTTACGAGTACGTGTGAGTTTTCCTCAATTTTTACTAGAGACTTCTTGTGTCTCATTTTGCATGGGGTCTTTTCTTTATGTTTAGTTCTTATACTTTCCTCGCACTGGACACATATTTCTTTTTACATGAGAAAGTTATCGATGATGACAATTACGTGGGCAAGCTGGTGAGAACCTGCCAGTAGCTCCTCTGGTGGTGCGCACGTGAGATACTTTCTCATTTCTCCACACTTTTTCTTTGTGGGACACATACACTCAGGTAGAGTGTTGTTTGTTGAGTGACTGACTACTAGTTTTAACTTATTAATCAATTAGACACAGGGGATTAGGTCAGAGTGCATAAAAGAGCATCTGATTGTGGGAGAAGATAAGAATATCTCCTCATGCCAATCCTATATATATATATATAAAAAGTTGATGAGAGTGCCCAGTTGTGCCAGGTCTTTGATGTTTGAGTATATGTTGATTGGAGGGTGATCTGGCACAGTAACTCCCTCTGTAGCTCCTTGTTGAGATTATATGGGTGTTTGTAGTAGCCTGTCACTTCCCAAACCCCTCCGTACTTTCCCTTTTTATAGTAGATAGTTAGTAGAGGATGAGGTGGAAATTTACACTTGTAGGCTTTTGAAATGCATTTTGTAGTATGTAAGTAGTACTAATATAGTACTACTTTATGTACTACAAAATGCAGTCTGGAAATCGAGCCCGCAGTGAACATCCTTGGAAAGTAAATTGTACTCCACTTCAAAATATTAGGCACAAACTGCTTAGCCAACAACTGCCCTTTACTGGGCGAACTGTTTACGTCATTCAGTTTTTAATTGTTCCCAAGCTCGTCAGCAGCAAATAGGAGTCAATAACCACCGACTATGTAAATGAGTCCCCTTCAGATGCAGTAAACATTAATTCATGTTGTTTGGATGGCCTACAATTCTAGCATGGATCTGGGCCCTGTATACCAAAGTTGGAGACCCCTTCAATATGGTATAAAGTGAGATTCCAAAATATAGCCAGAATAATCGTCATTCACCTTAGGCAATATTGAATCCCATAAAGGACTAAGCATTGCCAAAGCCAATAGTTCTCGGCTCTAAAAGGCAGAGATTTCAGTATTGCCAATGCTTCTTTATTTCAAGCAGGATCGGGATCCGGGTGAGGTATCCCGGGAAGCAGGCGATGGAATTACATAAAAAAAGGAAAGAAAGTGCTTACGATTACAAATATATGGAATGATCAGCCTGATTGCACTTTGCTGCTGAGCATCGTAAATAAATAATTAATGAAATGTGAAGTGGGACAGGGAGTATAGTAGGCAGAGGAGGGAAGTTAAAAATAGAGAGCACCGGGTGGCACAGAAACAAGCACAGAAGAGAGCAAGGAAAGACATGTACTCCCATGGAGAGAAATTCAAAATAAAAAAGTCCCATTAAGTCAGCAATAAAAGGATATAGCTGATCCATTTAGAATACAGTGAGACTTCTCCTGAGTGGGACAAACAAAGGAATTTGGAGCAAAGACATTGAATCAAGAGCAGACATCTGAGACAGACCACAAAGTCTTCAAATCATGAGCTGAGGCCTGGCCCAAAGGCCACTCAATGTTAGGTATTACAAACAAGTGGCCTTGCTAAAAGACAGCTAAATCTGTCTGTAGCCGAGACCTAAAAAGGAGCACATATTTTACTGATGCCTTGGCAGATGACCAATTACTCTGTATCTGAACGAGAACAGTGGTACTGCTCTTATGTGGCTCTTCCGGTAACTCCGCAGGTTAGAAAAATGCCTGATGCCTAGTCAGCTATGATTTGAAAAAGCTCTAAAAGATAGGTCTTCAGACAGGCATTGTTAACAGCTATTCTTTCAGCATGGACGTGCATTAAATGAAGGAGTTGGGACTGTTTGTCAATTCACTCTTTTCTGTCACTCTACTTTCAGTATTATATTCCTCTTTGTTTCTAAAATGAGGTAAGTGTACAAAATTATAGCCCTTTAAGAGACTTCCTCACCTGTCTCTCCTAACCTTCGTCACCTTGCCCTGACATTGAACTAGCTGATGGGACTATGGCACAACATCAATATTAAAATTTCCAAGCTTCCAGCTGAGCTCAGGCCTATGAGGAGTCTGATGGTCTGACCATGGTGCTAACGAATGAACCATGCACTCTGGTGCCTTTCAGAGTCCAGTCTGTGGACCAGAATGTTTCTATCTGCACGGTCACTTCCTGGTTGGGTGGCAGGTCATACTGAGGGTTTATGCTTCAGCATTGCCCCATGGACAGCTTGGCCTGTGGAACAACTAAGCATGTACATGGAAAGAGGGGCATGTTCCATTTGGCTGATGGTTTCTTGTGGTCTGTTAGCGTCATCCAAGAAGTCACAGCAAGGGGAGAGCCCCTACACCATGTGGGAGCTAGGTGTGGTGCTTGGGTCTTGGAAGGAGAAATCGTTGCTCCGCCCTATAGGGAATGGATGGACATCTAGCAGGCCAAGGATGTTGGTTGCATATGTTTCTGAGATGGGGGCCTTCCCTTGCTTCAACTGCTGGCCAGCCTGAAAGAAAGATGCCACCCCGAAAGAAATGGCGATAATACCTAGGAATCCACTCATCTTCTGATTCTGAGGATGGTCCGTGGGTGGATAGGCGTCTCTAGGTGGCACACTTCAACGTGAATCTGTTCTCCCTATTTATCACTGGACCATGGATTTACTCTGAATTGCCATTTGCTGGTGGAGATTGCATAGCTGCAAACCGGCTGGTAGCCGGCTACAACTGCCATCCAAACAAGTAATCTTGCTGCATTGCTCCTTATCTGCCAGCAAGGGTTCAGAGGAAGAGACTTGCTTATCTTGCCTCAACGAGCTGCACCGGTGCACCCCAGCTGCAATACCATCCGGACCCTCATCCTGGGGACGTGGACATCATCTCATGAAAGGGCCCCGACCTGACACCACCACCAGCCTACACCAAGCCATCATTCACTCCATTCCTAGGAGGAATACAACTAATTTACTGGTTTAAACATTGTGCGTGGCTTATGTATCCTATGACAGAGTGTATTGTGCCAAGTATTTTCTCTCCGTACTTCCCTGCTACTCACTGTCATCCTCCTCGGGTTGTTCTTTTCAGTAGTACGGTCCACTCACCTCACACATCCCACACCTGTATGGACACCCCTATTAAAAATCCCTGGGAGTAATAATATTTCGTCGGTTTCCTTTCCTGGGTGTTCTTAGGATGCTGATCTCTAATAGGACCCACACCTCACGGAGGTGGTAGGGCGCAGACGCTGCAGCTTACAACCAGCCCTACATCTGTTCCACTGAGTTTTATTTTCATTCTGTTTTAACTAGCGCTTTGATATGTCATTTTTTACGTCCCTAATTCACGTTGCCAGCGATTTCTAAATGTAAAAATATGAATGCAAATTAGAATAAACATTAATAAGCATTAAACATAAAGGCATACTGGTATACATATTTTCAAGGAATCAGACATTTATTTTTAATGAAAATCGGAAGCTTTTTTCTTTCACTAATATAACTACATCAGGGGCAGCTTGCTGGATTGCTTCATCGCATCAATCTGCAAAAGGCCAAAAGAGACTTTACCTATGTGAAATCTGCTCCTTGCGAACCAGAAATTGCTAGATTAATGTTATTATGTTTTTATTTGATTTAGTTTTCATGTAGATGGTTTACGTTTGGGCCTTGTATCTGCGTGTGACTTCCGAATTTCACTGGGCGTCTGGGTGGATGCTGCAGACCGTGGGGCACCAGAGGGCACATGGGCGCCTGCCTTGTATGAATAGAGAAAAGTCTTTATGGATTAGCGCAGAGCCATAAGGGAAATACAACAGGGACGATGTTACGCTGCAAGGGATATTTGCACAGCAATTCTATTATGACGCAAAAGCCAATCTAGAGAAGTAATTTTAGAAGACAAATTGTATGAATGCTGATTCTAAAGCAAATAAAACAGTTTCTTCATGTCTTCCTTCAAGTCTACGACTCTGCGCTGCGAGTTATTTAAATGGCAATTTGATTTCATTGTAACCATAATTTTGCTTTTACATGCATCCATACTTCAAATGAATTTTGCCTTTATTGTTATCATTTGAAGTTGCAGTGATGTATGTTTTTGCTTGTAAGTTACCAGGCTGCCAAGACACAATATGTGCCCCCTACTGGTATATTTTGATGAAAACAGCACATGCACGAACGTCGGGGCATATTAGCAAGGGCTTTATCGCCGCTTTAGCGGCACTTTTGCCGCCAAAGCGGCGATTTTTTTATCGCCCTATCAGCAAGCTGTCGCTAGCGAAAGCGGCCTGTTTTCCCATCGCCTTGCATGCCAGCGATAATTATCGCTAATGACATGCAAGGTAGGCGTTCCCAACTAAAAGCGACTGAAAACAGTCGCTAACACCACTTCCCCCTATTAGCAACGCAAGCGAAGCGATAAAATCATTCGCGCTAAGCGCGAATATCGCTAGAATTTAACACCTGCTAAAAACACGACTTACCTGTTTGTTGAATGGGAGGTGGATTGTCAGGCTAAGTCCCACATGGCGTTAATGCGTGAATATCGCTGGATGTCCAGCGATATTCACGCATTTCGCCGCTATCGCTGGATATTTTATCGCATTGGAAATAAACGTTGCTAATAGCGTGTTATCTCCGCAATAATATCCAGCGATAGGCAGCAATAAAAAAAAACGCGCTAAGCGCGGTTTGCGATAATTATCGCAAGTTGTTGCTAATATCCCCCGTCGTCTTTTTAACTCATGGCAGTGTTCAGGGAGTCTAAGAGTGGTACGCAAATATGCTTCCAATGCAGTGCTTTTCAGAAGCAAAACTGTTCATTGTGTTTTGTGCCCACTGCCTTAAGAGCTGAATGCCATCATAATGCTCATTTGTCTTGTTTTGCCCTTAAATAGAAAGTATTCCTTACCTATAAATCAGTCAATCAATCAAATAATCTTTATTCTATCATTTCCAAGATGATCATAAAAGACGTACATGATTTAAAACACTCACGGATTAATATAAAACAGTCAGTTACCTATAAATCATGTGCAAGATGTTTCTTTGAATTAAGAGTTACACATAAGTGCAAATGAGATAACCTCCAAGCTCATGTCACTTCCGCCCTTTACCTAAGGAGGAACAAAAGCTTCCGAGATGTTGTTGGAATGAATTGGTGGTATTTCTTCCCACTCGCAGGAGGGCTTGATCAAAACTTTCTGTGCTTTAATTACACATATTTGTCCACTCGCAGGTGGGCTTTGAGCATTTCAGTGTTACGTATTTCTCCTGATGATTGCTCTACATACCATCCAGATAATCATTGCTCAGTTACCTCCTACCGCCTTTTGCAGATGGCGGGATTCTAGGCTCCACTTGCTACCACCTCAGTTCTGTCCCCCTGCCGCCATTGGGTTTTAAGTGCTGGTTGCACACAGTGGCTGCACAGAGGGGCATATTTACAAAGAAATGGCAGAGCGCAGTGCTCGGGCAAATTTCTCAGCACAGGGCTCCGCCATTTCAAAATTCAGGGATGCGCCGTATTTACAACAATATGGCGCACTCCTGTGTTTTCCCTTGCGCTGGCACTAAAAATAGCTGCCTACCGCCAACACAGACACATTTGCGCCATAGTGCAAGGGTGCCTGTGTTGCAGGGAATTATTGTTTATGTGCAGGAAGGTGTCCCTTCCTGCACATAAGCAATCAATAATGGTGATTTGTTACTTCTATGCAAATCTTCAATATTTAATGAAGGTTTATATGCAGTAAGGGACACCTTCCTGCACATGAACCATCATTAATGGCGTTTTGCTCTTTCTATGTATGCTGCAGAATGCAGCACACATAAAAAAAGCAAAAACTAAGAGAAATACAAGTATTTCGACTCATTGCACCATTCTAACACCTGCTTTTGCATAACATTAGTTTTTGGCGCTGCCTCAGATTTACAGATCCTTGTAAATCTGGGGCAGCGTCAAAAAGCAATGGGTGTTGCGGTGGAATGTCCACAGCAACGCCCATTGCACAACCCTTTCATGCAGATACCTGCGTGAAAAGATACCAAATTTTCAAAGCGGGGTTAAGGCACAAAAAGTGGCTTAACACCACTTTGTAAATATGTTGCAGGGCATTGCACCACCAGAGCGTCGGTAAAAGTGGTGGACCGGTGGCGCAACCCCCTTGTAAATATGCCCCAGAATGTCCTCGTGGTCCTTCTCTGGTTGCCCTGCTGTTTAGCATCCCAAGGTCAGCGGATATGGGAAGACTGCATTATCTGGTCACGGTGGCAACCCTTGTCCATTTATTCATTTTGTGGGCAAGCTGTGATTCTTTGCAGTCTACCGCATGGCACCTGTGCCTTCTTGTTCCTGTTCCTTGGTGTGGGTGGGTGGGATTCAGTTCCTGGCAGCGACTATGATGCCCATTACCACAGCTGCCCTGTTCATATCCCCCTCCTGCCCATTGGGCCATTTGTAAAATGCCATGATTCGCCATTGGTCTTAGGGTTTCTGCACATACGGAGCTATGCACAGGATAATAGGACCTCGGAATATAGTGGTGAGCCAACCATAAACCTTAGCACCCAAAACCCCAACCCAACTAGCCTTAGCGTCCCATTAGCACCAATGTACCAATGCTTAGACAACCCAGAACACGGTATCTCTCTCTCAGGACTCGCAGAGGCAAGAACACTCTTTCGTCACATTCGTACCTGTCCACAACATGCGTATGAAGAGACACTGTATAGGTTAAAATGTTTATTTCAACTTACGTGCTCTAAGGTACAGTACACGTGTCAGTACTAGTATCATAATACATAATAACAATATAATCAGCATAGTTACTACTCCATAAAATACGAACGGGGAAAGCATCTCATAAAGCAGTGGATATATGTCTAACTAACATTACCACCCTCCCCGTGCTGGAAGCCAGTTTATTATAATAATAGAAGACCTTTGGGCTTTGACTAGCGAACCCCCATACCTCAGTCTCTTGATGCAAAACTACATCAGCAAACAATCACAGCTCTTCTCACTGGAAAGGTCGTCTCCAAGTGCTATCTTAGAGCAAGCAAGCGCATTATTAAAAGCACACTAATTTCTCAATGGCAGCTGTACAAGTGTTATGTCTAGGTGCGAGGGACGGGCCAAATCAGCATAAACCAGGGGTTGTTATTCGACCTTGTAACTGTTGTTCAGTCTGAGCCCAAAAGGGAACAGGAGAAAAGGTGAGCAACAGAATATGCAGACTGTTGCAGAATCACTTGGCAATAACAGAGGGCGAAAGAACAACATCCAATAATAACGTGCGCAATAGTCATCATGGCATCCAGGCCTGCGGAACATGGCCAGACCATCCAGGAGGCCATGAGCCACAAGACACCCTCCCCTGGACAGTCCATCGGCCGAAACAAAAACGAAGACAGAGTTCCAAACACCTGAGCAGAATTGAGGCTGTCTACTGAGAACTAACGGCAAGTCAATCAATCCAAAAATGTGAATGAGCAGAAAAACGCTATACCGTCCAACAGGACATCATTGGAATCGTCAAAAAATGTAGATGCCATCCAGTCCAACAGGTCAAAGCTGCAGGAATGTTCTTCAGAGTATGGAGCATCCAAAAGCAATGCGGGACAGCTTGCGTGATATTCAATGTAACTTTGTTGTAGGAGGTCCTGAGCAGCCGCCCAGATATCCCATTGTGCCAAAATCCCCAGTGCAGCCGCACGCATCATAAAACCAGCAGCGGAACAGTCCCGTTCATGGGCCTCTAAGGGACCCACCAACCGAACAAAATCCGGTACCGATAATGACGAATTGGAGAGGCAATAATCCATGGTCCATGTAAACGGACATCGGATGCAAGACATCACAGGTTGCACGCAAGTGAAATACGCAAAGCGAAAGGAAAGGGTGTAGGACACACTGATAGTTGCCAAGGGCAGAACATCGAAGCCAACCAGGAGTCGCTCACGGAGCAGCTGGAGGCGTTCGGGATCGAGAAGGGCCCAGTGGAGTGCAGCCATTGCGCAGAAAACAGACCAACAGCAAGACACCGGCCGCCAAAGCGAGGATTAATGGGAATCCACCAAAGACGCTAGAAAAAATAGAATGAATGAATGCCGGTATCACACCGAAAATAGTTTGAAAGGTGGACACGAGGCCAGACCCCACAACCTTAAAAAGTGCACCAGACCCTCAGTGTTTGATGCGTTAAAAATACGATGAATTAACTCCCCAAAATGCTGGGGGAGGTCAGTGTTCAAAAGGGCCTGTATTTCACTGTGGGTGCTCGCCACCTGGAGAATGAATGTCTCCCGGGCGGATGTGAGCATAACCTCCTCATTCAATAATAGGGCCTTTATTCTGCTCAATTTATTGAAATCTGCCTCCATGGTAGGAATGGAAGGCCAAATAGAGCTATCAACGATGTCTTGAGGGGGAGGAAAAAGCACATTCTTGCAGCAGACAACTCTGTGCGAGACTGTAACAATATACGGAATGCCGGCCTGCAGGCCACAACAATTTTCGTTATTTAAAAGCAAATAGCTACCGTTGGTAAGCAAAGTAAAAGTAGGAGAAATAGCAGGAGCAGGAATACCCTTCAGGACACATGCAAGATTCGGAACTGAAACGCTACAAGCCCCGTGCAATTTAATATGTTTACAAATAAGCGAATGACCCACAGTTGAATCACAAGACTCCCCCGTGAGAAATACTTCCTTGCCATCTCTAAGGCATTTATACATGAAAGGCAAGGACCAAAGTTCATGCAGGAAAGCACCACCCAAAGGCTGGAAACGGCCCACAGGATAATGCTTCATGCACGAACTGAACTCAAATAGGGAAAAAGGTAAAGCTATAACCCCATGAACTAGCCACACCGCAGAATCTAGTTCTGCTACAGAGAACGGTAAAGGATCCACTTTTTCAATATGTAACAAAGTGTAGGATGCATCTTTCATGGACATGAACTGCTGTTTGTCTGTCAAATTAAAAGGCAGAAAGAGGGCAGTGGTGTTTAACAAATTCCAAGGAACTTTACCCAACTTAAGAGTTTGCAAAGTCCATGCAAACTGCATCACTGAGCGCAACTGATTCTGACCATGATACAACATAGAGACATCATCCTGCACAATATCAACAACAGAGGATACAATATTGTCTAATGTGTAAATGCGGGAAGACAGGGTATTTATACTATTGTCAACAACAGCAAGCACCTTTTCCAAATTTGCTTGGTCTATTTCTCTAAGACGGGAAGCAGCTTCCATTTGTGACAGCTTCCAGAGCTCATTATACGCTTCATAAATGAATCTCTTCGGTCGGGGACCACGAGGTCCCAAGATAAAGTCAGATAAGTCAATAGTGCCTGATAGGAGGGATAAATGGTTCTTAACAGAGTCTAAGGACGAATGTTGTAACCATTGTTTACATAATTTACCAACTGAATATGTGGTCACAGTACGAGTTTCAGTAAATCTTGGATCAGGCTTGTCCTGTATGTAGCCAGGAACTGTGCCATGAAAACGCAGTTGGCATGCATTAGATGATATGGGCCATGCCAACCAGGGTGACTGTATCAGTGCAGAAACGTTAAAGGAATTATTCTGAAACTGAGCCTGTAACGCCATAAGGGACATATTAAAATGCAAACTATCATTTGGCAGACTCGACAAGGATGGGATGGTTGGCGCATTTAGTTGTTTAACGGTAGCCAACCCCCAACACGTGGTCTGATAAATGGAAGCATTTAGAAATAGAATTTGGGCTGGGATAAGGCAAGCACGGTGCAAGGCCTCAGTGCCTTGCACCTGCCATGGCTTCGAACCCCAAATTGATTTTAAATCCACTGTGTCTTTCCAATATTCATAACCACCCACCGCCAAGGCGCTCAAAAAGGAACCCGAATATAACAATTTAGTGTGGGTCAACATTATTTTCTGAGTCAATGGAGTTTTTAATTTAAAATAATATGACCCAGGGTTCGATCGATTAAAATCAGTAAAATAGGTGAATTTATTTCGAAGAGTTTGGGAACTACCTGGTACGGGGTTTGGGCAGTGTTCCCATTGGGTGTAAGTAGCAGGACTACGTAGTGCACTTGGCTTGTGGAGAAAATGATTTCCCCAATGTTGGTAACAATACAAATCGGCATAATTCGCAGAATTCATATACAAGTCTTCAGCATTAAAAGAGGCATAATATTTTAAATCAGCAAACAATGCTTCAACTGCATGCACATCCCAATCATCAGAATGAATATTACTTTTTACTACATCACCCATCGAGACTCGAAGGACATTTGGTACATTAATAATTTCTGTCGGGCCATGTATTTGAAAGTTTACCGCATCCCATACTATGCCATCAGCAACTGGAAACGCTGAAATGTTCACAAATGTATGGTCACGCTTCATGATGTGTGAAGAGGAATGTGGAGCCAAAGTTCCAGCAACACTGTTCACAGCAGAGCGTTCAGGTAAATAGTGACCATTGATGAGTAGAAAGAACACTGTGACAAAGCCAATGGACATGAACAGAAAAACCAAGAAAAGTACCATCCAAATGTATGTCCAAGGTGGAATCAAAAAGTTGTCTCTAAACCACGATACAAAATGACTAAACTTGAACGGGACTTGTGATGAATTGGATTCTGAGTCAAAAGAATAACGTGTCGGGCTCAGTGGCGTTGTTGGTTGGTGTGCCACCGACTCTGTGGCGGGATAAGTATATTCGTCCTCGTCTATGCAGGGTGATGCAGGGGGTTCAAATATATTTTCAGGCAAATCAACCATCTCCATGGTAACATCAGTGACTGTTCGTGCAGGCGTACCTCGAACGCTTGTCCGATAAATGGCAGGACAAGAGACCGCTGGTGTGACACTATTTAGGATTGGCCAGATGTTGTAGCTTGACATTTTCCACTGAGATGTATCTGTTTTCCTTGCGACCGGGAAGCAGTGGTAGGATGACTGTACGTGTTCCCTTCAAGCCCAGTACTGGAACCGGTGCACGAAAAGAGGGGCCGAATTCTTTTTTGTTCTCCACCTTCTCTCGTACCAGGTCGCCAATCTTCGGAAGCCAGCCGGCAACCGGAATCTGCAAAGCAGGGTCTGTGGCTGAAGGCAAATGTGCAATTGCTAGTTTGTCTCGGGCTTCTTGTAAGTCCTGTAACATAGTAGAATGATTATCTACATCAAACTTGGCGGATTGCGCCGCCATGTCTAGACCATCAAGGTCAGGTACAAACATTCGTATGCCAAAGAGCATTTCGTAAGGGGTCCGCCCACCCAGAGGCCTTCTAGGGAGATTATTAAGTGCACGTTGAACAGTATACAAGTGGGCCAGCCAGTTCCTGCCAGTACCTATAACTCTAGCTGTCAAGGATTGCTTTAAGTCACGGTTCATTCGTTCAACGATAGAGTTGCCCTCAGGCCTATACAGAGACGAAAATTTCACCCGCACCCCTAAGGAGCCCATTGCGTCCTTGTAAGGCTTAGAGGCAAACGCTGGACCTTGGTCAGAATGGAAGGTGCCGCATGCAAAAATTCCCACAAAGACTCGCAAATCCCTAATGACATTTCGTGCGTCAGCACTCCGTTGTGGCCAGACCCAGATGAACCGTGTGCACGAGTCCACTGCCACTAAGATATATTTATAAGCAGTGTCTGAAGAAAATGGACCGCAGTGATCCAAGTAAACACACCCAAAGGGTCTGTTCGAAATCGCAAGCGAGGTCTGCGGTGGTCTTGTGACTGTTGAAGGCTTGATCTGTTGACAAACGTCACAGGAAAGCACATAAGTACATGTATCTTTGTATAAACCACGCCACCAGTAACGCTGCTGCAAAATGGATATTGTCGCAGACACACCAGCATGCGCCGAAGCCATGCCTTCGTGTGCTGCTGCCATCAAGGAAAGTCTGCGGTCCGCATTGGGGATCAGCCGAACCCCAACGCTAGGTATTGTTACATAAGGAGCCTGAGCGGGACCTATCTGGTAAGAATATTTAGAAGGGAAACCTCTAGGGTAATTAATTCCTTCTTTTGTTGCAGCAATAGCTGCCAAGATATCAGTGTCTATTTTAGACATGGATCTAGTAACTGCTGCTACTGAACACGTGAGTACTGCTGATCTGGCAGCTTCATCTGCCAGACTGTTACCAACAGCGTGTGCGCCCACTCGCTGATGGCCTAGGGTGTGAACCACCTGTGTGAGTGGCAGACGTCTTTGTAAATCTGCCACCCTAACCCAAAGCATTTTATGCTTGATTGTGTTGCCTTTAGCGTCTCTATAGTCGTTTTGTGACCAAAAGAACAGATTGTCATTGTATGATTGAACACAGTAGTAAGAATCGCACACGATTAAAGTGGTCACATCAGGATTTACGAACTCAAGTGCAAGCACTAAAGCACGCAACTCGGCCAATTGTGCGGTACTATCCCCGAGTGCCTGCGTATGCACCACAGTGGATTTGAACTTTCCATTCACAAACGTACCTGCAACAATAGCACATGCGGCTGAATAAGCATGCTTGGACCCAGTGGCAGGTTGTGCCGAGCCATCGGTGTAGATCACACAGTCGTAATCCTCAAGCGGCAATAAGGACAAAGGAGGAGGATGAATAAATTCATACTGTAAAAACTCCTGAGTCTGAAGAGAAGAGTCGAAAATGAAAGTGACATCCGGAGACGTCAAAGATGTTGCCCATTGAATCCAACGGGGGTGCAAGGCTTTAGAGTTCGGAACACTTGCTTTAGTCACTGCCTCTAGGGCAGGATAGGGTGTCACCACCAGAATGCGTTTTCCCTGTGCCAGTGCGCGCTCCTTCAGGATTGCCATTTGCACTGCTGTTAGCACTTTCTCCACAGATGAGAACCGCATTTCTGCAGAGGTGTATAGATGTGACTTGTATGCGATAGGTACTGTGTCTCCTTCATTAAAGGTTAGATACGTGAAACCCACTGCCCCTGGAATTATTCTAATCACCAAGTTTGTGTGGTTATCACGCGTCAAAAGGTATTTAGACTCAAGAAGGTCTGTCTGCAGTGATTGCAGAATGGAGGTATGCTCCGGAAGCCAGCAAGACTTCGAAAAAGTAGGCTGTATCAAGGCATACAGTGGCTTGATACGCTGGGCATATTCGGGAATGTATGTACGTCCGAAATTCAGAAAACCCAGCAAAGACTGAAGCTTCTTCAGATTTGTAGGAGGGCACAGAAGTGCACATTTCTCCAGAAAATGGGGGCTAAACCCTTACCTTCATTGTTGAGCTCATAGCCCAAGAACAAAACGGTAAACTCAGCAATATGGGATTTTGCAAAGTTAATTTTGTATCCCTGAACCACAAATTCAAGAATAATGCGGTCCACTCGCGTCAGATGCGGAAACAATTCATCGTCTGTCAGATAAATGTCATCCACATACGAACAGGCGTCTGGATCTATGCCGTCTAATAAAGAGACAACACGAGCGGCAAACACTCCTGGACTATTTTTGTACCCCATAGGAAGACGCCTGAATTTGAACATTTTACCACCGGAAGTAAAGGCACACCATTGGCCACTCTCCGGGGCTAAGTTGTGCGTGTAGAATCCATTTGAAAGGTCAAGAGTTGTTTTGTATTTTTTACGAACAAGACTGTCTACAAGCGCAGAACTATGGGTATTTTGCACCGCAAAGGTCCGACAATGAGAATTCAAATGCCGGTAATCCAATACTAAACGGTACGATCCATCGGGTTTAGAAACCGCGAAAAGGGGATTGTTCATAGGTGATACACAGGGTTCAATTACTCCCTGATATTCCAACTGTGTCAGAATTTCGGAAACTGGGCCTTTTGCTTCACGTTTTATGGGATATTGAGGTTGTGGCTGTGGCAACGATCGCAAAGGTATTTCATGGGGGGGAGATTCTTCGTCCCAACCCACGTGATTGCGGAATAACGCTGGAGCCAGGGACACAGCCCACTCTGCTGCAAGAGCCTCTGCTTTGTCCTTTGGGACATGTCGAGAAAAGCTCGGAAGGATTACCTCCTCCCCTTTACGCGCAGTAATTACGAATGGGGGTGGCATATCCGCCTCTGCCAATAAAATATCATATGAAGAGGTCAGATTTTCCCAAAAAATACCTTTAATTACTCGCTGTATATCACCTTCAATTTGGAGGACTATATTAAATAGTCTGTCAGGGGGTGCCACTCTGGTGTCTGCTGTTTCAACAGTAATGAATGTTTCAGTTGCTGTCGCCTCCATATGAGGACGTAGCGCCTCCCGCACTATGGTTACTTCCGCGGCGCTGTCTAGGAGGGTTACTGCCCACGTCCAATTCAGGAGTCTCGTTCTCACCGTCTGTGGCATATTTCGCTGTTACAGCGGCAACTTTTTTCTTCTGAAATTGTGGTCGAAAACGTTGAACGTCTTCTTCTTTTCCTCTGACTTGTTGTCGAGGCTGGTCTCGTCCCTGTGGGGCCTCACGGGCCCTTCCTCTATCCTGGCGGTCTCCTCCACCGGCTTGTGACGAAGTCTGTGCCTGTAAAGAACGAGGAGAACGCGTATCAGGGATCTGAAACCTATCCGGAGACTTAATTCTCGCTCTATCGCGTAAATCATAAGTACGTTCAGAAGAAACCGAAACCGGGGATGCGCCTCGCGATCCCGGCTTTGTCTGTTGCTTACCCTGTTTTTTCAGCCTCCAGCTCTTTTTAGTGAAGACTGGTTTCTCATCCTTCTCAGATTGAGATTTGGTTTGTTGCTGTTGTGGTTGCGATTGTGTTTGCTGTTTTGCAAAAGGCTTGTTACCCAGGCTATTTCTGCCAATAGTTTTGTAAGCCTGGGTAATAATTTTCGGTAATTCGCGAGGCTTGTCCAATTCTGGGACCAAAGCCAAGGCGTTCGCTACTTGAAAGTTCACTGCATCGCCCTTGACATTCGCAAGGATCAGTTCAGCTACTACTTCAAACACTCCCACTAGTCTCATCCCTAATTCCACCGCCGCTTCAGGGCCGTGTTCATCCTGTACTTTTTTAATTACAGAGGGGAGAACTGTCATGGAAGGCGTACCAAAACATTTAGAATATACTGCTGCGAATACTCTACCCCAGTTGTCACATGCTGTCAACTCGGGAATTAAGTCTTTTGGCAAACTAATCGTCAAAATACGATGTTTATCCACTGGAGATGTATGTGGAAAAACTGCCTCCAACTGATCAAATTTTTCTGCAAGCCAATAAGGGAAATCATCCTTATGTTGTGGACGTTTGCCCATCACAGAATTCACCATGACAGGACTTATGGTTACTCCGGCTGCACCAGCTGGATGGCCTGCAACTCCAGGAGGGGCTCCCTGGATGTTGCCAGTAACATATTGCACTAAGGCTCGATGCACTCGTACTAAAGCCGAATACATGGTGCGCAATTCCGCGACTGGTATCGTCATATATCGCGGATGTGGGGTGTACCCGGCCAAAACAGGCCAAGTGGCCCCATCAATAGATAAGGGGCCTAAACGAACCGTGGTAGTCGGTTGTGGGAGGGCGCCATTAAACCAAACACGGTGTTGCCAAGCCGTGAGCGGTACCTCAAGACAAGAATAAGGTATATAATTATTAGGAACTGCGGTGGCTGTATATTCATGGAACAAATCGTCAGTCCCATCCACTGCAGGAAAAGTTACCCATGAGTAGAACACCTCAAAGTGGTATGCCGGATCGGCTTGTACCACAAAGATCAGTTCGACTCCAGCATCTGGCACTCCATACGCCCGTAAGTGTGTTCGGAGTGCTCCGCGGCTATGCGCCGCAATTTGAACAGCCATTTACGGCTAAAATACTTCGACAAACTAACAGGAGGCAGCACAAGTAGGGTTTTAATCAAGAAAAACCTTTTCTAATAACTTCAAGCTTGAAAGAACCTACAATAACTGTAATATAGGAGGTATCACCATCACACACGCTTCCGGAAGCGTACGTGAGGGTTGTGTGGACAAGCACAAGTACTACTCAAGCGTCTCGCAAGTAAGCTGCCCCACTTGTTGGTTGCGCCATGTCTTAGGGTTTCTGCACATACAGAGCTATGCACAGGATAATAGGACCTCGGAATATAGTGGTGAGCCAACCATAAACCTTAGCACCCAAAACCCCAACCCAACTAGCCTTAGCGTCCCATTAGCACCAATGTACCAATGCTTAGACAACCCAGAACACGGTATCTCTCTCTCAGGACTCGCAGAGGCAAGAACACTCTTTCGTCACATTCGTACCTGTCCACAACATGCGTATGAAGAGACACTGTATAGGTTAAAATGTTTATTTCAACTTACGTGCTCTAAGGTACAGTACACGTGTCAGTACTAGTATCATAATACATAATAACAATATAATCAGCATAGTTACTACTCCATAAAATACGAACGGGGAAAGCATCTCATAAAGCAGTGGATATATGTCTAACTAACATTACCACCCTCCCCGTGCTGGAAGCCAGTTTATTATAATAATAGAAGACCTTTGGGCTTTGACTAGCGAACCCCCATACCTCAGTCTCTTGATGCAAAACTACATCAGCAAACAATCACAGCTCTTCTCACTGGAAAGGTCGTCTCCAAGCGCTATCTTAGAGCAAGCAAGCGCATTATTAAAAGCACACTAATTTCTCAATGGCAGCTGTACAAGTGTTATGTCTAGGTGCGAGGGACGGGCCAAATCAGCATAAACCAGGGGGTTGTTATTCGACCTTGTAACTGTTGTTCAGTCTGAGCCCAAAAGGGAACAGGAGAAAAGGTGAGCAACAGAATATGCAGACAGTTGCAGAATCACTTGGCAATAACAGAGGGCGAAAGAACAACATCCAATAATAACGTGCGCAATAGTCATCATGGCATCCAGGCCTGCGGAACATGGCCAGACCATCCAGGAGGCCATGAGCCACAAGACAGGAGCCTTTGTTATCCCCTATGCGGGCTTTCCTGTTTTGCACCCTTTGCTGGTCCCCTTCTAATGGAGAGGTACATCACATCACCACCTTACCCCCTAGCTGCTTGCTACTTGGGTTGGAGGGAGGAGAGGGGAGGTCTGACGGACCTGTGGTGAGGTCACCCCTCCATCCCCTCCATGCCTCTTCAATCCCACGCAGACTTCGCCATAACCTCCGCACTTGTGTCACTTCTAGGGTAACCACCTAGTAAGAAGCCAATTTCCGGTCAGTGACTGTAAAAATTCGGCACAAAGGGTCAAAATTCAGGAAAAAAATTCAGGACAAAAGGTAAGTTTTACGGACACATCTGAGGACGTTACATGATTACAAAATAGACAGCTGGCAGAAGTACAAGCTAAAATAGATTTATATTTTTTATTTTGTATTGTACATTGGAGTATTGAGCAAACAGTTACACATAGCTGGAGGTATTTAAAGATGAAAAAAATAGTAAAGATATACACTCCAAGCAGAATTTGACAGCTGACATATGGGACAGTTTTCACAATTCTACCCCAGTACCATGAATTATTGTGCCAGAAGCAGTGCTGTGTTGCTGAACGTAGCCTTTGAGTTCAAAAGCAGTAGCACTGTGAAATAGAGAAATAAGTGATGGTGAGAAAGGGGGAGAGAGGGATATCTATGCTGAGAGGGAAAGACAGAGACAGAAGGTTGGAACAATGAGAGTGAACAGTGAGTGAAGAGGAAAGCAAGCAAGGATATGCCAGCTCAGGGAGAAAAGAGGGTCACAGAAGAAGATGTTATTGTTATTGTTATTGTTATTGGTGATTTGTAATGCGCACGGCTACTCAAAAGAGTGTCCCGGCGCGAGCCCAGCAAATGAGAACAGAAACAGAAGGAAAAACAGGCTTAATTGAATAGGAAAGTTTTAAGTTTTTTCCTGAACTGAGAGGGGTTTTGAAGGCTTTGGAGCTCCAGGGGAAGAGAGTTCCACGGCTTAGCCGCCAAATAAGACAGTGAGCTGCCCCCCTTTCTTTTCAAACGGATTTTGGGTACAGAGGCCAGGCACGTATTCGAGGAGCGCAGGAGTCTGCCCGGGACATAGAACGAAAAACGTTTCCTCAGATACACCGGACCGTATTCATAGAGTGCCGCATGGGCCGTAACCAAAGCCTTGAACAAGACCCTAGCTTTTAACGGCAGCCAGTGGAAATTGCGGAGATGTTGCCTCACGCTAGTGTGTTTGGGTAAGTCCAGCAGCAGCCGCGCAGCGGCATTCTGCACCACCTGCAACTTATCCATAAGGAAACCAGGGAGACCTACATACAATGCATTGGCGTAATCAAGACGGGAGGTAACTAAGGCCCGTACAACTGTTTCTTTGGCGGAGAGAGGCAACAGGGGCAGAAATTTTCTGAGCATCTTCAAAATGCCGAAACATGTACCTGTCAATTTTCTAATCTGATTGACAAAGCTAAGTTTTTCGTCGAACCAGATCCCCAGATTTTTCACAGGAAGACCCGAAGGGGATGGTCGCGGGGCATCAGCCGGCCAGCAGTCATGCCAAAACAGTGAAGAAAATTCCCCAAAGAACAGTATCTCTGTTTTATCTTCATTGCATTTCAACTGGGCCGAAGTGAACCAGTTGAACACAGCAGACAGACAGGTTCTGACGTGGGCCGTAGCAGACTCGTGCTTTTTCCAAGTGAATAAAAGCTGGGTATCATCAGCATATGCTACTACTTTAGTGCCCAGATCCTCGGCAAGCTGGATTAGAGGGGTCATATACAGGTTAAATAACAGAGGACTCAGTATGGATCCCTGAGGGACCCCTGTTTGCACAGCTTGGATAGTAGATGCGAAAGGGGGGATCCAAACTTGCTGGGTTCTACCGTCAAGGAAGGACTTTAGCCATTCCCATGCGGCACCAATGATACCGAGCCTCTGTAATCGAGCCAGGAGAAGAGCATGGGGAACAGTATCAAAGGCGGCAGATAGGTCCAAAAGGACCAAAACTGCCCTGCCCCCAGCATCTAGCGTCTCCCGGATGGCCTTTGAGATTTCCACCAAGGCAGACTCAGTGCTATAAGAAGCACGGAATCCAGATTGAGCTGGGTGCAACAGACCCTGCTGTTCAATGTAGGAGGTCAGTTGTTTATTCACTAGTTTCTCACAGACTTTGGCCACGCCCGGAAGCAAAGAGATAGGACGATAGCTGGAGGGGATGTGGGGGTCCAGCATAGGCTTTTTTATAAGAGGGACCAGCATGGCATGCTTCCATGCGGGAGGAACCGAGGCTGACCCTAAGGATGCGTTAATCAGCTGGTTCACCAGAGGATTAATGACTTGAGCTGTGCGGGCCATAAGTATGGCGGGGCACGGATCTAGAGGGGAACCCGATTTTAAAGAGGTCATGGCAGCAAGAGACTCAGCAAGGGGTATGGCAGAGAAAGAGGAGAAAGTAGTTTCCGTGTTAGAAGCGGAATGGAAAATCCACGGGCACCTGCAGGGTCTGGGCTACTGGTGTGTTAAAGAGCAATTGGAGTGATCTAACTTTATTCATAAAAAAGTCAGAGAGCTCTTCGCACCAGACAAGGGAGGGTGTATGTGCATTGTTCATAGCTTTGGGAGAAACATAACTTTTTACAATGTTGAACAAGCCTTGGCATTATTGCCCGACATGGCGATACGATCGGCGTAAAAACAACGTTTCGCTGCAGCGATCGCTGCGTAGTAAGATTTTTGGGCTTTTTTCAGTTCCATCTTGTCAGCTATGTTATAGTTCTGTTGACATGTTCTTTCCAGCCTTTTGCACTGCTGTTTCTGGGTTTTAAGCAAAGGCATAAACCAGGGTTTGGACAGCGGCGTATTAAGGCGTCAAGGTGTGACCTGAGGCGAAAGATCACAGAACACCTTCTCAATCCAATCATTAAACTGCCCCAGAGCCAAGTCCAAATCCTCCGGGAGGTGTGGCAGACAGTCGGCCAGCGCGGCGCACAAAGCCGCAGGATCGATTTTATGAGGAGCCCTACGGATAGTAGCACAGCGTGGCCTAGACGAGGAGGGACATTTGGCAATATTCCAGGAAAAGAAGATTAAATAGTGATCAGACCAAGTGACGGGCTGCGGAGGGTTCACCAACAGTGGCAAACTGGAGCAGACTACGTCAAGCGTATGGCCTCCACTGTGAGTTGGAGAAGAAACATATTGTACAAGTTCAGTTGAATGCAGCAGGGCTAGAAAATCGCGTGTGTCATTCCCATCCAGGTTGTCCATGGGGATATTACAATCCCCAAGGAGCAAAAAATGAGAGTAAGGCAGAGCTCTGGGTAGGATCCAAGAGTCTAGCACGTAGAGAGGCCTAGTACATGATGTTCAAGGCATCGTGATAATGTTGTGCGAAGCTGGATGTGTAAACAAAGTAGTTTCAGAGAAACTAATCCAACATTGCTGTGCATGCAAATGTGTGCAAAAGTTCACTGCTGAAATGTTATTTTCTGGGACAATGTAAGAAATAAGCTGCTTTGCTACATGGGCCTAACTCAGGAATAAAACACCACACTATTGGGAGGCATCACTCATAGCAGTGTTGCCATTCAAATTGGAAACCTGGTAGGTTGAAGCTGCTGGGGTGGACCGGAGGCAGGTGGAATGCCGATTTCACATCCTCTTTGGCCATTTCTGACCCTTACCAAATCATTTGCTTTGTCTATTCTTGTGTGCTGAACTGAGAGTTGACATCAGTCAACAATCCCCTTTATGGGTATGAAGGTGGTGTATCAGCGAGAACTGTCCTTCTTCAGTCTTTGGCACAAGGCCTAACACAGATATTATGAATTATGTGAATGGCATATTGTTAAATGACCCTGCTACTCTGCCCAGCTTCTGCTGTCTCAATATTTGTTTCACTACCTCAAGGTTGACCAGTACTGATTTAAGGTTTTTGCACAACGCTGACCTGTATAGAAAACTCTGCACCAACTTCCTATCCTCTCCCACTTATGACACCCATTCAGATTCCTCTTTCTGGCCTCTATTCAAATTGATGCTTAGGCTTTAGTAGTCCCATTTGCTCCCTTTGTGGCCCTTTGTCCTTGGGCTGATATACCTTCTGGGTCCTTGTCTCACCCCTCTCCCTGAGTGTGCATGGTGTTGTGGAGCCCCCTTGTTTACTGCTTTTTCACAGAGGGGGGAGGTTTCTTGTCTGCTGCTTTCTTTGAGCTCATTGATTCCCCATTTCTGTGCCCTGTTTTGCAGCTACAACATTCATGCTTAAACTTTCTTGCTGGCTCACATGTGCATTTTCCATCAATAAAGTAGACTTCAAACAGCCCAGCCAACGTGTTGAGCAACACACATCCTGGCCCTGAAGTGCTCCCTACCTCCTGAGGTGTCTGTTAATCGATCCTCCTGATGCCATCTGTCCCCGTACGAAGAGGAGGGTGGACCGCCCTTCAGATGAGGCAAGCTGTTTCTAGTGCGCAGAGGAGGATCGAAGCACGAGTGAAGCTTTGTTGCCACTCGCGGAGGTAGTTGCCAGCTGCCTGTCATTGTTTTGCGAGAAAGAGCACTGCCCAGAGCCCTGCCGCATTCAGAGAGGCTCTGCACCCGACTTCCCAACCAGTGAGAGCCAGCAATGCCCCCAGGACCTCGCCTTCCTTGCTGAAGCACAGGCGCTGGGAGCAGGGTCAACTACTGTACTTGCTCCCGACTGGGGCAACCAGGGACATAGGCTGTATACGTTCCCCCCACACAGACTTCTCAGCTGCACTGAAGCCCAGTACTGGCCTCAGCAGCAAAGATAGAGGCCCACAGTTGAAGAAAAGACTGCTGGTGCCTGTGAAGGGCACTACACTGCCACCTAGTGGCCATTTAGATGCACCACACCAGTAATACAATGGGCTGTTTACAAAGAACCGGCCCACAGCGTGGAGGAAGTGGTGTGCTTAGTGACACACCCACCGTCCTTGGCCCAGAAATAATAAACTGGTGAGACAAGCTGCACGTGAGGCTGTTAGGTGATGGAGGGGCAAGCACTTTAAGAAAAGAGCCTGCAGTGCCCAGTGCTCCAAGGACCTATAACAAGAGAGCTGCCAGGCATACAGCAAATGTAAGGCATGTAAAGCCACATGCAGCCATGGAGAGTCCAGTGTGAAGGACTCAGCACAGGCCCAAGAGACTGCAAGCCCCAAGCAGCCAAAGGACTGGTAGAAGAGAGTGCCAAGAAGCCCAAAGCTGCCCCAGCCAAGAGAAGCGTGAAGTGGCCATGTAAGGTCCAGCGAAGGTAATGGGACAGAAGGCAGCCAAGCACCATGCAAGTCCACGAAAAACGAAGGAGAACGTGCGCTGCATGCCCCCAGTGGGGAACGGACATCAACGCAAGCCAGGAGAAAGGGCACTTAAAGCACCAGAAGAGGACGCCCACGAAGGGGACTAAGCTCACGAGATCAGAGATGTGCAGAAGGCTGCACCAGAGAGCCTGACAGCACGGGCAGGCGCACAGGACAGTGAGACCTCTCCACAGAGAAGAAGCAATGCTAAACAGGAAGAGGCTGTGCCAGCAGGCCGCCTGCTGTACAGAATGGCCACCATTGGCCCAGCATTGAGGACGTCACACAAAGTGACCGACCCTGCCAAGCATGCCTGAATGCAGGCAGGAGCAGGTGCCACAACGGTGCAGGCTTGAGGCACAAGCACGACGAAGATAGAAGAAGGTGACCCTCCTTCCAGGTAGTGGAGCACAGAGAAGATTCCTGAGGAGGGGATGAGGGCCCACAAGAGGTACGCAAGAAGGAGAAGCATGTCCTATTGACAGGACAGACATGCAACAGGTCCGCAAGAAAGAAAAGACACAGTCTTAAGAACCAGACGCAACCAGCGGGATGTCCATGTGGCGCAAACATGAGACATGCGGCATGACGCCACATTAGAGTGGGGAAACGGTCAGAAGAAGAGAAGAGCATGGGAGGATGCCACATAGCAAAGGAAGAGAAGAGATTGGCATGAAGCCACAGAGTGAACAACCACCACAAGTGTGCAAGAGAAAAGGGAGAAGAGTGCTAGGACTGAGGGCTCGTGCCAGCACTGTAGAGGGTATCAATCAACACAAGCCAGCCACCGGGGTGCATAGACATCACTGGAGACAGCTTCGATGGGAGGACCAACAGTAAGCCGCCAGCAAGCACTTTCTGCATCCAATCCCCAAGCTTCACAGTGCGACCATCCAGTCAACTGTCACCGGCTGCCAGCTCGAGGTTGCATCCCAGCTAGCAAGTGCACCTGCCAAAAGTTAACCGCAAGTGGCCACGAAGTCTCTCCAGTCCTCCTCACTCCAAGATATCGCCTCAAGCAACTTATTGCTGCAGTGTAAGAAGGTAATCGTCCTCATTACCCAGGTGCATCACCAGAAAGACCTAAGGTGCATCGCACCACGAGAGTGGATCCAAACGACTGAAACATCTGGAGACCAACAAGACATTCCCGGCACCGTGGGAGGCTAGCCACTCAGAGACCTTCGGTTAGCCCCCATGAACCTGAAGCCTGCCGAAGAGAGCATACTCGACCATTGGACTATCCACCCTTGGGGTTGCACGAGTCTTGGCCGTGGCCCTGTTGGGAGTTTCGCAGCTACCCCTTGGCACAGCCTCTATGAGGCCCGCACAGCCCACGCAGTCATGTGGCAATCCAGGGGCATGGGTCTCAAGGGAATTCCGGTGAGAGGGGAATCCCAACAAGAGAGATGCTCTGCAGCAGCTCCACAGCAGGCACCGGGAAGCATGGAGTTCGCAAATGGAGACTGGTCACCCAAAGACTTACTGAGGAGCCCACAGACCCTGAGACATCACCCTTTGCGGTTGCAAGAGTTACTTCATTGTGGTCCTGTTGGCAGTTCTTCAGTGACACCTTTGCATGGCCTACAAGTGGCCCTGCACAGTCCACATGGTCCCGTAGCAGCCCGGCAGAAAGGGTCTCAAGTTGACTCCTGTGAGACAGGAGTCCAGGCAGGAGAGGGAAGTCTGAAGCTGCTCTGCCAGCGGGCACTGGGAAGCATCCTCGCCTTCAAGGAAGGCCCTCATCCACCTTGCTCACTGGGAGTGGAGGCAGGTTAGGAGAGGCCTGCTGGACCAATACTAAGGATGCTCCTCCAGCCTCTCCATGTCTCTGTTCCCCTATGGCCGTCACAGAAATCATATGCATCATGTTGTAACTTCATAAGCACATTAATGTTCATATTCATATAATGTACATATTTAGAGAATCTGTTGAGAACTACATGAAGGGATTTTGGTTCAAAGGACACCTGGGACCTAAATACATTAATCAGCAATAGGCATTTGAACCATGAATAGGTTTTATTCATACACAGGGGTAAAATGCTTTAAAATCTATATCAGATGAACAGTATCATGACAACAGGACTCTAGATTTCTCCTTCTCACACGTACTAACAAAAAACCTTTGTGAAACCTGTCCTTTGCTCTACATAAGTGCACTAAGATGGAAATATTAGATCTTATATGCCCAGGCATTTTTGCTGTACCCCAAGAATGATTGTGTTATATCCGGGTAATTTGACCTCGAGTTGATTTTTGACCTCTAAGTTTACCCAAAGTCTTACTAATTATTTAATGAACTCCAAGTCCAGGTATTTGTACCAATCCTCAAAGGGTAAGTGTGAAACGCACCAGAGAGACATGCAGTCCAAGTAGCCCAAACTAGATAAAAATAATTTTTACAGAATTACTTCTACTAAGCCCCTGGTTTTAGTCATTTCATTATTACTATTATGTTGTCCATTGCCCCTTCCTACTCATGAACTCTTAGTGCCCATAGCACATTCTGTAAATACCAAGGCTATGCTGGAAATAGATGGGGTCAGGAGAGATGGGTTGCTGTACCGTGAAGAGCAAGACGTGGCATAGGCATAATGAAGATTATCAGAAAGTGATCAGGACATTACTTCAAAGTCCTGCATTCTTTGCCTCATTCCTGACAATGTAAGGATATATCTAACACAAGAAATCTATTGGGAGGCAAGACCAACCAACAAATGTGTGCTTTTCCAGCACAATGCAAATCAAATTATTATTTAGAGAAGCCCATAAATCTAAAAGGCTTCCAGATACAAGTCTAAACCAAATTGGAAAAACTGGGTAGTAAACAAGTCCAAATGAAAGTCCTGCACAAAAGTGTGTGAAGAAGCAGACGTGGCTGCTATACAAATTTCCGACAATGAAACACCTTAAATCTCACCATAGGAAGATGTCATACTATTTGTGGACTGGCCTCCTACATTTAACAAGATCGTCTAACTAGCGGATCCATAAGCAGCAGTCAGAACAAATTTAACCCAACAACTTTTGGTGGGAATAGGCTTGTGGCCCTTCCCACAAGTCTTGAAATTAACCAGCTATGACAGGCAGGAATAAAAGGCAGCAGTATGCATCAGGTAAATAACTCATATCTCCTGTCATCTAACGTATACAAAGCTTCCTCCTCCAGAGATGAAGCGTACACAAAGAATCCTTGCTGAATAATTCAAAATTAAAATGCGAACAGACTTTAGTGTGAAAACCTGAACCAGGCCACAAAAGGATTTCCTCAGAAAGGAATTTAAGAAAAGAGGCATCTATCACCAGGGCCTAAAGCTCATTCAAATCCTGGGCTAAAGTAAAGGCCAGCATAAAACAAACATTCAAATCAAATCAAATCAGGGACATTTGTAAAGCGCTCATATCACCCGAAAGTCTCATGGCGCTCACAGGCATCTCCAACTAAAAACAGCTAACAGAGGAAAGCAGGGGGTCAGTTGTCAAAATACCATGTTTTTAGTTCCCTACGAAAACGTTGATGATCAGCAATAGTGCGAAGATGTAATGGCAATTTGTTCCAAAGAGTGGGGGCTATGAATGAAAAAGATCTTCCTCCATTTCTAGTTGTACGAATTCTAATGGAGGTAAGAAGGTACTTATTGCTGGATCTGAGGGGCCTGCTTGGCTGATGCCATTTAAGCTTCTTTTTCCAGTAGCCAGGGCCACTACCATACATGTTTTTGTGTACTAAGCAAAGAATCTTAAAACGCGTTCTCTTTCTGACAGGCAGCCAGTGAAGTTGCTTCAAGTTAGGCGCAGATGGAGAGCCTGATGGAAGATTCAGAACCAGCCTAGCTGCAGTATTCTGTAGGACCTGCAGTCTAGATAAGAGATCCTCATTTATTGATGATAGTAAGGCACTACCATAGTCCATGCGATTAATAATCAATCCCTGAACTAATGGTTTCCTGGCTTCCATGGGAATCCATTTAAAAACTTTACGCAAATTGCGCATGATACCAAAACAGGAGCCAATTATGTGGTTCACCTGATTTTTCATCGATAGTTTACTATCGATTTGGATTCCTAGATTGCGAACCGATTGTTTGGGTATTGGACTAGGGCCAAGAGTTGCAGGCCACCAGTCATTTGTCCAGTACTTTTGTGCATCCCCGAAGAATACTATCTCCGTTTTGTCACCATTTAGCTGTAGATGGTTTTCATTCATCCACATGTTAATGTGGATCATACAGTCTTTAAAACGAACCTTGGTGTCTATGGGATTCTGACCAAGGGTGACCAGTTTTTGAGTGTCATCGGCATATGACATTACGTCAAAGCCGTATGATCTGATCACCCTGGCCAGAGGTGTCACATAAAGATTAAAAAGTGTAGGGCTAAGAATGGAGCCCTGTGGCACTCCCATCATGACAGGCCTACTACAGGAACTAATATCGCCGACCTAGAAGGGAAGAAGAATGATTCAAATGGTACAAAGTCGGACGGAGGCAAGATGGCGGCCGTGGCGTTGGCCGAGTGAGCTGGGTATACTCTCTCCTCCTGGATGACCCCCTCTTCTCCCTCTTTTGAACATTCACTACATGTCCGAAGCCGTGCAAAATTGAAGGGATAAGGAGAATAGAAAACTCCGCTGCACCCTGGAATGATTTGGCTGTTTGCGCTCTTTTTCTGTGACTCACCGCTGCTTGTGAGATTGGCTGGCACTCGGCATCTACGTTCTGCACCGGCTGTTTCACAGATTCCCTCTCTGGCTGTAGTGATGCCGCCTAAAGCGTCTATCCGAGGAGCCAGGACTCGCGGTCCTCCTGCTGGGACCGGTACTATTGCCGCTGTGGGAAAACCGATGCCGGATGCGGTTGCGGCTGATGACTCTCGCCGCTCACTGTGCGGGAAGGGCGGAGATGCAGGGAAAAGCCGCCAGACAGAGCCTGCATTGTTCAAAGCCCAAACAGGAAGGGCTAAGCTCCTCGTGGATCGGTCGACTGACGGCACTGCAGAAGGTAACAATGTAGCGGCACTAGCTACGTATGAGACGACTTTGACAGCCACGGAGGGGCTCGCGCCTGTTTCAGGTATTGATTTCTCTTCTTTGGATGTTACCAGCGCAGTCAGTGATGAGAGCCTGGATTTAACTGCAAATAAACTGGAGGTGGCCTCTATGCTTAAAGATCAGACGAAGGAGCTTATTAAAACAAAAGCTAGTCATGAACTATCTGAGGGTATAGTAGATATGATGAGTGATGTAGCAGATAAAGTACTAGAAACTCAGCAGAATGGCCTTATGGGAGTTGTAGTTTCCCAGGATAAAGTCCTAGAGATAGCAGGAATGGATCATGCAGATGGGAGTCACACTGCCCAAAGAGCTGATGAATTGCAAAAGGGAGAAATGGAATTACAAGGTGCCATGAAAGATGGAGATGTAGGGGAGAAGTTTTATTCCCTGTCAGATCAATCAAATTCCTCAGCGGATGAAAGCCTTGGGAAAGAATCGGAAGGAGAAGCTAGTGATGTCAGTAGTTTACGTTGGGAAGAGGAAGAATCTCAAAATAAACCCTTTTATACTTCAGGTACTGTCCGCAAACAAAGAGACCGTATAGATACTTCTCCTGCCAACTCTCAGGGGGGAGCTGGCACAATGCTCTGGGACTATTCTTACTCCCCAAATCTAGAAGGGGTCAAGGCAACAAATGGAGAGACAAATGGAGAGACAAGAGACACAGGAAAAGAATTCATGAGGCCAAACTCTGGGAACCCTGAAGGAATTACGCTATCTACCATTTATCAATCAATAATGGCCCACCGTGAGGAGACTCGTCTGGAAAGTTTGCGTAATCAAGGGGCATGCCGAAAACTACAAAATTCAATTCGTAAGGTCGCAAAAACCTGCTCAGAGTTTGCGGCTAGGATCGGGGAAGCCGAAACAAGGATATCCACATTAGAGGATGAGTTGGTCAGCCAGAGAGCTATAAATGAATCCTTTAAATCCTTGAAGGAGGACACTGTATGGAAGCTGACCGACCTCGAAAATCGAGCTAGAAGGAACAATTTGCGAATTTTAGGGATACCGGAAGGGAAAGAAGGGTCTGATATGCGCCAATTCCTGATTGAACTTTTTGAGGAAGCCTTCCCGGAGCTACAGTGGGATTGGAAAATAGAACTACAGAGAGCCCATCGATTCCCTTTTCAACAGAAAAAAATGGGCCAAGGGAATGAAAGACCACGAGCTATCCTTATTTGTTTGAATAACTTCTTGGCCCGCGAAGCTTTGTATGATCTGGCTAGGCCAGATAGAAAAAGAAGGGGGAAAGGATGCGATTTTTTTGTGAGGCCAGATTTTTGCCCTGTCACAGTTGAGAAAAGATGGCAGCTACGCCAACTAATGCCATTATTTCAAAAAAAGGGGGCACAGGTCTTTTTGCATAACCCTGCTAAGTTAAAAACAATCTTCCAGGGACAGACACGATTTTTTGTATCAGAGATCTTAGCGAAAGAATATCTCCAGACGATTTAAGTACAGAAGGATAGCATTATCCCTTTTTTTGTGTGGGAGTTTTCAGATAACTGGTATGGGGGGTGTGTCTGCGAGGAGGGAGTTGATACAGCTCCCCATCGCCAGGGACGACTGGTCCCGAAGCCTCAGAAGGTGGGTAGTAGGGGGAGGGGGAGGGGGGGACAGGGTTGAGGGGGGGAAGGGGAGGAGTGGGTAGGGAAGGGAGGTTAAGGGTGTTTAAATGTGATCACAGTTTTGGTTTATCACATATAATCATGGCATTTTTACTTGTTGTAACAAAAATTGTATTTCTTGGTTGGATTTTGGGTACTTATTTGCAATGGTGGAACCACTTTCATAATATGATGGGAGAACTAATTAATGACCAGCAAGATGGGTGGAAGGGATAAAGTTCGAATTTGCTGACGAGAATATATGTGGCTTGAATGACAGAAAGAAAAGAGATGTACTGGCTCAAGTCATACGATTTATGAATATGGATATCTTATGTCTACAAGAGACTCATATACCATGGGGAAAACGGGGGTGGCTGAAAGGATTAGGATTAGAACTTTTGGCTTGTACACGTCAAGGTACTACCACTAGGGGGTGGCCATTCTAGCCAAAAAGGTATTGGTATTTGTCATCAAATAAAGGAGGATAAATGTGGACGGTGGGACATTTTGGAGCTGGAATTTAATAATACATTACTGACAATCTGCTCAGTATATGGAACTAATCTGGACGACCCGGCAATATTAGATTTTCTTAATATTGAAATGGCCCAATGGAAATATCCGTTAGTCTTTTGTGGAGACTTTAATATCCATCTGGATAGTAATTTTAATCTCTTTGGGAATAAACCATATCAAGGAAGAAAAGTCCAGACGTTTAAAGCTTTACAAGGAGTAGTTAGGGAACATGGCTTAGATGATCTTTGGGTTCGGCATAAGTCGGGTATTCCAGGCTATACCTATTATTCAGCCCCCATAACAAATTTGTTCGGTTGGACTACTTCTTTCTGTCTCATCAAATTGCGGAGAGAGCTAGTATTGACATCTTTCCTAGGCTTATCTCGGACCACAATCCTCTCGTCGCAGAATTATCGTTAAGTGGCATATATAGGGTGCAGAGGAGATGGTCTTTTGAAAGGAAATTACTCCTCGAACAAGCATATTGTGAATATATGGCTAATTGGATAATCGAATTTTTTAATTTTAACAGGAACACCTCCTCTCCAATTGTTGTTTGGGATGCATTTAAAGCCGCTCTTCGCGGGGAGACTCTTAGCTTTTCTATATTCCGTCAGAAGGCCAAACAGGAAAAGATTAATGGTTGGGTTGATCAGCTCAGGATGATTGAAATTGAGCTGATGAATCGAATAAAAGAGGGCCAGGACAGTGATGAGTGTCTGCAGCGTTTAGCTGTGATGAAATTTAAAATGCAGCAGTATCTAGGGGAAGAAATAGCTATTAAATATACGCAGTTTAAGAATGAAACATATGAATTTGGTGAAAACTCCGGCAGGGTGCTGGCAAAGCGCTTAAGAGAAAGGGAAGTGGAATGGGGGATCTGCAGGGTAAAAGATCACCTTGGCCAGGTTCAAGATTCTTCAATTAAAATTCTGGAGGTATTCCGGAATTTTTATCAACAATTATATACCGAAGAGGTTGGGGTAGCTTCAACAATTGCTCCAGAGGTGATTCCGGAGTTTTTTAGAGACCTTGAAACAAAGAAGGTTACTGTCGAGCAAAATAAGATTCTTGCTGCTCCAATTATATGGGAAGAAATATAATGTGCTTTAATCTCTCTCTCAGTCAGCAAAGCGGTGGGTCCGGACAATATTCCCTTAGAATTTTATCGAACATTCCGCCCAGCGCTTCAACAAGATTTGGTCTTGCTGTTTCAGCTGGCTCAAAAAGGGCAAATTCCTGATTCTTGGCGAAAGAATACAATAGTAGTTTTTAAGAAGAAAAACAAGCCAGACTTAGATCCGGCATCATACAGGCCAATTTCCCTCATCAACTCAGATAGTAAAGTATATTCTAAAATATTAGCTTCTAGACTAGCTAAAATCATCACTCCTCTAGTTTCCATTCGCCAGCATGGGTTTATTCCTGGGAGGGATACCACCGACCATGTAAGACGCGTGATTGCTCTTCTTGATTGGGCTAAGGCTACGGGATCCCCGCTGGGGGTGGCCCTGTTGGACGCAGAGAAGGCGTTCGACAGGGTCTCGTGGAGATTTTTGTGGTCTGTTTTGCAGTGGAAAGGGTTTTGCCCGGAATTTATTCAGGCAATACAGTCACTTTACATATCGCCTGAGGCTGAGATTCGCATCTCAGGGCAGGAATCAAAGGTATTTGGTATCAACAGGGGTACAAGGCAGGGGTGTCCTTGCTCCCCCTGCTGTTCGCGCTCTACATTGATCCACTTCTTAATAAACTGGATAATGATAAGCACATTAAACCTGTGAAGATCAACGATATAGAATTTAAGTCATTGGCCTATGCAGATGATATCGCAATACTCACCAGTGATATCTCTGCGGCTTTCCCAGCAGTGAGAGATCAGGCAGAACAATTTGGGATCTTATCTGGGTATAAATTAAATATCGAGAAGACGCAGATTGTTTTATCAAACTCTACTACTCCAGCTAACCTACCTATCCTTCCAGAAGCTACATATCTGGGGATAAAGATCTCAGCGATGGTGGATCAAATACCGGATTTAAATATTACCCCTATGATCGGTATGGTCAATCGGACGTTGGAGAGGTTAGATCACCTGCATCTCTCAATGCATGGTCGAAACAATGTTCTAAAAATGCTGATTCTTCCGAAATTGCTTTATTTGTTTAGGACAATCCCTTTGGAATTCTCAACATTATCCTTAGCAAAAATTGAAAGGGGCTGTTCTAGGTTTCTATGGGGATTCCATAGAGCAAGAAGGGCGGCTAGGTGGATGACTCTCCCTAAAGCGCGAGGGGTTGGGCGGTTCCAAACTTTCTATTGTATCATTGGGTATCATTGTTGCAACATATGGGGATCTTGATAACTGGGATTAAAACTGAGATACCCTTGGCAGTCCGTCCAACTATCTATGAAATTATATTGGGGCATGAAGCTAATCAATGCTTAGTCAAAAATCTCGAACCTAGCTATTACAAAAAACGAAATTTAAAATCCTTAAGGCCGCCCATCGACTTTGGAAAAAGATCCGTGCGAGGTTTCAGGTCACTAATATAAATTTATACACTCCTCTCTCGGCGTGTGCAGTGTTACCCCCAATTTTTCAAGACCAAATTACTTTTCGTTGGGGAAGGCCGGGATCAGCGTCTTGGGGGATTTATATGATGAAGGTCAAATGGATACATTTATCTCCCTCCAGGAAAAATTTGGGCTAGATAGAAGGGACTTCTTCAAATACCTGCAGATTCGGAGTTTTATGGGGACTAATGTACATGGGATCAGAGCAAATTTGGGTAAAATATCCTTGGTTGAAACAATTAGTAGAAAGTCCCGAATTGGAAAAATCTATCAGATATTGCTTGAAGCCTTCCCAGATGACTTATGTAGCCAGAATTCTAATTGGGAGGGGAAATTTGGGAAGGAAGGGATAAATCTGGAAGAATCAATCGAGTTAGCAGATCAAACTCTAACTACAGGATGTCTCAGAACCCAGCATTATATGTCCATTTTCGACCTCTACTACACTCCTCGGAAGGTAGCGAAATGGGGTGGTATACGGGGTGCACGGGGAGGTAAATGTAGTAGGTGTGGTTTAGCTGCAGCGGACACTATTCACATGTTTTACTCATGCCCTTATTTAGCTCAATTTTTTCTGCACCTTGAATTTTTCTTTAATACAACTTTGGGGATCCCGTTTGTAGCAACAGCAGAACTTGTTATCTTGGGTGTGGAGTCTAACATGGGAGGAAATACAAGAGCAAGATCTGTGCTGAGATTTGTATTCATTGCGATGGCTATTGTGCGATTTTGTATCACCTTGCAGTGGATCAGTACTGATCCTCCCACTTTTTAATGTGGAGGGCAAAGATGTTAGTTACGTATAACATGGAATCTTCTGTCAATAGACTAAAAGGACGTAAAAGACGGGAAATTGGGATAAAAACCTGGGCTCCCATTTCTAAGTGGATTGAGTGAAGTTGGTTTATAGTGGGGTGTTCAGGGAGCAGTTGTTTGTATAAATCTGTTATTTCTTCCTAGTATGTCTCCCCTGTTCCTTTACAGTGTTGCACCAAAAGTAACTTTACTTGTGTTTAGTACTCAGTCTGTATATGTTCGCTTTTTATTTATGTGTATATGTATTTATGTATTCTGTCTCTTGATATTGAATCGGCCATGATTTATAATTTCTTTTTTCAATAAAAACTTTAAAAAGAATAAATAAAAAAAGAGAAGTATTGTAAGAGAGCTACCAGCTAAGATGTGAAGTGTGTGTGCTTTTAAAAGACAGTTATAAAAAGAAACTGCACTACGTACAGCCTGCAAAAAAAAACAAAAACAAAAAAAAAAATGGTACAAAGTCAATCCCTGAAGACACCTTAGTCCCAAAAGTAAAACCCAAGCAGGCAAAGGGGCAATTACCATCAGTCACCTATATTGGAAGCCTCAGAAAAGCCAGCCAATCAAAGACTCTACAGTCTCCAAGGTATGTAAACTCTGGGAAATACAGTTGAGAATAATGCAACCAATGTCGGGAAAAAGAATATCTAGTGATTGGGCCTACGACTCTACTGTATACAAGAGGTATCTCCTTCCGAACACACCAGCACTGAAGGACTAGCCTCTCAACTGCCAAGCCATCAAGTAGATGCTTAGCATTGCATGCTAAGACATATTCTGCCCAGGAGAGGATATAGAAAAACCAAAACCGAAAGCCTCATTGGGGGGCCTCTCTAATGACCATCTCAACAGAGAAAACCATGAACATCAGGTCAATAGAGAGCCACCAAAATTACTTGGACCCTCTCCATCTAAAATTACTGAGCACCCTTCAGAAGAGGGGGAATGTAAGCAGTGGACTCAAGTGTTGTCAGAAAGACTGGGCTTCCATTGCCTAATGCTCCCATTGCCCAGGTTTACGCACTATGATGCCTGGAGGAAAAGCAGGGAAGCAGGCATTCACTTTGGACACAAATAGTTCCAGTAATGGAGCACCCCCAGTCAGGTACCAAGGATCTAAAGCACCTTAGGTTGAATATGGAACACCTGGCTCATCTGGTCTGCCAGGACATTTTCCAACATAGCCAGGTGAGTTGCCCACAACACCAGGAAATGAACCACTCATCTCACCCTGCAGGTTGATGTACGTCTTTGTGACGTGCCTGTCTGTTCTGACTAGAACTGCATGTGAAAGGAGAAAAAGACTAGAAGGCCAGGAACACTGCAAACAGTGTCCTGTTACAGTGGCATGTGCAATCTCTCTCAAAGACCATTTTCCCTGGACAGTGTCATTGGCTTTTTTGCCTCCCCATCCCAATCTACTAATGTTTGAGGTGACCACCAGAGGAAGAACAGGAACCAGAAACACCTGGAAAGGAGATTGGAGCCCATTACCACCTTGCTATGTCCATCAGGTGCCAAAAAAACAGGATGAAGGCCTCAAGTCCTGGACAGATGGAGCCTAGTGAGTCAGCAGATGCTACACCAGTGGCTTAAGGTGCAATCAATCCCGCATAGTCACCTCTGTGATGGCCTGCATGTGACCCTGAACCCTCTGATCATCACAGAAGAAACCACGTTTGCCACCAGGAGGACCTGTGGATGAACTTTGAGGGCCATCAGCTGGCCTATGAGCAGGAATACCCTCCAGAAGTGATGTAAAACTGAACCCTATAAGAGATGATCCTGTGGTAGTTAAAGGTGGAACCTCACCAAGTTAATAAGGAACCCAAATTCCTGCAGTGTCTGTCACACCCTGGATTGGCCTTCCTGAAAATTTACAAAAGAAAGAATGCAAGGTTTCAGATAAGGAAACAATTGAATAGCCTGACGATGAGGAAAAGATACCAATGGTTCTAACTATGACAATACCTTTGTGATGACTCAGTGACAGAAGACAAACCAAAGGTTAGGGCTGTTTATTGGTAATGAATAGCTCCTACTGCAAAGCAAAAGTACCATTGAGGGTGGAATTTACTAAACTTGAAAATAGGCATTCTGAATTTTCATGGTGGCCTGGAAGTCAATCAATTCAATTCAGTATAGTTTATTCGGCTCATATAGCCATAAAAGGCGGCAACAATAAAAACATACAGTAAAAAATATGAGCAATACAAATGGTGTGACCATAAGAATAGTACAAAGCACAATAAAAACCCAATAAAACTTACAATAGGAGAGGTGCCGCTCTATATCAAATAGGTCCTAACTCATGACTAGTTATGGGAAGAATTAAATAGAAGTAAAGTGTTCATTTCTGTATACACCCAGGGACTCCAAAGCAGCATCAGAAATGAGAATAATCTTATTTCAACCCATTGGCCCATTTTAAATTATATTAACAGTTCTTTTAGAGACTCCTGTAATGCGATTAAAAATCTTCCTATTGCACATGCAACATTTAAAAATCTCATATTTATTAACAGACTAAGAGCTTGAACTCTATTAGTAAATTTATAAGTAATAAAAAGAGGTTTTCAAAACTTTGTCCATTTATCTAGGAACCACAAACAATCCAACAAAATATGTGGGCCACTGCATTTTACTTTTAGCCCACATGTACATAAGCACAGTTAATTTCTCATTGCAGTTTTTATCTTCCTGTCTGCATTACACGGGTTGAGGCCAACTCTAAATTTCAGTACATTTCTAAGCTTAGCACTTGGCAGGGTCTCAATGTAAGGGAACATATGATCATTGCTCCAGTCTTTTACCAGGAACTGGATGGATGATTTGTTCCCCAGATAAAATAAATCTTCTTCTTGATCCTTTTTAATTACAATAGCGTGTAGCTCCTGTTTGGGGATCTGCTGCCCTAACTTTCATTGTTCTGGCTCTAGTGATAGTTTAATGCAAATCTTAGCTAGCGTATGTCTAACTTGGAATGCCCAATTCAATTCACTTTTCTCTATTTCTCTTTTACTTAGGTGTGATATTTTAAGGGTACCTTCTCGTCTCTGCCAGAAATTCAATGTAGCTTGCAATCCCTGATAGTTCCACGCTGTATGTTGGCATTCTGCTATCACGGCCTGCATCATAGTTGATGGTGGGAGAGCAAGGACCTGTTTCACAGATTTGCCCTCCTCAAGATTCCAATCCAAAATACAGCCTAAAGATAGTACCTCCAATCCATATTGGAATTGTGGGTGGACCATTGCATTAAAGACTGATAAAACTGGGTGCAGAGACGGGCCTCCATATTTCCGCTTGAATTGTTTTAGGCTCCATACTGAGGAAAGAGCCTTTGCTTTGAGTCATTCTATATGGTCCCTCCAATTTAATTTGGTATTGAACCACATAACCACATATTTATATTTGCCCACCACCTCAACTTTGACCTCTCCCAGTTGCCAGTTAGAAGTTCCCTTTCCTTTCCCCAGTGCCATTATTTTAGTCTTTTCCAAATTGACTGTGAGGCGTTTCTTTAAACAATAATCATAAAAGACGTCCAGTTTCTTTTGCAAACCCAATTCTGTCATGTCCACTATCACTAAATCATCAGCGTATAGCAGGCATTGGATGTGGGTCCCCCCTATCTTAGGGCTTAAAGCACCAGCATTACGTAACATATTTGGTAAGTTGGACAGGAACAATGAAAACAATAGAGAGGCCAGAAAGCAGCCCTGGTATAGTCCATTCTTTATCTGTATTTTCTTTGATAGGGTCCCAAAGGTGTCTAAGATTACCCTGGCCCAGTTCTGCGAATGCATTTCATGAATTAGTGAGAGTTCTGCCTTATTGATACCAAGCTGCCCCAACATATTCCACAGTAAGTTACGATCAACCAAGTCAAAGGTGGCTTGGGACTCGACAAAACAGCAGAAAATCTGCCTCGTAATCCAATTGCCTTTTTTGCCATTGCCCATAGGCTAAGGCAATGAGCTATTGATGAGTGACGCTCTTTAAAGCCACCTTGCTCTATCAGGATTAAGTTATTCTGCTCTAAACAGGCCTTCATTACGCTGAGCAGTATCTTTGAAAATACTTTCTCCCAGACATCCAGAAAGCTAATAAGGCGATAATTCTGGTGCTGTGTAGCATCCTCCTTTTTATATATTGGTCTGACTATTGCCCCTGTCCAACTTTTTGGGAAAATCCCAGAAGTTAAGACATTTTGGAAGATGACATTTAAAAAGCTAGCCCACCAATCCACATCACTTTTTAATATAATTGCTGGTAAATTGCTGCTTTAGTTATTTTTAGGGATTGGATGGTTTCCTTTATCTTTTGGAAAGAGAAATACGGCTCTACTTCCTGGAAGTCAAAAGGGTTCACAAGCTGAATGAACACCTGAAGCAGCACAATCTTAAAAGTCACTTCAAACATAATAGTAAAAGTTGACTCCCTTCAAGTCCAGGAACTACAGAAAGGAGAGAGTATAAACATGTGCCTCTTGAGTGTCCTCTCTACTCTCATAGCCCTGATTTGGGAGCATGCAGCCTCGTGTGTAGCTTCTACCAATCCTTCACCTAGGGGTGATTTATGGACAGTAGAATGGGCAGCTGTAGTCCTTTTTGTGGGCAAAACATTACAGGAGATGCTTTCTTAATAAAACCTTTTTTGTAGTGCAAATTGTTCCTAAGTGAGCATTTATTTTGCTTCTGTACTAGAGATATATATACTATTACTTTTCACTCTACCATGTGCTATGTTCTCACAAAACATATGATTTTCGGTGTCTTAACCGTTAGTTTAAATATTAGTATTTAGATGGTATAACTCATATCATATAAAAGGGTATAGGCAGTGCATACGGAAGAAGCGAGTTGTAGTTAATGTAGTGTGGCTATCGAGTTGACTACACTGTGTATGGAGGTATGCTAGGTATAATAATTTAATGGTGTTGCATAATGTATAAATTAAAGGTATAAGTATAAGTTTAGAAATGTAAAATAACTTTTGTTTGTAGCTAAAGAATAAATTGATTTATAAAAATTTAAAGATGTTGCATAAATTATATATTTAAGGTATTACTATATCTAAAGAATTTAAAATGTTTGTGTAGGTTTACTCTTCGATTTCTTCACTTGATTTGAATTTTTTTCATTATTCATAAAACCTGTTTTGAGATCGTAGAGTTTACTATCTTACAGTGGAGTGTTAATTGGAGTGTGGTACAGAACAGTGGAGGAGAGTATTTTAAAGTGTACTGTCACAGAGTATAGTGTCGTAGAGTGGAATAGAGAGGAGTGGAGTAGAGTAGAGTGGAAACTGGTACAGTGGAGTGGCATACAATGGAATAGCTTACAGTGGAGTGTTGGAGAGTGGAGAAGCATAGAGTGGAGTGGTGTAGAGTGCAGTGCTTTTCAGTGGAGTGGCATATAGTGGATTGGCATAGAGTGGAATAGCATGTAGTGTAGTGTTGTAGAGTGGAGTGGAGTAGAGTGGAGTGGTTTACAGTTGATTAGCGTACAGTGGAGGGCAAAGAGCAGAGTGGTATACAGAGTACTATTGCAGAGTGTAGTAGCATACCGTGGAGTAGCGTAGAGTTTAGTGGTGTAGAGTGGATAGGCATACAGTGAAGTGAGGTACAGTGTAGTGACATACAGTACAATAGTGTAGAGTGGAGTGTCATAGAGTGGAGTAGAGTAGTATCTCTTAGTGGAGTGGTATAGAGTGGAATGGCGTAGAGTGGAATGGCATAGAGTGGAGTGATGTAGAGTGGAATTGCGTATAGTGTAGTGGTGAGATTGGAGTTGCATACAGTTAAATAGCATAGAGTGGAGTAATGTAGAGCGGCCTAGCGTAGAGTGCAGTTGCATACGCTAGAGTGGCATAGAGTGAAGTGGAATATAGTGTAGTGATGTAGAGTAGATTGGGGTAGAGTAGAGTTGCATAGAGCGAAGTGGTCGACAGTGGAGTGGCATACAGTGGAATATCGTATATTAGAGTGGCATGGAGCGGAGTGGCATAAAGTGGAATGGCATTTAGTAGAGTGTCGTACAGTGGAGTTGATACAGTGGAATAGTGTAGTAGCATGCAGTGAAGTGGTGTTGACTGGAGTGTCGTACAGTTGTGCAGCATACAGTGGAATAGCATACAGTAGAGTGACATACAGTGCAGTGGTCGCACACTGGAGTGTGTTAAAGTGGAGTGGCGTACAGTGGAATAGCACAGAGTAGAGTGGTGTACAGTGAAGTGGCATAGAGCGGAGTGGCATAACATGGAGTGTTGTAGAGTGGAGTGACATACAGTGGAGTGATGTTCAGTGTAGTGATGTACTGTGGAATAGCGTAGAGTGCAGTGGAGTGGCATTCATTGGAGTGGCATGCAGTGGGATAGTGTACACTGGAGTGGGGTAGGGTGGAGTGGTGTATAGTGGAGTGGCATAGAGTGTAATAGCATACAGTGAAGTAGCATAGAGTAGATTGGCATACAGTGGAGTAAGGTAGAGTTTAGTGGCTTAAAGTGGATTAGCGTAGACTGGAGTGGCAAAGAATTGAGTGGCTTACAGTGTAGTGGCATAGAGTGGAGAGTTATAAAGTGAAATATTGTAGAGCAGAGTGTTGTAGAGTGGAGTGGGGTACAGTGGAGTGGGGTAGACTGTAGTGGAGTAGCGTACAGAGGAGTGGTGTCGAGTGGAATAACGTTGACGGTTACTGGCATACAGTGTAGTGACATAGAGTGGAGTAACATACAGTGCAATAGCATACAGTAGAATGGCATAGAATAGGGTGTTGCACAGTGGAATGGGGTAGAGTGTAGTAGTAGTAGAGTGGAGAGGCATAGAATGGAGTAATGTATTGACAAATAGCATGCAGCGGATTGTTCTAGAGCAAAGAGGCGTTTAGTGAAGTGGCATACTGTGCAGTGGTGTAGACTGGTGTGGCAGAGAGTGGCGTGGGATAGAGTGGAGTAGAATACAGTGGAGTGGCTTGGAGTGGAGTGGGGCAGAGAAGAGTGACAAAAAGTGGAGTGGTGTACAGTGGAGTGGCGTACAGTGGAAGAGTGCATATTAGAGTGGCATAGAGTGGAATAGCATATAGTGGAGTGTTGTACAGTGGAGTTGCGTACAGTGGAGTAGTGTAGAGTGTATGGGGGATAGTGTAGTAGGGTACACTGGAGTGGGGCAGACTGGAGTGTTGTATAGTTGAGCAACATAGAATGGAAATAGTGTACAGTGGAGTGGTGTACAGTGCAGTAGCGAACACTGGAGCATGTTAGAGTGGTGTGGCATATAGTGGAATAGCACAGAGTAGAGTAGCGTACAGTGGAGCAGCATAGAGTGAAGTGGCATACAGTGGAGGGTTGTAGAGTGGACTGATGTAGAGTAGAGTGAGGTACAGTGTAGTAGCATACAGTGGAATAGCATAGAGTGGAGTGGTAATAATGTGGAGTGTTGTAGAGTGGAATACCATAGAGTGGAGCATTAAAGAGTGGAGTTGGCTACAGTGCAGTGGGGTAGGGTGTAGTGGTGTACAGTGTAATAGTATACTGTGAAGTGGCTTACAGTGTAGTGACGCAGAGTGGAGTAGCATATAGGAGAATAGCGTACAGTGAAGTTGCGTGGAATGGGATGTTGTACAGAGGAATAGCTTAGAGTAGAATGGCATACAGTGAAGTGGCATAGAGTGTTGTAGAGTGTAGAGGCGTACAGTGGAATGATGTACAGTGTAGTGGCGTACAGTGGAATAGCATAGAGAGGAGTGGTGTAGAGCAGAATGGCATTCACTAGAGAGGCATACAGTGGAATAGTGTACACTGAAGTGGTGTAGAGTGGAGTGGCGTCGAGTGGAATAGCATAAAGTTGTGTATAGTGGAGTAACATAGAGTAGAGTGGTATACAGTGGAGTGAGGTACAGTGCAGCCCATAAAAGTGGAATAGCGTAGACTGGAATGGCGTGCAGTGGAGTGGCCTTCAGTGTAGTGGCGTAGAGTGGAGTGTTGTAGAGTGGAATACCATAGAGAGGAGTGTTGTAGAGTGAAGCGGGTTACAGTGTAGTGGGGTAGACTGTAGTGGCAGACAGTGAAGCAACGTACAGTGAAGTGGTGTAGAGTGAAATAACATTGACTGTTACTGGCGTACAGTGAAGTGACAGAGGAGAGTGGCATATAGCGGAATAGTGTGCAATAGAATGATGTAGAATGGAGTGTCATACAGTGGAATAGGATCAAGTGTAGTAGGGTAGAGTAGATTGGGAGTGGCATATAGTGGTGTGGGTAGAATGGAGTAATGTACAGTGTAAGAGTGTACAGCGGATTGTCATGGAGTGGGGGTTGTACAGTGGAGTGTCATAAAGTGCAGTGGTGTAGGCTGGAGTGGCATACAGTGGAGCGGGGTGGAGTGGCAAAGAGCGGAGTGGCATACTGTGGAGTGGTATTCAATAGAATAGCATATAGTGGAGTTTTATACAGTGGAGTTTCGTACAGTGGAATTTTGTAGAGTGTATTGGCGAATAGTGTAGTTGTGTACAGTGGAGTGGTGTAGACTGAAGTGCCATTTATTCGAGCAGCGTACACTTTAATAGCATACAGTTGAGTGGTGTACAGTGCAATGGCGTATACTTGAGTGTGTTAGAATGGAATTGCATACAGTGGAATAGCACAGAGCAGATTGGCATAGAGTGGATTGGCATAGAGTGGAAGGGCTTACAGTGGAGTGTTGTCGAGTGGACTGGAGGACAGTGGAGGGAGGTATAGTGTAGTGACATTCATTGGGATAGAGTAGAGTAGAGAGCTGTTGAGTGGACTGGCATAGAGTGGAGAGGCGTAGAGTGTTATAGTGTAGAGTGGAGTGCCGTATAGTGAAGTGGCATAGAGTAGAGTGAAGTAGAGTGGACTGAGGTAAAGTGTAGTGGTGCATAGTGGATTAGCATAGACTGGAGTGGGGTAGAGTGGATTGGCATACAGTCTAGTGGCGTAGAGTGTAACACTGCAGAGGGAGTGTTGTAGAGTGGAGCAGGGTGCAGTGTAGTGGGTTAGAGTGTAGTGGTATACAGTGTAATAGTGTACTGTGGAGTGGCATAGAGAGAGTGGTGTAGAGTGGAGTTGCATACGGTGGAGTAGCATACAATAGAGTGGTGTAGAGTGGAATACCGCTGAGTATTACTGGCATACAGTGTAGCGATGTAGAGTGAAGTGGCATATAGTGGAATAGTGTACAGTAGAGTGGAGTATAGTGGAGTGCCATTCAGTGGAATAGTGAAAAGTTCCATAGAATGGAGTAATAAACAGTGCAATAGCATATAGTGGATTGTTGTAGAGTGGAGTGGTGTATACTGGAGTGGTGTATAGTGGTGTATAGTGGAGTGGCATGAAGTGTAGTGGCGCACAGAGGAATAGCATACAGTGCAGTGGTGGTAAGCAGTGGAGTGTCATAGAGTGAAGTAGAGTAGAGTGTAGTGTTGTAGAGTGGAGCTGCATACAGTGGAATAGCATACAGTGAGGTAGCATTGAGTGGAAGGGTATACAGTGTATTGGCGTACACTGAAGTGTCATAAAATGGAGTGGCATCGAGTATAGTAGCATACAGTGTAGAGTGGCGTAGAGTGGCATGGAATAAAGTGGAGTGACGTACAGTGGATTAGCGTACAGTGGAGTGGCATATAGTGGAGTGGCATATAGTGGAGCGGCGTAGAGAATAATAGCATAGAGTGAAGTGGCATAGAGAGTAGTGGCTGTACAGTGGAGTGTGTTAGTTGAAACAGACGTTGCGTGAAAGTGTGTTGACGGATATAGATATAATGTTTCAGGAAAATATATTTAGTGCAAATGGAAATTTTTGGCAGTAAGTGTGAATAGTGTGTGTTGGTTTAAAGTTATAATTTTGAAATTTCTTAGTTGGATGTGATTGACTAATGGCTGTGTTTACCAAGGGTAAATGCCAGCCATGTTGTTTTTATGACATTTTGTCTGCGCTCTGCATTCTCCATATTGCTGCATTCTGGGTCTTCGATCTAAGTAAGTAGCAGGTTTTATCGCTGTTCCCTACCTTGTTACTCTATTAAAGTCTTAAGAGGTAGAGAAATGTATTTATAATTTTCAATATATTTTTACAGCAATTTAGGGAGAACGGCGCATTTAAAAAAACGAATGTAAGTAGTTTGTTAATTTGTAGGTATTGCCGTGGCACTCCACCGACTTTTTACAGACAATTTTAATGTTTATAGCAGAAAATACACTGTACTACAATATAATTCAAAAATATAGGGTACTGCAGTGCATTTAAAAAATTTTAACATATTGTTTTATCTATTTTTTTACCGTGATATTCCGGATGAAGTACTATGGCGCTCCGTACATTTTTTTAAAATATATAAAAACTAATATTTAGGAGAAAAGTGTGAAACCTAACACTTACCTACATCTAAGGGCAAAATGCAGAACACCAGCAAAGTGTAGCTAAAAGCAACATGGCTGCCTTTAACTTTTGTAAAGGCAGTCCTAAGCCAATCACATAATGACTTGTCATTACCATGTACCATGGTACCTCCGCAAAATACTGTAAAAATTTGCAAAAACCCAGCTGCGACAAATATCACTGAGTTAAAATGCATTGTAACTTAAAAAAATACTTACCCTATTCACCTTTGTACCCAAAAGTATCATCTGCATACCATAATTTCTAATCCTGCCAAAATTTATGCAAATCCATTCCGTATTTTTCACCCTAGGCAAAATACAAAAATCAACGTAAAATTCAATGGTGGAAAAACGTGTTTTGGTGAAGGAAGAATAGGTCTGTAAAGTTTAATGGAGATTCGTCAAATGGGCGCAAAGTTATTAGCGTCCAAAATTCTGAAGATATTCTATACCTGGAAATCATAACTATAATTACATAATTATATATAATATAACTGTGTTTAAAAAAAAAAAATATATATATATATATATATATATTTATGAAAGAATCCACACTCCTGTATCGCCACCGTCACAGCAAACATCAGGTATGGACCACAACGTGCTTTTGGGTTTCTTAAAGTGCATTTATTGCATGGATATCAGCTACCATACATTGTGGCAAGTGCCCAGCATAACGCGTTTCGACAGTGAAACACTGTCTTGATCACATGACGTACTATGGGCCAATGAGCAATAAATAGTGACTGCAATGGTGAAAAAACTGGTGAGAGGAAGCCCACCCATATCTTTAAGCATGAAACTAAAAAACATACTTCAACAATCCCAATATTTATATATATATATGGGTGTGTATAAAAATCCTAGCTATTGCCACTCTGTAATATATATATATATATATATATATATATATATATATATATATATATATATATATATATATATATATATATATATATTCACTGAAAAAACCATAGGTTTTAGGGACAGGTATAGTTAGTTGGACATTTCACTCGTACAAAACCATAGAAATTCCCCCGTTATAGTTAGTTCAGCTAACTATAACTCGCGCCCGCAATGCACTGCTGATGACGTCACATATTACATCACTCATGACATGGTCAGTGACATCACTGATGACATCACTGATGACATCTCAAATGACATCACTGATGACATCATCCAGTGACTGTGTGTTTCTGTAAAGTTTAAATATGTTTAATATATATATAGGGAAAGGTGTATTGAAGAATGAGTGGGTGTATAAGTGTCTGAATGGATGATTTAGTAGGTGCGTGACTGACTCTATAAGTGAGTGATTAAACGTATCTTACTGAATGCATGGGTTAGTGACTAAACTGTGTGAATGTCTGTATCCGTCTGTCTGTTGGTGTGTAAGCGGCTGCATGGGTTTGTGAATAGCTACATGAGTGCCTACATGGGTTATTGATTGGTTGTCTGAGTATCTGTATGGGTGCCTGAGTGTTTGTGTGGGTGGGGTGTGTGCGACTCTGTGCATAGATGTGTGAGTGGGTGATTCACTGGGTGGATGGTTTCAAGAGTGCATCTGTGATGGACTGTATGGATGGGTGAGTGTGTGTAAGAGTGTGTTAGTGAGTGAATGTATGTCCCAGTGGTACATGTGTGAGTAACTACATATGTGAAAGGCAGTATATATGTGTGTTGGAGTATATAAATAGCTATAAGCGTAGAGTGTGTGATTGTGAGAGTGACTGTATGGATGAGTGTGTGCTTGTATCAGAGAATGTATAAGAGCGTAAGAATGTGCTAGTATTTGTATGAGTAAGTGAGCTGGTGTGTGTATAACTGTATAGGTGAGTAAATGGGTGTGTGCTTAATTTTTTGCATGACTGACTAGGTGTGTGAGTACCTCTATGGATGAGTGGCGGTGTGTGAGTGTTTATATAGGTGTATGAGTGCATATAATAGTCCTGTACTGAGTGACTATAAGTATGAGTGACTGTACGGGTGAGTGAGTAGATGTGTGTGTGTAGACCTAAGAATCAGTGAGTGTGTATATAGTAATTGGTGTTGGAGTGTCTATGGTTTTGACAATGGCAGTCTGTAATTTACAGTGGGTGAATCAAAAGTTATATTAGGGTGTGAGGAGGTGCATCAGATTATCACGTGGATGATGTCATCAGTGATGTCATCAGTGATGTCATTTGAGATGTCATCAGTGATGTCACTGACCATGTCATGAGTGATGTAATATGTGACCTCATCAGCAGTGCATTGCAGGGGCGCGAGTTATAGTTAGCTGAACTAACTATAACAGGGGAATTTCTATGGTTTTGTACGAGTGAAATGTCCAACTAACTATAACTGTCCCTAAAACCTATGGTTTTTTCAGTGAATTTCAAAGGTTTTTTAAATGCTAATTTCTAACTATAAGGTGTCTGAAACCTATGGTTTTTTCAGTGAATTTCAAAGGTTTTTTAAATGCTAATTTCTAACTATAATGTGCCTGAAACCTATGGTTTTTTCAGTGAATTTCAAAGGTTTTTTAAATGCTAATTTCTAACTATAACGCCCCTAAAACCTATGGTTTTTTCAGTGAATTTCAAAGGTTTTGTAAATGACAATTTTTAAATTTATTATTTGTTATATTTATTTTTTTGATACTGATTTACTACATTTTTTAAACTTTATTTTTACATATTTTATTTTTAAATTACATTGTAATTACATTATACATTACATTACAAAATATACTTTCTCAGAATGAATTACTTTAGTTTAAATACTTTGCAAATAGGCAATAGACTTTTAAGTACAGTAGTTACATTTTTTGCAATGGGCAACACAATTTCAAACACAATGCAACATTGAGCTCAATGTGAATTTCTAGTTAAATGCAATTAGTTACTTTATGGATTACTTTTCTAACCACAGGACTGGATCCTAGATTCAGTCCTGGGACATCTCCTGTAAACAGTTGAGTAAAAGCGTTTTGGTTACAGTAGTGATTTTTAAAATATTATTGTATTTTAAAAGTTGACACTTAGAAACTTTTTCACATAGAATCACCAATGTTATCCTATGGGAGGAAATTCACTTAGCAGGTAAGTAGTGTTATCGTTACTTTTTCTTACTCAGTGGTGGATCCTGTATCCAGCACTGGTGCATCTCCTGTAAACAGTTGAAAGAATGCGTTTAAGTCATACAGGCGATTTTAAGGAATATTTGTAGTTTGTGAAAATCGACACTTTTAAACTTTTCTGCTGAAAACCAGACAATGGATTCCAATGGAAGGAAATACAAGTTACTGGTAAGTACGGTTAGAATTACTTTTCAGGGTCAGTGCTGGGCTAAAAGATGCAGCACTGGGTTCTCTCCTGATAACAGGTGAGTAAATTGGAATTCGTAGTTCGGCTGATTTTAGAGGAATATTATAAAGTTCCAAAACTCCACACTTAGAAGAATTTCCAAGTGAAACCAGTCAATGTTACCCTATGGAACGAAATTCAAGTTACTGGTAAGTACGGTTAAAATTACTTTTCAGGATCAGTACTGGGCTCAAAGATGCAGCACTGAGGTCTCTCCTGATAACAGGTGAGTAAATCGGAATTCGTAGTTCTGCTGATTTTAGAGGAATATTTGTATGTTTCAAAAATCGACACTTTGAAACTTTTCTGCTGAAAACCAGACAATGGATTCCTATGGAAGGAAATACAAGTTACTGGTAAGTACGGTTAGAATTACTTTTCAGGGTCAGTGCTGGGCTAAAAGATGCAGCACTGGGTTCTCTCCTGATAACAGATGAGTAAATCGGAGTTCGTAGTTCTGCTGATTTTAGAGGAATATTTGTATGTTTCAAAAATCGACACAGAGAAACATTTTCAGCAAAAAGCAGGCAATGATATCCTACGGAAGGAAATTCAAGTTACTGGAAAGTACGGTTAAAATTACTTTTCAGGATCAGTACTGGGCTCAAAGATGCAGCACTGAGGTCTCTCCTGATAACAGGTGAGTAAATCGGAATTCGTAGTTCGGCTGATTTTAGAGGAATATTATAAAGTTCCAAAACTCCACACTTAGAAGAATTTCCAAGTGAAACCAGTCAATGTTAGCCTATGGAAGGAAATTCAAGTTACTGGTAAGTACGGTTAAAATTTCTTTTCAGGATCAGTACTGGGCTCAAAGATGCAGCACTGAGGTCTCTCCTGATAACAGGTGACTAAATCGGAATTCGTAGTTCGGCTGATTTTAGAGGAATATTATAAAGTTCCAAAACTCAACACTTAGAAGAATTTCCAAGTGAAACCAGTCAATGTTAGCCTAAGGAAGGAAATTCAAGTTACTGGTAAGTACGGTTAAAATTACTTTTCAGGATCAGTACTGGGCTCAAAGATGCAGCACTGAGGTCTCTCCTGATAACAGGTGAGTAAATCGGAATTCGTAGTTCGGCTGATTTTAGAGGAATACTTGCACAATGGTGAAGGAAGGGGGTGGGGCCTGAAGTGACATGTCTGCAAACACACCCTGTGGCACGTTTTAAGTTGGAGAATTAATTCATTCTCAATCCTGAGGGTCCCTAGGGGCCAACTAGCCCACCAGGAACCTCCAGTATGCGCCAGGGGGCTGCGTTGCAGAGAGGTGTACAGAGGCCACGCCCATTTTTACAACACTCTGCAACACAGCTCCGTGGCGCTTACTGGAGGTACCTGGTGGGCTAGTTGGCCCCCAGGGACCCTCAGGATTGAAGAGGATTTAATTCCCCATCTTAAAATGCGCCACGGGCCTGTTTGCACACATGTCACCTGAAGCCCCGCCCCCTCCCTTCACCACTGTGCAAACGCGCCCCGTGGCGCATTTTAAGTTGGGGGATTAAGTCCCCTTGAATCCTGAGGGTCCCTGGAGTCCAACTAGCCCACCATGTACCTCCAAAAAGTGCCACAGAGCTGCGTTGCAGAGAGGTGTAAAAAGGGGCGTGGCCTCTGTACACCTCTCTGCAACGGAGCCCCTGGCGCATACTGGAGGTTCCTGGTGGGCTAGTTGGCCCCCAGGGACCCCCAGTATTCAAGGGGAATTCGTTCCCCATCTGCAAACGCACCAGGGGACGCATTTGCAGACTGCTGCAGGGTGGGGGCGGGGCCTCCTGCACGATGCCGGTCTTTTTTATTTAAAAAAATAAATAAAATTTGTATGGGAGGACGGCTGTGTGGCCCCCCTTCCCTTGGCCTCTTTTGGCCCCAGGGACCCCATCCCCCGGGGCATGAGGATTTTCATTATTTTTTTTTAATTAAAATAAAACGGGAAGGGGGCCGCGTGGCCCCCCTTCCCTGGGCCTATATTGGCCCCGGGGACCCCATCCCCCGGGGCATGCCCTCTTTTTTATCAATTTTAAATATTTGGAGGGGGGCTGCGTGGCCCCCCACCTCAGGCCATTTAAGGCCCCGGGGACCCCATCCCCCGGGGCCGGCCTTTCCGGTTTTTTTTTTCCGTTTTTTTATGGGAGGGGGCCGCGTGGCCTCCCTCCCGGGCCACTACTTGCCCCGGGGACCCCATCCCCTGGGCTGGCCCTCTCCGTTGGTGACTGTGGGGGGTCCCCAATCCCCCACAGTCCCGCTGGCTCCCCGCATCCCTTGGGAGCCGGCATTGCTTTTCCACATGGGGAGCTGCTAAGATGCAGCTCCCCGTGTGGAAAGCAATCTGCTGAATTTGGAAGAGAGAGCAGGTTTCCCTGCTCTCTCTTCCAAAATCCAAGCAGTTTGCTATGACAGGATGGGAGCCGCGAGGCTCCCATCCTGTCATAACAAACTACAGTGTCCGGGGGTAGGCACCCCGGGACACTGCAGGAGCCGGCCCTGGGGGTGGCGGTCCCCAGGGCCACCACAGGCTCCAGGAGGGGGCTGCGCGGCCCCCTCCCTTGAATTGCACAGCCCCGGGGAGGTGGTGGTCCCCGGGGCATGTGGGGGGGCTGGAGCCCCCCCACACATTATTAAATTTTTAAAAAAAGAAGCCCCGGGGGGTGGCGGTCCCCGGGGCTGCGGGAGGGCAGGAGAGCCCTCCCGCACCATTTCTTTCATAAAGCCCCGGGGGTGGCGGTCCCAGGGGCTTGGGGGGCCTTAGAGGCCCCCCATATAAAACATAAACCCACCCCCGCATGCCCCCGGGACTTGGGCCACCCGGGGGCAAAATATATATATATTTTTTCTCGGCGGGATTCGCGCACCCTAAGCGCATCCCGCCGATTTAAAAAAAAAAAAGCTTTTCTGCCCAGGGGGTCCTTGTGGGACCCCTGAGCAGACTCTAGGGGGTCAGGGTGTTTCTACCCTGCCCCCTTTTGCGCTTTGCGCACTTGTTTCTGTCCCTCGGTTCTACCGATGGACAAAATGGCTGCCAACACTTCCTGATTTGGAGTGTTGACAGCCAATTAGCATGCAGCTCGTAATCGGGAGGGTGCGCGAATCCGACGCTGCCATAGATATATATGTGATTTTCATTTTGATTTTCACAGGAACTACTGAACGGATTTACACCATTTAACAAAAGGGTTCTTTCTGAACCAAGAACTACCTCTTTGCCAAATTTGGTGTAATTCCGTTCAGCAGTTCGGGCTGTAGCCGTGGCTAAAGTTTCCTATGGGAAAATGAATGGGGAAAACACGTTTTGGGACCCCCTTTTTCTCGGCCCCCGCTTGACCGAATCACCCCGAAACTTTCAGGGTAGGAGCGGACCGGAGCGGGCCATAAAGTTTGAAACTTTCGCGAAGATTCGTCAACCGACGCAAGAGTTATTTCAAATAGAATGTCGCGGATTTCCTATGGAAAATAGGTCCTAACTATAACTATCTACTGGCGACCGCCAGTAGATAATATATATATATATATCCCAACACCTCGTCACAAACTCCAACTCCTCAGAAAAACGAGCGTGGACCCAAATAAGTGCTGCAATTATTTTATTTCGCCATTGTCTGCCATTACGCGTTTCAACCGAACAAGCGGCCTTGATCACATGACAATGCTCAGATTTTACCACCGCTATTTAAAGTGCCTGTGCTTCACATAAATCATGGACATAGAAAGTAGACATTGTTACTTCAGTACAATTCATGCTTAAATGCTCATTTGAAACAAAAGAAGACATGACATTGTAGATACCATACATAACAAACGTTGAAAACCATGGTATCTCAAAATAATCAGACTTAAATTTCTTTCCATAATGTCCCACCTATTTATAATCCATGCTTAAATGCTGAATCAAATGAATCTAACTTCCAGTCCAAAATTCAAAAATAAAGTGAACATAAAAAGTGCCCCCTCATACATGTGGAAATGAAAACGATTAAAAAAAGTTAATTAATGTTTGAAATGAAACAATAGGTGCATGTTCACTCTGTCACTTGGTGCTTTGGAATAAACAAATAATGGGATTTTAATATAATTCAGGATTTATACAATAGTGAAAAATATAATGAAAAAATATAACAATATAACAATCTCTATTCTATAAAACATTTTTTCCTGATATATTCTGCGAGTTTCCTTATTTTCAGACCCTACAGTACAAAAACCCCGCTATTTTCCTTTACACATATAAAGTGACTCTGTGCTACAGTACCTAAATACAAAGTGCCTGCAAGCCGTAAAGTGCATAAGTGCAAGGGGATCCAGAGGCTTTTAATGTGCAAACGTTCAGAGGCCATATATTCAAATATCATGTGTCTGTTATAACAAGTACTACAGTGAATTCTAGACCATCGACAACATTATGAGTCTTAAAAATCATCAATAAATATGTTTCTAATTTGATTAAACCACAAAAATGGATTTTATTTTATCAAGCTTCACCTCGTACCATCGGCCCAGAGAAGATGCATTCTGGGAGCTGTAGGACTTACCGCAATGCAGCTGGTGAACGAGCACATGACAGGGGAGGTGTGACCTTCCAATTAAGGGAGGACTGCAGACTGATTTAAAAACGGAGGCGTGGGGCTGTTTTCAGTGTGGCGGCGGCATCTGAGGAAGACGATTCTGTCGAAATGCATTATGCCCATATCCGCTTTTCCAATTAAAGGCTTTCTCTTGTGAAAACCCCGTGTGGCCCCTTCCTTCTGCTTCGCCGGAGGTTTCTGTGCATATTTTCGCGTCAACCAGAGACGCGTTAAGGGGCCCCGCTCTACAAAGCTGGCTGGAGGCTTCACTGGTGTCTGCGCAAGCAGTTTTGGTTTCTTTCCTGAGGTATCGGATTGCCACTGGAATCAAGCTATCCTGGCTGATGAGGGCTGAAAGCCCGAAACCGGTCCTAGGATGCTTGTTTCCAGTCCAGGGAGGACCTGGCTTGGCAGTTCGGGCTGGACTGCTCCCATGGGGCACAGGGTCAAGACTGATTTGCATATGGCTGGGTTCAAACTGGAATGGCATGGTGAGCAAAAAAACGATGGATTTAGGCCCAGATCTCTGTACTGGGGTGAATGTATGACATTGTTCTGCATTCTGTCCATCAACTGTTGTTTTTGCATTTGTCACCCCGAGTGGGACGGGTATGCTCAGACGTGAGTCCCGTGCTCTCCATGCCACTGGAATCAAGCTATCCTGGCTGATGAGGGCTGAAAGCCCGAAACCGGTCCTAGGATGCTTGTTTCCAGTCCAGGGAGGACCTGGCTTGGCAGTTCGGGCTGGACTGTTCCCATGGGGCACAGGGTCAAGACTGATTTGCATATGGCTGGGTCCAAACTGGAATAGCATGGTGAGCAAAAAAACGATGGATTTAGGCCCAGATCTCTGTACTGGGGTGAATGTATGACATTGTTCTGCATTCTGTCCATCAACTGTTGTTTTTGCATTTGTCACCCCGAGTGGGACGGGTATGCTCAGACGTGAGTCCCGTGCTCTCCATTCCACTGGAATCAAGCTATCCTGGCTGATGAGGGCTGAAAGCCCGAAACCGGTCCTAGGATGCTTGTTTCCAGTCCAGGGAGGACTTGGCTTGGCAGTTCGGGCTGGACTGTTCCCATGGGGCACAGGGTCAAGACTGATTTGCATATGGCTGGGTTCAAACTGGAATGGCATGGTGAGCAAAAAAACGATGGATTTAGGCCCAGATCTCTGTACTGGGGTGAATGTATGACATTGTTCTGCATTCTGTCCATCAACTGTTGTTTTTGCATTTGTCACCCCGAGTGGGACGGGTATGCTCAGACGTGAGTCCCGTGCTCTCCATGCCACTGGAATCAAGCTATCCTGGCTGATGAGGGCTGAAAGCCCGAAACCGGTCCTAGGATGCTTGTTTCCAGTCCAGGGAGGACCTGGCTTGGCAGTTCGGGCTGGACTGTTCCCATGGGGCACAGGGTCAAGACTGATTTGCATATGGCTGGGTTCAAACTGGAATGGCATGGTGAGCAAAAAAACGATGGATTTAGGCCCAGATCTCTGTACCAGGGTGAATGTATGACATTGTTCTGCATTCTGTCCATCAACTGTTGTTTTTGCATTTGTCACTCCGAGTGGGACGGGTATGCTCAGACGTGAGTCCCGTGCTCTCCATGCCACTGGAATCAAGCTATCCTGGCTGATGAGGGCTGAAAGCCTGAAACCGGTCCTAGGATGCTTGTTTCCAGTCCAGGGAGGACCTGGCTTGGCAGTTCAGGCTGGACTGTTCCCATGGGGCACAGGGTCAAGACTGATTTGCATATGGCTGGGTTCAAACTGGAATGGCATGGTGAGCAAAAAAACGATGGATTTAGGCCCAGATCTCTGTACTGGGGTGAATGTATGACATTGTTCTGCATTCTGTCCATCAACTGTTGTGTTTTCACATAAATCATGGACATAGAAAGTAGACATTGTTACTTCGGTACAATTCGTGCTTAAATGCTCATTTGAAACAAAAGAAGACATGACATTGTAGATACCATACATAACAAACATTGAAAACCGTGGTATCTCAAAATAATCAGACTTAAATGTCTTTCCATAATGTCCCACCTATTTATAATCCATGCAATACAATAGAGTGGTGTAGAGTGGAATACCGCTGAGTATTACTGGCATACAGTGTAGCGATGTAGAGTGAAGTGGCATATAGTGGAATAGTGTACAGTAGAGTGGAGTATAGTGGAGTGCCATTCAGTGGAATAGTGTAGAGTGTGGTACGCTAAAGTGGATTGTCGTACATTAGAGTGGCATAGACTAAAGTTCCATAGAATGGAGTAATAAACTGTGCAATAGCATATAGTGGATTGTTGTAGAGTGGAGTGGTGTATACTGGAGTATAGTGGAGTGGCATGAAGTGTAGTGGCGCACAGAGGAATAGCATACAGTGCAGTGGTGGTAAGCAATGGAGTGTCATAGAGTGAAGTAGAGTAGAGTGTAGTGTTGTAGAGTGGAGCTGCATACAGTGGAATAGCTTACAGTGAGGTAGCATTGAGTGGAAGGGTATACAGCGTATTGGCGTACACTGAAGTGTCATAAAATGGAGTGGCATCGAGTATAGTAGCATACAGTGTAGAGTGGCGTAGAGTGGCATGGAATAAAGTGGAGTGACGTACAGTGGATTAGCGTACAGTGGAGTGGCATATAGTGGAGCGGCGTAGAGAATAATAGCATAGAGTGAAGTGGCATAGAGAGTAGTGGCTGTACAGTGGAGTGTGTTAGTTGAAACAGACGTTGCATGAACGTGTGTTGACGGATATAGATATAATGTTTCAGGAAAATATATTTAGTGCAAATGGAAATTTTTGGCAGTAAGTGTGAATAGTGTGTGTTGGTTTAAAGTTATAATTTTGAAATTTCTTAGTTGGATGTGATTGACTAATGGCTGTGTTTACCAAGGGTAAATGCCAGCCATGTTGTTTTATGACATTTTGTCTGCGCTCTGCATTCTCCATATTGCTGCATTCTGGGTCTTCGATCTAGGTAAGTAGCAGGTTTTATCGCTGTTCCCTACCTATTGTTACTCTATTAAAGTCTTAAGAGGTAGAGAAATGTATTTATAAATTTCAATATATTTTTACAGCAATTTAGGGAGAACGGCGCATTTAAAAAAAACGAATGTAAGTAGTTTGTTAATTTGTAGGTATTGCCGTGGCACTCCACAGACTTTTTACAGACAATTTTAATGTTTATAGCAGAAAATACACTGACTACAATATAATTCATAAATATAGGGTACTGCAGTGCATTTTAAATTTTTTAACATATTGTTATATCTATTTTTTTTTACCGTGATATTCCGGATGAAGTACTATGGCGCTCCGTACATTTTTTTAAAATATATAAAAACTAATATTTAGGAGAAAAGTGTGAAACCTAACACTTACCTACATCTAAGGGCAAAATGCAGAACACCAGCAAAGTGTAGCTAAAAGCAACATGGCTGCCTTTAACTTTTGTAAAGGCAGTCCTAAGCCAATCACATAATGACTTGTCATTACCATGTACCATGGTACCTCCGCAAAATACTGTAAAATTTTCCAAAAACCCAGCTGCGACAAATATCACTGAGTTAAAATGCATTGTAACTTAAAAAAATACTTACCCTATTCACCTTTGTACCCAAAAGTATCATCTGCATACCATAATTTCTAATCCTGCCAAAAGTTATGCAAATCCATTCCGCATTTTTCACCCTAGGCAAAATACAAAAATCAACGTAAAATACAATGGTGGAAAAACGTGTTTTGGTGAAGGAAGAATAGGTCTGTAAAGTTTAATGGAGATTCGTCAAATGGGCGCAAAGTTATTAGCGTCCAAAATTCTGAAGATATTCTATACCTGGAAATCATAACTATAATTACATAATTATATATAATATAACTGTGTTTAAAAAAAAATATATATATATATATATATATATTTATGAAAGAATCCACACTCCTGTATCGCCACCGTCACAGCAAACATCAGGTACGGACCACAACGTGCTTTTGGGTTTCTTAAAGTGCATTTATTGCATGGATATCAGCTACCATACATCGTGGCAAGTGCCCAGCATAACGCGTTTCGACAGTGAAACACTGTCTTGATCACATGACGTACTATGGGCCAATGAGCAATAAATAGTGACTGCAATGGTGAAAAAACTGGTGAGAGGAAGCCCGCCCATATCTTTAAGCATGAAACTAAACAACATACTTCAACAATCCCAATATTTATATATATATATGGGTGTGTATAAAAATCCTAGCTATTGCCACTCTCTAATATATATGTGATCAAGGCCCCACGAGGGCTGAAACGCGTAATGGCGGTGGTGCAGGGGTTTGAACAACAATAAACTACTTTGCACTGCAACTGGGTTCGCTTCGTCTTTGCAGATCGATCAAGCGTGGAAAAGACGTTTCCTGTTTTATATATATATATATATATATATATATATATATATATATATAGATCCCAACACCTCGTCACAAACTCCAACTCCTCAGAAAAACGAGCGTGGACCCAAATAAGTGCTGCAATTATTTTATTTCGCCATTGTCTGCCATTACGCGTTTCAACCGAACAAGCGGCCTTGATCACATGACAATGCTCAGATTTTACCACCGCTATTTAAAGTGCCTGTGCTTCACATAAATCATGGACATAGAAAGTAGACATTGTTACTTCGGTACAATTCGTGCTTAATTGCTCATTTGAAACAAAAGAAGACATGACATTGTAGATACCATACATAACAAACGTTGAAAACCATGGTATCTCAAAATAATCAGACTTAAATGTCTTTCCATAATGTCCCACCTATTTATAATCCATGCTTAAATGCTGAATCAAATGAATCTAACTTCCAGTCCAAAATTCAAAAATAAAGTGAACATAAAAAGTGCCCCCTCATACATGTGGAAATGAAAACGATTAAAAAAAGTTAATTAATGTTTGAAATGAAACAATAGGTGCATGTTCACTCTGTCACTTGGTGCTTTGGAATAAACAAATAATGGGATTTTAATATAATTCAGGATTTATACAATAGTGAAAAATATAATGAAAAAATATAACAATATAACAATCTCTATTCTATAAAACATTTTTTCCTGATATATTCTGCGGGTTTCCTTATTTTCAGACCCTACAGTACAAAAACCCCGCTAATTTCCTTTACACATATAAAGTGACTCTGTGCTACAGTACCTAAATACAAAGTGCCTGCAAGCCGTAAAGTGCATAAGTGCAAGGGGATCCAGAGGCTTTTAATGTGCAAATGTTCAGAGGCCATATATTCAAATATCATGTGTCTGTTATAACAAGTACTACAGTGAATTCTAGACCATCGACAACATTATGAGTCTTAAAAATCATCAATAAATATGTTTCTAATTTGATTAAACCATAAAAATTGATTTTATTTTATCAAGCTTCCCCTCGTACCATCGGCCCAGAGAAAATGCATTCTGGGAGCTGTAGGACTTACCGCAATGCAGCTGGTGAACGAGCACATGACAGGGGAGGTGTGACCTTCCAATTAAGGGAGGACTGCAGACTGATTTAAAAACGGAGGCGTGGGGCTGTTTTCAGTGTGGCGGCGGCATCTGAGGAAGACGATTCTGTCGAAATGCATTATGCCCATATCCGCTTTTCCAATTAAAGGCTTTCTCTTGTGAAAACCCCGTGTGGCCCCTTCCTTCTGCTTCGCTGGAGGTTTCTGTGCATATTTTCGCGTCAACCAGAGACGCGTTAAGGGGCCCCGCTCTACAAAGCTGGCTGGAGGCTTAACTGGTGTCTGCGCAAGCAGTTTAGTTTCTTTCCTGAGGTATCGGATTGCTCCAGCCCACCTCTCTAAGCACTGGCTAAGCAAGGGACACTGTCAGTAGGCAGCTCGTGACTTCACGAGGTGGTTGGGTTCATTGAAGTCAGCCCATGACCTGGCTGAGCTGTGCCATTGAGGTTGGAGCGTTTGCAGGGACTTGAGGAGGCTGGAGGAAATTATTTACACAAGAGACAGCGCGCTCTGTTCTGCAGTACACTATTTCCATATGGATTTTATTTTATCAAGCTTCCCCTCGTACCATCGGCCCAGAGAAGATGCATTCTGGGAGCTGTAGGACTTACCGCAATGCAGCTGGTGAACGAGCACATGACAGGGGAGGTGTGACCTTCCAATTAAGGGAGGACTGCAGACTGATTTAAAAACGGAGGCGTGGGGCTGTTTTCAGTGTGGCAGCGGCATCTGAGGAAGACGATTCTGTCGAAATGCATTATGCCCATATCCGCTTTTCCAATTAAAGGCTTTCTCTTGTGAAAACCCCATGTGGCCCCTTCCTTCTGCTTCGCTGGAGGTTTCTGTGCATATATATATATATATATATATATATATATATTTTCTATATATATATATTTTCTATATATATATATATATATATATATATATATATATTCACTTAAAAAACCATAGGTTTTAGGGACAGTTATAGTTAGTTGGACATTTCACTCGTACAAAACCATAGAAATTCCCCCGTTATAGTTAGTTCAGCTAACTATAACTCGCGCCCCGCAATGCACTGCTGATGACGTCACATATTACATCACTCATGACATGGTCAGTGACATCACTGATGACATCACTGATGACATCTCAAATGACATCACTGATGACATCATCCAGTGACTGTGTGTTTCTTTAAAGTTTAAATATGTTTAATATATATAGGGAAAGGCGTATTGAAGAATGAGTGGGTGTATAAGTGTCTGTATGGATGATTTAGTAGGTGCTTGACTAACTCTATAAGTGAGTGATTAAACGTATCTTACTGAATGCATGGGTTAGTGACTAAACTGGGTGAATGTCTGTATCCGTCTGTCTATTGCTGTGTAAGTGGCTGCATGGGTTTGTGAATAGCTACATGAGTGTCTATATGAGTTATTGATTAGTTGTCTGAGTATCTGTATGGGTGCCTGAGTGTTTGTGTGGGTGGGGTGTGTGCGACTCTGTGCATAGATGTGTGAGTGGGTGATTCACTGGGTGGATGGTTTTTCAAGAGTGCATCTGTGATAGACTGTATGGGTGGGTAAGTGTGTGTAAGAGTGTGTTTGTGAGTGAATGTATGTCCCAGTGGTACATGTGTGAGTAACTACATATGTGAAAGGCAGTATATATGTGTGGAGTATATAAATAGCTATAAGCAAGAGTGTGTGATTGTGAGAGTGACTGTATGGATGAGTGTGTGCTTGTATCAGTGATTGTATAAGAGCGTAAGAATGTGCTAGTATTTGTATGAGTAAGTGAGCTGGTGTGTGTATAACTGTATAGGTGAGTAAATGGCAGTGTGTTTAATTATTTGCATGACTGACTAGGTGTGTGAGTACCTCTATGGATGAGTGGCGGTGTTTGAGTGTCTATATAGGAGTATGAGTGCATATGATAGTCCTGTACTGAGTGACCGTAAGTATGAGTGAATGTACTGGTGAGTGAGTGGATGTGTGTGTAGACCTAAGAATCAGTGAGTGGGTATGTAGTTATTGGTGTTGGAGTGTCTATGGTTTTGCGAATGGCAGTCTGTAATTTAGAGTGGGTGTATCAAAGGTTATATCAGGGTGTGAGGAGGTGCATCAGATTATCACGTGGATGATGTCATCAGTGATGTCATTTGAGATGTCATCAGTGATGTCATCAGTGATGTCACTGACCATGTCATGAGTGATGTAATATGTGACGTCATCAGCAGTGCATTGCGGGGGCGCGAGTTATAGTTAGCTGAACTAACTATAACGGGGAATTTCTATGGTTTTGTACGAGTGATATGTCCAACTAACTATAACTGTCCCTAAAACCTATGGTTTTTAAGTGAATTTCAAAGGTTTTTTAAATGCTCATTTCGAACTATAACGTGTCTGAAACCTATGGTTTTTTCAGTGAATTTCAAAGGTTTTTTAAATGCTAATTCCTAACTATAACGTGCCTGAAACCTATGATTTTTTAAGTGAATTATAAAGGTTTTTTTAAATGCTAGTTTCTAACTATGCCTACAGAGGTAGGACATGTGAAGAAAGAAGAAAAAACGCACAGAAAGAAGCAAAAGATGTGCAGAAAGAACCAACAGAGGAGCAGAAAGAGGCCTTGTTGCAAAATCATCCTGTGCCCACAACTTTTCAGACGGGTACTGGTGGTAACTGACTCTGACTAACCAGAGCCAGTGCTATGCTAAAAGACACTTAGAATACAGTGAAAACACCTACATACACTAGGGAACACTATGCGTTGGGGTACCCCTGTGATTAGCATGACCTCCTCTGCAAGTCCCTAGTACATAATAGGGCAGGGGGATTAAAACTACCTCTTAAAACGCGCTACAGGGCGCGTTTGCACAGTGGTGAAGGGAGGGGGCCTGAGGTGACATGTGTGCAAACGCACCCCGTGGCGCGTTTTTAAGGTGCGGGATTAAGTCCCCTTGAATTCTGAGGGTCCCTGGGGCCCAACTAGCCCCCCAGGCACCTACAGTTAGGACCACAGAGCTGAGTTGCAGAGAGGCGTTCCGAGGCCACGCACCTTTTTCACCTCTCTGCAACGCAACTCTGTTGTGCTTACTGAAGGTACCTGGTGGGCTAGTTGGCCCCAGGGTCCCTCAGGATTCAAAGGGAATTAATTCCCCAACTTAAAACGCACCACAGGGCGTGTTTGCGCACATGTCACCTGAGGCCCCGCCCCCTCCCTTCACCACTGTGCAAACGCGCCCCGTGGTGCGTTTTAAGTTGGGGGATTAGGTCACCTTGAATCCTGAGGGTCCATGGGGCCCAACTAGCCCACTAGGTACTTCCAGTAAGCACCACAGGCCTGCGTTGCAACGCCTGTAACAAATTGTGCAGTTGTGTTTAGGTAGTGAAGAGGGTCGTGCTGGGGGTAGTGTTTTAGGGTTTAGGGTAGTGCAGTGGTGTTTGTGTAGTGTAGGGGGTCATGCTGGGGGTAGATTTAGGGTTTAGGGTAGTGCAGTGGTGTTTGAGTAGTGTAAGGAGTCGTGCTGGGGGAGTGTTTTAGGGTTTAGGGTAGTGCAGTGGTGTTTGGGTAGTGTAGGGGGTCGTGCTGGGGGTAGTGTTTTAGGGTTTAGGGTAGTGCAGTAGTGTTTGGGTAGTGTAGGGGGTCGTGCTGGGGGTAGTGATTTAGGGTAGTGCAGTGGTGTTTGGGGAGTGTAGGGGGTACTGCTGGGGGTAGTGTTTTAGGGTTTAGGGTAGTGCAGTGGTGTTTGGGTAGTGTAGGGGTACTGCTGGGGGTAGTTTTTAGGGTTTAGGGTAGTGCAGTGGTGTTTGGGTAGTGTAGTGGTTCATGCTGGGGGTAGTTTTTTTAGGGTTTAGGGTAGTGCAGTGGTGTTTGTGTAGTGTAGGGGGTAGTGTTTTAGGGTTTAGGGTAGTGCAGTGGTGTTTGTGTAGTGTAGGAGGTTGTGTTTTAGGGTTTAGGGTAGTGCAGTGGTCTTTGGGTAGTGTAGGGAGTCGTGCTGGGGTAGTGTTTTAGGGTTTAGGGTAGTGTAGGGAGTCATGCGGGGGTAGTGTTTTAGGGATTAGGGTAGTGCATTGGTGTTTGGGTAGTGTAGGGGGTCATGCGGGGGTAGTGTTTTAGGGTTTAGGGCAGTGCAGTGGTGTTTGGGTAGTGTAGGGGGTCGTGCTGGGGGAGTGTTTTAGGGTTTAGGGCAGTGCAGTCGTGTTAGGGTAGTGTAGGGGGTTGTGCTGGGGGTAGTGTTTTAGGGTTTAGGGTAGTGCAGTGGTGTTCGGGTAGTGTAGGGGGTCGTGCTGGGGTTAGTGTTCTAGGGTTTAGGGCAGTGCAGTGGTGTTTGGGCAGTGTAGGGGGTAATGCTGGGGTTGGTGTTTTAGGGTTTAGGGCAGTGCAGTGGTGTTCGGGCAGTGTAGGGGGTCGTGCTGGGGTGGTGTTTCAGGGTTTAGGGCAGTGCAGTCGTGTTCGGGCAGTGTAGGGGGTGGTGTTTCAGGGTTTAGGGCAGTGCAGTGGTGTTCGGGCAGTGTAGGGGGTCGTGCAGGGGGTGGTGTTTCAGGGTTTAGGGCAGTGGTGTTCGGGCAGTATAGGGGTCGTGCTGGGGGTGGTGTTTCAGGGTTTGGGGCAGTGCAGTGGTGTTCGAGCAGTAAAGGGGGTCGTGCTGGGGGTGGTGTTTCAGGGTTTAGGGCAGTGCAGTGGTGTTTCGGGCAGTGTAGGGGGCGGTGCAGGGGGTGGTGTTTCAGGGTTTAGGGCAGTGCAGTGGTGTTCGGGCAGTGTAGGGGGTGCTGCAGGGGTGGTGTTTCAGGGGTTTAGGGCAGTGCAGTGGTGTTCGGGCAGTGTAGGGGGTGTTGCAGGGGTGGTGTTTCAGGGTTTAGGGCAGTGCAGTGGTGTTCGGGCAGTGTAGGGGGTCGTGCTGGGGCTGGTGTTTCAGGGTTTAGGGCAGTGCAGTGGTGTTCGGGCAGTGTAGGGGGTCGTGCTGGGGCTGGTGTTTCAGGGTTTAGGGCAGTGCAGTGGTGTTCGGGCAGTGTAGGGGGTCGTGCTGTGGCTGGTATTTCAGGGTTTAGGGCAGTGCAGTGGTGTTCGGGCAGTGTAGGGGGTCATGCTGGGGCTGGTGTTTCAGGGTTTAGGGCAGTGCAGTGGTGTTCGGGCAGTGTAGGGGGTCTTGCTGGGGCTGGTGTTTCAGAGTCTAGGGCAGTGCAGTGGTGTTCCGGCAGTGTAGGGGGTCTTGCTGGGGCTGGTGTTTCAGGGTTTAGGGCAGTGCAGTGGTGTTCGGGCAGTGTAGGGGGTCATGATGGGGGTGGTGTTTCAGGGTTTAGGGCAGTGCAGTGGTGTTTGGGCAGTGTAGGGGTCATGCTGGGGCTAGTGTTTCAGGATTTAGGGCAGAGCAATGGTGTTCAGGCAGTGTAGGGGTTTTGCTGGAGGTGGTGTTTCAGGGTTTAGGGCAGTGCAGTGGTGTTCGTGCAGTGTAGGGAGGTGGTGTTTCAGGGTTTAGGGCAGTGGTGTTCAGGCAGTGTAGGGGGTCTTGCTGGGGTTGATGTTTCAGGGTTTAGGGCAGTGCAGTGGTGTTCGGGCAGTGTAGGGGGTCGTGCTGGGGGTGGTGTTTCAGGGTTTAGGGCAGTGCAGTGGTGTTCCGGCAGTGTAGGAGGTCGTGCAGGGGTGGTGTTTCAGGGTTTAGGTCAGTGCAGTGGTGTTCGGGCAGTGTAGGGGGTCGTGATGGGGGTGGTGTTTCAGGGTTTAGGGCAGTGCAGTGGTGTTCGGGCAGTGTAGGGTGTCGTGCTGAGGGGTGGTGTTTCAGGGTTTAGGGCAGTGCAGTGGTGTTCGGGCAGTGTAGGGGGTCGTGCAGGGGGTGGTGTTTCAGGGTTTAGGGCAGTGCAGTGGTGTTTGGGCAGTGTAGGGGGTCGTGCAGGGGGTGGTGTTTCAGGGTTTAGGGCAGTGCAGTGGTGTTCGGCCAGTGTAGGTGGTCTTGCTGGGGGTGGTGTTTCAGGCTTTAGGCAGTGCAGTGGTGTTCGGGCAGTGTAGGGGGTCTTGCTGGGGGTGGTGTTTCAGGGTTTAGGGCAGTGCAGTGGTGTTCGGGCTGTGTAGGGGGTCTTGCTGGGGCTGGTGTTTCAGGGTTTAGGGCAGTGCAGTGGTGTTCGGGCAGTGTAGGGGGTCTTGCTGGGGCTGGTGTTTAAGGGTTTAGGGTAGTGCAGTAGTGTTCAGGCAGTGTAGGGGGTCGTGCTGGGGCTGGTGTTTCAGGGTTTAGGGCAGTGCAGTGGTTTTCGGGCAGTGTAGGCGGTCGTGCTGGGGCTGGTGTTTCAGGGTTTAGGGCAGTGCAGTGGTGTTCGGGCAGTGTACGGGGTTGTGCTGGGGCTGGTGTTTCAGGGTTTAGGTCAGTGCAGTGGTGTTCGGGCAGTGTAGGGGTCGTGCTGGGGGTGGTGTTTCAGGGTTTAGGGCAGTGCAGTGGTGTTCGGGCAGTGTAGGGGTCGTGCTGGGGTTGGTGTTTCAGGGTTTAGGGCAGGCAGTGGTGTTCGGGCAGTGTAGGGGGTCTTGCTGGGGGTGGTGTTTCAGGGTTTAGGGCAGTGCAGTGGTGTACGGGCAGTGTAGGGGGTCGTTGCTGGGGGTGGTGTTTCAGGGTTTAGGGCAGTGGTGTTCGGGCAGTGTAGGGGTCTTGCTGGGGGTAGTGTTTCGGGGTTTAGGGCAGTGCAGTAGTGTTCAGTGCAGTGTAGGGGGTCGTGCTGGGGGTGGTGTTTCAGGGTTTAGGGCAGTGCAGTAGTGTTCGGGCAGTGTAGGGGATCGTGCAGGGGTGGTGTTTCAGGGTTTAGGGCAGTGCAGTGGTGTTCGGGCAGTGTAGGGGGTCGTGCTGGGGGTGGTGTTTCAGGGTTTAGGCAGCAGTGGTGTTCGGGCAGTGTAGGGGGTCATGCAGGGGGTGGTGTTTCAGGGTTTAGGGCAGTGCAGTGGTGTTCGGGCAGTGTAGGGGTTGTGCTGGGGCTGGTGTTTCAGGGTTTAGGGCAGTGCAGTGGTGTTCGGGCAGTGTAGGGGGTCTTGCTGGGGGTGGTGTTTCAGGGTTTAGGGCAGTGGTGTTCGGGCAGTGTAGGGGGTCTTGCTGGGGGTGATGTTTCAGGGTTTAGGGCAGTGCAGTGGTGTTCGGGCAGTGTAGGGGGTCGTGCTGGGGTGGTGGTTTAGGGCAGTGAGGTGTCGGGCAGTGTAGGGGGTTGTGCTGTGGCTGGTGTTTCAGGGTTTAGGGCAGTGCAGTGGTGTTCGGGCAGTGTAGGGGGTCATGCTGGGGCTGGTGTTTCAGGGTTTAGGGCAGTGCAGTGGTGTTCGGGCAGTGTAGGGGTCTTGCTGGGGCTGGTGTTCCAGAGTCTAGGGCAGTGCAGTGGTGTTCAGGCAGTGTAAGGGGTCTTGCTGGGGTTGGTGTTTCAGGGTTTAGGGCAGTGCAGTGGTGTTCGGGCAGTGTAGGGGGTCATGATGGGGGTGGTGTTTCAGGGTTTAGGGCAGTGCAGTGGTGTTTGGGCAGTGTAGGGGGTCGTGCTGGGGCTAGTGTTTCAGGATTTAGGGCAGAGCAATGGTGTTCAGGCAGTGTAGGGGGTTTTGCTGGAGGTGGTGTTTCAGGGTTTAGGGCAGTGCAGTGGTGTTCGTGCAGTGTAGGGGTGGTGTTTCAGGGTTTAGGGCAGTGGTGTTCAGGCAGTGTAGGGGGTCTTGCTGGGGTTGATGTTTCAGGGTTTAGGGCAGTGCAGTGGTGTTCGGGCAGTGTAGGGGGTCGTGCTGGGGGTGGTGTTTCAGGGTTTAGGGCAGTGAAGTGGTGTTCCGGCAGTGTAGGAGGTCGTGCAGGGGGTGGTGTTTCAGGGTTTAGGGCAGTGCAGTGGTGTTCGGGCAGTGTAGGGGGTCGTGATGGGGTGGTGTTTCAGGGTTTAGGGCAGTGCAGTGGTGTTCGGGCAGTGTAGGGTGTCGTGCTGAGGGGTGGTGTTTCAGGGTTTAGGGCAGTGCAGTGGTGTTCGGGCAGTGTAGGGGGTCGTGCAGGGGGTGGTGTTTCAGGGTTTAGGGCAGTGCAGTGGTGTTTGGGCAGTGTAGGGGTCGTGCAGGGGGTGGTGTTTCAGGGTTTTGGGCAGTGCAGTGGTGTTCGGCCAGTGTAGGTGGTCTTGCTGGGGGTGGTGTTTCAGGCTTTAGTGCAGTGGTGTTCGGGCAGTGTAGGGGTCTTGCTGGGGGTGGTGTTTCAGGGTTTAGGGCAGTGCAGTGGTGTTCAGGCTGTGTAGGGGGTCTTGCTGGGGCTGGTGTTTCAGGGTTTAGGGCAGTGCAGTGGTGTTCGGGCAGTGTAGGGGGTCGTGCTGGGGCTGGTGTTTGAGGGTTTAGGGTAGTGCAGTGGTGTTCAGGCAGAGTAGGGGGTCGTGCTGGGGCTGGTGTTTCAGGGTTTAGGGCAGTGCAGTGGTTTTCGGGCAGTGTAGGCGGTCGTGCTGGGGCTGGTGTTTCAGGGTTTAGGGCAGTGCAGTGGTGTTCGGGCAGTGTACGAGGTTGTGCTGGGGCTGGTGTTTCAGGGTTTAGGCCAGTGCAGTGGTGTTCGGGCAGTGTAGGGGGTCGTGCTGGGGGTGGTGTTTCAGGGTTTAGGGCAGTGCAGTGGTGTTCGGGCAGTGTAGGGGTTGTGCTGTGGCTGGTGTTTCAGGGTTTAGGGCAGTGCAGTGGTGTTCGGGCAGTGTAGGGTGTCATGCTGGGGCTGGTTTTTCAGGGTTTAGGGCAGTGCAGTGGTGTTCGGGCAGTGTAGGGGTCTTGCTGGGGCTGGTGTTTCAGAGTCTAGGGCAGTGCAGTGGTGTTCAGGCAGTGTAGGGGGTCTTGCTGGGGCTGGTGTTTCAGGGTTTAGGGCAGTGCAGTGGTGTTCGGGCAGTGTAGGGGGTCATGGTGGGGGTGGTGTTTCAGGGTTTAGGGCAGTGCAGTGGTGTTTGGGCAGTGTAGGGGGTCATGCTGGGGCTAGTGTTTCAGGATTTAGGGCAGAGCAATGGTGTTCAGGCAGTGTAGGGGTTTTGCTGGAGGTGGTGTTTCAGGGTTTAGGGCAGTGCAGTGGTGTTCGTGCAGTGTAGGGGGTGGTGTTTCAGGGTTTAGGGCAGTGGTGTTCAGGCAGTGTAGGGGGTCTTGCTGGGGTTGATGTTTCAGGGTTTAGGGCAGTGCAGTGGTGTTCGGGCAGTGTAGGGGAGTCGGTGCTGGGGGTGGTGTTTCAGGGTTTAGGGCAGTGCAGTGGTGTTCCGGCAGTGTAGGAGGTCGTGCAGGGGGTGGTGTTTCAGGGTTTAGGGCAGTGCAGTGGTGTTCGGGCAGTGTAGGGGGTCGTGATGGGGGTGGTGTTTCAGGGTTTAGGGCAGTGCAGTGGTGTTCGGGCAGTGTAGGGTGTCGTGCTGAGGGTGGTGTTTCAGGGTTTAGGGCAGTGCAGTGGTGTTCGGGCAGTGTAGGGGGTCATGCATGGGGTGGTGTTTCAGGGTTTAGGGCAGTGCAGTGGTGTTTGGGCAGTGTAGGGGGTCGTGCAGGGGTGGTGTTTCAGGGTTTAGGGCAGTGCAGTGGTGTTCGGCCAGTGTAGGTGGTCTTGCTGGGGGTGGTGTTTCAGGCTTTAGTGCAGTGGTGTTCGGGCAGTGTAGGGGGTCTTGCTGGGGTGGTGTTTCAGGGTTTAGGGCAGTGCAGTGGTGTTCGGGCTGTGTAGGGGGTCTTGCTGGGGCTGGTGTTTCAGGGTTTAGGGCAGTGCAGTGGTGTTCGGGCAGTGTAGGGGGTCGTGCTGGGGCTGGTGTTTGAGGGTTTAGGGTAGTGCAGTGGTGTTCAGGCAGTGTAGGGGGTCGTGCTGGGGCTGGTGTTTCAGGGTTTAGGGCAGTGCAGTGGTTTTCGGGCAGTGTAGGCGGTCGTGCTGGGGCTGGTGTTTCAGGGTTTAGGGCAGTGCAGTGGTGTTCGGCCAGTGTAGGTGGTCTTGCTGGGGGGTGGTGTTTCAGGGTTTAGGGCAGTGCAGTGGTGTTCGGGCAGTGTAGGGGGTCGTGCAGGGGTTGGTGTTTCAGGGTTTAGGGCAGTGCAGTGGTGTTTGGGCAGTGTAGGGGGTCGTGCAGGGGTGGTGTTTCTGGGTTTTGGGCAGTGCAGTGGTGTTCGGCCAGTGTTGGTGGTCTTGCTGGGGGTGGTGTTTCAGGTTTTAGTGCAGTGGTGTTCGGGCAGTGTAGGGGGTCTTGCTGGGGGTGGTGTTTCAGGGTTTAGGGCAGTGCAGTGGTGTTCGGGCTGTGTAGGGGGTCTTGCTGGGGCTGGTGTTTCAGGGTTTAGGGCAGTGCAGTGGTGTTCGGGCAGTGTAGGGGGTCGTGCTGGGGCTGGTGTTTGAGGGTTTAGGGTAGTGCAGTGGTGTTCAGGCAGAGTAGGGGTCGTGCTGGGGCTGGTGTTTCAGGGTTTAGGGCAGTGCAGTGGTTTTCGGGCAGTGTAGGCGGTCGTGCTGGGGCTGGTGTTTCAGGGTTTAGGGCAGTGCAGTGGTGTTCGGGCAGTGTACGGGGTTGTGCTGGGGCTGGTGTTTCAGGGTTTAGGCCAGTGCAGTGGTGTTCGGGCAGTGTAGGGGGTTGTGCTGGGGGTGGTGTTTCAGGGTTTAGGGCAGTGCAGTGGTGTTCGGGCAGTGTAGGGGGTTGTGCTGTGGCTGGTGTTTCAGGGTTTAGGGCAGTGCAGTGGTGTTCGGGCAGTGTAGGGTGTCATGCTGGGGCTGGTGTTTCAGGGTTTAGGGCAGTGCAGTGGTGTTCGGGCAGTGTAGGGGGTCTTGCTGGGGCTGGTGTTTCAGAGTCTAGGGCAGTGCAGTGGTGTTCAGGCAGTGTAGGGGGTCTTGCTGGGGCTGGTGTTTCAGGGTTTAGGGCAGTGCAGTGGTGTTCAGGCAGTGTAGGGGGTCATGATGGGGGTGGTGTTTCAGGGTTTAGGGCAGTGCAGTGGTGTTTGGGCAGTGTAGGGGGTCATGCTGGGGCTAGTGTTTCAGGATTTAGGGCAGAGCAATGGTGTTCAGGCAGTGTAGGGGGTTTTGCTGGAGGTGGTGTTTCAGGGTTTAGGGCAGTGCAGTGGTGTTCGTGCAGTGTAGGGGGTGGTGTTTCAGGGTTTAGGGCAGTGGTGTTCAGGCAGTGTAGGGGGTCTTGCTGGGGTTGATGTTTCAGGGTTTAGGGCAGTGCAGTGGTGTTCGGGCAGTGTAGGGGGTCGTGCTGGGGGTGGTGTTTCAGGGTTTAGGGCAGTGCAGTGGTGTTCCGGCAGTGTAGGAGGTCGTGCAGGGGGTGGTGTTTCAGTGTTTAGGGCAGTGCAGTGGTGTTCGGGCAGTGTAGGGGGTCGTGATGGGGGTGGTGTTTCAGGGTTTAGGGCAGTGCAGTGGTGTTCGGGCAGTGTAGGGTGTCGTGCTGAGGGGTGGTGTTTCAGGGTTTAGGGCAGTGCAGTGGTGTTCGGGCAGTGTAGGGGGTCATGCATGGGGTGGTGTTTCAGGGTTTAGGGCAGTGCAGTGGTGTTTGGGCAGTGTAGGGGGTCGTGCAGGGGTGGTGTTTCAGGGTTTAGGGCAGTGCAGTGGTGTTTGGCCAGTGTAGGTGGTCTTGCTGGGGGTGGTGTTTCAGGCTTTAGTGCAGTGGTGTTCGGGCAGTGTAGGGGGTCTTGCTGGGGGTGGTGTTTCAGGGTTTAGGGCAGTGCAGTGGTGTTCGGGCTGTGTAGGGGTCTTGCTGGGGCTGGTGTTTCAGGGTTTAGGGCAGTGCAGTGGTGTTCGGGCAGTGTAGGGGGTCGTGCTGGGGCTGGTGTTTGAGGGTTTAGGGTAGTGCAGTGGTGTTCAGGCAGTGTAGGGGTCGTGCTGGGGCTGGTGTTTCAGGGTTTAGGGCAGTGGTTTTCGGGCAGTGTAGGCGGTCGTGCTGGGGCTGGTGTTTCAGGGTTTAGGGCAGTGCAGTGGTGTTCGGGCAGTGTACGGGGGTTGTGCTGGGGCTGGTGTTTCAGGGTTTAGGTCAGTGCAGTGGTGTTCGGGCAGTGTAGGGGGTCGTGCTGGGGGTGGTGTTTCAGGGGTTTAGGGCAGTGCAGTGGTGTTCGGGCAGTGTAGGGGGTCGTGCTGGGGCTGGTGTTTCATGGTTTAGGGCAGTGCAGTGGTGTTCGGGCAGTGTAGGGGGTCGTGCTGGGGGTGGTGTTTCAGGGTTTAGGGCAGTGCAGTGGTGTTCGGGCAGTGTAGGGGGTCTTGCTGGGGGTGGTGTTTCAGGGTTTAGGGCAGTGCAGTGGTGTACGGGCAGTGTAGGGGGTGTTGCTGGGGGTGGTGTTTCAGGGTTTAGGGCAGTGGTGTTCGGGCAGTGTAGGGGGTCTTGCTGGGGGTAGTGTTTCGGGGTTTAGGGCAGTGCAGTGGTGTTCGTGCAGTGTAGGGGGTCGTGCTGGGGGTGGTGTTTCAGGGTTTAGGGCAGTGCAGTAGTGTTCGGGCAGTGTAGGGGATCGTGCAGGGGTGGTGTTTCAGGGTTTAGGGCAGTGCAGTGGTGTTCGGGCAGTGTAGGGGGTCGTGCTGGGGTGGTGTTTCAGGGTTTAGGGCAGTGGTGTTCGGGCAGTGTAGGGGGTCGTGCAGGGGGTGGTGTTTCAGGGTTTAGGGCAGTGCAGTGGTGTTCGGGCAGTGTAGGGGTTGTGCTGGGGCTGGTGTTTCAGGGTTTAGGGCAGTGCAGTGGTGTTCGGGCAGTGTAGGGGGTGTTGCTGGGGGTGGTGTTTCAGGGTTTAGGGCAGTGGTGGTCGGGCAGTGTAGGGGGTCTTGCTGGGGGTGATGTTTCAGGGTTTAGGGCAGTGCAGTGGTGTTCGGGCAGTGTAGGGGGTCGTGCTGGGGGTGGTGTTTCAGGGTTTAGGGCAGTGAGGTTCGGGCAGTGTAGGGGGATGTGCTGTGGCTGGTGTTTCAGGGTTTAGGGCAGTGCAGTGGTGTTCGGGCAGTGTAGGGGGTCATGCTGGGGCTGGTGTTTCAGGGTTTAGGGCAGTGTAGGGGGTCTTGCTGGGGCTGGTGTTCCAGAGTCTAGGGCAGTGCAGTGGTGTTCAGGCAGTGTAGGGGGTCTTGCTGGGGCTGGTGTTTCAGGGTTTAGGGCAGTGCAGTGGTGTTCGGGCAGTGTAGGGGGTCATGATGGGGGTGGTGTTTCAGGGTTTAGGGCAGTGCAGTGGTGTTTGGGCAGTGTAGGGGGTCGTGCTGGGGCTAGTGTTTCAGGATTTAGGGCAGAGCAATGGTGTTCAGGCAGTGTAGGTGGTTTTGCTGGAGGTGGTGTTTCAGGGTTTAGGGCAGTGCAGTGGTGTTTGTGCAGTGTAGGGGTGGTGTTTCAGGGTTTAGGGCAGTGGTGTTCAGGCAGTGTAGGGGGTCTTGCTGGGGTTGATGTTTCAGGGTTTAGGGCAGTGCAGTGGTGTTCGGGCAGTGTAGGGGGTCGTGCTGGGGGTGGTGTTTCAGGGTTTAGGGCAGTGCAGTGGTGTTCCGGCAGTGTAGGAGGTCGTGCAGGGGGTGGTGTTTCAGGGTTTAGGGCAGTGCAGTGGTGTTTGGGCAGTGTAGGGGGTCGTGATGGGGTGGTGTTTCAGGGTTTAGGGCAGTGCAGTGGTATTTGGGCAGTGTAGGGTGTCGTGCTGAGGGGTGGTGTTTCAGGGTTTAGGGCAGTGCAGTGGTGTTCGGGCAGTGTAGGGGGTCGTGCAGGGGGTGGTGTTTCAGGGTTTAGGGCAGTGCAGTGGTGTTTGGGCAGTGTAGGGGGTCGTGCAGGGGTGGTGTTTCAGGGTTTTGGGCAGTGCAGTGGTGTTCGGCCAGTGTAGGTGGTCTTGCTGGGGGTGGTGTTTCAGGCTTTAGTGCAGTGGTGTTCGGGCAGTGTAGGGGGTCTTGCTGGGGGTGGTGTTTCAGGGTTTAGGGCAGTGCAGTGGTGTTTGGGCTGTGTAGGGGGTCTTGCTGGGGCTGGTGTTTCAGGGTTTAGGGCAGTGCAGTGGTGTATGGGCAGTGTAGGGGGTGTTGCTGGGGGTGGTGTTTCAGGGTTTAGGGCAGTGGTGTTCGGGCAGTGTAGGGGGTCTTGCTGGGGGTAGTGTTTCGGGGTTTAGGGCAGTGCAGTGGTGTTGGTGCAGTGTAGGAGGTCATGCTGTGGGTGGTGTTTCAAGGTTTAGGGCAGTGCAGTAGTGTTCGGGCAGTGTAGGGGATCGTGCAGGGGGTGGTGTTTCAGGGTTTAGGGCAGTGCAGTGGTGTTCGGGCAGTGTAGGGGGTCGTGCTGGGGGTGGTGTTTCAGGGTTTAGGGCAGTGGTGTTCGGGCAGTGTAGGGGGTCGTGCAGGGGGTGGTGTTTCAGGGTTTAGGGCAGTGCAGTGGTGTTCGGGCAGTGTAGGGGTCGTGCTGGGGCTGGTGTTTCAGGGTTTAGGGCAGTGCAGTGGTGTTCGGGCAGTGTAGGGGGTCTTGCTGGGGGTGGTGTTTCAGGGTTTAGGGCAGTGGTGTTCGGGCAGTGTAGGGGGTCTTGCTGGGGGTGATGTTTCAGGGTTTAGGGCAGTGCAGTGGTGTTCGGGCAGTGTAGGGGGTCTTGCTGGGGGTAGTGTTTCAGGGTTTAGGGCAGTGCAGTGATGTTCATGCAGTGTAGGGGGTCGTGCTGGGGATGGTGTTTCAGGGTTTAGGGCAGTGCAGTAGTGTTCGGGCAGTGTAGTTGGTCATGCTGGGGGTGGTGTTTCAGGGTTTAGGGCAGTGCAGTTGTGTTCGGGCAGTGTAGGGGGTCGTGCTGGGGGTGGTGTTTCAGGGTTTAGGGCAGTGGTGTTCGGGCTGTGTAGGGCGTCTTGCTGGGGGTGATGTTTTAGGGTTTAGGGCAGTGCAGTGGTGTTCAGGCAGTGTAGGAGGTCTTGCTGGGGGTAGTGTTTCAGGGTTTAGGGCAGTGCAGTGGTGTTCGGGCAGTGTAGGGGTCATGCTGGGGGTGGTGTTTCAGGGTTTTGGGCAGTGCAGTGGTGTTGGGGCAATGTAGGGGGTCGTGAAGGGGGTGGTGTTTCAGGGTTTAGGGCAGTGCAGTGGTGTTCGGGCAGTGTAGGGGGTCGTGCTAGGGTATGTGTTTCAGGGTTTAGGGCAGTGCAGTGGTGTTCGGGCAGTGTAGGGGGTCGTGCAGGGGCTGTTGTTTCAGGGTTTAGGGCAGTGCAGTGGTGTTTGGGCAGTGTAGGGGGTCGTGCTGGGGGTAGTGTTTTAGGGTTTAGGGTAGTGCAGTGGTGCTTGTGTAGTGTAGGGGGTCGTGCTGGGGGTAGTGTTTTAGGGTTTAGGGTAGTGCAGTGGTGTTTGTGTAGTGTAGGGGTCATGTTTTAGGGTAGTGCAGTGGTGTTTGTGTAGTGTAGGGGGTCGTGCTGGGGGTAGTGTTTTAGGGTTTAGGGTAGTGCAGTGGTGCTTGTGTAGTGTAGGGGGTCGTGCTGGGGGTAGTGTTTTAGGGTTTATGGTAGTGCAGTGGTGTTTGTGTAGTGTAGGGGGTCATGTTTTAGGGTAGTGCAGTGGTGTTTGGGTAGTGTAGGGGGTCGTGCTGGGGGTAGTGTTTTAGGATTTAGGTTAGTGCAGTGGTATTGGGGTAGTGTTTTAGGGTTTAGGGTAGTGCAGTGGTGTTTGTGTAGTGTAGGGGGTCATGCTGGGGGTAGTGTTTTAGGGTTTAGGGCAGTGCAGTGGTGTTCGGGCAGTGTAGGGGGTCGTGATGGGGGTGGTGTTTCAGGGTTTAGGGCAGTGCAGTGGTGTTCGGGCAGTGTAGGGTGTCGTGCTGAGGGGTGGTGTTTCAGGGTTTAGGGCAGTGCAATGGTGTTCGGGCAGTGTAGGGGGTCGTGCATGGGGTGGTGTTTCAGGGTTTAGGGCAGTGCAGTGGTGTTTGGGCAGTGTAGGGGGTCGTGCAGGGGGTGGTGTTTCAGGGTTTAGGGCAGTGCAGTGGTGTTCGGCCAGTGTAGGTGGTCTTGCTGGGGGTGGTGTTTCAGGCTTTAGTGCAGTGGTGTTCGGGCAGTGTAGGGGGTCTTGCTGGGGGTGGTGTTTCAGGGTTTAGGGCAGTGCAGTGGTGTTCGGGCTGTGTAGGGGGTCTTGCTGGGGCTGGTGTTTCAGGGTTTAGGGCAGTGCAGTGGTGTTCGGGCAGTGTAGGGGGTCGTGCTGGGGCTGGTGTTTGAGGGTTTAGGGTAGTGCAGTGGTGTTCAGGCAGTGTAGGGGGTCGTGCTGGGGCTGGTGTTTCAGGGTTTAGGGCAGTGCAGTGGTTTTCGGGCAGTGTAGGCGGTCGTGCTGGGGCTGGTGTTTCAGGGTTTAGGGCAGTGCAGTGGTGTTCGGGCAGTGTACGGGGTTGTGCTGGGGCTGGTGTTTCAGGGTTTAGGTCAGTGCAGTGGTGTTCGGGCAGTGTAGGGGGTCGTGCTGGGGGTGGTGTTTCAGGGTTTAGGGCAGTGCAGTGGTGTTCGGGCAGTGTAGGGGGTCGTGCTGGGGCTGGTGTTTCATGGTTTAGGGCAGTGCAGTGGTGTACGGGCAGTGTAGGGGGTGTTGCTGGGGGTGGTGTTTCAGGGTTTAGGGCAGTGGTGTTCGGGCAGTGTAGGGGGTCTTGCTGGGGGTAGTGTTTCGGGGTTTAGGGCAGTGCAGTGGTGTTCGTGCAGTGTAGGGGTCGTGCTGGGGGTGGTGTTTCAGGGTTTAGGGCAGTGCAGTAGTGTTCGGGCAGTGTAGGGGATCGTGCAGGGGGTGGTGTTTCAGGGGTTTAGGGCAGTGCAGTGGTGTTCGGGCAGTGTAGGGGGTCGTGCTGGGGGTGGTGTTTCAGGGTTTAGGGCAGTGGTGTTCGGGCAGTGTAGGGGGTCGTGCAGGGGGTGGTGTTTCAGGGTTTAGGGCAGTGCAGTGGTGTTCGGGCAGTGTAGGGGTTGTGCTGGGGCTGGTGTTTCAGGGTTTAGGGCAGTGCAGTGGTGTTCGGGCAGTGTAGGGGGTCTTGCTGGGGGTGGTGTTTCAGGGTTTAGGGCAGTGGTGGTCGGGCAGTGTAGGGGGTCTTGCTGGGGGTGATGTTTCAGGGTTTAGGGCAGTGCAGTGGTGTTCGGGCAGTGTAGGGGGTCGTGCTGGGGGTGGTGTTTCAGGGTTTAGGGCAGTGAGGTTCGGGCAGTGTAGGGGGATGTGCTGTGGCTGGTGTTTCAGGGTTTAGGGCAGTGCAGTGGTGTTCGGGCAGTGTAGGGGGTCATGCTGGGGCTGGTGTTTCAGGGTTTAGGGCAGTGTAGGGGGTCTTGCTGGGGCTGGTGTTCCAGAGTCTAGGGCAGTGCAGTGGTGTTCAGGCAGTGTAGGGGGTCTTGCTGGGGCTGGTGTTTCAGGGTTTAGGGCAGTGCAGTGGTGTTCGGGCAGTGTAGGGGGTCATGATGGGGGTGGTGTTTCAGGGTTTAGGGCAGTGCAGTGGTGTTTGGGCAGTGTAGGGGGTCGTGCTGGGGCTAGTGTTTCAGGATTTAGGGCAGAGCAATGGTGTTCAGGCAGTGTAGGGGGTTTTGCTGGAGGTGGTGTTTCAGGGTTTAGGGCAGTGCAGTGGTGTTCGTGCAGTGTAGGGGGTGGTGTTTCAGGGTTTAGGGCAGTGGTGTTCAGGCAGTGTAGGGGGTCTTGCTGGGGTTGATGTTTCAGGGTTTAGGGCAGTGCAGTGGTGTTCGGGCAGTGTAGGGGGTCGTGCTGGGGGTGGTGTTTCAGGGTTTAGGGCAGTGCAGTGGTGTTCCGGCAGTGTAGGAGGTCATGCAGGAGGTGGTGTTTCAGGGTTTAGGGCAGTGCAGTGGTGTTCGGGCAGTGTAGGGGGTCGTGATGGGGTGGTGTTTCAGGGTTTAGGGCAGTGCAGTGGTGTTTGGGCAGTGTAGGGTGTCATGCTGAGGGGTGGTGTTTCAGGGTTTAGGGCAGTGCAGTGGTGTTCGGGCAGTGTAGGGGGTCGTGCAGGGGGTGGTGTTTCAGGGTTTAGGGCAGTGCAGTGGTGTTTGGGCAGTGTAGGGGGTCGTGCAGGGGGTGGTGTTTCAGGGTTTTGGGCAGTGCAGTGGTGTTCGGCCAGTGTAGGTGGTCTTGCTGGGGGTGGTGTTTCAGGCTTTAGTGCAGTGGTGTTCGGGCAGTGTAGGGGGTCTTGCTGGGGGTGGTGTTTCAGGGTTTAGGGCAGTGCAGTGGTGTTCGGGCTGTGTAGGGGGTCTTGCTGGGGCTGGTGTTTCAGGGTTTAGGGCAGTGCAGTGGTGTTCGGGCAGTGTAGGGGGTCGTGCTGGGGCTGGTGTTTGAGGGTTTAGGGTAGTGCAGTGGTGTTCAGGCAGAGTAGGGGGTCGTGCTGGGGCTGGTGTTTCAGGGTTTAGGGCAGTGCAGTGGTTTTCGGGCAGTGTAGGCGGTCGTGCTGGGGCTGGTGTTTCAGGGTTTAGGGCAGTGCAGTGGTGTTCGGGCAGTGTACGGGGTTGTGCTGGGGCTGGTGTTTCAGGGTTTAGGCCAGTGCAGTGGTGTTCGGGCAGTGTAGGGGGTCGTGCTGGGGGTGGTGTTTCAGGGTTTAGGGCAGTGCAGTGGTGTTCGGGCAGTGTAGGGGGTCGTGCTGGGGCTGGTGTTTCATGGTTTAGGGCAGTGCAGTCGTGTTCGGGCAGTGTAGGGGGTCGTGCTGGGGGTGGTGTTTCAGGGTTTAGGGCAGTGCAGTGGTGTTCGGGCAGTGTAGGGGGTCTTGCTGGGGGTGGTGTTTCAGGGTTTAGGGCAGTGCAGTGGTGTATGGGCAGTGTAGGGGGTGTTGCTGGGGGTGGTGTTTCAGGGTTTAGGGCAGTGGTGTTCGGGCAGTGTAGGGGGTCTTGCTGGGGGTAGTGTTTCGGGGTTTAGGGCAGTGCAGTGGTGTTCGTGCAGTGTAGGGGGTCATGCTGGGGGTGGTGTTTCAAGGTTTAGGGCAGTGCAGTAGTGTTCGGGCAGTGTAGGGGATCGTGCAGGGGGTGGTGTTTCAGGGTTTAGGGCAGTGCAGTGGTGTTCGGGCAGTGTAGGGGGTCGTGCTGGGGGTGGTGTTTCAGGGTTTAGGGCAGTGGTGTTCGGGCAGTGTAGGGGGTCGTGCAGGGGGTGGTGTTTCAGGGTTTAGGGCAGTGCAGTGGTGTTCGGGCAGTGTAGGGGTCGTGCTGGGGCTGGTGTTTCAGGGTTTAGGGCAGTGCAGTGGTGTTCGGGCAGTGTAGGGGGTCTTGCTGGGGGTGGTGTTTCAGGGTTTAGGGCAGTGGTGTTCGGGCAGTGTAGGGGGTCTTGCTGGGGGTGATGTTTCAGGGTTTAGGGCAGTGCAGTGGTGTTCGGGCAGTGTAGGGGTCTTGCTGGGGGTAGTGTTTCAGGGTTTAGGGCAGTGCAGTGATGTTCATGCAGTGTAGGGGGTCGTGCTGGGGATGGTGTTTCAGGGTTTAGGGCAGTGCAGTAGTGTTCGGGCAGTGTAGTTGGTCATGCTGGGGGTGGTGTTTCAGGGTTTAGGGCAGTGCAGTTGTGTTCGGGCAGTGTAGGGGGTCGTGCTGGGGGTGGTGTTTCAGGGTTTAGGGCAGTGGTGTTCGGGCTGTGTAGGGCGTCTTGCTGGGGGTGATGTTTTAGGGTTTAGGGCAGTGCAGTGGTGTTCGGGCAGTGTAGGAGGTCTTGCTGGGGGTAGTGTTTCAGGGTTTAGGGCAGTGCAGTGGTGTTCGGGCAGTGTAGGGGTCATGCTGGGGGTGGTGTTTCAGGGTTTTGGGCAGTGCAGTGGTGTTGGGGCAATGTAGGGGGTCGTGAAGGGGGTGGTGTTTCAGGGTTTAGGGCAGTGCAGTGGTGTTCGGGCAGTGTAGGGGGTCGTGCTAGGGTATGTGTTTCAGGGTTTAGGGCAGTGCAGTGGTGTTCGGGCAGTGTAGGGGGTCGTGCAGGGGCTGTTGTTTCAGGGTTTAGGGCAGTGCAGTGGTGTTTGGGCAGTGTTTGGGGTCGTGCTGGGGTTAGTGTTTTAGGGTTTAGGGTAGTGCAGTGGTGCTTGTGTAGTGTAGGGGGTCGTGCTGGGGGTAGTGTTTTAGGGTTTAGGGTAGTGCAGTGGTGTTTGTGTAGTGTAGGGGGTCATGTTTTAGGGTAGTGCAGTGGTGTTTGTGTAGTGTAGGGGGTCGTGCTGGGGGTAGTGTTTTAGGGTTTAGGGTAGTGCAGTGGTGCTTGTGTAGTGTAGGGGGTCGTGCTGGGGGTAGTGTTTTAGGGTTTAGGGTAGTGCAGTGGTGTTTGTGTAGTGTAGGGGGTCATGTTTTAGGGTAGTGCAGTGGTGTTTGGGTAGTGTAGGGGGTCGTGCTGGGGGTAGTGTTTTAGGATTTAGGTTAGTGCAGTGGTATTGGGGTAGTGTTTTAGGGTTTAGGGTAGTGCAGTGGTGTTTGTGTAGTGTAGGGGGTCATGCTGGGGGTAGTGTTTTAGGGTTTAGGGCAGTGCAGTGGTGTTCGGGCAGTGTAGGGGGTCATGATGGGGGTGGTGTTTCAGGGTTTAGGGCAGTGCAGTGGTGTTTGGGCAGTGTAGGGGGTCATGCTGGGGCTAGTGTTTCAGGATTTAGGGCAGAGCAATGGTGTTCAGGCAGTGTAGGGGGTTTTGCTGGTGGTGGTGTTTCAGGGTTTAGGACAGTGCAGTGGTGTTCGTGCAGTGTAGGGGGTGGTGTTTCAGGGTTTAGGGCAGTGGTGTTCAGGCAGTGTAGGGGGTCTTGCTGGGGTTGATGTTTCAGGGTTTAGGGCAGTGCAGTGTTGTTCGGGCAGTGTAGGGGGTCGTGATGGGGGTGGTGTTTCAGGGTTTAGGGCAGTGCAGTGGTGTTCGGGCAGTGTAGGGTGTCGTGCTGAGGGGTGGTGTTTCAGGGTTTAGGGCAGTGCAGTGGTGTTCGGGCAGTGTAGGGGGTCGTGCAGGGGGTGGTGTTTCAGGGTGTAGGGCAGTGCAGTGGTGTTTGGGCAGTGTAGGGGGTCATGCAGGGGGTGGTGTTTCAGGGTTTTGGGCAGTGCAGTGGTGTTCGGCCAGTGTAGGTGGTCTTGCTGGGGGTGGTGTTTCAGGCTTTAGTGCAGTGGTTTTCGGGCAGTGTAGGGGGTCTTGCTGGGGGTGGTGTTTCAGGGTTTAGGGCAGTGCAGTGGTGTTCGGGCTGTGTAGGGGTCTTGCTGGGGCTGGTGTTTCAGGGTTTAGGGCAGTGCAGTGGTCTTCGGGCAGTGTAGGGGGTCGTGCTGGGGCTGGTGTTTGAGGGTTTAGGGTAGTGCAGTGGTGTTCAGGCAGAGTAGGGGGTCGTGCTGGGGCTGGTGTTTCAGGGTTTAGGGCAGTGCAGTGGTTTTCGGGCAGTGTAGGCGGTCATGCTGGGGCTGGTGTTTCAGGGTTTAGGGCAGTGCAGTGGTGTTCGGGCAGTGTACGGGGTTGTGCTGGGGCTGGTGTTTCAGGGTTTAGGCCAGTGCAGTGGTGTTCGGGCAGTGTAGGGGGTCGTGCTGGGGGTGGTGTTTCAGGGTTTAGGGCAGTGCAGTGGTGTTCGGGCAGTGTAGGGGGTCGTGCTGGGGCTGGTGTTTCATTGTTTAGGGCAGTGCAGTGGTGTTCGGGCAGTGTAGGGGGTTGTGCTGGGGGTGGTGTTTCAGGGTTTTGGGCAGTGCAGTGGTGTTCGGGCAGTGTAGGGGGTCTTGCTGGGGGTGGTGTTTCAGGGTTTAGGGCAGTGCAGTGGTGTATGGGCAGTGTAGGGGGTGTTGCTGGGGGTGGTGTTTCAGGGTTTAGGGCAGTGGTGTTCGGGCAGTGTAGGGGGTCTTGCTGGGGGTAGTGTTTCGGGGTTTAGGGCAGTGTAGTGGTGTTCGTGCAGTGTAGGGGGTCGTGCTGGGGTTGGTGTTTCAAGGTTTAGGGCAGTGCAGTAGTGTTCGGGCACTGTAGGGGATCGTGCAGGGGGTGGTGTTTCAGGGTTTAGGGCAGTGCAGTGGTGTTCGGGCAGTGTAGGGGGTCGTGCTGGGGGTGGTGTTTCAGGGTTTAGGGCAGTGGTGTTCGGGTAGTGTAGGGGGTCGTGCAGGGGGTGGTGTTTCAGGGTTTAGGGCAGTGCAGTGGTGTTCGGGCAGTGTAGGGGTCGTGCTGGGGCTGGTGTTTCAGGGTTTAGGGCAGTGCAGTGGTGTTCGGGCAGTGTAGGGGGTCTTGCTGGGGGTGGTGTTTCAGGGTTTAGGGCAGTGGTGTTCGGGCAGTGTAGGGGGTCTTGCTGGGGGTGATGTTTCAGGGTTTAGGGCAGTGCAGTGGTGTTCGGGCAGTGTAGGGGGACTTGCTGGGGGTAGTGTTTCAGGGTTTAGGGCAGTGCAGTGATGTTCATGCAGTGTAGGGGGTCGTGCTGGGGATGGTGTTTCAGGGTTTAGGGCAGTGCAGTAGTGTTCGGGCAGTGTAGTTGGCCGTGCTGGGGGTGGTGTTTCAGGGTTTAGGGCAGTGCAGTTGTGTTCGGGCAGTGTAGGGGGTTGTGCTGGGGGTGGTGTTTCAGGGTTTAGGGCAGTGGTGTTCGGGCTGTGTAGGGCGTCTTGCTGGGGGTGATGTTTTAGGGTTTAGGGCACTGCAGTGGTGTTCGGGCAGTGTAGGGGTCATGCTGGGGGTGGTGTTTCAGGGTTTAGGGCAGTGCAGTGGTGTTCGGGCAATGTAGGGGGTCGTGAAGGGGGTGGTGTTTCAGGGTTTAGGGCAGTGCAGTGGTGTTCGGGCAGTGTAGGGGGTCGTGCTAGGGTATGTGTTTCAGGGTTTAGGGCAGTGCAGTGGTGTTCGGGCAGTGTAGGGGGTCGTGCAGGGGCTGGTGTTTCAGGGTTTAGGGCAGTGCAGTGGTGTTTGGGCAGTGTAGGGGGTCGTGCTGGGGGTAGTGTTTTAGGGTTTAGGGTAGTGCAGTGGTGCTTGTGTAGTGTAGGGGGTCGTGCTGGGGGTAGTGTTTTAGGGTTTAGGGTAGTGCAGTGGTGTTTGTGTAGTGTGGGGGTCATGTTTTAGGGTAGTGCAGTGGTGTTTGTGTAGTGTAGGGGGTCGTGCTGGGGGTAGTGTTTTAGGGTTTAGGGTAGTGCAGTGGTGCTTGTGTAGTGTAGGGGGTCGTGCTGGGGGTAGTGTTTTAGGGTTTAGGGTAGTGCAGTGGTGTTTGTGTAGTGTAGGGGGTCATGTTTTAGGGTAGTGCAGTGGTGTTTGGGTAGTGTAGGGGGTCGTGCTGGGGCTAGTGTTTTAGGATTTAGGTTAGTGCAGTGGTATTGGGGTAGTGTTTTAGGGTTTAGGGTAGTGCAGTGGTGTTTGTGTAGTGTAGGGGGTCATGCTGGGGGTAGTGTTTTAGGGTTTAGGATAGTGCAGTGGTGCTTGTGTAGTGTAGGGGGTCGTGCTGGGGTAGTGTTTTAGGGTTTAGGGTAGTGCAGTGGTGTTTTTGTAGTGTAGGGGGGGTCATGTTTTAAGATGCAATGCTCCAATACCTGACCAGTCTGCACTACATAAAACTGCAAAAAAACAAAAAATAAAGTGTTTTCACACTTTTGTCATTGGGCTATATGTGGGCTACATCTGGGTAATATTTGTGCTACATTTGGGCTCTTTTTTCAGTGGTGGCCATCTTGGAAGACTTCTTTGTTATGAAGTTTCCTAATTTCCTCATTTACTGCAGTCTCCTCAGTAGGAAATGCTTTCAGTTTTTTACTTTGATTCCATCAAGAAGGCATTCAGATGTGTCACACATTTGCCATAAATTCAGAATGTTATTACTCTAGTTGTTCATTAGATCACTGTAGTAAAGCTACTGCTCACCAAGGAGTTAACCGGAAGTCTACTGCTGGTATTGAAAGTGATTGTTTCAGTCTGCATGTCAGAATTTTCTAATGAAATAGAAGAGGATTTGAGATCTCACTTAAAACATGCACTAAATTTTCTTTTGCAGCACTAACCATAATTTCTATGGCAAAATGAACCCCCTCATTTTGTTCCTTTTTAAATTAAATGTTTTAAGTGTTACCAGTTTATTCCAATCAAGATGGCTTCAGGTGTGCCATACTTTTGTCATAAGTAAGACTGTTAGCGCTCTAGTTGTTCTTTAGAACACTCTGGGAAGCTGCAGTAGAACACAAAGGCATCAACTGACTGGCTGCTCCTGTTGAAATATAACAGGAAGATATTTGAGATCACACTTGAAACATGTCCTAATTTTTCTTTCTACAGCACTAACCATAATTTCTATGACAAAGTGAACCCCATCATTTTGTTCCTTTTTAAATTAAATGTTTTAATTGTTACCAGTTTATTCCAATAAAGATGGCTTCAGGTGTGCCTTACTTTTGTCATAAGTAAGACTGTTAGCGCTCTAGTTGTTCTTTAGAACACTCTGGGAAGCTGCAGTAGAACACAAAGGCATCAACTGACAGGCTGCTCCTTTTGAAATATAACAGGAAGATATTTGAGATCACACTTGAAACATGTCCTAATTTTTCTTTCCAGAGCACTAACCATAATTTCTATGACAAGATGAACCCCATCATTTTGTTCTTTTTTAAATTAAATGTTTTAAGTGTTACCAGTTTATTCCAATCAAGATGGCTTCAGGTGTGCCATACTTTTGTCATAGGTAAGGCTGTTAGCACTCTAGTTGTTCTTTAGAACACTCTGGGAAGCTGCAGTAGAACACAAAGGAATCAACTGACAGTCTCTGCCCTTGTTGGATGTACATGTTTTACTGAGAATGTCAGACTTCATTCTCACATGACTGAGAAAGATAATGTGAATTTACAGAAAATATGCTCTCATTTTAGCTTCTGGAGCACCTTCCAAAACTGTATGGGACAAGCATGTGAAAATAGTTTTCTCTCAAACATGATTCATGATATCCCAGCAGAAGGTTTTTCACAGGGTAAAATCACCTTAGAACACACCACAATTCCTGAAATTAGTATGGTACCATCAACAAATGAATTCTAATGTAACTAAAGTCTGTTATCACCCTTTATAGTTCTCCTTTTGGTAACCCTCAAAATCTTCGATTCACTACAATGCATTTCAATGGGGTACTATCATTTATATTGGTCCCAAGATGGCTGCCAGCAATTCCAGGATGAAGTGCTGACAGCCAATCAGATCTCACGATGACATGTGTGGTTAGGCTCCGCCCAGATATATATGTGTTTTTACTTTTGATTTTCTCAGCAACTACTGAACGGATTTACACCATTTAACAAAAGGGTTCTTTCTGAACCAAGAACTACCTCTTTGCCAAATTTGGTGTAATTCCGTTCAGCAGTTCGGGCTGTAGCCGTGTCTAAAGTTTCCTATGGGAAAATGAATGGGGAAAACACGTTTTGGGACCCCCCTTTTTCTCGGCCCCCGCTTGACCAATCACCCTGAGACTTTCAGGGTAGGAGCGGACCGGAGCGGGCCAAAAAGTTTGAAAATTTCGCAAAGATTCGTCAACCGACGCAAGAGTTATTTCAAATAGAATGTCGCGGATTTCCTATGGAAAATAGGTCCTAACTATAACTATCTACTGGCGACCGCCAGTAGATAATATATATATATCCCAACACCTCGTCACAAACTCCAACTCCTCAGAAAAACGAGCGTGGACCCAAATAAGTGCTGCAATTATTTTATTTCGCCATTGTCTGCCATTACGCGTTTCAAACGAACAAGCGGCCTTGATCACATGACAATGCTCAGATTTTACCACCGCTATTTAAAGTGCCAGTGCTTCACATAAATCATGGACATAGAAAGTAGACATTGTTACTTCGGTACAATTCGTGCTTAAATGCTCATTTGAAACAAAAGAACATTGACATTGTAGATACCATACATAACAAACGTTGAAAACCATGGTATCTCAAAATAATCAGACTTAAATGTCTTTCCATAATGTCCCACCTATTTATAATCCATGCTTTTAAATGCTGAATCAAATGAATCTAACTTCCAGTCCAAAATTAAAAAATAAAGTGAACATAAAAAGTGCCCCCTCATACATGTGGAAATGAAAACGATTAAAAAAAGTTAATTAATGTTTGAAATGAAACAATAGGTGCATGTTCACTCTGTCACTTGGTGCTTTGGAATAAACAAATAATGGGATTTTAATATAATTCAGGATTTATACAATAGTGAAAAATATAATGAAAAAATATAACAATATAACAATCTCTATTCTATAAAACATTTTTTCCTGATATATTCTGCGGGTTTCCTTATTTTCAGACCCTACAGTACAAAAACCCGCTAATTTCCTTTACACATATGAAGTGACTTTGTGCTACAGTACCTAAATACAAAGTGCCTGCAAGCCGTAAAGTGCATAAGTGCAAGGGGATCCAGAGGCTTTTAATGTGCAAACGTTCAGAGGCCATATATTCAAATATCATGTGTCTGTTATAACAAGTACTACAGTGAATTCTAGACCATCGACAACATTATGAGTCTTAAAAATCATCAATAAATATGTTTCTAATTTTATTAAGCCTGGGCGTAGTTCGCAAAGTAGCGCTACGCGAAGCTACGCAAAGTGCAGTTCGCACTACGCGAGCTACGCGTAGCACTACGCGAACTGCGTTGTGCACTGTTCGCAATGATTGCACAGTGCCGGATGCTTGTCCGCACTGTGCAATAATTGAAAACGGCATCTTGCACAGTGCGAGCTGTCTTTTACTGCCGCTCGAGTAGATTTTTACTCGAGCGGCAGCTTTCTCAACGCGGACTGGTAGTTTCTCATCGCAAGCGGTCGCGTGCATACGCGACCACTCGCAATGAGAAACCTGACCTCCCCGCGTTGAGAATCTCGCCAGGAGGTTTATTTTCCACGCTCGCGATCGGCAACTTGATGTTGCTGATCGCGAACGAGGAAAAAGTCTCGCCGGGATGTCATTTTGCTTGCTCGCGGTCACCAACTTGATGTTGAGGACTGCGAGCAAGCAAAAAATGACCGCCGCACTACGCTACGCGTGTTTGCACTGTGCTACGTGCAATTCGCGTTGTGCGAAGTAGCGCAAACTTCGCAAACTACGCGAGCGTAGCGTAGTGCTTTGCCCAGGGTTAATTTTATTAAACCATAAAAATCCTGCCTCAATGATTAGAAATACGACACATAAGATAAAACAGTATGCCTTTAGACCAATCCTTAAAACAAAATTAATATATAAATATGTACATAAATATTGATAAAACCCCATCAAATTTGCTAACCTAAAATGCAGAAAAACCACGTATACCAATTCATTAGCTACTGCAGATTACAAGTGACCTGAACAATTATTGTCTTAAAAAGAATTTTCATCAATATTATAAAAAGGTGTGAAGGTCTTCTGTGGTGTTGAGACCACCTGGATGCTTAGAATCGAACTCCAGTATAAAGCTAGTTTCCAGGCGCCTCAACTTGGCTTCTCTGTCACCGCCTCTTTTTGTAATGGGGATAGCTTCAATGACATAATATTTTAAATGTCTTGGATTGCTGTCATGAGTGGTTTGAAAATGCCTGGCAACCGGGTAATTTTGATCATTGTTAGTTATAGCCCGGATATGCTGCAGGATTCGCTTGTGGACGGCCAGTTTTGTGCTTCCTATATATTTAAGATTGCAACTACATTCAAGAACATAAACAGAAAACTCAGTTTTGCATGTAAGATGTTGCTTGATCTCTCTAACTTTGGTGGAGAAAGCAGTAGTATAGGTTTTGACATTCAAGCCAAATTGACAAGCTTTATACGTAAGGCATTTAAAAAAAACCTTTCTCGCCGTTAACCACATATCCTTGTGACATTCCTCATGACTATTGCTCACCAGCATATTCCCCATACTCATGGTTTTTCTAAACGTGATAGAGGGATTGGAAGGCATCAACCTCCCAATCACTCGGTCATCTTGAATAAAATGCCAATTACGCCTTACTATAGTTCTTAGTTGCCTCTCCTGCCTGGAATACGATAAAATGAGTCTGGTAGGCTGGGGGACTGGAGTTTCAAAGTTTGCATCACCACACGTTGTTTTGACCTTATATGTTAAAAGGTCATCCCTGGCCCTTACTTTGGACCTTCTAATGGCGGCATCCACAATTTCGGTCCTGTACCCCCTAGCCAAAAACCAAGCACAACTTTCTGCCTGCTTACTCTCAGCATCCGCATTATTGCTGCAGATGTGTCGGATGCGTAACATCTCCCCATACGGAATGCTCTTAATTAAATGGGGAGGATGAGCACTTGACGCATGCAGTACCGTATTTCCTGCAGTAGGCTTTCTAAAAAGGGTAGTAGTTAAAACATTATTCTCAACCAAGACCTGTACATCTAAAAAGGTCACTGTATGCCTGCTGATAGTAGATGTAAATTTTAAATTAATATCATTGTGGTTAATCTGATCAATGAATTTCATGGCACTTTCCTCACTTCCTCTCCACACAATAAATAGGTTATCGATAAAACGTAACCAGGAAATAACTTTTGTGTCATAAGTTTCCTCATATTGACGCATGAGGACCAGCTCCTCCCACCAGGCCATAAACAAACAGGCATAGCTGGGGGAGAAGCTGGCCCCCATAGCTACACCCTGAATCTGCTGAAACATTTGGCCATTAAAAAGGAATAGATTGTTTTCCAAATAAAAGAGCAGCATATCCAATAACATTTTTGTGTGCTGTGCATACATAATAGGTCTGGTGCATAAAAAATACTCCACAGCTCGAAGCCCATCTTTATTTCGAATGCAAGTATATAAGGAGAATACGTCTAAAGCTATGAGCAAATACTCAGAGTTCCAGTTTAAGTCCTTTATCTTGTTCAAAAAATCGCATGTATCCTGTACATATGACTTTAACTGTTTCACATACACCTGCAAAAAATAATCAATATACCTGGATAAGTTTTCTAATGGTCCATCACAGGCTGCGATAATGGGCCTGCCCGGTGGTCTATTAATGTTTTTATGAATTTTTGGTATAAAATAGATCACCGAGACCAAAGGATTCTCTTTTTTAATCAACTTGTACTTCTCCCAACTGAGGAGCCCCAGACTTTTCCATGCCAATAGGTGCTTGAACAAAGAGTCCTGAGTACTTTTATATTTTAGTGGAGAACTTTTTCTATAACACTGGTGATCATTAAGTTGACTGTATGCCTCTTTCCTGTATTCCTCCATTGGCCATAGGACGATATTGCCGCCCTTATCAGAGTTTCTTATGACCACATTTTCTTTTTGTAATTTAACAATTAATTGATTGTATTTCCTTTCCCTATTGGTGTATTTTCTGTCGGATCCATTCACGGCGAAGTTCAATTTTTTAATTTGATTCACAACATGCTCGTTGAAAACATCCAAGCCATCTCGGGCCATTATTGGGACAAACTTAGATTTCATCTTGAAGGGGGTCACAGATCTTGCATTGGCTCCCAAGGGAAATGGAGGTAGGTCCTGATCGCCACCTTCCTTACCGCTTTCCAATTCACACAGATCCTGGTATAAGCCCATATCAGAGACCAGTAGGCCAGGGGGGCCGTCATTATTCAAAACAGGTACCACAATGTTGATTGGATCCAATGTGGACCTTTGCTGATGAAATTTCCGGAGTTTTAGTTTCCTAATATACTGGTAGATATCAGCACTAGTCCTAGTATATTGGAAATTAGATTCAGGGCAATAAGACAGTCCTAAAGATAATAATTGGGCCTCCGCTGCAGATAAATCAACATTAGCCAAATTAATGATGGTATTAGCATCCTGCTTGCTGGCTCCATTTCCAGAACTTATATTGCCCTCGCCGATAGAATCAATTATTGGTGTCTGCCTCGGCCACGACCCCGTTTCTTGGGCTCTGCGTCTCCTACAGGCCTGGTATCTCCCCCTTCTCCTTTGTGATTCGGTTTTGTGGCTGGTCCCTTGGTACGAGGCCGCAATGTTTCCTTTCTGCCCTGTTTTAAAATGTCCAACTCTTCCCCCAGAGTGAATTTAATGCCCCTGTGCTCAGTATTCCTTCTCGCACTTTCATTGTCCGATTCACTCTCCAGTACTGAACTTAAATCTGATATTGAAGACAATTCAGTCCTTTGTTGTCCCTTTTCAGCTTGGCTGCCTGCTTGTATGCGTCTATTCGCTGATGCTGTTCTGAGTGAGTCATAGCGCCTAGCGAATGTGAAAATGTGGCCATTGGCATAGTCGTCCCGATCTCTTTTGAATTTATACGCCTTTCGCACTTTAATTTTTTCCTCCTCCTTTGCCAGCCTCATAGTCATTTCCTCCCGCAGCTTTTGTCCTGAGCGGGAGTCTCCTTCCTGCTGTTTAATGTCATCTTCCCGGGCTTCAATTCTGGTCTGCAATTCCCCTCTGTCTATCTCCGCGTACTTGACCAGTATCTGCACCAATCTGCGGGACGACTGGAGATTGCATTCTCCCCATTCCGCCATCATAAGCGGATTAGGCGCCTCATAACTGGGGGCAATCATAATACGAAGCCCCCTGGGGATTCTCCCCACATCAAGATACCTTTTGAGTGAGCGCACCTCCCACCATTTCGATTGTTCCTGGCGTTTAAGTTTTTCCAGCAGCTTAAAATTTTCTTTTAATCCATTGACTCTGACACTCTGTTCCTCAGTCCCCCCATTGCTGGCACTAGATAAATCTGCTGGGGAATCCGAAAACATTTCCTCTGCGGCTAACTCACGGTCCCTGAGCGTGTCAGCAGACATCTTGGCTTAATCTCAGTATACAGTTCTCCGCTTTACCCTACTGACAGTGAAAATTCCGTCCTGGGCTGCAGAAAAAAGCACACCTCCCAACCTGTGCGGTATTCCTATAATTTGCGTACCTTGAGTGTCGAGCGACCAACAGCGGCACCCGTCCCGCATCCACTCAGCCGAACAAATCCCCGAACACGAAACCGCTGCCTTGCTCAGCAACACCTCGTACTGCTACTACTTGCCGATATGCATATCCGATCACACCACACAGGGGGCTCCGTCCGTTTCGTTCCAAACTCTGTAAAGTGCCCCTGGGGTCCCCGCCAGATCAGCACCATGAGCCCGTGATGCTAGAGGCAGAACCACCGAGAGCAAGAGACTGTCAGCTACGGAGCCTACTTTCTGGAACGGGGTCCACGAGCCGGCGGCAGTCCAAGCCGGTCCAATATCCCAACACCTCGTCACAAACTCCAACTCCTCAGAAAAATGAGCGTGGACCCAAATAAGTGCTGCAATTATTTTATTTCGCCATTGTCTGCCATTACGCGTTTCAACCGAACAAGCGGCCTTGATCACATGACAATGCTCAGATTTTACCACCGCTATTTAAAGTGCCAGTGCTTCACATAAATCATGGACATAGAAAGTAGACATTGTTACTTCGGTACAATTCGTGCTTAAATGCTCATTTGAAACAAAAGAAGACATGACATTGTAGATACCATACATAACAAACGTTGAAAACCGTGGTATCTCAAAATAATCAGACTTAAATGTCTTTCCATAATGTCCCAACTATTTATAATCCATGCAATACAATAGAGTGGTGTAGAGTGGAATACCGCTGAGTATTACTGGCATACAGTGTAGCGATGTAGAGTGAAGTGGCATATAGTGGAATAGTGTACAGTAGAGTGGAGTATAGTGGAGTGCCATTCAGTGGAATAGTGTAGAGTGTGGTACGCTAAAGTGGATTGTCGTACATTAGAGTGGCATAGACTAAAGTGCCATAGAATGGAGTAATAAACAGTGCAATAGCATATAGTGGATTGTTGTAGAGTGGAGTGGTGTATACTGGAGTGGCGTATAGTGGAGTGGCATGAAGTGTAGTGGCGCACAGAGGAATAGCATACAGTGCAGTGGTGGTATGCAGTGGAGTGTCATAGAGTGAAGTAGAGTAGAGTGTAGTGTAGTAGAGTGGAGCTGCATACAGTGGAATAACATACAGTGAGGTAGCATTGAGTGGAAGCGTATACAGTGTATTGGCGTACACTGAAGTGTCATAAAATGGAGTGGCATCGAGTATAGTAGCATACAGTGTAGAGTGGCGTAGAGTGGCATGGAATAAAGTGGAGTGACGTACAGTGGATTAGCGTACAGTGGAGTGGCATATAGTGGAGTGGCATATAGTGGAGTGGCATAGAGAATAATAGCATAGAGTGAAGTGGCATAGAGAGTAGTGGCTGTACAGTGGAGTGTGTTAGTTGAAACAGACGTTGCGTGAAAGTGTGTTGACGGATATAGATATAATGTTTCAGGAAAATATATTTAGTGCAAATGGAAATTTTTGGCAGTAAGTGTGAATAGTGTGTGTTGGTTTAAAGTTATAATTTTGAAATTTCTTAGTTGGATGTGATTGACTAATGGCTGTGTTTACCAAGGGTAAATGCCAGCCATGTTGTTTTTATGACATTTTGTCTGCGCTCTGCATTCTCCATATTGCTGCATTCTGGGTCTTCGATCTAGGTAAGTAGCAGGTTTTATCGCTGTTCCCTACCTATTGTTACTCTATTAAAGTCTTAAGAGGTAGAGAAATGTATTTATAAATTTCAATATATTTTTACAGCAATTTAGGGAGAACGGCGCATTTAAAAAAAACGAATGTAAGTAGTTTGTTAATTTGTAGGTATTGCCGTGGCACTCCACAGACTTTTTACAGACAATTTGAATGTTTATAGCAGAAAATACACTGTACTACAATATAATTCAAAAATATAGGGTACTGCAGTGCATTTTAAATTTTTTTACATTTTTTTAATCTATTTTTTTTACTGTGATATTCCGGATAAAGTACTATGGCGCACTGTACATTTTTTTTAAATATATAAAAACTAATATTTAGGAGAAAAGTGTGAAACCTAACACTTACCTACATCTAAGGGCAAAATGCAGAACACCAGCAAAGTGTAGCTAAAAGCAACATGGCTGCCTTTAACTTTTGTAAAGGCAGTCCTAAGCCAATCACATAATGACTTGTCATTACCATGTACCATGGTACCTCCGCAAAATACTGTAAAATTTTGCAAAAACCCAGCTGCGACAAATATCAATGAGTTAAAATGCATTGTAACTTAAAAAATACTTACCCTACTCACCTTTGTACCCAAAAGTATCATCTGCATACCATAATTTCTAATCCTGCCAAAATGTATGCAAATCCATTTCGCATTTTTCACCCTAGGCAAAATACAAAAATCGACGTAAAATACAATGGTGGAAAAACGTGAATTTGAATTATTTGGACACTATGGGCCAGATGTATGACCAACTTTTACAGTCACAAACAGGAAATCGGCCCCTTTGCGACTGCAAAATTGGTCTGCCCCATGTACAAACCCTATTTTGCAAGTCGGCAACCTTTTACCTACTCGCAAAATAGGATTTGCGACTCGCTATTAGGAAGGGGCGTGCCAAAGGCGTCTGCAGTGATCATGTCCACGCAGGTTGATGTAGTTCAGGATAATTTAATGAAGTTGGTTACAAGATATATAGATCATGTAGATAAGTCCAGTACAGGTTCTGAACTAGCCCCACCAGGAGCAGCCAGCATGCTGCTCAGCCCATTCTCAACTGTGGCTTTTCTTCACAGACTCCCAACATTCCGTAATACATCATCACAGTAACATTCCACTGGCTGAGCATGTGGTGGAAAATGGCATATATAAACATGAACAGTAAACTAGGATACTACAACGTCCCTTCCTAATAGCACCACAATGTACGATTGTTTTGCGACCACAATTGCAGTCACAAAACACTTGCAGTTTACCACCTACTTCAAGTAGGAAGAAAGCCACTCGCAAATGGGAAGGGGTCCCCTTTGTGAGTGTGTGGGAAAATATTTTTTAAGAGCAGGCAGTGGTCCCACATGAAACGTTTCATTTTTCTTTTTTAATGCATCCTGTTTTCATTTAAGGAAAATGGGCTGTATTTACAAAAAAACTGCTTTATTTAAACAGCAGTCACAGACATGGTAGTCTGCTGACCACAGCAGGCCACCATCCCTGGGAGTGCTAGCCATTCCTAATGGGGTCACAAATTGCACCTGCCTCATGAATATTAATGAGGCAGGCAATTTGCGATCCCACTAGGAATTGCAAACAGTGTCTGAGACACTGTTGTAAATTACATTTCGCGAGTCGCAAATTGCGAGTCGCAAAACGATGCAATTTGCGACTCGCAAATTGTAAGGGTCATACATCTGGCCCTATGACTGTTATGAAGACTCTTTTAATGCCGTGAAAGACAACATTGAGTGCTCAGTATTTCCAGCCTACCAGCAAATGTTGAAAGATGAGATTGAACAGGAAGAAGCTATCACTACTGAGATAGCAAAAGAGAGTTCACAAAGCAGACAAAGTTCTGCACCGATGAGTCAATATCCGCTTAGAGAACCAATTGTTCAAAATGAAGCAGCTATAGCTATGAATGAGGTGGAGACTGCAGTGTAGCAAGCAAGAGAGGAAACTATGGGTTTCGAACACTTAGTAGAACAGCTGAACACTTATGCATACAGAAATTTAAGATGACGTTAAAGATAAAATAGAACATGGATTTCTCCACATGAGGAAACAGTGTAATTGCTCTTGGTACAAAAAAATATTACTATACATCAGTGGTCAAGCTGGCACTGGACAAATCTTCCTAGTTAAAGTGCTCACTGGTTATCTACAGAAGACTATATAATCAAATTTATCATGTGTAGTAACAGCACCAACATGATTAGCTGCACTTAACGTTAAAGGAATTACTTTATATCGCCTACTAATGCTACCTGTTAAACATGACAATAAACTGAAATACCAGGAACTACCTGGTTAACCTTGCCATGAGGTTTCAAGAGTATTGAAGAAACTGAAGCTTTTAATCATCCAGGAGGTCAGCATGGTATCCAACTTAATGCTTGCCTTCATACGCTTAAGAATGCAGCAGATTTTGAGAACAAACTACGATGTGCTCTATGGAGGAAAGACATTTGATTGTATTTGGTGACCTATTGCAACTGACTCCGTAAAATTACAACCTGTTTTCAAAACACTTGTTCATAATGAAACAAAAATTCTCTGGAGAGCATTGGCAATGTAAATGTTGGTTCAACTTTGAATAAAAGGAACTAGTGAAAAATATGTGTCAAGCATCTGATGTATATTAGGCAGAAACACTGAAGGACATTAGAGTAGAAGTTCAAAACAAAAGAGGGGAAACATGCATTGGAAAGTTGACTTATGAAGAATCTATTTCCTTCTAATATCACAGCAGCTAAACTAATGCACATTTTCATTGAAGAAAATAAGTTTATAGTTTGTTCAATGCGAACACTTGTAGAGTGCTACAAGTTTAATGAACACTTACTACAACTGGGGAATGAAGATATTTTGGAAATTATACCTATTGATAAAATGGAACATCAGGGAGTCACAATACTACTCACAGATAAACTACAAGCAAAGTTTGAAGAGAAGTCTGTCTCAAAAACTGCAGTATTAGAAAAGCGTCTATGCGTCAGCAAAAACTGTTGAGTAATTTTGCACTTCAATTTAAATGTAGAGGAAGGGTTAGTAATTAGTGCAATGGGTAAAGTCATTGATTTTATTAATTTCCCAAATAGAGATGAGGTTGAATACTTGACCATAAATTTTGATCAGTTTGATGGTATGAAGCAGATTGGCCGTGGGGGGCGTCGCTAGGCGCCAATGTAGTCGGGAGCGGACCACGGAGCTCTGTCCTGGGAATTCCCCATCTGACAACATCCTGAGCCCTAACTCCACCAAATATTTAGGGAGATAGTAGGGGTAGTGCCCCGGAGTAAGCCATCACAAAACCGGGAGGGGTCCCGAGAGTAGACAGCGAGAGAAACGGGAATACTCGTTGAGGCTCTCGGGAGGCCGCGGACAAAATGGCGACCGCTGAGCAGTGCGAGCATTGAGGTTGGATGTCGGCGGGCAGAGAGAGTGGCGAGAATGGCCAAGATTGAGACAGCGCGGGGGCCGGGTGGCCCACAGTAACACCTCGGACACCCGCTGCTGCCTAGAGGAGTGCCTGCGATCACCAGTGGACAAGCAGCGACGACAGCCGAAGAAGGTGAGTGGCGCCCTTGGGCACACAGGAACAGCCGCATGGAGGAATGAAGATAGAGCTCGCAAGGCAGCGTAGGCGGGCTGCAGGAGATGCGGCAAACAGTCGGGCCTAGAGGTAACTGCCCGGGGGACACCAACACCCAAGGCAGCTGAGACCGGTATCAGTGAGCAGGGGCAGTTGCAGGCCTGAGGACAGCTGGGCCTTTGCCTATCAGGGCTAAATGGCCGTAAGAGAGAACAGGGGCCGCTGTGGAGCCACGGACGATCTGCGCAACAGGCAAAGGAGCCTGGGGTCTGAAACAGAGGTGCAGCAGTAGGAAAGCAGGAGCCGTTGGGCACACTGGAAGACAGAGAGATGCGCTGCCTGTAGCGGCCCGGGTGAGAAAGCGGCCCGGGTGAGAAAGCAGCCCGGCGGGCAGTAATTAGGTCCTCAATTGAAGGGCTAAGACAGGGCCTAACGTAGGGCTGTGTTACAACTGGCGGAGGGGACCGGTGAAAAAAAGCCATGAGGCCCGCGTTGGCAGTTGCAGGCTGGTATGTAGGGAGAACTCAGGAGGGAGACAAGGGAGCTGTACTTCCCAGAGACGCACAGACGCAGCAGACACAGTGCTGGCCAGTGTGAGAGAGGGGAGGAGTGCGGCACTGGAATACAGATCGGCAGGGAACCAGAGTGAGCCTCAGGCATCAACGAAGGGAGGGCCTGCCAAGGCCAGAACTAGAGTGACCCACCGAGGGTGGAGGCGGACAGCCGGGTAAATGAACATTGACCCTGCCTGGGGCTTGGAGACCATAACCACTCCTATGGAAACCCCAGGAGGTTAGAGAGAAGGTCTGAGGGGAACGGTTGGGCGAGACCGAAGAAGGTGGAAGCATCAAGGGGGTTGCTGGCCGCCCCATACCCAACGACCAACCCACAGGGAGGGGAGGCCACTGGTGATTATGGGGAAAGTCCCAAAGAGGAGAGTACACAGCATTCTCACTAAGGGAGGTGGAAGCACCCAGACGGATGAGGAGGATGATGGCCCAGAAACAGGGAAAGGTGATCCCACCACGTGCCCCACACTGGCAGATATTATGGTGGCCATCACAGCCTCCCGAGAAGCGCTGGAAACAAAGATCAGTGCTATTGGCACTGACCTCAGCCTCCTGAAGGATGGCCACCGCTGTCTAGCGGAGAGAGTAACGAGCACTGAAAGAACTGTTGCAGACCTGCCTGCAGAGGTAACAGAACTGCGGAAATCCCTCATAGATATTGAAGCCAAAGTCCGGGTCCTTGAAGTGAGGACAGAGGACAGTGAAGGGAGATCAAGGCGAAACAACGTGCGTATAGTTGGAATACCGGAAATGGAAGAAGGAAACGACATGGTGCAGTTTCTGGAGGATTGGCTCAAAAGAGAAGTGACCCCGGAAGGGCTTTCGCCATTTTATGCCCTAGAGAGGGCCCATAGGGTCCCATCAAGAGCACCCAGACCGGGCGCTCCGCCAATGCCAATAGTGGCCCATTTGCTCCACTTCAAGGAGAGGAGTTGGGGAGAGGAGTTGGCCTAACGGCTAGGGCGGTCGACCTCGAATCTGGGGAACTGGATTCGAGTCTCGGCAACGACGCTGAACATCCTGTGATTCTGGGCAAATCACTTAATCTCCCCGTGCCTAACAAAAATGAATGTGTCCTCATGTAATGCAACTAGTGCTATGTAAAGTGCTCTGATACCCGGGCCAAGTTCGCGCTATATAAAACTCTGTAAAAAAAAAAAAGGATCGAGACCATATCCTCAAACAGGCCCGACAGAAAAATAATTTGCAGATTGGGAATAGCAAAGTAATGGTGTTCCCCGACTTTACTTGAGAGGTGCAGAGGCAGAGAACCACATTCCTAGTGGTGAAAAAGAAGCTGCAACAGCTGCAGATTCCATAAGCAATGTTGTTCTTGGCTCGATTGCGGGTGGCTGGCCCAGCAGGAGTGCAGTTCTTTCAGACGCTGCAAGAGGCCTGGGAGTGGCTGCATTCAGGACCGGGACGTGGATCGTGAGGAAAGTCTCCGGGGTTGGCAGCACTGAGGAAAGACGGCGGCTAGGGCAAAGCAGGGGCGCCATCATTGACAGAAGTTCAAGTCGAACGACATAAGGCCCTCAAAGCAGTGGTAGAGCTCAGTCAGTCAGGCTCCAGCCCCAGATCAACTCGTAGTGACAGAGAAGAGGGAAGATCGAATTGTTCTCAAGTAACTAGTGCAGCAGAAGACTCGGAGACAGAACTCCCCAAAGTAACGCCTCACATGGTTGACGCAATCGCCTAAGCGAGAACTGCCGAAAAGTGTGGACTGCAGGGGCCAGTGGACTATATCCTTTTGATGTGGCAATGGAAAGAGGGAGAGGGGCTCCACATGGAATTAACGGTAGAAACAAGAGGGGGGATTTGGGGCAGAGAATAATGGCAGAGAATGGGGGGACCCGGGAGGCGGGTTCTTAGGACTTGTCGATAGCCACCACCACCACCACAAAGTCAGAAGAGATGTTTTATGAGTTTGGATGGGAGCGGGACTACTTCTACCTGTCCTGGGGAGGGGAAGTTGGGAAGTTTGTTTGTTTCAGGTGTTTCAAATAGGGGCCAGGCGTGTCTGGGGTAAGGAATTGGGTAGGGAGATTTTAATACTGACCCAATGGTACCCACCATAGACGTTAAATGCATCTCCTGGAACGTACGAGGGATGCACTCTATGACAAAGCGCCACAAGATACATGCATACTTAGTGCGTAGAGGGGTACAAATTGCAATGCTTCATGTGAAGGAAGGGGCAGAACTGCAGCGTAGATGGAGGGCCCAAGTGTATTATACAAACTATTCAGCATTCGCTAGGGGAGTACTGGTCCGGGTAAGAGCGGGAGTCCCTTTTCAGTGCACTAAGGAAATAATAGACCCTGAGGGACGGTATATGGTCTGAATGGGCAGGCTCGATGGGAAAGATGTGACAATTGGGAGCATCTACGGCTTAAATATAGATCAAGCATCCTTCCTGGCAGCCCTGTCTAACACATTAGCACAGGCTTTGATTGGCTCAGTGATACTGGGCGGGGATTTCAACTGTGTTGAGGATGTGAACTTAGATAGGTCCCACCCCTCTTTGGAGGATTCACCCATTCGTAGAACAGCAGAGGCAAAGAGGAACTGGCAACTTCAATGGGGGCTGATATATTCCTGGAGGGCACATTACTTGGGGACAGAGATTACTCCTTTTTTTCGCTACTGCAGGAGTTGCATGCCAGGTTAGATGCTATACTCTGCACTCCGGATGTTCATGAATGTGTACAGACCAGTGAATATCTGGCACGGACAATCTCAGACCACAATACGCTTCTGGTAGGGCTAAGCTGGTCCAAGACCAGACCTAGCATTCCTACGTAGCGCCACCCACCTGAAGACATTAGAGGATCAGGGATATCAGGCAACAATAAGCACAGCTATTGAGCATTACTTTGTCGAGAATGACGGAGCTGCTTCAAGCCCATTAGCAGAGTGGGAGGCCTTTAAGGTCGTGCTCAGGGGCAGGTGCATCTCTGAAATGGTGGGAGTGAGAAGGACCCTGCTGAGGGACTCTCTGTCAGCGGAACAGCATTGAAAGGGAGAGACCAGAGAATGTAGATAAACAAGAGGAGCTACTGGCAGCCAAAGAAGTGGTAGCGTAGCAAGTTGAGAGGCTGCGCTGCTTCGATTGCAACAATTATATGATACGAGCTCACGCAGAATGGGATAGACCTAGGACACTACTAGCATGGCTCACCAGTCCAGCCAGGAGGGGATCGGTCATCCTAGAACTGAGGGACGAACATGGGGAGATGCAGTATCATCAGCAAGATGTTAATAGGATATTTCAGGAGTACTATACCGACTTATATACAAGTAGGGTGTCCCCCACAGCTGCGGATCTGGATAGCTTCATGAGAGTCATCGAGCTGCCGACAGTCCAAGAGGAAGAAGCAGAGGCAATGGGGAGGGAGATAGAGCTATGGGAGGTGAAAAGCGCTATTAAGGCTATGGCCAGAAACAAAACTCCAGGGACGGATGGGTTCCCAGTTGAATTCTACTCCAAATACGCAGACCTTCTGGGACCCCGTTTGGTAGAGATGTATACCCAAGCAAAGCAGGCGGGGAAGCTGCCGGGATCCACAAGAGAGGCTCAGATAATCCCATTGCTAAAACTGGGGAAATAGGCGTCCGACAAAACAGCGTACAGGCCACTCTCTATGCTCAACCTTGATTACAAAATTTTGAGCGAGGTGCTGGCAATGCGTCTGCTACCACATATGTTGGACTTAATACATCAGGACCAGGCCGGGTTCATACCATCCCGGAACACGGCGATGAATGTCCGGAGGTTATTACGAGTGCTAGAAGCAGACACCTACTGCAGGGAGGAAGCTGCCATCTTCACAGTGGATATAGAGAAGGCATTCGACAACCTCGAATGGCCATACTTGTTTCATGTGATGAGCGATTTTAGATTGGGGGATGGGTTTGTGGCATGGACGGCCTTGCTATATACTGACTCTGAGGCCAGGGCTAGGACGGGTGGGCTCATATCAGATAGCTACAGGGTTGGAAGGGGAATGAGATGGGGTGTCCTTTGTCGCCCCTGTTGTTCGCCCTGGCTATGGAACCACTGCCCGCTAGGGCCAGGCCAGGAAACTCATACCAGGGGCTGGGGGTGTTGGGCGAACCCACCACATAGCATTATATGCGGATGACCTGTTGCTATTTCTCAGGAACACGGGGGAAGCTATTCAAGGGGCCAGGGAATTGCTGCTGGCACTAGAGAGGGTGGCAGGCCTTAAGGTAAACTGGAGGAAGTCATGCCTGTTCCCACTGTCCCAGAATGGGAGGAGCCACAGACTGTAGATGGGGTGGCATGGGAAAGCAGATGCCTTACATATCTGGGGGTCCAAATTTACCATGACCGAGCGGACCTACTAGAGGGCAAAATGGGGAAGGCCCATAGGGGGGTGAGAGCATACTTCAATTTCTGGGGGACCCTTCCTTTGTCGGTGACCGGCAGGGTGGCTTTGCTGAAGATGGTGGCGCTCCTGAGATTACTATATTTCTTCGGGGTATTGCCGGTTTGGTTCCCAGCTAGGATGTTCTGACGCCTCCGGTCAATGGTGAAATCGTTCCTCTGGGGAGCGGGGATACGCAGGGTGGCGCAGGCAACACTAATGAGACCAAAGACAGAGGGGGGCTTAGCAGCACCAGACTTCGAGTTCTACTATATAGCGGCGCAGTTGCTGTGGCTCACAAAATGGTTTGTGGGTAAGGTGAGGGAGACCACACAGCAGGGGAATGGAAGTCCAAGCCTAGACCTCCTGTCACAGATGGTGTTATGGCTTCCCATCAGGGAAAGAGGAACCACCACAGAATTAAGAGTGATTCACAAATATTGGACCAGAAACTTGCAGAGGGCCAAAATTAAGCACCCGTACCCCCCAGACATCCCGTTGTCAGTTTGCATGGCACTGCTGCACAGGGCGGACTGGCGAGGCCTGGAGACTTGGATGGCAGCAGGGGTAACCATGGTTGGGAGGCTCTATGAGGAAGGAGCCCTGCTGCCCTTCGAGGACTTCAGGGAGAGGTATGAGATCCAGAGGGGGGACTTTTTATTACACACTGCTTTCACAGCGGCGATACGTAAGCACTGGGGGGGAGGACTCACCGAACCACCCCTGTCCGAGGGGTGCTAATATGTAGTATCTGCAGCGGGGACATACAAAGCGGTCACCTGTCTATATAGGCGACTCAGTCCGGCGACGTTCTCCGCCCTTAATGACTTGCACCAGCACTGGGAAGAAGACCTGGGGGAACTCATAGACGAGAAAGCATAGGGGGGTACTGGTAGAACGAGCCAGTAACATCACCAGGAACATCACCAGGAACACTAGATTTAAATTAGTTAATTTCTACGTCCTTCATAGAGCATACCTCACCCCGGGACGCATCAACAGATACTTTAACACAAGAACAGCGGCCTGCCGCCGATGCGGAGAGGAGGGTGCGGAGTTCCTTCATATGTTCTGGAGCTGTCTGGAAATAGGGAGCTTCTGGAGGGAGGTGATCATGATCTTGGCAGAGGTAACAGAAAAAGAAATAAGCACAACACTGGGGTACTGCCTCTTACACTGGTTCCCCCATACCTCTAAAAATAAAATAACAAGTAAATTTCAAGACCTGGGTCTTATATTGGCAAAAAGGGAGATCACCATCCCTTGGGAGGCACCAGGAGGCCCCAATACAGATAGATGGAAGAGGGACTTCACACGATGGGCAGGTTATGAGGGGGCAGTAAGGCTGCAAGAGGCTAGGAGAACCGGAAGGGAGAAATCACTAGAATCAGCTAGGGCGTGGGAAGCATTGGTGTCACTTCTTAAGCAGCCAGAAGCTATCCTGGAGAAAGCACAGCAGGAGGCCTCACAGGAGACCGAGACCTGAAACAGCCGGTTGTAGCCGCGCAAGGTGGTGGAACAGGTTTTGGGATCGAGAAAGTCGTCCAAGCACCAGACATGGGGAGGGGCAGCAGAGCTTGGCGCCACTTGAATGAAGCTCTATGCAATGATACCCGGGTGGGAACAGGAGCACACAGAATAAGACACGCCAGGTGGGAGGGGGGAGGGAATGGGGGAATTGTTGTCCTTTGGCATGAAACAGGCTAAGGCAGCATGTCGCAAATAGATCATTCCTCTTGGAAGTTGACAATGGCGAATGACCTCACGAACAATAGTTAGAAATACTATAGCTGGACTCACACATATGCTGAGATTGCTCAGCAAGGAACGAGATGGGTAAAGGGGCACGAGGATTGGAATGTCCTGTAATGCAAACCAAGTAACACATGTACCTATACTGCTGCCTGTATGTTGCCACAAGTTAAGGGTTAATAAAATCTGTTTAAAAAAAAATGAAGCAGATTGGCCGTTTTGTTGTATGTTTTTTGCTAGTGAAAGACATTTGTGAGGCACCAACAATTCCCAGTCTCTCTAGTATATGCCGTAACTGTCCATAAATCACAGAGTTTAAGTGTAGATGCAGCTTTAGTAAATATTGGAAGTACTATATTTAAAGAAGAAATGTCATATGCAGTATTGTCATGAGTAAGAACATTGTCTGCTTTGTATTTTACTGATTTTGATGAAAAGAAAGTTAGTGCTGATGCAAGTTGTTTAAGAGAATACAATCAACTAAGAAGTGTATATGTTCCTCATTTAGGGCAATAGCCTGTTTATGAGAAATGGATAATCTGCCCAAACTGGAAGATTACAAAAGAGTTTACAGATGCTGAAGCAAAAAAAGCACACAAGGACAAACTAGAAGCTGTTAAAAAGAGAAAGCAGGAAAATGACGGAGCTTTTGTAGGTTACCAGTTGAAAAACAGTTCAGGTGTCAACTGCTATGCAAATGTTGTTCTCATTGCACTGTTTTATTTACCTCATCTAGTGAATTGAACAAAAGCCAGTTAAGAGATTGTGTGCTGCACTGTATAACTTGCTCTAATGTTTACTGACTGACAGAACTGTGACACATTCTGCTTCAGGTATTTGAGACCTTTTAGATATATGCAGTGGATCAGTAATGTTTACTCTCAACAGTCAACAAGGTGCACAAGAATTTATTATGGAGATGTTTGGAGTTTTAGAAGAAGAAGATGTACATGTTGATGATTTATTTGGATTGACTTATGACTTACACATGGAACAATGACTGTGAAGATTGTTTTCTCTGTGAAGAGAGTTCTCTCTGTTTAACATTACCAGATTCTAAAAGCGTGCCGTATGACACATTTTTGAAAAATGCTAACAAATATATGACCTGCCTTAAGTCTAGATCAGATATTATCTCTACGTTAATCCTAACAAGAACTGGAAAATGCCTTATACTAATGCTATAGCCATGCAGAGCAGTTGGTTCCAAATTGGAAACTCAAATTATAAACTTTAAAGTTGGACAAGTATCAATTTCAGGAAGATTTTCTATTACTTCAGGTATCATCTTTCATGAAGGAATAATACAATGTCTGGACCCTACACTGTCTGTTTACAGAGTGAAACTGGATGGATGGAATGTAATGACCTCAACCTAATATTCAAAGCAAAACTTCCTTTCAAACTACCAAACTCTTATCTTTTCTTCCTTCAACCAAAGTTCTAAGCAGAAATTGTGAATAAAAAAGTGGTGTATGGTGTTTCTTCTACATAGTTCATCGATCTTTTAGACATTATTCGGCCTATTGGGGGTAATGTCTTTAAAGTCTTCTTCAAAATTCAACGGCCCTTTTATCTTCCATAAAGGAGTTAATACCACATCTAAATACTACACTGTATAATTTAAGTTGTGAATTGAATGGACATAATCCAATTACAGCAGGTGTAAATTGAAACCCAAAAACTGCGTTTGTAACTAAAAAATGACCACTTTTGTTTCATCAGCCAGACTTCAGCATACTATTGTTAAAAAAAACTGTACTAAGAGATGTTGTCTGTGTAGATCATCAGTATTTAAACATTATCTGGCCTACCAGGGGTGTTGTTTTCAAAAAGGTCTCCTAAATTGAAGAGTGCTTTATATTTATTTGCAATATTGTACCCGATATAATAATTTCAGAAATATTTTTAACATAGCTTTGTTTCATTACTGTAGCAAGTTAAAAAAAACAATTAATTAACAAATTGTAGTGAGTGTAATGCATAGTGTCACTCAATTATAGTGATGTACTTTGCATCTATGGGCTTTGTTTGCAATCCATTGATTGTTTTTTCCCCATTGTTTGAGAAGGATGCTTCATAAGACCACTGTTTATGGTGAAGAAGTATGAAAGCTGAGAACAGTAAAAAAGGGAAAATGATAATTTCACTATGTTGTAATACAATGTTACAGTATAAGAAATGTATGTTGGTATAATTTTGTAATTTGGTAGATCAAATACTAATATATATTTAAATTATTTTTCTTTTTCCATAGCGGCTGCAGTTGAATGTCGTTAGATGTCTCAAAATACTTCTTCTACCACAGACATAATGCTTAGAGATATTCATGGAGAGTGTTTTTTAAACATTAAGTATTCTTGCCATTGCTTGCCATTAGTTTCCTTTGCCTATTTTGTCATTAAACCTTTCAGTGTAGTTCAGCACATTTACTGGCACTTACACAACCACTCACTCACCCATACAGCCACTGACACACCCACTCAATCACCCATGCAGCCACTCACTCACTTATACAGTTACTCACAAACCGACTCACTCGCCTATACAGCCACTCCCACAACCACTCACTCTCCCATATGACCACTCACACAGGCACTCACTCAGTCATACAATCACTCACAGGCATACTCACTCACCCATACAGTCACGGATACACCCTTTCAGTCAACAACACAGCTACTTACAAAGCCGCTCACTCACCCATACAGCCACTCATGCAACCACTAACTCACCCATACACTCACTCACATAGCTACTCAGTCACCCATACAACCAGTCGCACACCCACTCACTCATGCAAGTATTCACACAGCCTGTCACTCATCCATACAAATATTTAGCTCACTAATACAGCTACTCACATTCCCTCTCACTCACTTATACAGCCAATCACACTAGGAGTCACTCACCCATTCAGCCAATCACAGTAACAGTCACTCTCGAATATGGCCACTCACACAGCCACTAACTCACCCATACAGCCACTCAGAAATGCACTCACTCACCCATAGTCACTGATATACCCACTCACTCACCCATACATTCACTCACACACCCACTTACTCACCCATAAAGCCACTGATGCAACCACTCACTGACCCATACACTCAATCACACACCCATTCACTCACTCATATGACTAATCACACAACTGCTCACTCATCCATACAGCCATTTACACTAGCACTTGCTCAGCTATATAGCTGCTCACACACCCACTAACTCACCTATAAAGCCACTTACACTAGCATAAACTAGCCCATGCAAGTACTCAAACAATGTCTGACTCACTCATACAGCCATTCATACTAGCACTCACTCACCCATAGAGCTACTCACACACCCATACTCTCACTTTTACAGCCACTAACATACCCATTCACTCAGCCACGCAGCAACTGACACAGACACTAACTAACCCATTCACCCTCTCACACAGATTCCATTCTCACTCATACAGCCACTCATATACTACTCACTCACTCATACAACCAGTGATACAGTCACTCACTCACCCATACACCTACTCACAGAGACACTCACTCATACATACAGCCACTAACACTACCACTTACTCACCCATACAGCTATTCATACAACCGCTCACTCACCCATACACTCAGTCATACAGCAACTCACACAGCTACTCACTCATCCATACAACCATTTACACTACCACACACTCACCCATATGGCTACTCATACACCTTCTCACTCACTCATACAGGCACTCACAATAGCAGTTACTCACTCATACAGTCACTCACAGTAGCACTGATTCACCCATACAGCTACTCACACAGCTATTCACTCTCCCACACAGCCACTGACACTATCACTCACACACCCACACAGCTACTCAAACACCCATTCACTCACTCATACAACCACTCAAATAACCACTTACACACCTATACACCCATTTACACAGTCACTCACTCACCCAGACAGCACATTTAAAAAAAAAATAACCGTAAAAGGAAGTTCTGACAAGAACCTTTTTATCTTCATTTTTGTCAAACTGTGTTTTTTGTGATTTTCTAACAGTTTTTATTTTTTGGTATTTTTAATAAAAAAATGGCAACGAGAGGGAGAAAAAATTGGAACAAGCACAACAAAAATAGTGGAAAAACTTGGACAAATGAAAAAATCAACGACTATGTTGCTTTGCAGCTTCAATGATGGCATCAATGGACTGCTCTCCAGCTGTTAATGTTGTGCTGAAGTCCAGGCAATACATGGCAGCATGCCCAAATTCAGGAGCTATTTGTAGACAATGCCTCTCTACTTCACTGGCAACTCTCTCTCCTGGGACAGCTGGGGCAGCCGAACATGTAGAGGGTCCCTCCTCATCTCTCTCCTTCCTTGCCCTCTTCAAGCTGTTGAATTGGTACATTTTTAAGTGGTACAGCATGGAAGTGTTATATTGGTACCTCTAGTGAGGGTCTTCCCAAACAAGCTGCATTTGACCAATTTTGCAACTGTCTTGGCATCTATAAAGATTTGTGAAAAATTCCCAAGTGATGCTTTGTTTTTTTGGTGCAAACCCTTCTTCAGCACTCTCTTCTTGTTCCTACTCCTGCTCCTCTGCCTGCACTGAAACCTTCTCCTGCTGATCTCCTCATGTTGCCATTTTGTTGGAATAAAATTTGGAATGGAAAACTTCAAACACCGTGCAATAAGAAAAGGACAGCTAGATCTTCAGAATAATCCAAAAAGTATTGGAAAATTCAAGAACACAGAAATGGGTGGGGACTTCTTATAAAAATAAATGAAAACTGTCTTGTCCAATCAAATCTTTTTCTTACATAGTCACATGATATTTGCGAATACCAACGTCTTCGCAACTACCGGCGTCAGCGTGAAAATGGGAAATACAATTTAAAAATGGTTTATGATTACAGATAGGGAAGTTTAAACAGTATGTTAGTAAACAGCTTTCATCAAACATTGTTTAAAATATGTATATATATGTGTTTTACACTTTTTGAAAAATACCTGGTCTTTGCGAAACCGGAACATACGTATCACGATAGTGACGCAGTGGAAGTGATGAAGAGCCGAGCAGGAAGTGGTGCAATGGAGCAATTGGCGCGGAGCGTGGAGTGCCTGTTTGGGAGTTGACTCTGTGCCCTGCAGGACCAGGACTAAGGCAAGCAGAGGTGTTGAGGGGGAGCTTGAAGGTGGTGGGGGGGCCCGCAAGGCAAGTGCAAATCATAAATGGGCAGCGATGTTAGAGCCGCAGTTCCTCCTGGCTGCGCGGAGACGGCCAGCATTAGGCCGGTGCGGTTTGCGGGTCGGAAGGCTCCCCTCCTGTTTCATGTTCGTGTACCCCTGGCAGCATCACCAGCATCCCTGCATCCCCTGCCTCTCGCTCCTGCTACTGCCCCTGCCCCTGACACCACACCCCGCCTGCCTCCTTTCCCCCCTTACAGCAGGGGGATGCTGCCTTTGGACCAAAGCTGGGGAAACAAGGTGAGACCAGGACCCGGTTGGAGTTTGAGGGCCCCCGTTGGACCCCAGTTTAAAGCAAGGCGAGGCGAGGTTCACGGGCTCACGGAATTATGATACCACGAGCACAACCGATGTGACTGTGTTCACCCCCTGTTCCCGCCACCCACTGCCTCCCGCTATCTACACCACACCCTCGGGGGCCCCAGCTAAGCATGGCAGTCCCCAACTGAAATAAGGGGCCAAATCACTTCAAACTAGCCCATAGCACTTTAGATTACATGAGTTCGGATGGTCGGCAGTATAATACAGTAGCTGCACTCAGAGGTATGGTGGGGGCATGAGTGCGGTGGTAGCAGTTACCATCCACTAAGTGTGAACTCGGGCTCCCGTGGAAGTGGCCCAGCTAGGTCTGGGTGCAGCTTGTGGGCGGTCTGGTGTGTTCCCACTCAGCCTCCCACCACTAGCACCCCTCCCGTTCCTTTTACTGCATCAGCCCCGAAAACCTTTTTCCACAGCGCCCAGCAATAAGCGCAACCTCGCGCTGTCCACCCCCCTGAGGGGGAATAAGTCCACCCCAGCGTGACCATAGCAGTCCTTAAGCACTTGAAAGAGGAATCCAGAAGAAGAGAGTGGCCACAACTATAAAAGGGGTGGAAGCAGTTATACAAAAAAAAAACACATTGAGCTTCCACGCCCCTGCGCCACTCCTGAGCAGTAAGCCCGCCACAGAGAACACCGCAGAGGTGGAAAGGGAACCAGTTGCAACTGCATAACCACCTCACTTTCCCCCAGTTGATCCTGCGCACAAGAGTGGACTAGTGCAGAAAAGGCACTGAAAAGGCAAAGTAACCTTACGCCACATTTGACGCCTCTATGAGATCAGGTAGGATTCGAGAGAACACAAAAATAGAAACACATCCCAAACTCCAAATCCAAGCAGCCAGCCCAAGTAGCCAATGGAGACTGCTCCTTATTAGCTGTATTAACCATACCAGCCTCGTCGGTTCAATCTCCAAAAAGAAATTCCTCTAGGAGCCTTAAAATTACAGATTTTTTTAAATCTCCAAAGATTCAAGGCATAGCAACATCCAGACTGCCTCAAACAACCTCGCCTGTTTCTTCGATAGACAAATTCATAAAAATATCCACCAATCAGACAATAGTTAAAGCGCAAGTCCATACTACTGAAAACAACCAGCTAAATAGGGTCATACTCAAAGGCTCACCTCCAGCCACCACCTTTGGAAATAGCCAGCTCACTCACCACCTTTCCTGCCCCCAATCCCCCACACAAAGATCAAGACTTTACACAGCTAGAAAAGTCATTGGCAACATCAGCAGAATGGCAGGAATTGTTATTCAGCCCATTCAAAGAGAAATATGATGAAGCAGTCCATTTAAACACAACTATAAACACCGGTCTCAAACATAATTATAATGCCTTGCTCTCCCCAATTAGACTCCAGCATGAAAATGGCCTCACCAGTCACAACAAAACCCCTGAAGACATGCTTAAAAACAATAAAACCCAAGCAAGTAACGCATCTTCATTTACAACACAAAGCAAGCCAGATCGGCACTCCCCATTGTCCTAAGCACCCTTGTGCGCTCCATTTATAAATACATAGGAGGCGATTTCATCGGCCCTAACATTTCATTCAGAAAAACTTGAAATTCAAGTGGACTTTTTGAACATTTTGGCCACTCACGTCTCAGGCATTGAACAAAATTTACAGGAACTAAATACTTTAATCAAGCGAGTGCAAAAAGATTCCAATACAGCATACCATTCTTGCCAATGCTCTGTCACATTGGACCACTTAACATCAATCCCAAACATCCTGTCAGAAATACTAATGGAAGTTAAGTCTTTGAAGCTGCCAGCCTCAACAACACCATCCCCCACAGCAAGCCTGGACAGCTCGGCTCTACTATTCCCCAAAAAACCTTTAACACCTAAGTACGGCCCTGAGGACATCCAGGGCATTGAGGCCAACATTACACCATCAAAAGAAAGCTGGCAACCGGCACCAACAACGAACAAACCGCCAAGTGGGAGATCCTCTCCTCCATCCGAATACTTGGATCACCAGCAGCGATCCTCCCTAACCAAAAGGGAACGTAAACACTTCAGGAAACCCAGGAAACACCGATCAAAAAGACAATTAATTCAACCGATCCCCAAATAGCTCAACACCTCACTGATAACACAACGGCCAGCGATACTTAGCAGGGGCTAGACGTGTACCCAATTTAAAAAAAAACACCCAGAGCATCTCAACAAACCATGTCATAAAATCAGCAAATGTTATAGCGGACCCGAACCAGCGATCCAAATGGTCATCCCTTTGCTCCAAGCAAATGCATCTTCTGAGCATCACAAAATACCTGCCTGCCCTGACAGTCCACTCACTGGAGAACCCTGACCCCAGAGCATGGCCTCAAAAGAGCATGTAATAACTCACTGGGATTCAAACTTAGGGGTCGATTCCGATTCGGGCCGGAAAAAGCACCGACCGACTCGGAGCCGGAATTAATTCCGACCGACACGTACCTGTGGCGCCCAACACGCCAAGTACGATGCAAGGCGTGCAAAATCCGACCGACACGTACTGAACCCAAGCCGAACGACCGAGCCGCACGGAAAACAGCAATTCGGCCGGAAAAACACGCGAATCGAACCGACCGACATGCACCCGGAACAAATCCAAACGAAACGTACACGCGAACACCAAACCGCAAAGTACGATGCAAGGCGCGAAAACCACGACCGAGTCGTACGGAGGACAAGCCGTACGACCGACACGCATACAAAACCGAGCCGAAGTAACACAAAACACCGCGACCGACGCGTACGCAGCATAGAAAACTGCACAAACACAGCGTGAATGAAACGGAGAAGACCGTACGAGACAACTGCAGGGTCCGACTCGGTCACAAGAAAGTTTCCAACATGCACAGAAAGTACTAAGGAAAAATACACAAAAAAAGGCCAAACAAGCAATTACAAAGCCAATAAATACTGGGGGGGGACAGAGAACAAAGACACACCCACAACTCCACCCATATAAAGGACACAAATCCCAACCATGATCCTTTGCAAATGCTATTCTACTGCCAGCACTCAACAGACAGCAACCACACACCCACAGCTCATCCCTCACACAAGCCACACACCATCAGCACACCAACAAATAGCTACCTCACATACACCCAGCAAAACACACACTCACACACCCTCACCTGCACACCAACACACACATCACTCACCATCACCACCCATCACCATGCCCCCAAAGAAGAATCACAAGTTCCTAGATTGTGAATTGGAAGTCCTGGTAGACGAGATCCTCAGGGTAGAGCCACAGCTGTTTGGCACACTGCTCCAACAGACACCCATCTCCCAGAAAACCAAGATGTGGGAGAGGATCATCAACAGAGTGAACGCACAATCACCATGTCTGCACACAAAGACTGACATCCAGAACAGGTGGTATGACGTGCGCAGGAGGGTACGGGAGCTGCTGAAGAAGGACTACCTCCTGAGCCAATACACCGGCAGTGGCCCTCCTGCCAAGCCAGTATACCTCAGGCCCTGGGAGGAGAAGGTGCGGGCCATCCTTCCGCCAGTGAGCGTCTATGGACTAGAAAACATCCCAGAGCCTGGTGAGTACACAACAAATGTACACAATATTCTGCCACAATACACACACACATCACTGTCAAGGGGAGAGTCAAACCATGCACTCTTAGCAATTACACAGCAACCAGAACAGAATCATCCCAAAATGTGTATGTCAGTCAGATAAACACAACACATGTCATCTCAAAGTTACATTTAACCGTGTCATCACATGTACAAACACAACTACAACTACAGCTAGGCAGTGGCACAAATATAACTAACAAACACATCCAGACATGTAGCCACCACTACAACACCAACACACAGTGAAGACCACTGAAAGAAAGGAATTCTGTGTATGCTGGGCAAGTCAGTGTAGCCAATAGCATCATGGGAGTCGTAGTCACAGATATTGCTCACCCCCACAACTGTCCCATCAACACCACCCTGAACCATGCTCACATCACAGGGAGTGGAAAACAACTGACAAGATGGCTGACACTGGCTACTGCTGTGGGGGGCACAAGGCCCTGCTGGCAACTGTGCAACAACCAACAGCAGGACACCACTGACTGACATCCTGAGAGACAACTTCCACTCCCTGCAATGCAAGCACGTTCCATGGTGGGATATCTGGCTGGGTGGGAAGGAGGACTTGCAGCACTGACCATAGTCACAAGCACCTCCCCTCACACACACCCTCAACACATACTCCACATAACCCACCTGGGAGAATGCAATGCCTCACATCTTAACTCAAGATCCCACAAAGAACCTCCACCCTGGGTTATGTTGTGTGAAGCACAGGGACACTCTTGGGACTTTTAGCCAAACAACTGCCAGGACAACACTCCCAGCCATCCTGTCAGCACAGGCAGCCCACCCCACAGGGAAGCAGAGTCAAAAGGAAGGAAGCATGGGCATGCTGGGAAGGGGGGTGGAGGCAATAGCATGATGGGAGTAGTAGGCACAGATATTGCTCAGCCTCACAACTGGCCCATCAACACCACCCTGAACCATGCTCACATCACAGGGAGTGGATAAGGACTGACAAGATGGCTGACACTGGCTACTGCTGTGGGGAGCACAAGGCCCTGCTGGCAACTGTGCACCAACAAACAGCAGGACACCACTGACTGACATCCTGAAAGACAACTTCCACTCCCTGCAATGCAAGCACGTTCCATGGTGGGATATCTGGCTGGGTGGGAAGGAGGACTTGCAGCACTGACCATAGTCACAAGCACCTCCCCTCACACACCCCCTCAACACATACTCCACATAACCCACCTGGGAGAATGCAATGCCTCACATCCTAACTCAAGATCCCACAAATAACCTCCACCCTGGGTTATGTTGTGTGAAGCACAGGGACACTCTTGGGACTTTTAGCCAAACAACTGCCAGGACAACACTCCCAGCCATCCTGTCAGCACAGGCAGCCCACCCCACAGGGAAGCAGAGTCAAAAGGAAGGAAGCATGGGCATGCTGGGAAGGGGAGTGGAGGCAATAGCATGATGGGAGTAGTAGGCACAGATATTGCTCAGCCTCACAACTGGCCCATCAACACCACCCTGAACCATGCTCACATCACAGGGAGTGGATAAGGACTGACAAGATGGCTGACACTGGCTACTGCTGTGGGGAGCACAAGGCCCTGCTGGCAACTGTGCACCAACAAACAGCAGGAGACCACTGACTGACATCCTGAAAGACAACTTCCACTCCCTGCAATGCAAGCACGTTCCATGGTGGGATATCTGGCTGGGTGGGAAGGAGGACTTGCAGCACTGACCATAGTCACAAGCACCTCCCCTCACACACCCCCTCAACACATACTCCACATAACCCACCTGGGAGAATGCAATGCCTCACATCCTAACTCAAGATCCCACAAAGAACCTCCACCCTGGGTTATGTTGTGTGAAGCACAGGGACACTCTTGGGACTTTTAGCCAAACAACTGCCAGGACAACACTCCCAGCCATCCTGTCAGCACAGGCAGCCCACCCCACAGGGAAGCAGAGTCAAAAGGAAGGAAGCATGAGCATGCTGGGAAGGGGGGTGGAGGCAATAGCATGATGGGAGTAGTAGGCACAGATATTGCTCAGCCTCACAACTGGCCCATCAACACCACCCTGAACCATGCTCACATCACAGGGAGTGGATAAGGACTGACAAGATGGCTGACACTGGGTACTGCTGTGGGGAGCACAAGGCCCTGCTGGCAACTGTGCACCAACAAACAGCAGGACACCACTGACTGACATCCTGAAAGCCAACTTCCACTCCCTGCAATGCAAGCACGTTCCATGGTGGGATATCTGGCTGGGTGGGAAGGAGGACTTGCAGCACTGACCATAGTCACAAGCACCTCCCCTCACACACCCCCTCAACACATACTCCACATAACCCACCTGGAAGAATGCAATGCTTCACATCCTAACTCAAGATCCCACAAAGAACCTCCACCCTGGGTTATGTTGTGTGAAGCACAGGGACACTCTTGGGACTTTTAGCCAAACAACTGCCAGGACAACACTCCCAGCCATCCTGTCAGCACAGGCAGCCCACCCCACAGGGAAGCAGAGTCAAAAGGAAGGAAGCATGGGCATGCTGGGAAGGGGGTGGAGGCAATAGCATGATGGGAGTCGTAGTCACAGCTCTACATCCCCAACCACATGGCCCAGCAAGCTCACACTCACGCATGCACATCCCACAGAGAGTGGAAAGGCCCATCAAAGATGTCTGACACTGTTGCTGTGTCGTGGGGAGCACAAGGGCATGCTGGGTACTGCACACCAACCAACAGCAGGACACACTGTCAGCCATCTTGCCATTGCTCTCACACCCACACACACTGAACTCCCCACAAAAGCAAGTAAGTATGGGATTGCTGGGAAGTGGGGTGGAGGCAATAGCATGATGGGAGTCATAGTCACAGACATAGCTCACCCCCACAACTGTCCCATCAACACCACCCTGAACCATGCTCACATCACAGGGAGTGGAAAACAACTGACAAGACGGCTGACACTGGCTACTGCTGTGGGGAGCACAAGGCCCTGCTGGCAACTGTGCACCAACAAAGAGCAGGACACCACTGACTGACATCCTGAAAGACAACTTTCACTCCCTGCAATGCAAGCACAGTCCATGGTGGGATAACTGACTGGCTGGGTGGGAAGGAGGGCCGGCTGTCAACCAAATACAACCAATGCAGACCATGTTCACACCCCAACAAATACATAGAAATGCCCAAATAATGCAGGACAATGTGCTACACCAATATCAACCCCTGACTGTGACAACTTAGGACAATGCAATGTACAGGCCCGCACCCAGAGGCACAGTCACAACTGTCAGGTGTGTCAACCATTGATGCCTGCAGAAACATAACATACATTGTGTGTGTCTCCCAAAAACAGGTGATGATGGGGACACAGCAGCAGACGCTGAGGAGTCCCAGTCCCAGGCTCAAGAGGATACGGAGCTCACTGGTGTCGTACAGCCTCTGCCCTCCTTGGACGAAGAAGACCAACCTGGCACCTCCGGTGCAAGTCAACATGCAGCACCAGCAGGACCACCAGCTGCAGCACCAGCAGGACCACCAGCTGCACCCCCTGCACCCACCCCTCCAACGACTGTCACCACAAATACCATCCCTGCCGACATGGACAGAACAAGGAGCACCACCAGCACAGGGACCCTGGACCAACGTGGGGCCATGGACACCACCACCACCACCAACCCCCAAGGGGGACCAGGGTCATCTGTGCGTGCCACTGCACGCACTGCACATGTCGGCAGGGGTGGTGGGAGGGGTGGGAGACAGAGGTCGCTGCTTGCAGAGGTGTCTGGTGTGCATGATGACCCACAACTGGTACGCATAGCCTATGCGTACCAGTCCAGCACCGGAGATCTCAGCCAGGTAGTGGGGCTCCTCAGAGACATGAAACAGCAGCAGGCTGCCCATCATGCCCGCTTGGACTCACACAAGTCCCGCGTGGAGTCCAAGTGGGACACACTGCAAGAGATGACGGCGGTGCACAGGGACATATTACAATGCCTCCGCCAGATGAACAGCAACCAGTCTACACCTCCCTGTGTGCCAACAACATCTGGTGCTGAACAAACTGCAACTGCCACAGGGAGGGAGGATGACTCTGGCGGAGAGTCCCCTGCACCGCAGCAGCCTGTACTTGAGGGCCCCCCAAAGAAGAGGGGTCGTCCGAGGAGGGGCAAGTGAGAGGCCGATGGCCAAGTGCAACCCCAGGAAGCCTGAACCTGTTCTGGATGTTCACCTTTGTGCACAAACTGTTCACCCTGTTGACGGCAACACAACTCCCACACATGACATGGGGAGTACAAGTTGGACCAATGTCTCAGACAACTGTGGCCCCGATACTGGGGATTTTGTCTACCAGGACTTTCAATTCACCTAGGAACTTCTGATTGCAATATAAATGTACAGCACTAAACATCCTATGCACTATTCACACAAATGTATCACAATAAACACACTAATACACCATACTTGCCTCTGTGTGATTCCAACGTGGGTGCTGTCATGGGGATGATGAACTGCAAAATGACACTGTGTATGCGAACTGCAACAGCAAGGACAACACAGGCATGTGAGTAAAGGCAACGTGACACATATGAGGGAGACACACCACCAGGGCTACACAACACATACACACCTAGGCCATCTGACTCATTGCCTACACTGATGTTGCCAGGAAAGACGGTGCAATGCACAGACACCACACCTATTCCCAGTTGTAGTCAAGTAGCCCACACGTGCAGTAAGCAAATGGCAGTCAAATGTGTGACCACAGACAACGCACATCACAAAGTGAAGCACAGGTTTATTACACAGTTGCAACATGTCGTAACCACTACAGATGCAAGGTAATCCCACCTGGCAGCGGGCACACAGTCAACAACTGTAGAAGGAAGGAAGTCCATGGGTGTGGCGCACATCACCTGTAGGGACACAACAGCTACCACCCTGGAAGTACAATCACGTCGTCGGTGGACACAGTTGACCAAACGAATCTGAAAGTACCCTGTGAAGGACAGAAATGACACACAGTCAAAAGCAATGGAGAACAGGACAGAACAGCAAAACTCATGCACAATACATGTTACAAGATACCCACCCAGAACCAAGTTAGCATGTCAACACTGTTGGGGAGTACAGACCACCTGTAAGCACACATCGCTACACACATCCAGTCAAGTAGCCCATGGACACACTCCAACAGCACCAGAGCACCACCTACACATATCATGCCAACTCACATCATTGACATGACACCTCAGGATACTCACATTCAGCTAAAGAAGTTGGTGATGAGCTGTGTGCGGACATCACCCTCATCATCATCATCATCACTGGCATCGTGGTCCAGGCCAGGATCCTCCACAGGTGGCGGATGTTGGTCATTGTCATCCTGGATGAGAGGCAACTCCTTCCGCACTGCCAGGTTGTGGAGCATGCAGCAGACGATGATAATCTTGCACACCTTCGCTGGGGCATATGGGAGGGACCCTCCTGTCTTGTCCAGGCAGCAGAAGCGGCTCTTCAGGAGACCAAATGTCCGCTCAATCACTCTCCTGGTCCGACCATGTGCCTCATTGTAGCGCATCTGGGCTGGTGTCACAGGGTTCCTGAGGGGTGTCAGCAACCACGGCATGTTGGGGTATCCCGAGTCACCTACGGACAGACAAGTGCACATTAGCTGACTTGGAAAAGTGGGCGGAATACTACAGATCAGATCACACACAATGGCACAAAGTCAGTACACACCGACAAGCCAGGCACGCTGGTTCTGCATCTGTGCCATCATCCTGGGGATGCGACTACTCCTCATCACAAAGGCATCGTGTGCTGAACCAGGGAAACGGGCACACACGTGTGAGATGGTCATATCTGCAAGACACACCACCAGTGCATTGACCGAGTGGTAGTGCTTGCGGTTACGGTAGGCCTGCTCCTGGGCCTGTGGTGGTACCAAAGCCACATGTGTCCCATCAATGGAGCCAATGACATGCGGCATCCTCCCCAGGGCATAGAAGTCACTCTTCACGTCAGTGAGTCGTTGCAGTCTAGGGAAATAGATGTACCGGTTCAGGTATAGCAACATTGCCTCCAAAACATCGCGGAGCACACAGCTCAACATGGTCTGTGACATCCCACCAGCAGTCGCCACAGTATGTTGGAAGGTACCGGTGGCAAAGAAGTGTAGGGCTGCCATCACCTTCACCTTGGGGGTCAGCGCTGTAGGATACGGCCGGCCAGGCTGCAAATGTGGGGCCAACTGCACTGCCAAATCCTCAATCAGCTGCCTGGTGAAGCGGTACCGTCGGATGCTGTCCCGTTCCACCATCGTTGCCAGGTCTGGGAATGGTCGATGGACAGCAGGAGCCCTGCAGTGCAGAGGAGAAGAAAGTAAGATTGTCAGTCACCCCACATATGCGGCATTGAACACACTCAATATCACATCATACATCATTATGAGGCACAACTACATGAAGTGTGCAGTTCCGTAAGGACATGTATGGTACATACATGGCCAACATCTGTCATCACGGTTCAACAAGTGGCATCAATAAGTCCCAGGTTGGCCCATTGGATATCATGAGGCCATGTCACAGTTCCCATCTCCTGCTGCCATGTCACAATCACCCCCACAGTGACATGTGAGGACAGATGTGCCCCAGGCATCACAGCTCAACGACAGGTACATTCCCAGGGACCCTGTATTGCCACATGGACACTGGCATTACATGGAGTATCATGTATACACCACAGCAAAACAACCATGACCCCCACAGGTAGTGGTTCCACTTGCCTCTGCAGGACAGACATGGACGTCTGTGACACACACACGCACAACATCAAAGTCCATGCACACACAACGTGGATGTGGAGACTGTCTCCCATTGTGCACATGAAATCAGAGACATTGTAAACACTACATGCACACAGACTGTGGATGACCATCACTATTGTGCCACTGGGACACCCTGGCTCAAACATACCGTCCCACATGGGACTCACGGGGTATGTGACATGACATACACATACACCACCGTGAAATGTGACCATGGCACATGCACAGATATGAACAGTTGCACATCACAGTGGTCATGTACACGTAACACCCAGGATCCTGTCCCCATGGACACGTGCACAGCCTGGGGGTGGCTGCCCCCAGGTGACACCCACAGGACAACATGTACACCAACATACACACAATAGGAAATGCAGCCTTACATGCCTTATGATACAGTTTGGACAGGCTGTGGTGTTGTAGGTGTGCCCCTCACTCCCTGGGAGCTATCTGTGGCTGGCATATGTTCATCTGAGACAGGCATGGTGACATATGCCAGTCACTTGTACAGGGATGCGTTGAACAGCAATGGACCGATCGGTGCACCCGGCCGGCCCATTGCATTCAATGTGTGCGGGTACGCGTTGTACCCCTGTACGCGTTGAACAGCAATGGACCGATCGGTGCACCCGGCCGGCCCATTGCATTCAATGTGTGCGGGTACGCGTTGTACCCCTGTACGCGTTGTACCACAATGGACCGATCGGTGCGCCCGGCCGGCCCATTGCATTCAATGTGTGCGGGTACGCGTTGTACCCCTGTACGCGTTGAACAGCAATGGACCGATCGGTGCGCACCCATTGTCAATGGCCTAGCCTGGCAACGGACGCGTTTCGAAATTCGAATGAGTCGGTTGCTGGAAATTCAGTTGGTCACCCACAACAATGTTGCAAAATCATGTATGTCATGAAGTTGAAGATTTGAAGGATGCTGTGGGCGTGTATTGGTGCTGCTATTCCATGGATTGGCCAGATTCAGAAGATGCAAACGACTTGGACCTCTCACTTTGGACACATGGGACAGTATCTGCCTCTGCAGCACATATATATTGCTGGCTGTTCCCCTGAGAGCTCACTTGCCTGCACTACATGCTCCAGGACGACATCTGCCACTGCACTGCTGCTGTCTCTGCCCCCTCTGGACCCTGCAATGGCACGTACTGTGGAGAGAGCCCCAGCCTTCAGCCTTGAGGAGAACCAGGCCCTGCTGGACAGCCTACTTCCACAGTACAGCAAGCTGTATGGGATACCAGGGGAGCAGGTGAGTGTTCTGTGCACTGCCTTTCTGAATGTGCATTTTGTTTGACTAGCAAGGCTGAAAGTCTGCACGCCACTGGCTAGCAGGCTCACTGAGTAGTTGTCACCCCCATAGTGTGTAGTGACATGCACTGGACAGGTATGGTGCAGTGACAGTGCATTTGAACAAGGTTTTACTTCCCATGCAATGATACCATGTAGTGACTTCTGGCAAACTGTCCATGGGCAGCGTTGCACTGCCTGTGTACATCATGTGCCCCTGTGATTGAGACATGTATATACAACTGTGTCATGCACGGATATGTTGCATGTGTAGTAATGGCCTTTTCACTTTGTCATCCTGACAGGTTAATGCCCATCGGAAGCAGGAGATCTGGAAGGACATCGTCCGGGCTGTCCGGTCCGTGGGGATCTACAAGCGCCGGATCCGCAACTGCCAGAAGAGGTGGCAGGACCTTCGGGGCTGGACCCAGAGGATTGCACGGGTCCAGCTGAAGCTGTCGCCTCCTCGCAGGAGGGGCGGAACACGGACCCTGACCCCCACATGCTCCAGATCCTGGCGGTGGTGTTTCCAGACCTGGATGGGCAGCTGAAGGCCAGACAGCAGCAAGGAGGGGGTGAGTCAAAGACTGCACTGTGAACTCTGTATTACATGCTATGTGCCCTCCTCTGGACTGGTTAAACTGCCACAGTACAGCAGTCATGTTGTCCAGGAGCCATGTCCCTCTATTGTGCACTGCCCACTCCTCATCTGATACCCAGGTGTGGCCCTTACATTCAGGGAATTGTGTCACTTGGGACTGTGTCCTTGCAGTTTGCTTCACTCAAGGTGGGGGACAGCATCTGTTTCCCTAACTCTGTTGTGGGCATCATGGGTGGGTCCATTGTTCACACAACGCCTGTGTTCGGACATGTAATCTGCGTGTTGCTTTGATATGCGGTCCACTTGCTGAGCTGAGCCACCACATGTGCCTGGGGCATCTGGCACACACCCATGCAGCGGGTGGGAACAATGTTTGGGCCCCAGGAGTGTGCAGATTAAGTGTGTCACACATACATAGCCAGCTATCCACTGTCCAGGGCTCATCCCTCATTCATGTGGGGCAGGACAGTCATGCCTACTCCAGCCCATCCAATACACCTGTACTCCCACTCCCGTGTATCAGCTGACAAGTTGTGCGCAGTGATTTGACCCCTCAGGTGTCTGCCTCTGTGTCAGTGTGCTGTGGATTTGTTGCCAGGACTGCTGGGGTGTTTCTCGGTAGGGGCTCAGCATGCCACTGGAGATGTGACCATAGGAGACGATACTTGTGTGTCACATAGGTGTTTGATCAGCTGCCCGTGCAGACTGGGGTATGCGAATGTGAAGTTCAGGCAGCTGTTTCCCATTCACAGCAGATTGTGAGGGGCTCAGGTTCAGAGGGTAGTGTCACAGGTCTCCCATATGTCCAATCGGTATGACCTGGACAGATGAGGGTTAAGATGATGTGTTGTGTGGGGGATGTACATGTGCACTTGTGCAGCTCCAGGACTTGCATTCCCCATGACCTACTATTGTGACACAGTGCAGAGTGTTGTTGTCTGGCTGCCAAGTCATACATCACTGAGACAGTGATGTATGACTTAGCAGTCATGCCTCCGCCATGGCATGTGTCTACTTATTGGTGATCCTGCAGGGGAGTGACATGTGCTACATGAACACCATTGTGGCGATGGCTATCAGGACATGGGTGCATCATGGTGTCTGTCGCTGGTATGCATCACATGCATTTCCTATTTGACTCTGGGCATCCCTTTCATCCGGAAACCTGTACTGACTCAGTGGCAAGAGTTGTGATGTGTGCATGTCCACATGCTACACCGTGTCCTCTGCACTGTCCAACTACTGTGTAGGTGGTGCATGTGTCCACACTGGGGTGTTGCTATCCAACAGACACCAGACAGATGGGTGCAAGGCCATGTGGGATGTGAGTGCCATGGTTGGCATCAGACTGACAATTGACTTCTCCTGTTCAGTTAGGGCACTTTTAGCAATGTTCAACTAATGATGCCAGGGCTTGCTCTGTAATGTGCTGTGCTCACAGTGGTGTGTGCGTTTGGTGCAGGTGACTGATGTCTGTCTGTTTCCCCATTGTTTGCAGATACATCCACGGCCACGGAAGGGGACAGCTCCATGGACCAGGAGGAGCCGGAGAGCCAGACTGGGTCAGCAGCCGAGGAGTGGTCGGAGGGACCCAGTGGCACGGAGGGCGAGGGGAGCCACACCGAGGAGTCCTCAGCAGCATCCACCTCAGCTGAGGACCACAGCGGCTCGGAGGATGACTCCCTTATGGAGGCGGGTGTCAGCAGCCACCACACCCCAGCTAGTGTTGCTGTCCCCGCCACCACCAGCACCACCACCGCCCTCCCATCGGCTCCCATTCCCCAGGTCCGTGGAGGCTCCCATGTTCGGGAGCGTGTCTCCTTTGGGCCAGGCACCGCACCCCCTGCCCCTGTGTCCCCTGCTGCCCTGAGTGAGGAGTCTGTGTACCTCCTTCGCCAGCTCCATGTAGGTGCAGACAGCCATGCTGAGTGTCCTCCATGCGCACACCGCTCTGTTGACTCAGCTGGTGTCGTTCATGGAGGGCATCTCATCTGGCATGTCTGACCTACAGAGGGGCAATAGGTCCATGGACTCCTCCCTGACGGCAGCAGTGTCCCTCCTCAGACAGTCCCTCACCCCTCCTGCCTCTGCTCCATCCACACTCCCCAGCACCTTACCCGTCCCAAGCACACACACACCGGCACAGGCACACACCAGCACACACACGTCCAGCACACAGACACACACGCCACAAACAAAACGCACACGCACGCACAGTCAGGGGACTGAAACCAGACTCACAGGGGATGGGGCCCTGGTACACACACACGCATCCACGAGCACTGCGCAGTCCTCAGTTGCCTCTCCCTCCAAAGCACCCTCCCTTGCCTCACCTGCAACCCCAAAGACCCAGCGGCTCTTCCTCAGTGACCTCGGCCTCTTCCCCTCCCATCCAGCTGATACAGCATTCAGGGGGAAGAGGAAGCCCACACACATGGAGCAGAGTGCCCCTCGCCCCCGGACACCCTCCCCCAGGCACAGACAGACTGAGGCCCCCACCCGCAAGTCCCCCGGAGTCGTAAGAGCAAGACCCCGCCGCCGCCCTGCAGCTCAGGCACCAGGTCTCCTTCCTCCATCCCTCAGGCCCCCACTCCACAGGTGCCCCCACCACACCCTGCCCCAGGTTCCCCCACCCACAGATATACCATCCCCAAGAGGATCCGGCCTTCTCCCCTGCCACTTGCTCTCCTGGCACCACACCCCCGCTGCGCTTGTCTGTGCCACTGATGTGGTGAGGGTGTCCTCCCCCTCTGTCCAGCCCACCTTGCCTGTTCCCCATTCTCCTCCCTTGGTGGTAGGCACTGCAGTGGAGTCCACTACCACCCTGTCTGACTTGGGCACTGCAGTGGCGGACCTGTCCACTCCATCTGCAGGGTCCACTGCAGTCGTGCCGGCACCCACAACATCTGAGTCATGCCCCCCAGTTGTGCCGGCACACACCATGTCAGACACCTCCACTGCAGTTGTCAGTGGCTCTCCAGCACCCACCACCCCTTCCCTGCCTCCTCCTGGTGAGCCCTGATCCTGTCCCTGCGGTGCCTGGCCTGCCCCCCGGTTGCCCCTCCTAGTGGATTGTCCCTGGTTTTGTGCAGTGCAGGCATGCGTAGGGTGACATCTGCCACTGTCACCCTGTTTGGACTTTGACAATGGACTTTCACTTTTAAACACACATATGCTGAATAAAGCAACTTTCTGTTCTCTAGTGCTTATGCTTCTGATGTACATGTTGTTGATGATGCTAACCATGCCCTTGCTGCAGTGATGGTGATATTTGGTCTCATGATAATGAAGTGTTACTGTGCAGGAACACATGTGGTCCAGGGGGAATGTGTCCTATCCTGTGGTGTATCCATGTCATCCATAGCAGCATCTGAGGGTGTCATGTGTTCAGTATTTGGCAATGGGATTTCCTACTTACATTAGCAATTTCACATCTGTGGCTTCCACCCCTGCACATCTGTTGTGCCTGCCATTGTTCAATTCGTCTACTTCCCTGACCGTGTGGCCATCTCCACTGGACATGCAGGTTTGGGCATCAATGGGGAAGGACTCATCTGTGTTGTCAGTGCAACATTGCTATACAAGTGTGTTGGATCTGTGCTGATGATTTCGTTGGCACTTCCATGACCAGGCTGATGTGACGGGAGCCTTCATTTGGTGCTAATTGTTGATTGTGTGACCAAGTGCTCAGCTGACATGATGGGGCCCTACTGAGGCAACATATGGCACAGCTTTCCTCACACAGGAGTGGAGTCCCCTCATGGCAGTGTGTACTCCTGTGACATTGCCTGCGCCCAAGGTGTGTGTTGTATGAGCATGTCTGTGTGTTCACTTCCGTTTTGCTGTGCATGCTGTGATCCCTTGTGTTGTACCTGTTTGTGATGCTTGCTGAGTTGACCTATGTTCCCCCAAAGTCTTCTCCCTGGGTTCTCTGTGATGTGGGTGCATGGCACATTACTGGTCATCAGGGTGTCACCCATAGGTGTGTTTGCTGTCAGGGCTGAGTTTGTGTGCAGACGCAGATGGGTCACAGTCAGGTTTCCCCTTGGCACTTGTTGTTTGCACCTGTCATGTGATTTCCAGTTTGTGTTATCTTTCAGTGATTGTGACACGTTGTGTGTGTGACTGCTGGCACTCCTCAGGGTCCGGGCTGCAATGTTGGTTGTTGTCTATGTGTGTTCTTTGTGGGTGACCTTGGCTTCTTCATTGGTGTGTGACTGTGGCTGGGATCCCATTGGTTGGTGTGGTATTGCCGTCATGTCCATGTACAGCATAGTGTGCAGTGTGTCAGACATTCAGGAGTCTTGTTGAGTGGCCATGTGTGAAGTGTTACTGCACCTTGGTTCCCACCCACCACCCTGGAATTGTCATGGGTGCATGTGCAATGTCACCAGTGCATGTGTGCTTCACTGCTGCACATTGTTGGAGGTCGAGGTGTGTGGTGTTGAGTGTGTGCAGATGAGAGTTGTTGCCCGGCTAGACCCCTGCCTCCATGTTGGCCTTGGCTTACTGGCCGTGCTGATTGATTTGTGCTTGTGTAGGTGTGATGGTAGTTTGTTGCTCAGGACACATGACTGTGGTTCACAGTGTGAACGACATTTAGCTTTGTCATCACAGTGGGATTGTAATGCAGCCCAGGGTCACCACATTGTGGGGGCCCTGGGGGTAGTGCTGTGCTGTGTCTGTGTCTTGCTGTGTCAGTTGCTGTTCCTACGTGCCTGTGTGACATGTGTGATTTGTGCTCCCTCTCATCTGACAATGCCTGATTGCCCACATAGGGGATTTGGATCCATGAGTTACCTTTGTGTGGCACTGTATGCACATCTGTATAATTGGTATTCAGGCCTCCTCATGGGTTGTGTGGTTGCCTGGGGACACTGGCACCCCCCTCACCTGTTGTGTTTGATGTGCAGTGTGGGTCTGCCTGTTTGTGTTTGTGCATCTGCACCACTGCATTGGCATATCTTAGGTGTGCCATTGGCTGTATGTAGTTTGGTGGGTTTCCCTGCTGTCCCTGGGACTCCTAGGTCATCAGTCAGCACAATGATCATGGTTTGTGTGTCCCATTGCTGCCATGGTATGGTATCTGTTCACCTCACATCTACAGTCTCCACAGGGTATCTGCATTTGTGTGCCCATTGGTACAAATATGTGGGTCTGCATTCTGATGGTCACTTCTGTCATTGTGTCATTGATGAATGTTGACTGTGTCAGCCCCCATGGGTGTTGTTTGTCTGCACATGGCCAAAGGTATGTCTTATTTGCACTGCAGTATTTGCCTCCCCCAATCTATGTTGCAATGGGACACATGCACTACTTTGCCACTGATGTGTTTTATGTTCTGTGACCAGGAATCATCCATGCAGTTTGGCAGTTGCAGCTTTTTCTTTGTCAACACTTACATTTTGGTCACTGTGATGATGGGGGTTTGGACCCCATTGCCACAATGTTCAAAATGTGCTTCAGATATGGACCCCACACTTACCTTTTGGTCACTGTGATGATGGGGGTTTGGACCCCATTGCCACAATGTTCAAAATGTACTTCAGCTATGGACCCCACACTTACCTTTTGGTCACTGTGATGATGGGGGTTTGGACCCCATTGCCACAATGTTCAAAATGTGCTTCAGCTATGGACCCCACACTTACATTTTGGTCACTGTGATGATGGGGGTTTGGACCCCATTGCCACACTGTTCAAAATGTGCTTCAGCTATGGACCCCACACTTACCTTTTGGTCACTGTGATGATGGGGGTTTGGACCCCATTGCCACAATGGTCATGGTCTGCTTGCATTGTGGAGGCCACACACATATATGTGTGGCACATGTGATAGGGGGTCACATTGTATGTTCAAAGTCATGTTCAGTGTTGTAGGCATTTGACACAGTCTACACACGCTTGTCATGTTGTTGGGGGGATGTCTTTTTCTTGCATTCCCTAGGTTGTGGTGTGCTGGTTGTGTCATGCATTGTCCATCCTATGAGTGGGGGTGGTGTTGGTGGTAGGCATCTAGCCCCCCATGGGTAGAGGTGGTAGTAGTGACAGGCATCCAGCCCCCCCTGGGTAAGGGTGGTAGTGGTGGTAGGCATCCAGCCCCCCTAGGTAGAGGTGGTAGTAGTGGTAGGCATCCAGCCCCCCCTGGCTAAGGGTGGTAGTGGTGGTAGGCATCCAGCCCCCATGGCTAAGGGTGGTAGTAGTGGTAGGCATCCAACCCCCCCTGGGTTAGGGTGGTAGTAGTGGTGGGCATCTGGCACCCCCATGGCTAAGGGTGGTAGTAGTGGTAGGCATCCAGCCCCCCTGGCTTAGGGTGATAGTAGTGGTAGGCATCCAGCCCCCCCTGGGTAAGGGTGGTAGTGGTGGTGGGCATCTGGCACCCCCATGGCTAAGGGTGGTAGTAGTGGTAGGGATCCAGCCCCCCTGGGTAAGGGTGGTAGTTGTGGTAGGCATCCATCCCCCTGGGTAAGGGTGGTAGTAGTGGTGGGCATCCAGCCCCCTGGCTTAGGGTGATAGTAGTGGTAGGCATCCAGCCCCCCTGGTAAGGGTGGTAGTAGTGGTAGGCATCCAGCCCCCCCTGGCTAAGGGTGGTAGTGGTGGTAGGCATCTGGCACCCCCATGGCTAAGGGTGGTAGTAGTGGTAGGCATCCAGCCCCCCTGGCTTAGGGTGGTAGTGGTGGTAGGCATCTGGCATCCCCATGGCTAAGGGTGGTAGTAGTGGTGGGCATCTGGCACCCCCATGGCTAAGGGTGGTAGTAGTGGTAGGCATCCAGCCCCCCTGGCTAAGGGTGGTAGTGGTGGTAGGCATCTGGCACCCCCATGGCTAAGGGTGGTAGTAGTGGTAGGCATCCAGCCCCCTGGCTTAGGGTGATAGTAGTGGTAGGCATCCAGCCCCCCTGGGTAAGGGTGGTAGTGGTGGTGGGCATCTGGCACCCCCTGGCTAAGGGTGGTAGTAGTGGTAGGCATCCAGCCCCCTGGGTAAGGGTGGTAGTTGTGGTAGGCATCCAGCCCCCTGGGTAAGGGTGGTAGTAGTGGTGGGCATCCAGCCCCCTGGCTTAGGGTGATAGTAGTGGTAGGCATCCAGCCCCCTGGGTAAGGGTGGTAGTAGTGGTAGGCATCCAGCCCCCCTGGCTAAGGGTGGTAGTGGTGGTAGGCATCCAGCCCCCTGGGTAAAGGTGGTAGTAGTGGTGGGCATCCAGCCCCCTGGCTTAGGGTGATAGTAGTGGTAGGCATCCAGCCCCCTGGGTAAGGGTGGTAGTAGTGGTAGGCATCCAGCCCCCTGGCTAAGGGTGGTAGTGGTGGTAGGCATCTGGCACCCCCATGGCTAAGGGTGGTAGTAGTGGTAGGCATCTGGCACCCCCCTGGCTAAGGGTGGTAGTAGTGGTGGACATCCAGCCCCCCCTGGGTAAGGGTGGTAGTGGTGGTGGGCATCTGGCACCCCCATGGCTAAGGGTGGTAGTAGTGGTAGGCATCCAGCCCCCCTGGCTTAGGGTGATAGTAGTGGTAGGCATCCAGCCCCCCCTGGGTAGGGGTGGTAGTGGTGGTGCGCATCCAGGCCCCTGTGTGCATATGTGGCATTGGTGATGGGCATCCCGCCCCTATGGTGCTGCTGTTGCTGGTGTAAGTAAATTCTGCATCCCTCTGTGTGTGTGTGATGTGTCGTGTACGTGTTGTATGTTTTTGTGGTTGGTGTCTGACTTACCTTCTGCGCCGTACGCGTCCGTGCCTGTTCCGGTAGTAAATATAGAATATTGGTAGGATCGGGACGAAGGGATTCATGGTTGGTTCGTCTCGTTCGTCTTTCTCGTTGCTTCGCGTTGTCCTCGTCGCTGGCGTGTTCGCCTCGTAGCCGTGGATCGTGTTGTGGCGCGAATCGGAGCTTATGTGCGCCTCTCCCGGAAGCTTTGACGTGCCGGACGTAGCGACGGGTTCGGCGCGTACGGAAAGCGCATCGTACTTGTTCGGCCGGACGGGGCTGCATTTTCCCTTCCGTGCGACTCGATTCTGCGTTTCCGGATTCGCCTCGGTCGGAGAACAGGACCTGGATTGGGTGAGTACGACTCGGCCGGATTCTGTGCTGTTGTGCGCATCGTACTTACTCGTTCGGTATGATGTACGGATCGGTCGGGAAACAGGCATTCGCATGGCTTTTTTCCCGACCGAATGGTATTGGGTGCGCCTCCGACTGAGATCGGAATCGGCCCCTATGTCTGTGCGTGACCTCAGAGGCAAGCAATCCCCACAGCACTTGCAACAAACCCGAGTGAACAAAACCTTTCACAGCAAAAGAATGGGGTACAAAAACAGGCAGAGGCCCAGCCTAGCCAATGGACCATAAAGGATTTCTGCACAATCTTTCCTGAATCAAGTCCACCTAGCATATCTCACCTAACTAATTCAACTGCAACAGCACTTGCTACAAACCAGAGTGACTACATCCCTCCCCCCAAATTCCGGAAGCAGAAAAATGCGCTGAGGCCCGGAACAGCCAACGGGCCCACCGACTCCCTGAAGTCACCACTCTTGACCAAACCCAGCGTCCGCACCATGCAGAAGTGCATGGTGATGTCCTGCTCAGATTGGAAATGATTCTCCTCTATAGGTCTAGAGGACGCCATGACACGCTTAACAGAAGTGCAATTCTGAAACTTGCTAATGCAATCGAAACTCTGAAATATATAACAACATACGACATAGAGGGCATTGAGTACAAATCCAATCCAGAAAGGGCAGGCCCCGAAGTCACGTGGTCACCTGGTCTAATTTACAAATAGTCATGGCGGTATGGCAATACAGAGGCTGCTTCTTAAACTGGGGCATTGAATTAAAAAGAAACGAGCCGAAGAGGTATCTCAGCCCCTTACAGCAACAACAGAAACATCCTTAAAAAACCGGCACAGTATCAGTCGGCACCCTCAGGGGCGCAATTAGCCCAGCAGGAAATTATCCCACTAACCTAGAAAATATGTGCATTATCCACACAGCACCTCCCGGCGCTCCGAGCCATATGAGATAGGTCTCTGTGCAAAGCTCCCAGGGCCGCGCCCCTCCAAGGAGAGTGGCATGATTACACAATTGGGTTCAATGAAGACATCTCCTAACCAACCTTTAAAACTCTGCTCTTGGAACGTGAATGGCCTCAGAAGCAAGATGGGGGAGCTGGACTTCATCTCTTTCCTCCAAAACTTTGAAATCCTCCTCTTTCAAGAAACCTGGGCTGAGGACCACACACCAATCATAGGCTTCAAGGAGTATCAACAAAAAGCAACAAAAAAATCAAAAGAGGGCAGAGCCGCAGGAGGCCTATCAACTTACATAGCAACCCATCTTCGGTGGCAACAAGATCAAGTGGACCTTGGCCTGGCAAGGGTACAATGCCTCAAACTCTCATTACACCCATACTCAGAACCACACCTCAAGACCTGTGATTCTAATCTGCTCATTTGCAATGTTTATATCCATCGCAGTCAGAAGAGAAAACTTGATCACATTGCTTCACTAGTAAAAATCCTAAAATCACTTCAAATGACATTCTCTCAATATAAAATTATATTGTCAGGAGACTTTAACATGTACTTACTACAAACAAATTCCTAACAACGTCACCGACACTTTTCTGCGACAACTATGAAGCCATTACCTCCGGTAATAATAAATCATCAAAAAAACGATCGCTATGTGAAATCATGCACAACCGCTCTAGAGGAAATTGGCCTATGCTCGCTCAGTGGCCGCTTTCCACAAGATCAACCAGCTGCGTTCACAAGGATTTCAAACAAAACCAACTCCACCTTGGATTATGCATTCGTGGATTCAGAGATTTTTGACAAAACCTTGTGTAATTGCAGAAAACCAAGAGTGGAGAGTGACCACTTTCCCCAGCAGATCAATTTCTTAATATAACCGTAAAGAATGCCCCAAAGCAATGACCTAATGGTCCACCTGTGCGCTTACAATCTAAAATGTTTGGCCTGGAATGGAAGGATGGCAGCTGCAGTAATGAATTACATAACCACTTTCTCCTCCCAAATTACTGCAACACAACAGGCGACGTGGACAAATGAGGAATCTCTCATAGTGGGGCTTGTCACCAACTGGCCAGCCAACTGGCCAGCCAACCGCCCACAATCCTTCAACTCAACAATCAAAGGAGCACCCTGGTTCACTGTAGCCCTTTGGAGAAAAAAAAGAGCTCTTAACAAAGAAATCAGGCAGCTGCGAAAAAACGATCCAACACTTAGCCATTCCACCACAGACCAAATTGCTATACTGAGGCGTTCCTACAAAAAGGTAATCTGATCAGTCAAAAAAATACATCAGGAAAATATATGGATAAAACTGCTGCAAACAAGTAAAACAAAAAATTGTAAACAGTTCTGGGCAAAAATTAATGCACTCGCAAATGGCAGTTTTTGCCATTACAACATGGAATCTCAGAATTAGACTGGATTACGCACATCGAAGCAGCCTGCCCAGGGCAAGTTATAAATAGCGCAGTAGCGAAAACCATAACCACAAAGGGTCCTACGCCCACATAGAACCCACCAGAGGGAAACTGGCTGAAAGAATCTCAGGTCGGACAATCATTGAAGAAACTGAGACCAGATGGGGCACAGGGAACAAATGGTCTCCCCAACACCATATTCAAGTACGACCAGGCCTTTTGGGCATCACATTTAATTTGGCATTTACCACCAATACAATTCCAGCATCATGGAGAGGTAGTATTCTCCACCCCATCTTCAAGTCAGGCTCATGGACAAACCCAGCGACCTACAGATTAATTGCCCAGATCTGTGTCAAAGCTAAACTCTATGCCACTAACCTTTGAACAGACCTGGAAGCTTGGGCATTAGCCAAAAACATCATCACGGCTACTCAAACAGGATTTAGGGCCGGCATGAGTACAACTATCAATCTTGTGGCCCTTAGTCTTCTGATCGAAAAGGAAAATTACAAGGCTTCCAACCTATACACCTGCTTCGTCGATTTAAAAGCTGCATTCGGCACTGTCCCAAGGGACCTCCTATGGGCAAAGATGGCTCCTCAAGGCCATCATTGAACTATACTCAGATACCTGGGTAGAGATTAAAATAGGTAAGGGTGATAGAACGACTAGAAAGATCACCACATTCATAGGCCTTAAACAAGTATGCATCCTCGCCACTTGTCTCTTCAACATATATACAGCAGACTTGGAAGCCCTGCTATCAGAAATCTCAAGTGATCCACCAAAACTCGCAAATAGATCAGTGCATAGTTTACAATGCACAGACGATATTGTTTTATGCAGCCAGACTTCCATCGGCATGCAGCGGCAAATTACTGTTCTCCTTAGTATTACTGAATCATTTGGCCTGAATTTAAATTACAGCAAAACTAAAGTCATCTGTTTCCTGCCAAAAAACAGACCGCAAAACACAAAATTTAAATGGAAAGCAGCAGGGAACAGGATCGATCAGGTCAGCACCTATAAAAACTTATCGGTGGAAATGGACTCCAGATTAAATTTAAAAAACCAGCTTGCACAATGAAGGGCCTTGGCTAATAAGCTTTTCTTTGCCTTCAATCTAATGAAAATAAAGATGGGGAGCTTGTCTCAGTTATATTTACTGCAAATCATCGGAGCAAAATTTCTACCCTTGCTGACCTATGGTTCAGAACTCCTTAAGGGCAAAAGATATAACGACTCTTAATCATCTACAGTCCGCACTCTTTAAACACATCTTCCACCTACCACGACACACTTCTCAAGCACAAGTGCTCCCGGAATTCGGGCTGTTTCACCAGCTCCCGGTGAGGATGGCCACAATAAGTAAATTGTGATGGAAGATGAGAGCTGCCTCACCCGAGTCATTTGCTGCTCTGTGTTGGTCTGAAATGGAAAGTAAGCATACTAGCAAAAATGCCTGGCCAACAGGGCTCCACCAAGCTTTGACATTTCTTAACCTTTCTGAGGTCTGGGTGTTAAACATCAGCCTCACAGCGTTTAAAAAAATCGCCAACAAAGCAGCTAGGTTAAAATCTTGGGGCCATATGTATGAAGCCAATTTGCGATCGCAAATTAGCAGTGTGCAATGTATTACACTGAAACCCCCTCACAAAATAAGGAATCGCAAATTTTGCGATTCCCTATTTATGCATTGCATTTAAGGAATCACTAATTGCGATTCCTTAAATGCAATGTAAGAAGCACAAAAAAGTGCAATTTGGGCTTAAGGAATCGCAAATTACCACCAACTTCAAGTTGGTGGTAACTTACGATTTCACTTAAAAATGCACTTTTTGCATTTTTTAAAGTGCCATGTGGCGACATACATGCCCTTAGGGCATGTATGTGTGCCACATGTGCACACATGCACATTTCAGGGTGCAACAGGGTGTCCTTTTGACACCCTGGCACCCTTGAAATTGCATTCTCAATTTGCGATTCTCTAATTGCTAATCGCAAATTGAGAATGTCTTCCCATTCATTCCTATGGGCCTCTAGGCCCATAGGAATGAATGGGGAGGTATTCCTTAATTGCGAATCGCAATTTGCGATTCGCAATTAAGGAATATGAAGGATTCGCAAAATTTATTGCAAATCCTACATACATCTCGTTTTGCGATTCTCAAATAGCGATTCTCTAAAATTCGCTATTTGAGAATCGCAAAACCAAACTTTCATACATATGGCCCCTGGTCACTTGACAAAGCGGAAATAGCCTGAAAAAAGCACGGCTTGACAGTCCTACAATCTTATAGCAACTGTGGTCCCCAACCATATCTTACGTGCCATATCTCACAAACCATTCAGCATTTTTTTCTGATTACCAGAATGGGAGCTTTTCCCTCAAAAGATCAAGTCACGCCCTGGAAACAAAGATTGCCAAGCTCTCTTTGTTGTCTATGTGGCCAATTTGATGAAAGCCTATTACACTTTCTGTGTATTTTCCCACTAGTTAACCAACTGAGACAGAAATTACTGTGCCCTTCATTTTGGGCAATCAAGATAAGATCTTGCCACTGTGCGGTACTGACACTACTGAATAGTAAAACAATCCAGCTTTCCAGCAGGGCCGCCAAGTTCCTACTACAAGTGAACAAATTACTATCAGTACATTCTGCCACGTCAGATAAGAAATTGCCCACCCCCGGGCACGGACACTACAGACAAAGAAACTGGAACTTGTCAGCTGATCGATGCAGTTATTTCCCATCACCACCCAACATATCACCCTTATACTATCAAGGGGCCCCAGTTACTCAAACCAGCCCGGACAAATCCACCTTCGCCTGGTTTACAAAGTTCTTGAGGCCTCCCAATCAGAAGTTGGCATAAACTCACCTGCAACTATCGGGCGTACCTGGGCACGGATCACTTTAATGGACTATTGGTCGCAATGCATGAGGTTATCCCTTTTGTACGATGTTTTTAACAAAGTGTTTCTTTTAATCCATTTTGCTTTTAGTAATCATTTTGGTTTGTTGTGTGGTTTAAATTTGTAATGATTTTAATTAATCTGCAAAAAAAATTATTGTTATTACGTATCGCGAAGATTCGTGACGAATTGCGACGATTAAAAATAAAAAAATAAAAAACAGTTAATAATGCATTGAAACAAATGACAAGGAGTGGCAAAGAGAAATACAAAAATGGATGGTTTATTATGTAGATGTAGTATATAATGGTTCAGTGACTGAATATCGAGGGACAGAATATGGACTGTCCAGAATATCGATGCCAAAATATCGAGGGACAGAATATCGAGTCACTATCTACAAACAGGTAAGTACTAAAATATCGAGTACAAAATATCGACGTTTAAAATATAGTTAACTAAAATATCGAATTTTTAAAATGTATTAAAAATAATATAAAAGTAATTAAATAATAAACACAATTAAATAAAACATAGTTAAAATAATGTAAAAAAGCTTAAAATGTAAAAATAATAAATGTAATGTAAAAAAACATATTAATTATTTTTTAACATATATATATTTACTTAATAATATTATAAAATAATTATTAATCTTAATTATAAAATATTTAAAACATTATTAAAAATATATTTACATATATATATAAATAAACATATTATATAAATATAAAAATAAATAATATATAATAATTTAAATAATTAAAGTACATTTTTTATGTTAATTAATAATTTACACTACATTAAATATAACAAAATTAAAAACGTTGCATAGCTAAGGGAATAAAATTAGTATTCACACTCCAACAACTGCAAAAGTAGGGAATTTGTTGGACAGCGGGTGGGTACAAATTACTATTCCCACTCAAGTGAGTGGAACAGTAGGGAAAGTGTTGGATAGCGGGTGGGTAAAAATTACTATTCCTACTCCAGCGAATGGAACAGTAGGGAAAGTGTTGGATAGCGGGTGAGTACAAATTACTATTCCGACTCCAGCGAGTGGAACAGTAGAGAAAGTGTTGGATAGCGAGTGGGTAAAAATTACTAATCCTACTCCAGCGAGTGGAACAGTAGGGAAAGTGTTGGATAGCGGGAGGGTAAAAATTACTATTCCCACTCCAGCGAGTGGCACAGTAGGAAAAGTGTTGGATAGCGGGAGGGTAAAAATTACTATTCCCACTCCAGCGAGTGGAACAGTAGGGAAAGTGTTGGATAGCGGGAGGGTAAAAATTACTATTCCCACTCCAGTGAGTGGAACAGTAGGGAAAGTGTTGGATAGTGGGAGGGTAAAAATTACTATTCCCACTCCAGTGAGTGGAACAGTAGGGAAAGTGTTGGATAGCGGGAGGGTAAAAATAACTATTCCCACTCCAGTGAGTGCAACAGTAGGGAAAGTGTTGGGTAGCGTATGGGAACAATTGAGTAGACCCACTCCTACAATATAATTAAAATTAATTAACAAATAATTAATTAATAAAAATATATTTACCTTCCAACATTTTCCCCTATAAACGTCACCTCCAATAGTGTAACATATTAATGAATCAACATAATTAATTAACATTTAATGAATTAGCTAATTACAATTAACAATGAAATTAATAACCATCATATCTAAATTAATTAACACAATTAACACTATAAAATAACTTTGAATAAATTATATTTAAAAATTATAAAAATTTGAATTAAATTTAACTTAATTCCCACCCTACTCCCCTATCAACACTGAACACACTACTAATAAAATGTACATAATTAACATATTAATAAATGAATTTTTAAAAATTAATATGTAATTAATTACTAATTAATAAAAAATTAAACAATTTACATAATTATCAATTAATTAAAACATATTATTATTCACTTTTTATGTATTTAGTAATACATTAATTAACTTAATTAACAATAGTAATTATTAAACAATAAATTATTAATTAATAAATTATTAATTTTTTTAATTTAAATTACATTACTTCCCACCCTATGACCCTATAAACCCACAACCGGCTACGGAACTAATATACGCAGAAATTATTAAACAATAGTTATTATAAAACACTAAAAGGCCCATTACGATACCGGGCGTAAAAAAATCCGCCACCCATGAAAGCGGCAAAAATCCGCCCGCCTACACCTTCTGAATACCGACCCAGCAATTATGATGCCTCGAACCGAAAACCGCCAGCGGCGGCAAAAACACACAAAATACCGCCCGCCCATGCCCGAGTCAGAGTCAAACCGCCCGCCACGGACGGAAAGACGCATGACAACACAAAACCGCCTGCCCTCACGGTCGAGACACCGCACGTGAAATTACGATCGCACCGACATGAGCGCGGAAAAACAACAAATACACCGCCCGCCAGCGTAAACAACACTGAAGAAAATGGACATGGCAGAAGCCATGGCGGCCACGTCCCTGCACAGAAACAGCCCCGGACTCAAACAAACACACACAACATGGCAAACAAGTCCACACAGCAACCCACGCACAAATACACAGACAAAGTACACATCCCGAAAACACACCACCCCTGGACAAACAAATAAACCACAAAGCCCAGAACACCAGCCACAACACACCTGAAAACAACAGACCATCAGGACACACCCAAACAGGTAAGTACAAAAACAGCCCCTCCACAGACCACAACCCCTTGCAACATTGCAAAGCAGAGAGGAGAGGAGAGGACACAGTGACACAGCAAGGACAGCAGCACACCACAGATACGCACACATCACACCCACCACCACCACCACCACCACCAAACACCGGCACCACAAACCCCCTGCACATCACACATCACACACCGCACCAGCACCACAAACACCATGGCATCACACAGAATGCCCAAGTTCACTTCCACTGAGCTGACGGTCATGGTCGACGAGATCGTCAAGGTGCACACACAAATCTATGGCAACCAGGTCCAGCACACCCCACTAGCCACCAGAAAAAGGATGTGGAACAGAATTGTAGACCAGGTCAATGCAGTCGGGACCGTACCCAGAAACAGAGGAGAGATAAACAAACGGTGGAACGACATCAAAAGCCTGGTCAAGAAGAAGGAGAGCAAAAACCGAGAGCTGGCTGCCACGACTGGCGGAGGGAATCCCGCGCATTACAAGACCTTCAAAGCGTGGGAGGAGAAGGTGCGAGTCATCATCCATCCGGAGATCCTCACCGGATTACCAGGGGAGTGGAGGCTGGTAAGTACAAACAAATGTATACCAGCACACCGCTATGTACTCACATGCACTACCACCATGCCATAGCTCCGAGGGACAAACGCCCCCATGTCCAGTACACAATACACAACACATCACTCACACATGCAACAGGCACCACCACACACACAGCCCAAACATATCAACTAACAAAACCATGGGGGCATGTGTACACCCAGCCAGCCACGTAACTACCAACAGGTCCCCTAGTACTCCAGAAGCGCCACAACGAGCACCCCCCACACCCATGTGTGCACCAACCGACAAGTAACAGGTAAGCAGCAGCAACACAAAGCGCAGTGGGTGGGAGGGGGGACAGCTGAAGTACAACACACACCAGGCCCCTAGTCCCACAGCACAGCAAGGAGGAGCACAGCCCACACCCCACACCCACGTAGCAGCCACTGCAGTGCACACCGGCAGCCGACAGGTAGACATCCCGCCCCAGGACAAACGGTGTCAGTGGGTGTCCAGCCATCACCATGACCCATAACACCGCCCCCACCCCCACAGACCTGCAACATGGAGCACCCCCCGCCCATAACCATGTTGCATCCAGTCCAGTGCACGCTCAAAAACAACCTGCAGGTGGGAAACTGGACAGGGCGGGGTGACTGGAGGCATGAGGACTGAATTACGACTAACACATGGGACATGTCAAGTAGCAGAGAAACACGCAGCACTGCTCCCTGCCACAACCATGTGAACAATGTGCACACGGACATGAACCACAGAGTCACACCCCACATGACCCATCACAGACACAGCAACACCCAAGGAGCCACATCTGCATGCACAAGTCACACTGATTACAGAACCACACGGCAGGCACAGTGCAACCCATCACACACAACTGCAACACCATCAAAGTCCTGTCGATGTAGCCCCCACTGCCTGTCAAGCACACGTCCCACAACTATGCCCATGTAAGACATACCACACTAGACGCAACAGCGTGGAACAACATGAATGCACACGAACACCACTGGACCCATCAAACACACAGACACACAATGCACATACAACATACCATCCATCTCATCCGTCAGCCCCAGTCACATGAAAGGTATGTCATCCGAACAGCTGGTCCACACACAGTAGTCACGCAAAGAAACATGCCCATGATAAAACATGTGCCAGTAGTGAATGAAGCGCACGTCACACTGTGAGCAACTACACACATAACATGGGCCACACACCCCCGAGCACTGCAGTGATGCACATGGCACAGGGCAGCACGCACACCAAGGAATTGGACCATCTGCAATACGTCGTGTGGCACACAACCATCACTCACTCATAACAATGCGTCCAATTACATGGCCAGGAATCACAACAGACAGCAAATATGCAGGGTATGTCAGACATACACACACCTCAGACCATGCACTGTCATGTTGCCACAACACATGCCACGTTCTGCACCCATGGCACACAGTATGTACCCCCAAAACATAGTTCATATCAAATGCGTTTCAGGGGGCTGACCCCCATTTTGCCATCTGCGTTTCGAAGCGTTCCATATGAACCCCCAAAGCATAGTTCATCTCAAATGCGTTTCAGGGGGCTGACCCCCATTTTGCCATCTGCGTTTCTAAGCGTTCCATATGAACCCCCAAAGCATAGTTCATCTCAAATGCGTTTCAGGGGCTGACCCTCATTTTGCCATCTGCGTTTCAAAGCGTTACATTTGAACCCCAAGAGCATAGTACAAACCAACCTCCACGATGGGACTGGAGTCCGCATACACCAGAGCCACAAAAAGCAGGGGCACAGCAACACACCCATCGGCATTGCCAATCCGTCCCATGCCACATGTCCACAGCACACAGTCCCATTGGCATGCCCACACAACAACAAATAGCACAGCCACACACACGGCTCCAGGAAACCTGTGCACGACTGTGCACGAACTGTGGATGTCAGACAACCTATACATACTTTGTCATGTGCAACACAATAACATATCTCATTCCCCCACAGGTGACGAACTGCTGGATGCTGGAGATGGAGACAGCAGCCAGCACAGCCAGCCTGCAAGCCCCCAACAAGGACTCACGGATGTGGAGGATCTGTCCTCCGATCCGGACACGGACCACCCAGCAGGCCCATCTGGTGTGGCAGGGCCCAACCGCACCCCAGGCACCCTCCCACCCACCAACCCATCATCCAGGGCTGATGACCACTCACAGCCCCCTGCTGCCACTGTCGTAGCGGCCACTACCACTGTTGTGGCGGCCACCCCCATGCTCGTTGCAGCCACTCCCACTGCCGCAACCACCACCACGTCATCACTGGCCCCAGCGCAAGTGGTGGTCCGGCCGACTGGGTCCACCCTGGGAGCCACAGCGAGGCCCGTGGTGAGCAATGTGGCTAGTGGGCAGGTCGGTGGCAGCAGTACTGGTAGGAGGAGCAGGGCCAGGCCAACGCCAACTGTGCCTGGGAGCCAAGCCCTGCCGCCAATCGACAGAGTCCTTGGGGCCTATGAGGAGGCCCAAGGCGAATGGGCCAGGTCGGCAAGCGACACGCGGGAGGTCCTTGCGGTGTTGAGGTCCATGGACGCCCACATGGCCCGAATCGCGGACCTCATGGGCCAGCTGGTGGTGGGGGAGGGCACAAGCAAGGCCAGCAACACCACCTCCGCCACCACCTGCTGTGGCGCTGGGTCGTGCAGCATCACGTTCCCCTGCGTCCACAGCGAGTGAGCACTCCTCAGCCACCACCAACGGAACATCAACACCCCCTCCCAAACGTGGAAGGGGCCGTCCTAAGTGGAAACAGGTGTCCAGAGAGGACTTCGCCCGCACCAAACGCCAGTGAGTCAGCCAGCCACCTTGACCACCTACTGCATTGACTTGGAATACGATCCTAGCCCACACTGCCATGTGAATGGCATGTGTCTGTTGGACTGTGGACATAGAACTCCATGGGTACACCTTGACCATCACGCAGCCATGGCCGTCAACTCATTGTCACAGCATGCACCACATTTGTCATCACCTTGCACACAATCACATGTCACCGCTGTTAATAAATACACCTTGATCACAATCTGCTTAATGTGTCCTGGGTTTATTCCAAGATGTGCAATCGCCACCATGAGCAGAATAGCATCTGCTGTGTGGCATGTCGATGGGACAGGAGAGGCTGCAGGGACCTAGGGGTGAAAAACAGAACAAGAGTACATTCAATGAGTGTGTCACACACTCATCACACAGTACTTGTCACCAACTACAAGCAATGCACACATCACACAGAGCAACAGGGCACAATGCTACAGCCACTGACAGTGGCATACCAACCTGGACATGGACCATTGACACACAGCACTCAGTGAACAAAAGGCCCCAGTAACAGAGCACACATACACCTGCACAACTACAGCCACATCAGCCGTCGTACATGGTCACTCACCGTCAAGTGAAGTAGCGGGCGATGAGCTGCTGACGCACATTCACAGCTTCATCCTCTCCACTGTCCTCTTCACTGGAGCTGTCCAGGTGTGCAGGCTGGGGCCCTGGTTGATCTCCGTCATCCACAATTAGGGGGATCTGCTTTCGAATGGCCAGATTGTGCAGCATGCAGCAAGCCACCACTATCTGGCACACCTTCTGTGGGGAGTATGCCAGCGCCCCCCCGGTGCGGTCCAGGCATCTGAACATGGACTTGAGGAGGCCAAAGGTACGCTCGACCACACGTCTGGTCCTACCATGTGCCTCATTGTAGCGGTCATCTGCTGGGGTACGAGGATTTCGTAATGGACTGAGCAGCCAGGGCCCATTCGGGTAAGCCGAGTCACCTGGGCGTGGGGGACACAGAGAACCGTTGCAATTCGAACAGGACAGTAGACAGCATCCTTAAGCCAGCACGCTACACAACTCCACATACTCACCGACAATCCAGCCACGGTCCTGTTGCAGATTGGTCATCAGTCGTGGTAATATGCTGTTTCGCATGATGTGCGCGTCATGGGCCGAGCCTGGGAACGTTGCACACACGTGGGAGATGACCATGTCCGCAAGGCACACCACTTGCACATTCAGGGAGTGCGTGTGCTTCCGGTTGCGGAAGAGCTGCTCAGTGGCCTGTGGTGGGACAAGGCCAACATGGGTGCAGTCAATGGCACCAACGACGTGTGGGATCCGTCCAAGGGCATAGAATGCACCCTTCACTGCCGCCAACTCACGTGCCCTGGGGAATCTGATGTACCTGTTCCTGTACAGCATCATGGCTGCCAGTACATCCCTCAGCACCATGCTGAACATGGGCTGGGACATCCCACCTCCACTGCCCACTGTGTGCTGGAATGACCCAGTGGCGAAAAATGCAGTGCAGCCATCACCTTAGCCGTGGGGGTGAATGCTGTCGGATACACCCTGCGAGGACGGAGGTGGGGTTCCAACATGGCACATAGTCGATGCAGGATTGGTCGGTCCAGACGAAATTTCCGGATGACCTCAGAATCCTCCATGTCTGCCAACAATTGGTAAGGGCGGTAAATGTTTGGTCTCCGCCTAGGAAAGATGGGAGTGGACACATGTCAAAGCAACACGCCACATGGCATTTTCACATACACATAACTGATATGACAGAGCAAGAACATGAGTCACAGAACAGCTGTCATGCAGGGACAGCACAGCTACAATACACTTACACAGGTCTCCCACCAATAGCAATGAGCAGTGACACAAACCATTGCTATGTGCATGCACATGGGGATCCAGGCCTCAATGACCTGTGAGGCGTGCTGATGGGGACTGACTGCATATTCGGCAAGCGGCAACACCACGGCAACATGACTGGCTGCTGTGCATCACACTGCTTCCGAGGCTGGATGAGTATGGCACACACCAACGACGATGTGGGCACAGGCTGAGCGGCCAAGACAAGTGGGACCTGTGGCACGAGGGGATATGAGACAGTCATTGATGTCACCACTGCACCCTATGTGCAGCACTGTACGGATCACACCTCCAGAAGCATTGTCAGGTGTACACATTGACAGCCCCATGCCAACACGGCTGTGTGCTTGCAAATACACATCACATGTGACACGTAACCTTGCACGTGCCAAGTGGCAGATGTACATAGTGAGAGATGACATGCGTGTGCATATGCGTATACCATGCACCCATGCCAATGTGTAGATGATGACATGCTAACAGACATGTGGGGGCCGGCCACTGGCCGTCCCTGCCTATGCACACGGCATGTTGTGGCCCCGTCCATCGTGCACCTGCACCCACGCGCACATCATGGCCACACCTGACGATGCAGTGCGCACATCATACTGTGTGGTGCACATGGCATCAGCGGACTGTCACCAACATGGGCCAGGCCATTACGGCCAACTCCGATGACCCTCGCGGTTGCACCCTGCGTGTTCCACTATGGAGGTAGGCGTCCCGGGCCAGCTGGGTGCAGGCCAACGTCTGCAATTGCCAATGCAGGTCTCAGTGCACTTGTTGCTCGTGTGGATGTCAGGCTGGGCCATGCTGCCCCTCTCAGTCCCAGCAAGCCTGGCCTGCACATTGACTGCACAATGCCAGTAGGTGACAGCACCGACTGCCTAGTGGGTTGCATGTGTCTCCTGTTCAGGACCCTCCAGATGGGCGCTAACTCAGTACTGACTATTGGACACACCATGTCTCATGATAGGGATGTGTGTGTGGGATGGTGGCACTGAATGTGACCTCCTTTGTGTGGTGGGCCATGCACAGGGCGAGTACGTCGATGATTGCGCAGTGTTGGTCACAGTGGGTGCACCCACACAGATGTGTTGCCCTATGTTCATTTTCCATGTCCGCATGACAATGGACTGTAGATGTGGGCAGACTACACATTGGTCGATGTGCTGTCAATTTGAATGTGCCTTCACACCAGGCACAGCTGCCCCTGCACATGTGACCCCTGCTGCACTCGCTGCTGGGTCTGTGGAGCTGATGCACCAACAGTGCGTGGGGCGGACAGCTCTCCTCACTTCCGTCATTGCGCATGTCATCACTTGGCCGCAGGTGACATGGATCATGGAGGGCCCACATGTACGCGTGGGTGGCCTCAACAAGTGTGTCCGATGGTTGACACCCACAGTTAGTGCTTCGAATGTGGATGATTTTGTGCTGGTGCTAATTTCAATGTGGTGGGTGGGCGGGGCTAGGTGCGGGCTTACATGCAGGACATGGGAGGGTGATCGGATCAGCGACTAGTTGCAATGCACACGGGGCACGCTCTTTTCCTGTCCACATCAGGGTCATTCCTTGAACTCACTGACAGTAATACAGTCGTCTTTGTCCCTGTCCTCATGGCCTCCCCTCGCTCCCCACAATATGCATTTGCAACTGTGGGGCTAGCGCATGCAGATGCAGCCCCAAGCTCGCCCCGGAGAGGCCAAGGAGTGTATGTGTGGGTCCAGTTGAACGAGTGGTCTGTCTCACGGCATGATGTGTGGCGGGACGCCGTCCACCTGCGTGGTGCCCCGACTCGAGACACGGGCAACATAGACAATGCATAGCAGTCTCCGCAGTCCGGATACACCACCTGCGACACACAGAGGCTGTAGCTGCCCTAGCGGCCCATGCCGCGTCCATCTGGGGCTGATGGACCCACACATTCACTCTTTTGCATCACTGGGGCGGGCTCGGAGGTGCTTGCGCACGCGCTGGCTTCTCTGTTGCAACGGCATGTGACGTGTGTGGAGATGTAGGCAATGGGTGGGATGGTGCGAGCCACCTTCCGTGACGTCACTCCTGCTCGTGATGTGTGCGTCCCCCAATACTTCCATATGACATGAGCCATGCTACACATTGAGGATGTTTTGCCTGCGTGATGTGTCCCGGAGGAGCGCGCCAAGTCCTCTCCCCCACCATGCTCCACTGCCATCCCGTGCCCTGGATTGCCTGTGCAGGTTGACAATGTTGGGGATACACCTGGTCGGCAGGGGCTGTGTGTGCCTTGTCAAGGGCCTGGCGGGCGCACAACAGGATCCAGCTTGTCCACAGAGGGTGGGCTGACGTGTACGCCTGATACCGCATTGTTCATGTGCCCGGCTGCTGTGCACACACGTGTTCACATCCCCCCCCGACATGTGGCCTTTGACATTGCCCAGGGAAGCGGTAATGTGCAGTTCCGGACCCCTCCCGACACAGCGTGTTTCAACTTTGCATGTGCGCATCTACCCGTCACACCCACCCACCTGAGCGAAGCGTCTCCCCGCTTCACACGACACATGTGTGTCTTCCACAGTTGTGCTACTCATTTGCGTTGACATCGAATGACAGTGGACTACATAGTCATGTCACGACTGCCGTGTACATCACACACTCTCATCATCTCACATTCGTACTTGTGAAAGGAATCAGCAGAGACAGTTTCTTTCTTCAAACCATGTATTGTGACTTATGTCCTCTGTGATGCAGTATAGTGGACACTACTGGCAGCGGTATGCATGTGGGGGATATACTGAGCATGATTACACATAGCTAAGGGTGTAGGGGTACATGTGATTAGCTGTTGCATGTGGGATGTGGGCTTCAGAGTTACATCTGCTTGGCTGTTGCTGTGCTAATGTTCATTTGCAAGTGGCTGCGGTGCTGCGGAATTTGACACAGACGGGATACATTTAGCCTACCAGACCGCTTGGCATCATGGGCACAGTCCATCTCAGTTCCATGTGACAGGTGTGCTGCTGTTGCTACTCATGCACGCGTGCGTGTGAGTTGACATCAGGGCATGGGCTTACGTGCATGCAACGGCGTCCCACTTGTTGTTGCCATTTGGTGGATACTGGACATGTCACAGTCACTGGGGTCGTGTTGTTGTTGTATGCACTTGTCGTCCATGCAATGGTCCTGTTACGGGATTTCCGGGGAGGGGGGAAAAGTGGTGCAGCTCTCACATACTCCAGCCGGGCGATTCCTGTCCACTGGGCGGTGCATATGTCCATGGGCGCAGGATCCATGTCATGGCATGGTTGTACGTGCAGTTCTGTCCATGTGGGTGCGATACACATATCCCATGCCACTGCCTCCCCCGATACATGCAGAGTTCCTGGATGTGATGGGGAACGGAGTGCATGTCCCGGACACATCCGATGTCATGGCAGTGTCGTTGATGGTGTGGTATCAGTTGCAGGTCGTTTGGTATGGCTGTTGTGGTGGTTACTGGCCAGTCCGTGCGGAAGCTAAGCATGGGTACAGTGTCGGACATCATGGCTCAATTGGGGGATTGCGCCGGGGTCCTACGAATTGACAGGTTGTCAGGTATGCGATGGCTTCCTGCAGGGCTTCCATTTCATTGGTGGTATACATGTTTGCCAGCCAATGTAGCGGATGGTGGCTGTCACGGTGTTGTTCGTAAGTTGTCCCTTGTAGGAGCATGATGGGGCATGCTGGGTGACATTCGATGTACCTGTGATCCATGATCCGTCGTGTGGAGGTACAGTGGTCCCATTGCAGTGTGGGTCCGATGTTCACCACATACGCCATGCCCCCATAGGCTGAACAGGCCCTGTCGTGTGCGTCCAGAGGGTGGAATAGTGGTAGCAGGTCCGCCCTTGGACATGCCGGGTTGGAGAGGCACAACTCCACAGGATGGTGGAAGGGACACCTCCGACAGTAGAAGACGGGTATGACGCAGCTGAACAATGCGATGCGGTAAGTCAGTCGGTAACTTACGTTCAGCAGGGATAGGGGTTCGCATCCCAGTAGCTGTATCAGGTTGTGTTTGTACAGCTTGACCTGTTTGGCGTAGTTGGGCAGGTGTGTTGTAGGTGCCATTTTGCTGCTGGGCGATGTGGTGGCGTGCTCCGGCTGTGTGTGCAGTCTGCAGTGTGCAGGCTCCGAGGTTGCTGTGAGATCTGTGATGGTCGTAGGGGGCAGGACTTGTGTTCTGTTCGCTTGTGCGGAGGACACGGGCCCTCATCCCACGTGCTTCTCTGAATGTTCAAGGTCAGTGATGTGTGACTCCTTCCAGATAACTTGCATGGGAACGGCATGGGGGAGTTTTATATATTCCTTTCTTTCCCGTTCGGTATGTTCTTAGGTGATATGCGCTATCTGCCCTGTGGTCGGTTTCCTCTGCATGCCTGTGTTGGTCTTTTTTGGGACAATGGCTGTATTCTCTGGCTTGTTTAGTCGGGATGTGGTTACGGAGTTGGAATGGAAGGTCATTCAGTGCTGTCTGCTCTCCCGTGTGTGGGCGGCAGGCTGTGTTTCCGCTATGCGTTGGGCCTTGTGTGTGGGTGTCATTCTTGGGTCCACCTGTTGTCGGTCCCCGGGCTCTTTGGTGTTCCGTTTTGTATGTCTGGTTCATGGGTGCAGGGTGGTATGGGTGTTTCTGTGTGGTACTGGCGTACCTCTTCCCGACGGGGCCCATGTACTACTGGGTGGAGTTGCCGCCGCTGTGTGCTTCGCCATGTTTGTCACACAGGGGTGTGTCCTGATGTTGCGTGACTTCACTGACATGTGGGCGTCGGTTGTGTGACGTTGGGTGTTGTCCGTGAATTGGGCGTTGGGGTCATGACTGTGGCAGGCCTGTCACGTGTCATGTGCATTCTGGGTGTGGCTCGTGTGTGTGGTGCTTGGTTGTGTCCCTGTGTTGTTTGTGTGCGGCGCATACATGGCGTTATAGTTGGGCGCTGAGTTGTGCGCATGTGTGGCTGCGTCATCGCCGCTGTGCTGCTGTGCCGTGACGGGGTCGTTAGTTCCTGGTCCCAGGTGGTGTGCCTATGATATTTGCAAGATGTTGCACTTTGCCCTGTGTTACATTTGTGGGTGCAGTGGTGGATGTGTCTTGTCCACGCATGGGTGTTGGGGGGGTGCCATGTCCTCCTTTTCCGCACTTGCACTGTGTGCGCTGTTTGCGTGCCCTTGTTGTGTGTGTGCCTACCTGCGTCTCCGCGGTACGTTGCCTCCTTGGTGGTGCATCAGGTATAGCCTGGGGAGGGCCTGCAGTGCTGGATTCATGCTCGGGGGGGTCGCCTCTTCGGTGTCTGTGCTCGGCGTTTGGGTTTCCGCCTCACTTTCGCGTGCAGTGTCTCTTAGCCGTGGGAGCTGTTTGTTTGCGGCATCGTAATTTGTACGCCGGGCGGTACGTGATTTCGTCTGGCGGTGTGTCTCCATTGGGCTGCGCCGCTACGTGAGCGGGCGCACTTTGATGGCGGATGGCGTCGCTGGCTTGCCGGCGGTGTTTGGCTGCCTTTTCACATCGTAATTTGGCGGGCGTGTGGGCTGCGGCATGCGGGCGGTAACTGGTGGTTTATGCATCCGCCAGCACGGCGGTAGTGCTTCCGCCCGCCATCGTAATGGGCCCCTTTATTATTAATTAATAAATTAAAAAATTTTATAATGTCAATTAAATTACTTCCCACCCTATTCCACTATAAACCCACAACCCGCTACGGAACCAATATACGCAAAAATTATTAAACAATAGTAATTATTAAACACTAAATTATTAATTAATAAATTATTAATTTTTATAATGTAAATTAAATTACTTCCCACCCTATTCCCCTATAAACCCACAACCCGCTACGGAACTAATATACGCAAAAATTATTAAACAATAGTAATTATTAAACACTTAGGGGCCCATTACAATGTCGGGCGGAAGCACTACCGCCGTGCTGTCGGAGGCAAAAACCGCTAGTTACCGTCTGCCAGCAACGGCCCACACGCCCGCAAAATTAGGATGTGAAAAGTCAGGCAAACACCGCCCGTAAGCCTGCGACGCCGCCCGCAATCAAAGTGCGCCCGTCTACGTAGCGGTGCGAGCCAATGGAGACACACCGTCCGACGAAATGACGTACCGCCCGGCGTACAAATTACGATGCCACAATCAAACAGCCTCACCGGCAAAGAGACACCGCACGAGACACCAAGGCGGAAACCCGACTGTCCAGTACGGAGACTAAAAAGGCGGCCCACCCAGAGATGAATCCTGCACTCCAGGCCATCCCCATGCTCTACCTGATGCACCATCTAGGATTGAACGCGCCACGACGACGCAGGTAGGCAGACACACAACAAGGGCACGCAAACACTGTACACAATGCAAGGGCGGAAAAACTGTACATGGCCCCCCCAGAAACCCCTGTGTGGACAGGACACATCCACCACTGTACCCACACATGTCCCACCTGTCAAAATGAAAAAACTTGCAACATCCTGGGCACCCACTACCCGGGACCAGGAAGTGACGTCCCCGTCACGGCACCGCAGCACAGCGGCGATGACGCAGGTACACATGCGCACAACACAGAGGCCAATGACAGCGCCATGCATGGGCTGCACACAAACACCACAGGGTCACAACTACACACCCCACACCCCAGGCCCACCCTGAAGGCATATGTCACGTGGCCTTCCTGCATCAGTCATGTCCCCAACAGACAACTCACAGTTGGCAACCTGATGTCACACAAGTGTCCTGAACAGGGGAGTAATTTGATGGCAAAATAGGACACACCCTTGTGTGCAAAACATGGAGAAGCACACGGCGGCTGCTACATAACAGCGCAGAATATGGACATTGTCCGCAAAAGGCACGCCAGTCTCATCCAAAAATACCTATACCATCCTGCTCGCAATATCAAGCTATGCAATGTACAAATTAGAAAAACCCTGCTGCCTGAGAACAGGTGTTCCCAATCACTACACCCACACAGAAGCCTCAATGTACAGTGGCAACGGAGTGTCCCGCCCACACACGGGAGAGCAGATAGCACTGAATGGCCTTCCATGCCTACTCTGAAATCACATTGCAACAAATTATGCAGGAGAATGGAGCCATTGTACCAACAAGAAGCCAAACATAGCCATGCAGAGGAAAACTTCCACTGGCAGATAGCGCCTAACATGAAAGAAAGATAATAACACAAAATACCATTATACCACTCCTCCATGTGGGCCAAATGCAAGTAATCTGGAAAGAGTCAGACACCACTGGCCTTGACCATTCATTGAAGCATGTGGGATGAGGGCCTGTGTCCTCCGCCCAAGCCATACCCCAAGTCCTTCCGCCGTACATCCATTCCAGAATTGCCAGCATCGTCGGAGGTTGCACTCTGCTGACTGCTCAGGCAGCCGGAGCACGCCATCACATCACCCTGTAGCAAAATGGCTGTTGCACCACTGCTTCTCAACTACGATGGACAGATCAAGCTGTACAGTGACAGCTTGCTACACATAGTGGGCTGTTCAAATCTGGCTATGCTGAATGTAAGTTACCGAGTAACTTACCGCATTGCAATGTTCAGCTGCGTCATCCCCGTTTTCTACTGTCGGAGGTGTCCATTTCACTGTCCTGTGGATTTATGTCTCTCCAACCCGGCATGTCCAAAGTCGGACTTGGTACACTTGTTTGCACCCCTGGACGCCCACGACAGGATCTGTTCAGTGTATGGGGGCATGGCGTATGTGGCAGCAATCGGGGACACACTGCAATGGGACCAGTGTGCCTCCACACAACGTCTTCTGGATCACAGTTTCATCGAATGTCATCCAACATGTCCCATCAGGCTGCTACAAGGGACAACTTACGACGAACACGTTGCTACCCACCATCCGCTTCATTGGATGTCATCCATGTTTACCATCAATGGGATGGATGCCCTGCTGGAAGGTATCGCATACATGACAACTTGTCAATTCATGGGTCCCCGACTCAATACCCCCAATTGAACATTGATGTTCAACACCGTACCTATGCTTGGCTTTCGCACGGAGTGGCCAGGTAGCTGTACAACAACTATACCATACAATCTGCAACTAACACCTTACCATCAACTCCACTGCCATGACATCTGACATTTTCGGGACATACACTCTGTTCCTCACCATATCCCGTGTCTCTGCATCAACAGGGGGAGGCAGAGGTTTGGGACTTGTGTACAGTAACCACATGGCCAATACTGCATGAACAACTATGCCATAATATGTATTCTGCGCACCTGGACACATGCACCTGTCAGTGCACACTTATCTTTCTGCTGTATTACGTGAGAACTGTCACCTCACCTTTGTCTGTACTTCCGTGCCAGGACTTTTGCATGGACAACAAATGCAACCCCCTACAACATGGCCCTAGTTATTGTGTCATGTTCAGTAGCCACCACATTGCAACAACTAGTGAGACGCTGCTGCATGCATGTAGGCTCATGCTCTGATGTCACCTCTGACGCAGGTGTGTCGGAGTTACTATTGTAGTAATCCTGTACCATGGAACTGAGATGTACTGTGCCCCCTGATGTCAAGCTGTCTGGTAGGCAAAATGAATACTGTCTGTGTCAAAGTCTAGATCTCTTCAGTAATTAGCAAATGTACTTTAGCATAGCAAGGGCAAGGCAGTTGTAACTCTGAAGCCTTCATTCCACAGTCAACAACTAATCACATCTACTGTACCCCCTTTTGTATGTGTAATCATGCTAAGTATATCCTCCACATGCATTTTGCTGCCAGTAGTGTCCACTATACTGCATCACAGAGGAGGTAAGTCCAAATACATGCCTTGAAGCAAATATGTGACTCTGTAGAATTATTTTTTGAAGACAAGTACGAATGAGAGAGGATGAGAGTGTGTGAAGTACACGAGAGTCGTGAGATGACCATGTAGTCTAGTGTCATTGAATGTCAATGCATATGAGTTGCCGCCACAGTGGACCTTGTGAAATACTACAGGTCGTGGGCCTTGACCAGTCAGACTCTGACGTGGCCCAACAGATCATCACATTAACACTGACGGCCTGGTCACTACAAAGCACAGTCCTACATATGTGTATAATTACCTTCACAGTCTGACATCACACTCATCAAGCAAAAGTAGGATCCACACAAAAGCATGCTACAGCAAAGCATGACAAAACACACACACGATATCAGTGTGGGTGGGCAGGACTGCACAGTGAGTACGAACTGCAGAAATTCACATACATGCTCAATTAAACAAGGCACAATATTGACAGTCACACACCCTGCAGACACACAATGTCCAAAACATATCAAGTAGGAGTCATCCTGAACTGCAAGGACACACCCACACACTGCACACTGTGCAACATACAATACACATATGTGATCACATTCACAGACCTGAACACAGATACAAACACCCACCATGGGCCTGGGTAACACATGTGTGTAGTCGACATTGCCAGAGCGCACACATACACACCAACACTACCCCAAAGTCACACCACTCACACCACACACACCTACACCTCCCAAATGCACACATTGAAAGTAAGCCATGTGCCCAGGCTTAATGTTCATCACAAGATTAACATACACCTACACTGCTGGCCACACAGCAAGTAAGCTCACACATACCCGCATACTCTGCACATGCTACCTGTCATCCTGTGGCTAGACTCACACCCTGTGCTTTGCTTGCACGCAAACATGACACGTATGCATTTTCCCAGAAATACCACCAAATACATGCATACAATCCGTGTCACAAAAATACTTCTTCATCACACACACAAGTAGCAGAGTCTGAAAGAAGTGAAGTCCCTGCCACGTGTAAAACACATTGGAATGTGAGACCAGACATTGCAATAGTTGAGGTACCATACACGGCATGTGCCTCACTTAACCATGCACACACAGCAACAACTGCAATAAGCAACTACACAGACACAACCGACTACAGGAACAACAGCATCCAGTCACAGATGACATAGACAGGCGGCAAAATTGATCAACACCAGGGACAGTGGCCAGTCCGATGTGCCGAGTAGTGACACGAAAAGCTGCGTATGCAATGTGTGTGAGTGTACCCTGCCATGGCCACCAACACTGCCATGGCAGTCACAATAGCCATTACAGCCACCACTGTGTCACAGGTAGATGTGTGAGTGTGCCTACCATTCAAACAGGATGCCAGTTCGACTCGGTGCTGTCTGTGTGCTACGGGACAGTTGGAGGTCCGCCCCTGAGAGAGAAGCACAACTGTGGAAGACACACATGTGGCATGTGAAGCAGGAGTGCCGCTTGGCCCAGGTGGGTGGGTGGCACGGGTAGGTGCACACATGCAGTGTTGAAACAGACTGTGTGGGGAGGATTCCAGAGGGCTAGATTTCCACTGTGTTGGGTATTTGGAAAGCCCACCTGTCTGGGGATGAATGTGAACTCGTGTGGGCACAACAGGCGGGCACGCGATCAATGCTGCATCAGGTGTAGACGTTAGCCCTCCCTCTGGGGACATGCTGGATACTGCTGTGCGTCTTCCAGGCCCTTGCCAAGGCACTCACATCCCCTGTCCACCAGGTGTACCCCCTACATTGTCCACCTGCACAGGCTACCCAGGGCACGGGATGGCAGTGGAGCTTGGTGGGTGGGAGGTCATGGCGCCCTTCTCCTGGTCACATCTCGTAGGCAACACATTCTCAGTGTGCAGCATGGCACAAGTCCTAAATAAGAAGTGGGGGGACGCAGACGTCACGACAGGAAGTGACGTCACGAAAGGTGGCTTGCACCATCAGACTTACTGCCTCCCTTCGCCGACCCCTTACATGCGATTGCAACAGAGAAGCCAGCGCGTGCACAAGAGGCTCCGATCTCGCCCCAGAGAGGCCAAAGAGTGAATGTGTGGGTCCATTTGCTCCAGTTATCGGGCTCACTGTAAAATAAGTGGGGGGACGCCGTCCACCCGCGTGGTACCCCGACTTGAGACCTGGTGTGCAGGCAAAGTGTCCAATTGGCTTTGCGATATGTGTGAGTTGCATGACACTCGTTGGCGGGGGATGGCTCGGAGGCCCGTCACCCTGAGGCCCATGTCTCACCTCATGGGTCCCTTGTCAATGGCAGTGGTTGTAATGACTATGCGCGCCGGGGTGGGTCTACCTTTCGTCTGGGATTGTGTTTGCGGCCTGGCCCGCTAGGACAGCTACAGCCTCTGTGTGTTGCATGTGGTGTATCCGGACTCCGGAGGCTGTCATGCATTGTCACTGTTGTCCAGGTCTCGAGTCGGGGTACCACGCGGGTGGACGGTGTCCCCCACTTATTTTACCGCGAGCCTGATAACTGGAGCAAATGGACCCACATATTCCCTCTTTGGCCTCTCTGGGGCGAGATCGGAGCTGCTTGTGCACGCGCTGGCTTCTCTGTTGCAATCGCATGTAAGCGGTGGGTGAAGGGAGGCAATAAGTCTGATGGTGCAAGCCAACTTTCGTGACGTCACTTCCTGAAGTGACGTCTGCGTCCCCCCACTTCTTTTTTAGGACTCGTGCCCTGCTGTTGTCAGATGTGCCACTGTCCAGGGGGGTGGAGAAAGGGTCAGGAATGTCAGCCTGAGATTGGCCCAGTTGAAGGCCCACCTTGACTGGGGAGGACAACCATTGGACAGTCTGGTGTAGCCCACCCACGCGTACATGTGGGCCCTCCATGAACTATGTCACCTGCGGCAAAGTGATGTCATGGGCAATGACGTTATTGAGGAGAGCTGTCTGCCCCACGCAGAGATGCCACACAAGCTCAACAGACCCAGCACTGAGGGCAGCAGGGGTCACATGTGCAGGGGCAGCTGTGCCTGGTGTGAAGGACACTCTATCCTTCATCCTTGTGCCGACACGTGTTGCACCAGTGGAAGTAGATGGGAGGGCGGGCATTGGCCTCCGCGTGGCTGAAGAGGAGCCAGAGTCCACGTCCCCTGTGCTAGCAAACATGGATGCCTCACCTCTGTCCTCAGATGACGCCGAAATTGCCATCTCGGCCTGTGATTCATCCAGCACACGTCTGGCCCCTCCGAGGCGCTGGTCACATCTGTCTCACTCAGCACCTGTGCAGCTGCTACATCCGATGCCACACCACTGTTGACCATCCCCTGTCCCTCAGCACCCACGGGAGATGCCACATGAGAGAGAGCGAGGTGGCCTCACTCATCTGGCATCAATTAAACAGACATGTGCAAGGGAAGCAGCACAGAACATTCCCAAATCCACATGTTGCACGATACCTGTGCAATTCCATACAGCCACCACAATCAACACGTAATGGCTGGCGTACAGTAAATGAAGCCGCTAATAAGTGGCACATGTGTTGTGCACATAGCACTACACCCGGCCTGTGTCACCCTGCGACCATAGCCACAAATCGCGGTGTGCACACCCACTGTCCTGATGGTGGCAAGGATGACCACTACGTAATTAGGCCAAAGACATACCTGCATGGAGCAGAATGGGAAACCACTCACACAGACTGCAACATGACAGGCCACAATGGCCATGAGCCCATGCCATCCACCTGTCGTTCACACGAGCACAACTGCTGTTGCACAGTGTGCCGGATGTGTAAGTACCAGAAATATGAGGTGAGGCATCGCACACATATGACCGAACGAAATCAGAGTAGGCACAGTGCCTCAAACATACATGTGAATTGCCACTCCAGCCTACTACAGGTTGTTCCTGAGGGCTACGACTCTGAGTGCATTGACAATGCAGAGTGCTCAAATTACATCTTGACCCTCATGAATTGCATATGCATGTCAGATGCACACAGCACAGAGTACACTTACAACCCACTGCATCACACAACAAACATCACATTACCCAGATTATGTGTAGGCTGTGGACACATGCTGCCTCTCACAGCAAAAGACACCATCCCACAATACTGTACACTTGCTTGCTGCTGATGCCCCTACAAACGTGCATCCGGCACAGGCTGTGTGACTGTCAAGATGCAGACCATTAGTGGTGAAATGCAGCGCCGTGCTGACCTGACAATACGAGGGGGCATCCCCCGATTCGTTATCGCCACGTAGTAGCTTATCCGGCAGATGACGTCACACCCTTTGTGGAATTGGCTGCACTGTCGGTCACACATACACAGAGGCATCAACTTGGATGCAATGGCTCATCACAAGGCCTTGGGCTGGAGGACTTCCAACTGCAGGGATGGTACACAAGAGGGTTGGAATATCACTCATACACTTCTCATCATCACCCACATCCACCAATCACAGTGGCATGCTGCTGACCCATCCCAAATACTCAGAGACGTGCAACAGAGCCAAGAAGTAATCGGACATGGCCTAACAGCATGTGTACACCACACGTGAATGCATGCTGGTGGGAGTGTGTACACAGTACCTGTCCATCCCATTCACATGCAGGTTGCCAGCACATGGAGCAATGTGTAGTCTGCCCACATCTACTGTCCATTGTCAGGTGGACCAACACATAGATCACAAGGCAACACATCTTTGTGGGTGGACTCACTGTGTCCAACACTGCGCAGCCCTCAACGTACTCGCCCTGTGAATGGCTCACCCCGCAATGGAGGTCACATTCAGTGCCACTATCTCTCACACACATCCCTATCACAAGGCCTGGTGTGTCCAATCGACAGGGCTGAGTTTGCGCATTTCAGGAGAGTCCTGAACAAAAGACACATGTAACCCACTGTACAGTCAGTGTTGTCTCCTTCTAGGATTGGGCGGTCAATGTGCAGCCCAGGTCTGCTGAGACTGAGAAGGCCAGCAGGGACCCAGCCAGCCATTCACACAAGCAATAACTGCCCTGAGTCCTGCATTGCCAAGTGGCTGCGTCACTGGATGTCTGACATGAAAATGCCATGTACCACCACTCGGGAGGGACATGCATGGGAAAGTGCCAGAGAGCCTACATACCCCTTCCACCTGTAGTTAGCATCGTAAGCAGTGCATGTTGGAACCCCACAGCCTCAGAATCATAGTGCTGCGGATCAACGACATGTGTGTCCCCCACATGCACTCCCACACACACTGTAGTTGTCTTACACACACAACTTTTGCAAGAAATAGCCTTGGGCAGTGTGCGTGGAGCTCGGAATCCAGGATCTCCAGCTCCTCGCTGGTGAGTGGACCTGGACATATCTTCAGAGTCGTCGACATGAAGGTGGACATGTGGCAGCAGCAGCAGGTGTTGTTGAGGGATGCCAGGCAGCAGTCCCTGGAAGCTGTGGTAATGCCGGTCTCCCTCCCACACTCATATAGCCCCCTGGGGCTGTTTCAGTGGGTCCAAGCTGCTGCAATTGGTGTACCATGTCTGCCTACTTCAAATGCACACAATGGCCTGCTCCGAGCTGTCCCGGTACGCTTACCTCTATAGTCGAACACACAGGATGCAGCCGCGAGGGCCATTGGAGTTGGCCTCAAGGGCCTGGTCCATGGCGGGTACAGTCCGCTGGTGCCATGTGGAATCCACAGTTGAATGTGCGCCATGCATTTGCAGGTGTGGCCATGATTTGTGTGTGGGAGCATGTCCACACTAGACAGGGCCACTTCATGCTGTGTGCATAGGCATTGATGGCCAGTGCTCAGCCTCCACATGTCTGTTGACACATCATCATGTACACATTAGCATGGGAGCATGGGATGTGCATATGCACACACATGCCATATTTCTCAATGTACATCTCCCACTTGGCACGTGCAACGTTACTTGTCACTTGTGATGTGTGTTTGCATTCACACAGATGTGTTGTCATGGAGTTGTTGGAGGTGTGATACGTACAGTGCTGTACATTGGGTGAACTAGGGACATCATTGACTGTCTCATATCCCGTTGTGCAACAGGACCCACTTGTTTGGGCCGCTCAGCCTGTGTACATTGTGTTGTTGGTGTGTGCCATACTCACCCAGCCTCGGAAGCTTTGTCTGGCACAGCAGCTAGGTATATTGCCATGGTGTTGCCGCTTCCCACATATGCAGTCTGAAATCATCATCATGCCTTTCAAGCTATTAGTGCCTAAATCCCCATGTGCATGCTCATAGCAATGGTTTGTGTCAGTGGCCATTGCTATTGGTAACGGGACCTGTGTAAGAGTATTGTAGCTGTGCTGTCCCTACTTGTCAGCTGTTCTGTGATTCTATTGCATTGTCAGTAATTTTAGTTTTGTGTATGTGAAAGTGCCATGTGGTGTGTTGCATTGACATGTGTCCACTTCCATCTGTCCTAGGAGGAGACCAAACATACATCGCCCCTACCAATTGCTGGCAGACATGGAGGATGTGGAGGTTATACGTAAATTCCGGCTGGACCGACCCACCCTGCATCACCTATGTGCCATGTTGGAACCCCACCTTCGTCCTCGCAGGGTGTATCCAACAGCATTCACCCCCACGGCTAAGGTGATGGCTGCACTGCATTTTTTTGCAACCGGATCTTTCCAACACACGCTGGGCAGTGGAGGTGGGATGTCCCAACCCATGTTCAGCATGGTGCTACGGGATGTCCTGTCAGCCATGATGCTGTACAGGAACCGGTACATCCGATTCCCCAGGGCTCGTGATTTGGCGACAGTGAAGGGTGCTTTCTATGCCCTTGGACGCATCCCCCACGTTGTTGGTGCAATTGATTGCACCCATGTTGGCCTTGTTGCACCACAGGCCATGGAGCACATCTATAGGAACCGGAAACATTTCCACTCCCTGAATGTGCAAGTGGTGTGCCTGGCGGACATGATAATCACACACGTGTGTGCGAAGTTTCCCGGATCCACCCATGACTCGCACATCATGCGACACAGCATCCTCCCACGAATGATGTCCAATCTTCAACCGGACCGTGCATGGATTGTTGGTGAGTATGCATAGTCGTGTAGCGTGCTGGGTGTGACATGCTGTCTTGTATCCTGTTGGAATTGCAACGATTCTCTGTGTTTCTCACACCCAGGTGACTCGGCATATCCTAACAGGCCTTGGCTGCTGAGCCCACTACGTAATCCCAGGACACCAGCTGATGTCAGATACAATGAGGCACATGGGAGGACCAGACGTGTGGTGGAGCAGACTTTTGGACTCCTGAAGTCCAGATTCAGATGCCTGGACCGCACCGGGGGTGCACTGGCATACTCCCCACAGAAGGTGTGGCAGATAGTTGTGGCATGCTTCATGCTGCACAATCTCGCTATTCGCAGGCAGATCCCCCTGATAGTGGATGACGGTGATGAGCCAGGGCCCCCGCCTGCAGACCAGGCCGTGTCCAGTGACGAGGACAGTGGAGAGGAGGAAGCAGTGAATGAGCGTCAGCAGCTCATCGCCCGCTACTTCACTTGATGGTGAGTGACCATGTACGACGGCTGATGTTGCTGTAGTTGTGTAGGTGTATGTGTGCATTGTGACGGCGGCCTATTGTTCACTGAGTGCTGTGTGGCAATGGTCCATGTCCAGAGTAGTATGCCACTGACAGTGGCTGTAGCATTGTGCCCTGTTGCTCTGTGAGATGTGTGTACATTGCTTAAACTTGATGACAAGTACTGTGTGATGAGTGTGTGACACACACATTTAATGGACTCTTGTTCTTTTTTTCACCCCTAGGTCCCTACAGCCTCTCCTGGCCTATCGACATACCACACTCCAGATGCATTTCTGATCATGGTGATGGTTGCACATCCTTGATTAAACACAGAGCAGATACAACAGAATGTGATCCAGGTGTATTTATTTTAAGCGGTGACATGTGATTGTGGGCAAGGTGATGACAAAAGTGGTGCATGCTGGAACAATGAGTTGACGGACATGTCCGCGTGATGGTCAAGGTGTACCCATGTTGTTCTGGATCCACAGTCCGACAGACACATGCCATTCACATGGCAGTGTGGGGTAGGATAGTAGTCCAAGTGAATGCAGTAGATGGCCACAGTGGCTGGCTGTCTCACTGGCGTTTGGAGCGTGCAAAGTCATCTCTGGACACCTGTTTCCTCTTCGGACGACCCCTTCCACGTTTGAGAGGGGGGGGTTGTGTTTGTGGGCTGCTGGTGGTGGCTGAGGATTGCCCACTTGCTGTGGACGCAGGGGAACTGGATGTTGCACGGACCTGCGCCCCAGCACGTGGTGGCGGAGGTGGTGTGGTTGGCCTTAATTGGGCCCTCACCGCCACCACTAGCTGGCCCATGAGGTCGACAAGTTTGCCCATACGGGTCACGAATTGGCCCATATGGGCATCCATGGACCTCAACACCCCAAGGACTTCCCGCGTATCGGCAGCTGACCGGGCCCATTGTCCCTGGGCCTCTTCATAGGCCCCAAGGACTCTGGCGATATGCGGCAGGGCTTGGCTCCCAGGCTCTGATGGCGTTGGCCTGACCCTGCTCCTCCCACCTGAACTGCTGCCACCGACCTGCCCACTCGCCACAGTGGTCACCCGGGGCCTCGTTGTGGCTCCCAGGGTCAATGTTGACGTGCATGCAACCCCTTGCACAGGGTGAGTGGTCAGGGAGGCCCTGGTGGTGGTGGTGGTTGCGGCGGTGGTGGTGGCCGCAATGACCGTGGCAGCAGGGGCCTGGGACTGGTCACCAGCCCTGGGAGATGGGTTGGTGGGTAGGAGGGGACCTGGGGAGCGTTTGCGCCCTGCCACACCAGATGTGCCTGGTCGGGAGTCCTCGTCCGAAGAGGTGTCCAGGTCTTCCACATCCGTGAGTCCGGGTGGAGGGCTTGTGGACTGGCTGTGATGGCTGCTGTCTCCCTCTCCAGCATCATGCTGTTCGTCACCTGTGGGGCGGAGACGAAAGGTTATTGTGTTGCACCTTGCAAGGTTTGTGTTAGATGTCTGACATTCACAGTTTGTGCACAGTTGTGCACTGATTTCCCAGATGCGTGTGTATGGCTCTACAATGTGTGTGCGTGATCAAGGCAATAGAATAGTGTGATGGGTGCATATGGCATGGGACGGATTTGGAATGCCAATCGGTGTGTGTTGCAGTACCCCTACATTTTGTGGCTTTGGTGGAAACGGGGTACAGCCCCATGAATGCTTTTGAGATGAAATATGTTTTTGGGGTTCAAATGAAACGCTTAGAAACACAGATGGCAAAAGGGGTACAGCCCCATGAACGCTTTTGAGATTAAATATGTTTTTGGGGTTCAAATGAAACGCTTAGAAACGCAGATGGCAAAAGGGGTACATCCCCATCAACGCTTTTGAGTTGAAATATGGTTTTGTGTTACATACTGTGACATATGGGTGCAGAAGGGGACATGTGTTTTGGCCACACGACACTGCAGAGACACAGGTGTGTGTATGTCTGACATACCCAGCATATCTGCTCACTGTTATCATTTGGGGACATTACACTGCAAGCATTGTAGTGAGTGAGTAATGGTTGTGTGCCACACAACGTATTGCAGATGGGAGAATTCCTTGGTGTGCGTTCTACCCTCAGCCATGTGCAGCAATGCAGTGCTCTTGGGGTGTTGACTATATTAGGTATGTTGTAAATCACAGTGTGACATGCGCTTCAGACACTGCAGACACATTTTTGGTCATCGGCAGGAATCTTTGCTGAACTACTGTATATGGGACAACTGTTTAGATGATATACCTTTCATGACACTGGGGCTGTAAGATGGGATGGATGAGATTTTGAATGTGCATTGTGTAGCTGTGTTGTTCATGGGTCCAGTGGTGTATGTGACATTACTGGGGTTCCACTCTGTTACATTGAGACAAGATAGACTTACATGGGTGATGTTCTACAATGTCAACGGAACAAGCAGACACGACTACATGGACAAGACTTCTATGGTGTTGCTGATGTGTGTGATGACTGGCACAGTGCACGCCATGTGGGTCAGTACTCCAGTGAGACTTGTGCATGCAGACGTGACTCCTTACGTGTTAGTGTATTTGAGATGGCTCATGTGGGCTATGACTCTGTAATTCATGTCCGTGTGCACATTAGTCACATGATTATGACAGGGAGCAGTGCTACCTGTTCCTCTGCTACGTGACATGTCCCAAATGTTAGTCGTAGTACAGTTCTCATGCCTACAGACACCCCGCCCTGTACAATAGTCTACCTACTTGTTGGTTTGGAGGGAGCAATGCAATGGCTACCACATGGTTATGAGAGGGAGGGGTGCTCCATCTTGCTGGTCTGTGGGAGTGGGGGCCGTGTTGTGAGTTGTGGTGATGGCTTACCACCCACAGACACCCCTCCATGTAGGGAAACATATCTACCTGTCGGGTGAAGGTGTGCACTACAGTGGCTGACACATGGGTGTGGGGAGTGCTCCATCTTGCTGCGCTGTAGGACTAGGGGCCTGGTGGGGGTTGTACTTCTGCAGTCCCCCCTCCGATACATGGACTTTGTGGTAAGGCTACTTACCTGTTACTTGTTGGTTAGTGCAGCTATGGCTGACACATGTGTGTGGGTGTGGGGAGTGCTCCTTCCAGCGCATCTGGGGTACAGGGGGACCTGGTGGGAGTTGTGGTGCTGGCTGACTGTACACATGCCCCCATGGTTTTGTTTGTTGGTACCTTTGGGCTGTGTGTGTGCGAGTGTCTGTTGCATGTGTGAGAGATGTCTTGTGTATTGTGTACTGGATATGGGGGTGTTTGGCCCTCGGAGCTATGGCATTCTGGTAGTGCATGACAGTACATAGCGGTGTGCTGGTATACATTTGTTTGTACTTACCAGCCTCCACTCCCCCTGGTATTCCGGTGAGACTCTCCGGATGTAGGATGCCTCGCACCTTCTCCTCCCATGCCTTGAAGGTCTTGAATAGCGCGGGATTTCCGCCGCCAGTCCTGTCAGCCAGCTCACGATTCTTGGCCTCCTTCTTCCTGACCACGCTTTTCAGGTCGGGCCACCTCTTTGTGATTTCACCACGGTTGCGTGGCACGTTCCCAACTGCATTCACCTGGCCTACGATCCTGCTCCACATTCTGTTTCTGGTGGCTACTGGTGTCTGTTGGACCTGGTTCCCATAGATTTGTGGGTGCACCTTGATGATCTCGTCGACCATGACCGTCAACTTAGTGGCAGTGTACTTTGGCATTCTTTGTGTTGCCATGGTGTGTGGTTTGGTATTTGTGGTGCTGGTGTGGTGGGTGTGTGGTGTATGATGTGCAGGGGGTTCGTGGTGCCATTGTTTCAGTGGTGATGGTGGTGGTGGTGTTGGTGATGGGTGTGATGTGTGCGTGTGTGTGGTGTGCTGCTTTCCTTTGTGGCTCTCTGGGTTCTCTGCTGTCGTCTTCGCTTTGTAGTAGTGCAAGGGATTGTGGTCTGTGAAGGGGCTGCTTTTGTACTGACCTATGTGGGTGTGTCATGATGGGCTGTCGTTTTCAGGTGTGTTGTGTCTGGTGTCCTGGGATTTGTACTTTTTTATTTTTGCCAGGGGGGATGTGTTTTTGGGATGTGTTCTGTGTTTGGGTATTTTGGCGTAGTTTGCTGTGTGGACTTGTTGGCCATGTTATGTGTATTTCTTTGTTCCGCAAATGATTTCCGTGCACGGACGTGGCCGCCAGGCCTTCCGCCGTGTCAGTTATTCATCGCTGTTGTTAACCGTGGCGGGCGGGGAATATGTGGATTTTCCGCGCTCATGTCGGGGAGATCATAATTTCACGGTCGTTGTCTCGGTCGTCAGAGCGGGCGGTTTTGGGTTTTCGGCCGGGATTGCATCCGTGGCGGACGGATGATCTTCTACTCTGACATGGACGGGCGGAATTTGGTGTGTTTTTACCGCCGCGGGCGGAGGTTGCTTCCCGACTTCATAATTGCTCGGTCGGTATTCCCATGGTGCAGGCGGGCGGTTTTCTCAGGCTATAGTGGATGGCGGATTTTTTAACGCCGGTTATCGCCGGTAATTTAAATTATTAATTAATAAATTATTAATTTTTATAATGTAAATTAAATTACTTCCCACCCTATTCCCTATAAACCCACAACCTGCTACGGAACTAATATACGCAAAAATTAATTCACATAAAATCCATTACCTTAAAAAAATTGTAACATACATTAAAAAAATATTATATATTTTTAACACATATAGCAACATATAAAACAATTTAAAAAAAATGATATAATAAAATTCGATATAATGACATTCGATATTACTTACCTATATATCGATATTTTTTCCAAATATATTATGTCTTTTCTATATTCTGTCCTCTCGATATTTTGGACTCGATATTTTGTCCTTTCGAAATTAAAAATTCGATATTTAGGGGCCTATTAGGATGGCGGGCGGACAAAAGTCCGCCCGCCACCCTAGCGGTGCTGGGACCGGCCGCCAGTGGTGCGGCGGTCCCGCACCAGCGATTAGGATGCCACCGTGGCGGTGGCATCCTCCATTCCCAGCATTGTGGCGGGCGGTGCACACAGCCCCGCCCGCCACAATGCTGGGAATGCACTGTGTGCATTGTCATGCACAAGGTGACCCGCACTGCGTGGTGCCTGCCACATGTGCACCCCCACCCCCCCAATACCCTGGGGGCCCGCAACGGGCCCCCAACAGCAAACTCTGCATGCCTTTTCATGGCAGCATCGCCGCCACGGAAAGGCTGCTTCCCGCACCCATACTAATATGGATGGCGGTGTCTAGCAGACACCGCCACCATATGTAGCCCCTTTTCTGCCCGGTCGACTGGTCGACTGGCGGAAAACCGGCGGACGGTCTCTCCGTCCGCCGGGGTCCCCCCGCCATACTAATATGGCGGGGGGAAAATGGATGGCGGGCGGAGGGAAATGTACGGCGGATCACCACCGCCATGCGGGTGGTGGCGATCCGCCCTACATCGTAATGACCCCCAAAGTTCAGAACTTCATGTTTATTTTAGAGAAGTTAAATCACGGCAAGAAACATTTAGAAAATATAAGCATAGCACGTGCCCCAAGTAAAGCTGCAGTTGAGGCAATTCGGAAATTATTCTATGTTATTTGGCTCGGTGAATAGAAACCAAAAATGTTCCTTTTAAAAATCCATATTGAAAATGATCTGAAATCAAAAACAAAGCTGAATACATTGAAAATACATTGAAGTAAAATCAGAACTTCAGTGAGTGTGACAACTAAACTTTAATGACATCTCCATCTAAGACCAGAAAGCATAGGTCCATCCTTTAAATATACTAAGGGCCTAATTATGAGTCTGGCGGTCTGAGGGCCGCCAGACTTATGGTAGCGTGGCGGTGGCAGTCCAGTCACCACCGTACTGGGGGTCTGACAGCTCTATTACAAGTTGAGCGGTCGGACTGTAATTGGCCGCTGGCTCCGCCAGGGATCTGCCATTCCCAGGCGGTGACGCGGCAGTAAAGGACATTGTAAGATACAGGTGATGCCGCTGCGGTACCACCATGCATATTACAAGTTTCAGGACTGGCAGCATTCTCATGGGGTCTTTCCTCCAAGAAAAGGCTGGCTGTTCTGAAACAAAGGGGGCCCTGTGCCCCCTCAGCCTGGGAATGCATGCAAGGGGGCACAACATGTGCTTTTACGAGCCTGGGGACCACCACCTTCCCAGGCATGTGCTCACAGAAGGAGGAGGCCATGCGGCCCCCTCCTAGAGCCAATAATGGCCCTGGGGACACCCCACATGGCCAGCTCCTGCTATCTCCCAGGGTGCCCACTCTTGGGACATAGCTGTTTGCTGTGACTTGGTGGGAGCTTTGACTGCTCCCGCCAAGTCAGAGCAAACACTCTGCTTCCAGCAAGCAAGAGCTGAGAAAATGCTCTCACTTGCTGGAAGTTGATGTTTCATCTGTTCCCCTTCCCGCTGTCAAGCAAGCAGGGAAACAAATTAAAGGATTGCTCCTGCATGGGGGGAGCTGCATTTCAGCAGCTCCTTCCGTACAGTAGCAATGCCAGCTACCACAGGAGGCAGAGAGCCAGCAGAGACTGAGGGGACCTTAAGGCCCCCCCACAGTCCTGGGAGAAAAGAGCAGGAAGAGGCAAAATCAAGGTGAGAAACAATCAGAAAGAGGCAGAATAAAGTTTAGCAATGAGCAGCAAGAGGAAGAATAAACGTCAGAAATGAGCAGCAAGAGACAAGATAAAATTAAGAAATGAGCAGAAAGAACCAAAAAAAGTGAGAAGCGAGCTGAAAGAGGCTGAATAAAACTGAGAAATAAGCAGCAAAATAGATGTCAGAATCATGCAGCAAAAGGCAGAATAGAGGTCAGGAACTAGCAGAAAGAGGCAGGATAAAGGTCAGAATCGAGTAGAAAGAGGCAAAATAAAGGTTCACAATAAGCAGAAAGAGGCAAGATAAAGTTCAGAAACGAGCAGAAAAGGCAAAAAAGAGATTAGAAACAAGCAAGAAGAGGCAAAATAAAGGTCAGCAACAAGCAGAAAAAGGCAAAATAGAGATCAGAAACGAGCAGAAAAGGCAAAATACGGTCAGCAACGAGCAGAAAGAGGCAAAAAAGAGATTGGAAACAAGCAGAAAGAGGCAAAATAAAGGTGAGAAATGAGTAAAATAAAAGTCTGATCAAGGTCTGATAAAGATCTGATAAAGGTGAGAATTGAGCAAAAAAAGGCAAAATAGAGATCAGAAACAAGCAGGAAGAGGCAAAATAAAGGTCAGCAACAAGCAGAAAAAGGCAAAATAGAGATCAGAAACGAGCAGAAAAAGGCAAAATAACGGTCAGCAACGAGCAGAAAGAGGCAAAAAAGAGATTGGAAACAAGCAGAAAGAGGCAAAATAAAGGTGAGACATGAGTAAAATAAAAGTCTGATCAAGGTCTGATAAAGATCTGATAAAGGTGAGAAATGAGCAGAAAGAGACAAAATAAAGGTCAGAAACGAGCAGCAAGAGGCAAAATAGAGATCAGAAACGAGCAGAAAGAGGCAAAATAAAGGTCAAGAATGAGCAGAAAGAGGCAAAATAAAATAAAGGTGAGAAGCAAGCAGAAAGTGGTAGAATAAACGTTAGAAATGAGAAGAAAAAAGCAAAATAAGGTCAGAAGTAAGCAGAAAAAGGCAGAAAAAGAGCAGAGAACGAGCACAAAAGGGCAAAACAGAGAGCACTCAGACACTCACACGCCCACTCACACACCCACTCAGACACTATTACACCGACTTACAGACCCACTCAGAGACTCATACCCACTCACAGACTTACTGAGACACTCATGCACTCACCCACACTCACTGTCAAAGGTTAGTTGTTACATTTAGGAAATCATATTTAAAAAACCTTAGAAATTCAGTTAAAAGACCAAAGGTTACAGGGACCTTATAGTCAGGAAATAGAATTTAAAAAACCATAGAAATTCACTGAAAAATCAAAGTTTATAGGGACATTATAGTTGAGAAATAGAATTTAAAAACTTTAGAAATTCACTGAAAAAAACAAAGGTTACAGGAATGTTATACTTAGGTTCAGATTTCACTCGTATAAAACAAGTGAAATTCAGCAGTTATAGTTACCTGAGCTAACTATAACTTATGCCCCTGCAATGCACTGCTTATGACCTCGCATATTACATCATTCATGACATGGTCAGTGACATCACTAATGACATCTCAAATGACATCACTGATTACATCATCCATTAAGTGTGAGTGTTTTCTAAACATTTATGAATGTTAAGTATATATAGTAAGCAAGTACATTACTTAAGTTATTATAGTTTGTGAACTAGTTATGAGTGATACTATTTCTAATACATATTATGTGAGTGGCTGTGTGACTGTGTATATACGTATGTGAGTGGGTGTCTGTGTGGCTGCATAAGTGAGTGAGTGGGCATGTTAGCAGCTGTATGGGTGAGTGAGTTGGTGTTTGAGTATCTGTATGGGTAGGTGAGTGGGTATGAGTGGTTGTATTGGTGTGTTACTATGTGTGTGTGAGTGACTGAATGGGTAAATAAGTGGGTGTGTCAGTGGTGTTTGGGTGAGTGAGTGGGTATGTGAGAGGCATGCAAAGGTTAGTGATGGGGTATGTGAGTGGCTCTATGGGTGAGTGACTGGGTGCATAAGTGTTGTATGGGTGAGTGAGTGGGTATGAGTGACTGGATATGTGAGAGAGTAAAAGTGAGAGTGCCTGTATGAGTGAGTGTGTGCTTGTGTCAATGATTGTGTTGTTGAGTGAGTACGTGTGTTACTATCTGCATGAGTAAGTGAGTGGGTGCGTGAGTGAATGTATGGGTGAGTGACTGGCTGTATTAGTGGCTGTATGGGTCAGTGAGTGGGTGTGTGAGTGCCTGTGTGAGTGTGTGAGTAGGTGTGTGAGTGGTTGTATGGATGTATGATTGGGTGTGTGTCTGTATGTCTAAATGACTGTACATGTTGGGGTCTGATTAATGCCCCATACTTTAAATCACCAACCGACCCCTCTCTGGATGTAAATGTGGGAGAGGATGCCTGGGTTCTCCATTTTGGGGAGATTTTCCGTGGCACAGATACCGAAAGGATTCACGTAGGGCCACTATTGGACATGGTAAGTGAACCCATAAGTTTCTCTTGCCGTGAGCTCAGGAAGGGGCTAGAGGCGTGTAGCTTGGGGAAAGCACCCGGGCCAGACGGTGTTCCAATCGATATCACTACAGTACGCTATAGAAAATCAGGTGATTGCACGCGCCAATTTAAAATTGGAAGGAGAGTACGCCAGGGATGCGTTTTAGCCCCGTTTCTGTTTTCTTTGTACACTAATGGTGTAGAAGAAGAACTTCTAGCGGCCACTGAGGACATCCCGAGATTTGGTAACTTAAGGACCCCAATATTGGCGTATGCAGATGACGCTGTATTGATTGCAAGGACGGGGCTGGGCCTGCAGAAATTGATTGCGACGTATTTCTCCTTCATGGGCATGCTACGGATTAAAGTAAATCACACTAAATCATTTGTAATTGTGGCTGGGGCTGCTAAGAGAGACAAAACCCCTAGTTTTCGTGCGGAAGGTCATAAAATTGAGGTAGTAGATTCCTTCCCTTATTTAGGGTTGCTTTTTGATAAAGACCTCACATGGAACAAATTAGTGGAAGGAAGGAGGAGTGTTATGGAGAGGGGTATTAGCGCCCTGAAATTATTTTCCAAAAAATTGGGGGCGAAGCCTCTGCCCACTATTAAGAATATTTACCAAGCTCGGGTAAAAGCTGCTGTAACTTATGGAGCAGGGGTGTGGGGTACGGCAAACACCTCGATACTCCAGACAGTTGAGAATAAATATTTTAAATCTGTAGTTGGTCTCCCCCCTTCTTTTACAAACTCCATATTACACAAGGAGTTAGATACCCCTTACATTACTGAGCAGATTAAATTGGCTCCGTTGCTTTTGTGGCACTCAGTATGGAGGAGGGAGTCTATTCCTCTCACACAGTTAATACTTAAGAATTGCCTCGATATGGATCAATGGAAGAGTTCTAAGTGGCTGACCTATGTGGAGCAGACCTTTAGAGAAATTGGGCTCCTGGAACTTTTTAAGACTCCTCAAACATGCAAGAGGTGCTCCAAACAGTATATAACTAACAGGTTCTCCCGGTTGGCGGAATATAAGAGGGAGGAAGATGAGAAGGGAAAACAAGCCATGCGGTTATATCAAGGAACCCCTCCGTTATTAAAGGGAGGGTTCTCGTATCTAGCAATAGCTAATATTCCACAACACAGGTATATTTTATTAAGGTTTAGAACGAATTTGATAACGTGCATGTTAGGCTATCCGGAGAACACGGTTAGGACCAAGGACTTGAGGGTTTGCCCATGTGACAATGCATCAACTCAATCCGAGTTGCATTTAATCCTGTTCTGTTCATTATATAAGAAGGAAAGGAAAGAATATTTACTTCCGATTTTAAAGAAAGCAAGGTTTACGCAGTGTCGAGTGGCCCTATACTTTTTAAAATCATTACCGGATTCGCATGTTTGTTTTTCAATGGCCTCTTACCTATTGGCATGTTTGAAGAGAAGGAAAGGGAGCGGGGCAATAAGATCCTGAGCTGCGATTTTAATTGTAAATCACTGTTTTAACTGTTTAGCAATTTTAATTATTGTAATTTAACTGTGAGTATCAACTGAATGATTTTTAATGGAATACTATGAACTTGGGATTTTTATGTATTTTATTTTATTCTTTTATGATCATTATAAACTTTGATCGAATAAAGATGGTTTGATACTGATACATGTCAGTGGCTGTATTGGTGAGTGAGTGGGTGCATGAGTGGCTACATGGGTGAGTTAGTGGTTGTGTGAGTGGTTGTATAAGTGAGTAGATCTTGGAGTGGCTATATGGATCAGTGAGTGGGTGTGTGAGTACTGGTATGGGTCTGGGAATGAATATGTGAGTGGTTGTGTGGCTATGTGTGTGGACCTATGAGAGGTTGTATGGGTGTGTGAGTGGATGTGTGTGTGGTTCTGCTGATGATGTCATCAGTGATGCCATCAGTGATGTCATTTGAGATGTAATCAGTGACCATGCCATGAGTGATGTAACATGTGAGGTCATAAGCAGTGCATTGTGGAGGCGTAAGTTATAGTTAGCTCAGGTAACTATAACTGCTGAATTTCACTGGTTTTGTATGAGTGAAATCTGAGCATAGCTATAACCTTCCTGCAATCTTTGGGTTTTTTCTGTGTTTTTCTATGTTTTTAAATTCTCTTTCCTAACTATAGCGTCCCTGTATTATTTGTTTTTTTTTCAGTGAATGTCTAAGTTTTTTAAAATTCTATTTCCTAGCTATAATAACTTCCCTGTAACCTTTGTTTTGTCGGTGAATTTCAAATGTTTTTTATTTTCTATTTCCTAACTATAATGTCCCTGTAACCTTTGTTTCTTTTTGTGTATTTCTAAGTATTTTTAATTCTATTTCCTAACTATAATGCCCCTGTAACCTTTGTGTTTTTTCGGTGAATTTCTACATTTTTTAAAATTGTATTTCCTAACTGTTACCTGTAACCTTCCAGAGTAGGTGTGTGAGTGGTGTATGGGTCTGTGAGTGGGTGTGTGAGTGGGGTGAGGGGGAGGTGTGGTGCAGCAGCCAGGGTGGCTGACCTGACTCCGGAGCACGGGGCTCACAGTTTGATCCCCAGCACCAGAGGCAGATCAGCTCAGCATCATGTGACTCTGGGCAATACCTCACTTAATCTCCCCGACGGCCCCCAGCACCTTGAGACCCTTACGAGTGATTAGATTGCGCTTTACAAATGCCGGTTTTGTGGGTGTTTGAGTGGCTGTATGGGTCTGTGAGTGGGTGTATGAGTGACTGTATGGTTGTGTACATGGCTGCATGAGTAGGTGTGTGAGTGATTGTGTGGATCTATGAATGAGTATGTAAGCCTGTGAGTGGATCTGGAAATGGGTGTGTGAATCTTTGAGTGGGTCTGTGAGTCAGTGGATGAGTCTTGTGTGCCAATGTATGTCAGTGTGCAACATTTACACAAGTACACCCCATAGTGGAAGAGGTGTGGCGCATCGGACAGGGTGCCTGACTCCAGACCACGGGGTTCACGGTTCGATCCCCGGGGCCGGCGGCAGGTTAGCCTAGCACCATGTGACTCTGGGCAATAGCTTGCTTAATCTTCCCGAGGGCCCCCAGCGCCGGGACACCTCTCCGGAGGTAGCTGTGCACTTTACAAATGCTGGTATTTCATTTCATAGCCCCCGCCCAGGCATACAGAGAGGCGGGGGCAGTGAAAACCAATAACACACGGAAAGGCAAGGGGGCAAGGAGAAATTCAGTGACATACAGAGGGTCAAGAGGAAAGAGAAAACCAATGATACGGAGAGCGGTGAGAGAACATGCAAAATCATGTTTAATTCAATGCAGTTGCTGGACTTGTGAGAGAAAATCATAACTTTTGGGAAAGTAGTGTGCGTCTGTTTTTACCATGTAATGTAAGCACCATTATTTAGGAGAAGAGTTGTTGATGTCTTAAAGGACACCTGGTATAGAGTACACTTTGGTTGAGACCTTAATTTTTTAACAAAATATGAGACGTGTGATGCTTATAAAATTTTCTTTTCCAACAAATGAGAGCGTTGCGTACCGTTCATGCACCAGTCACAGTGGTTTCTTGCCTCCAGGTTGTTTTTTGCAGAATGTAGACAGGGATTATATATTATAGCTATTGTTCAAGATATTTAGGTTTGGTATTTTAGTAATGAATCTAATATAATTATAATGGGAATTTATATATATAGACTTTTAAACTTTTGTTTATAGTCAGAGGTTTACTATTAGACTTTCAAAACTAGTATAATTCTCGCTGAAATATAGTTTGGATGTTGTTAAAATATATTTTGCGGCTTCACAGCAGAGCCCCATCGGGACCGCAAAGGAATCGCACATCCCATGTGACCAAAAAACAAAAGGATTTCATTGGTTAAACACCTTTCTATCTCTCTAATAAGACGATCCCACCCATTCCCTTCCTTCTTTCTCTTGCGTGTGTTAGGATAGAACCAATACCTAGCAATAACACTGCACACACAGGCCCTCCAGTAGCAGGCCTGAGACATGGTCAAAGGGAAAGATGTCTGCACAGCTGATTTGTTAGTGTCAGTTCCTCAGTACATATCTGAATGAATGTGTTTGTTCCAACTTGGGTCTGTCTTTGCTTTTGTAAGTAAGTATATTGGTATATGACTGCCTCTCTTACTGAGACTATGGCTCTCTAAACGTGCATGGAGAGAGCTGCATGGATTGCTTGCTGGTGTATTACAGAGCATTGGGGCATGTAAGTCTGTGTGCCACTGCTTCCAATAGGCCTAGTTACCTAAGAGCTTTGTGTACCTGGGAGGGAATGTTGTAGTGCCTCTGTGAATGTCTGTCTTGCTGTGTAAGTGCCTGTATCCTTTTCCAGATAGGTATGTGATTTGCAGAATAGTTGTGAGAGTGCATGTAATGCTGGGCATATGAGCCTGTAAGTACGAATAAAATACACTGAAACTTGAAAGTATATGTGTAAAGTTTTATGCACATTTGTCCTTGCCACTCCATCATGGCTCCCAGCAAGGCACCCTCATGAATAATTTGTTCTGTGAAATTCATTAAAAAAAATTCTATGTCCTAACTATGTTACCTGAAGCCTTTGTGAGTGTGTGTGAGTGAGTGTACTAGTCTCTAAGTAGGTGTGTCAGTGAGTGTGCTAGTGTCTCAATCAGTGTGTCAGTGGGTGTGTCTGAGTTTCTGTGGGTGTGGTAGTGGCTGCTTAAGTGTTTCATTGGGTGTGTGAGTGGGAGCCTGAGAGTCTCTTTGGGTCTGCAAGTGGGTGTGTGAGTGTCTGAGTGGATCTGTGATTGAGTATGGCAGTGTCAAAGTGGGTATGGTAGTGAGTGCATGAGTGTCTTAGTGGCTCTGTAACTGGCTAAATGAGCCTATACATTTTGTCATAAGAGGGTGCATGCGTGTCTGAGTGTGTCTGTGAATGGGTGTGTGAGTCTTTGAATGGATGTATGAGTGAGTGCATAAGTGTAAGTTGGTTTGTGAAGAGATGTTTTAGAATAATAATCATCATCTTTGCAAAAGATAATTGATTGTAAGCTGTATAAACTGATATTGTAGTTAATTTTTATTTTTTAAAGAGTTGCACACCTGCCATGACCCATCTCATAGGGTATGCGGTTCTGTCGAACTTTTCGTAGTAGTAATAAACATATATTTACACTTGAATGGTATATTTTTAGGTTAGAGGTTTACTAATCTAGTAAAGATAGTAGTTTAGTAACAAATCAAATCAATTTTTATGGTCGTTTTAATTGGAACTCTCTTCTCTCTGGGGGTCTGGAACTAAGCTTTCTGTGGTTAATTAGCTTCCCTTTGTCATGTCTTACCCAACAGCCGTCACATTCAAGTACTGCATATCTTCCTTCTTCTATGTTTTCAGTTAGATTACTTCTATATGTATAGTGCTGAAGTATTTCATAGAGACAAATATTTTGAAGATGAGGACTCCTTCTTGGGTAGTATGTATCCAGCATGTTAGTTTTTAGGATTCTCTACTTTTTGGTTCAAATTCTGTGAGATACTGTATTTCTGGGAAAGAATTTAGTGGTCTATTTCAACTGCTTGCAAGGCCTTGGAGAACAAACTAGCCAAGCTCAACCTGTCTGAGCATTCAAAAGAATCTACTTCTCTGTGGGAAAGCATTTTCAAACTGAAGCTGTACAATTTCTTGATAAGACTGCAGAAATCTCCTCCCACATCTCTTTCATCTCTTTTTTGTCTATTTTGTTATATATGAAGTCACGTAGCGAGCAACAGCGATGGAGCTGTCTGCAACAAAGTGTAGATCCATATTTGCATTCCACATCTTCAGAATGACAAGGTTGTAGTAATTGATATACTTGGAAGCATCTGTTCTTCTGAGGTTGTATGTATTTTTGGATGATTTGCATGGCAGTGTATGTCTCACTGCTGACAAAAAGCTGGTGACTGTTCCCTCTTAGATGACAGGTTGTGGAATCCAATACCTCATCTTGTGTAAAATGTTCCTTTGCATCTGTATTTTCAACGACAGTATTTCCCACATCTATGAGTTTGAAATCGCAGAACTTGTTGTCTCAACCTGTTGTCTGCTCCATGTTGTGGGATAGCACATGTTACATACTGCTGTATGAAAGACAACACAGACTCAACAATCTCTGTTCCGGCGTCCAGTGTGTACTTGAGAAGTCTGGACGTATTAAGTCATAGAATAGTTTTACCCATTCTGCGTAATGAGGAATGTATGTTCTTTCAAAATTTAGGAATCCTAATATGGATTGCAATCTTTTTAGAGTTGTTGGATGTTAAAGCAATGCAAATTTTTCTGAAAATGGGTCGCCAAGCTTTTGCCCTCACTTGACAAATCATATCCCAAAAATAGAACACTGAGATGGGCAATGTTGGATTTTTTTAAATCAAATCTATAGCCCATGTGAGCAAAGCCCGGGATTAGAAGATCCACTCTGGTCAAGTGTTCCATTAGGTCATTGCCTGTCAAATATATGTCATTGACATAGGACAATGCCTCATCATCAAAATGTTCAAGTAGCTCCATAACTCTGGCTGAGAACAGCCCAGGGCTTTTATTTATACCCTTGAAGTAAACAGCAGAAATGTTTCTGAGAACCTAGCTGTCAAATATCTGCTTCTAGGCACTATATTTTTGCAGAAAAATCAATTTGAGATATCTAGTGTTGTTTTGTATTTCTTCCGCACAATGGTATTCATTAGTGCAGCACTGTTTGCGTTTTGTACTGCAAATGTGCAAGTAGCTGTGCTTAAATGTCTGTAATCTAATACTAGGCGCTATGAATAATATGGTTTCATTACTGGAAACAAAAGGATCATTCATTGAAGAGGTGCAACTTTCTTACACCTTGGTATTTAAGTTGTTCTAGGATTTCCACAACTTGTTGTTTAGCTTCGTTTTTTATTGGATTTTGTCTTTGAGGCTGTGGGGTGGTCCTCAACGGAATGTCATGATAAGATGAGCCATCATCCCACTCCACATGGTTGTGGTATAATGCAGGAGCTAGAGCCCACTCCTTGGAGTATGAATGTTTAACTGATTCTGGAACAATTTCGGAAAAGGCTGGTGAAGTCACTGCTTCCCCATTTGGGAAATCCATTACAAAATCAAGTGGCCAATATTTTTCGGCCAGAAGAATATTGTATCCTTGAGTGAGTTCCTCCCATAAGAGGACATTAATAAACCTGGGTATGTCCCCTTCCACCGTAGTTGGACTAAATGATGTGCAACACTTACCCTGGTGTCTGGTGTTTCCACCATGATATACTCATTCAGCGCTATTCCCACCTGACAGTCCATCAGGTTCTAGCAAACTATTGTGACTTCTGACATGCTGTCCAGCATTGTCAATGCCCATTCCCCATTCAGAAGCAGAGTCCTCAATATCTGGGGCATGCCTGACCTTAAGTCTGACTACCTTCTTCTTTTTGAATTGAGGTTTAGATATTTTAGGATTTTCTTCTTGCTTAATAATTTAGTCAGACGAGCGTTGTGAGTCCTTCCTTAGTTTCACGTGCTCCTCTGATCTGTGCTCTGACCATTCTCTTTCTCTGAACGTTTATCAGATGAATCCTGAAAGGAACGAGAGGAACGCATATCAATATCCTGATACCTGTCAGGCTGTTTCACATTATCAAGGTTCGGACATTATAACTTTTCTCAGTGGATTCCTGTTTAAGAGACCCACCCAGTGATTTTATTTTGAATGACATGAATGAATGACAATTTGTTGAGCGCGATAGCTACCCTTAGGCGTCCTAGCGCTGCGGACAATACGGGCATGAAAGACACTTGGGGCTGTCCGGGTTTATTGAAACAGAAAAGTCTTGAGGAGCTTACGGAATGAGAGTATATTAGACTCTGATCGCAGATGCGGGGGGAGAGCATTCCATAGCATTCCTTGTTTTTCTTATTGTCCCACTTCTTCTTTGTCGAAGTGTCGGGCGCTTGCTTAGAGTTATCCTTTTTGGAATTACTCTTCAATTGTGGTTTCCCAGGTCTGGCCCTCATATTATCTTTGCCCAGTATAGAATGGGTTTCTTGGATAATTTTGGTAATTCGCACTCGTGCTGTGTAGGAGTCAAATTCCTTAGGCGTAGGTTTATAGGTAACGTTGCTGCTTCCCCTTTAATGTTACTCAACATTATGGTGGATACTGCAGCAAAGTTGCCCATCAGTTTCATCCCTAAGTCCAGGGCAGGTGCTGCCACGTGCTCATTCTGGAACTGTACCCCAGGTGGCATAGTTCTCTCCGTGGTGAGCCATCACCATCGGCAAGCAAATTATCAATATTCAGTGTTTTTCCTGAGGGGCCCGTATGGAGAAACACTGCTTCAAGCTGATTTGTTTTTTGTGCTATCCAAAACTGAATTTCTTCCCTCTTGGTGGGAACCTTTCCCATAACTGCATTCAGTGTTTGTGGGCTAATGCCCGGTGTGACCAACTGTTGTGGTGCAGCTTAAACAGTCCGCACAGGAGTAAGTGTTAATGGTCACATCACAACTGTATGTACTTTTATATATTGCTACTAGATTATTGTATAATACCCGAAGCTGGGCTGTGGTCAATTTGTTGATACCGGTATGAGGTGTGTATTTGGATAGGACGGGCCATGTTGCCCCCCCATTGCTGAGTGGGCCCAGTCTCATGTTTTCTATGGAGTGTGGGAGGGCACCTTTAAACCAATTAATATGTTTTTGGTAAGTGAGAGGAACTTCTATTGCCTCATATGGAGTGTATACATCTGGTATTTTATCCTCAGTGTATTCGTGAAATACCAATGTTACATCATCTGCAGCTGGGAATGTAACTCAAGAATAAAACACCTCTGTTCTATATGCTTTGTGTGCCTCTACCATGAAGGTAACATCCCCACCGCCTAGTGAGACCATTTTGTAGTAATTTCTGAGTGTCTGCATATCTGCAGTTCTCAGAGATGTTTTGTGCCATGTATGTGTAAATGAAGTACAGAGTATGCTAACACAGTGGGAATTAGATCCTTTTCAAGCTTGAACAACCAACAGCCATACCAACACAGCTGAAGAGGATATTCCCTAAGACCACAGACATCTCTGCTTTAAAAGGTGTATAGGGATCTCTGAGAAGGCATAATGGAACTACTCAATTGATCCATAAAAAATACAATCCCAACCAACATTGGTGGTGTCATGTTGTGTAGTTTCCACTAATCAGTAGGAACTGCACATTTGTGGATGACATAAACTTTGAGATGGTGCCAGACTGAGTCTGTGCACACCCGTAAGGCATGTTGTCCCTTGAGCTAGCTAGCTCACAGTTCTACCCTAAGCCCCCCTAACCCTCCTAACCTAGTCAGGGAGCAAACAGTTCTGGCAACACTGAACTTTACATCCCTGTTCCCTCAGGAACCGTGGTGACAGACCTAGAACCTTTCGCTCATGCACTCGGGCTCTCGTTTGCTGAGAGAAATATGCAAAGAATTCACAAAGGGATGTTTTCAATGTTTATTGAACCAAAGTGATTCTTGTATAGAAAATATGTGTTGCAATGATCAATAGACAGAAGCAAATGAAAGTTGTAATAAGTGTCAGGACAGTGAACAGAACGAAAAGTTCCACCATTGTGATAAGACAGAGTATAGATGGAAGCATGTGAAATAATATAACAATCTGGCATACTCCTACTATGCAAAACCCTAACCTACATGTCTAGGGTATGTGTGTATGTTCTGCCAAAAAGAACCCTACTGGATGATTCAACCTCATTACCTGGTGGGTAAGAATATAGAACCCCGTCTTGGTCATGAACTGGACACCCCGCACAGAGATATCAGTCAGATGCTGAGCTAAAGCTTCAGCATGTAGGGACCTCTCGAAGTCAGCAGAAGTGTTCCTCTGACTATGCCCAGAAACAGGTGTTTATATATAGAAAAAGGCATTCTTGCCTTGGGCCAAGAATGTGATCAAGCTGCCATAGTTTGTATTCTACAGATAGCTGTGTTGCCATATGGACGTAAATAACAAACTAATTTGCACAACATACATGCTGGCCATGTACACAATGCCAAGGCAATATGATAGTGTTCCTGCAAAGTTGATTCGTGTCAGCAAGGTCGGTGATTCCAGGAAACAAACCCAAGTGTCACGAATGCAAATGTGTGTCAAAAGTCGATGTGGAAAGTGAAGGCAATGTCAGGAAAGATCTGTCTACATGTAAAAATGGCAACATTTCCTACCAGGCCTAACCGGGACACATGACAATTTTGGTTAGGAGTCCAAAAGTCAGATGAAATGTACTGGGTGGTAGCCCACTATCAGAAATGCTGAATCAACCTGCTGTTTCAGAGACGTGCCTTTGTTGTCCTACAGAGGTGGTTTAAGTGTTTAGAGTCTGGCCCTCATCTACACTTCGTTTTTAGAGAGGATGTTGGTGGTTTTCCCTAGTACAAACCACTCCTCAGGCAGACTAAAAAGAGGGTGTCATATTCCTGTCTAACTGCATCAAAGAAAATAGTTTTACCTGCTACTAAATCTGACAACTTTCTACTTGTGGTCCTCTTAAAGACTCCAACGCAAGGTTAAACACTAGATGGGATGCTACCCTCCTAAATCTTTCAGTACTCTCATCAAAACAGCCAATAAAATGGTGTGTGCCATCTTGCATCATGGACCACTCTGGTAAAGCACAAGCAATGATTTCTGGTGTCCCAGAACTATGGCCAACCTCCGTAATGCACCTCAATGATTTAGTTAAAAAGCAGCTATTCTGCCCTCTGTTAAACTACTGTTCATTTTTCAGCTTATCCCCATAGTTTTGTTAGGAGGCAATGGAGTCTATTCACAAACTACATTTTGCAATAGTGCTACTAACACACTACAAGATGCTATTCGCAAACCTGTGTTCGGAGGTTCTGCAACCCACTCTTATATCTTTTTCTGTGTAGAGAGCTCTGTTCTGATTGTAGATTCTATGCACACATGAATATATGTTGCAGCAGAAAATGTTGGAGGAACAGAGGACAGTGAGGGGAAAATGGGGAATACTTATTATGAAATGGGAGGGGTTAAGGAAGAAGTAAGGAGGAGTTTAGCGTGGTACGTGCACCCACCCACAAAAGAGTAAGCCCATTCCTATGCACAAACTCTACTTCAAAAGTTACTATAGCCAAAATGGACTAAAAACTGTTATAAATGTACTCTAGCTCAGAGCTGGGGTATTTTCAGCACCACATATGGTCAGCCACCTATACTACATTACCCTCCCATAGAAATTAATGGTGTTAGGGACTTAAAATAAAACACCATAGAAAATATCAAATGAAAATAAACTAAATTAAACCAATTTTTTATTTAAATTTATTATATTTTAATATTGTTTTTGCATGTAAAGCATAACGGACCATTAATTATTATTAATCATTATTTTTAATTAATGCTATACATCACATTTATGAATTGTTTTACTTTAGGTGGGATTTTTTCATAATTTATTTGCTGTAACTTTTTATTATTGTTCTACATTTACACTAAGGGCCCGATTACGATGCGGGCGGACTGCCACTGACAGGCCATCGATGGTGGTCCGTCCAACATCCAGAGTATTGGTCCGACCGCCAGATTACAATGCTGGTGGTTGGAGCGATTTGGGCTGGGGAAAAGACTGCCACCTCTGAAAGGCTCAAGGGGCCCGTTGGTGCAGCGGTCGGTGCCTAATCGCTACAATGGGGGCGGTGCCTGCTGAGGCGCAGCTGTAGGGATTAGGATATCTCTTTCCCTCTGCCTTTACATGGCGGTCTGACTGTCATGGAAAGGCAGATGAAAAGGGACTTTGGGGGCCCCCAGCAGGGCCCTGTCCCCCGTGGGCCTCCGTTATGGGGTCGGGGGGCACATGTGGTGCCCCCCAAACAACCATGCACCGTGTGCCAGCCACCACATTTTGCCTGGCACCCGGTGCATGGATGTTTGAAAACATCCCATTTTCTATTGTGGCTTGTGCTCCGGCCCTTTTCCGAGCCGCAGCACAAGCCACTCTAGAAAAATTCATGTTTACGACCACCTGCACGGCAGTTGTATTGTAATTGGTCTGTCGGGACTGCCACCTCCTTGTTGGGCGTTCTTGTGCCAGAAACGATGGCAGTCGGACACTCGTCCAACCGCCATCGACATGAGGCCCTAAATTATTCAACACTAATATTTTACATTCAAATATATAAATATATTTTTTATTATTTTTTAAATTTTGACATTTTAGTTTTACACTTTTCCCTATACTTTACCATGAGAAAATATCCGTCCAGTGGCATAGACATCTGCCTACATGTGAAAGTTACAAAAAGTAACTTTAAATTGTTAACTTCTTTTAAAGTAAGTATTAAGTAAATTGAAACATTAAATATAATTTCACTTCAAAGATGTATTTAAACAATTACCACCCAAAGTGAAATTTTTATATTTATGATGTATTAAAAACTACAAAGTGTTGTGGATAAAAAAATTGACATTCATTTAATTTCTTTTTTAAAAATGAGTTACATTTATTTTTAAATTAAAAAATAGTAAAATATTCTATCATTAAATAATATTTATTTTTAATATATATATATATATCTCTTATTAGCAATTTAAAGAATATGTTTTTAATTGATATATATATATTTTTTTAAATATTCTTTATTGTGATTTTCATAGTCCATACAGAACATGAAGAGATATGCCAGCAAAAAGAAACAGAAGAGTTATCAGTCCCTCCCACCCCGTGTCCCTTCCCCCCTTCCCCTGTCCAGGTTTCCCAACAGAAATAAACCAGTTCTTCCTTTGATAAGAGTGCGGCATTAACCAAGATATAATAGCTACATATCATCATCAAATACAGTTAAATCTTCATTGCATATCCCTATACACATCAGACAGTTATAATTTAAGAGCATATTCATAATATTAATAATATTATACCCCTTTGGAAGATACCTCTTCTATTCTCCAGGAGGTCCTCCCTTCTATCTTTGCCGTCTCAAGATTGCCACCGCACCCTATACACTGTTTGCCTCATTAGTTCCCAACTCCTCACCCTCACGGAACCACCTGCTCAAGGGCGCCCAAATTTCCATCCCTCTTTTCCGTGCTCTGCTCCCCCTCCTTGCATAAACTGCTGTTTCCAGCCGATATACCACCAAGAATCTGCCTATCCACTGTTGGCCGTTGGTGGGACTGAATCCTCCAATGGGTGGCTAAACACAGTCTAAATACCGTCATAGCAATGTATAAGAATATCTGCACCTGTCCCGGTAATGAAGTATCGCCCACCCCCAGTACAATCAACTGTGGTGACATATCTATTTGACGCCCCAATTGTGATTCCAGAATGGCGCAGACATCTCTTTTAACAGTATCCAGGTTGGGGCAAGATGCAAACATATGCACACTATCAACTGCTTAGTAGCCTCAGCGAGGGCAAGATGACCCAGCCAATCTTCCCCATTTTGCAATCTTAGCCGGAGTGATGTACAGGTTGAGCCATGTTTTAAAACATTGCAGCTGAAGGTTGGCCGCAATAAATGATGTTTGGGCTAAGTGTAGCAAGTCTTCAGCTTCTCCAAATCCCACCTGTAGGAGTTCATGCCAGCGATCATAATGTTTGGTTAAATCATCCGGCATCATCTCATTCAACATCTTATACATCATACCAAGGGTTGACCCTTTTAGCAGCACCTCCACCAGTGTCACCCTGGCGAAGCCGCAGCGACCCTCAGCCTTTCTTGCTAAGCAATCCCTTATCTGGAGATATTTGAAGAATTGCCTATTCTCCACCCCATATCTATCCTTAATCAGATCAAACGGTATTACCCCCGTCTCGTCCATAACATCACCAATCATCCTCACTCCTTTTCCATACCAACATTTCATATATCCATCATTCAAAATACCAGGGAGTGACTCATAATTGTACATGGGGGTATAGGCATTAATAAGTCCCAAACCAAGTTTTTTCTGGACCGCAGTCCAAACTTTAAATGAACAGATCAGAGTCTTAAACTTTACTCTTTTATAATAGTTGAATTCGGTGTGACGCAAAAGACACCCACTAGCCTCCCTTCCTAGTAATAGCTCATATATGGAGGCGGAAGCTGCCCCTTCTGACCTAACCATTTCTCCATTGAGTAAGAAATCCATTTAATGTAATATCAAAGCCCAGTGATATAGCTGGAAATTAGAGACAGCCCACCCACCTCTATCCCTTGGAGAGTTCAAAACTTTAGCGCTCTTCGAGGATGGCAATTGGCCCATAGGAATCTAGACACCAGCTGGTTCAAGGACTTAAACCAGCAACTGTCTATGATCAATGGAATGGCCCTAAAAATATATAAAATTTTTGGCAAAAATAGCATTTTAATTACGTTGCTTCTCCCAACCAGTGTAAGTTTCAGGTTGTCCAACCGAGCAAAATCCGTTTTAAATTTTAGGAGCAGCGGGCCCAGATTTGTTTCAACAATTTTTGTCACGTCTGCCATAAGTTCAACCCCAAGATACATCGCCTTCTGGACTACCCGTGGGTCAATCAGCTGTTGCCCATTACTGATCACAATTTATGTCTTACTTTGGTTATGCGAGTAGCCAGAGATATGCCCAAAGACGTCGGCTTCCTTTTCAATTTCTGCTAATGCGCCTTCATGGGCTAGGAGTGACAATCTCTAGATCGTCCGCATAAGCCAAGATCTTTGTATCCCCCCTGTTACTGTGCATTGCTAAGATATCGTTATTACCTTCGATCTTTCTGATTAGCGGGTCAATGTATAAGGCAAAGAGTAGGGGGGAACAAGGACAGCCCTGGCGAGTCCCACCGACTAATCAAAACTGGATCAGACATCTCCCCCATTATTGCTACTCTGGCCACTGGGTTATTGTACATCATTGCAATGGCATTGATGAAGCCTTTTCCTAGCCCTCTGCTCTCTAAAGCTGCCCAAAGAAAATGCCAGGAGACCCTATCAAAAGCTTTCTCTGCATCCAGCAGAATCAGCGCCATAGGGTTTCCGGCAATCCCTGCGGCATCAAAGAGTGTAATAGCCCATTGAACATGATCAATGGTGCTGCGGCCGGGGACAAACCTGTGTTGAACTGGGGAAACCAGTTTCTTTATTACCCCCGCAAGTCGCTTAGCTAAAATTTTAGCATACACCTTTACATCGCTATTTATTAACGTGATTGGGCGATAGGACCCCAGCTTCTTAACCAGCTTGCCCTTTTTGGGAAATACCACTATATTAGCCGATCTCCAAGAGTCTGGTACCCCCTCACCTGCTTGAGCCTCTAAAAAAACTTCCTTCATCAATTCCTATAGGCAGGGAGCAAGCTTCTTATAAAATTCCCCAGGAATAGAGTCTGTTCTTACCGCCTTCCCTATCACGAGGGACTGGATCGCGCCCCTAACTTCTTCCTCCGTGATAGGTGCCTCTAGCGCTTCCCTTTCCTCTAGCGATAAGTTCTCCTCTGGTAATCCCGCCAATGAATCCTCTATTTCTTTCCCCCCATAGTTGGTTTCTTCAGTATATAGGTGCTGATAAAATCGTTGGAATGCAGCCCGTATATCTGAGGGTTCAGAAACTAAGCCAACCAAGGGATCCTCAGTTTCCTCATTTCGCCCATGAATTACCCGCTGTCTTGTGCGCAGCACGAGAAGGTGTCCAACTCTCTCATTACATTCGTACATTTTAGTACGCCAGGCCATATATTTTCCTGCCGCTTTTTTCGCCAAGATATCCAATATTGTTGACTTTATTAGAGCCACTTTTGTTTGTGCCTGACCAATGTCTCCCCTATTCCTGATTACCCCCACCAGCTGTGTTTCTGCTTCTAGTAACTTCCTATACAACTCCTGCATATGTTGTTTTTCCTTCCTCTGAGAAGCCCAGCCATATCTTAATGTTTCCCCCCTTACCTCCGCTTTTAGGGCCTCCCAAACTACATCCAACTGCGCGCTTCCCCTATTCTCAGCTATAAACCTTGGGATCCAGTTCCTCATATGTTCGATATATTCCTCGTCATAGAGGAGTGCTCTATCAAAGTTCCAGCGTGATATCGGAGTCTTTGGTGTTTGTGTTGAGATTTCTAAAACCAGCGGGTTGTGGCCAGGCATAATACAAGGGAATTTGAAAATACGACATGTTGTCAGAACCCCCTGGGGCACAAAAAAATAGTCTAGCCTGGCGTGCGTCTGATGTGGGGCTGAGAAGAAAGTATATCCTGAGTCCTGGGGTTCTTGCGTGGGCCATATGCCTGTTAGCCCATGTGTCATACATAAGTTAGCTAGGGATTTAAAGACTTTGGGTTTGCGGCCATGATATGAACTTTCCCCTAGCTTAATATTAATGGAATTCATATTGACATTAAAATCCCCACATACTTATAATGGAAGCGGCCAGCCGACTAGCTCTGTGTTTAACCAAGTAAACAAGGCAGGGTCATGCAATAAAGAGCCGTACACAGAGCACAGCGTAAAAAAATTACTGTCAATACAGCATTGAGTAATGACCCACCTGCCCATTTGATCCGACTTTGAGCGCGGGAATCTAATTGTGCCTTTGTGAACCATAAAAGCGACCCCTCATGTACGTGTTCCCTGAGATGTGCTGGAGACCAACTGATATCCTGCAAGTTCTGCCACCTTCTGTCTACCTGCCTCTACATGTGTCTCCTGCAGACACACTATGTCTGCCTTCAAATATTGGATGTCCTCATTAATCCTTCGTTTTTAAGGGAGTTATTTAGTCCACAAATATTAATAGATGCAATTCTTAATTTACCCATTCCTTTTTGTGGTTGTTAACAGTTTCTGCCTATTTCTTATAACTAACAATGCTATCTCATCAAATTCACCAACTGGACCAGCCCTTCATCTAAACCCCCCCACCACCACCCCTCCTCCCTGCCCCCAATATCCAGGCAACAAAGGTCCGTAGACCCTTGTGATGCCTCCTGCATAGTGCTGCTTCCCACCGCCACCCACCATGGCTCCGCCAGTCCAAGTGTGGAGAACTCAATTCATGCTATTTTAAAGACAACAAAAAGAAAAAGCAGAGGAAAAGAAAGAAATTCGCCCAAGAAGGAAAAGAAAAGAAAATGCAACCGTAGTATTTCTTGGCCTATTAGAACTAGGTTCTTTCTATTTCCCTGTCTCCGAAATTTCTTGTAGGAAATCTTGTGCCTGTATTTCCGAGGAAAATACCCTCGTAGTTCCCTTATGAATCACCTTGAGCCGTGCTGGGCTTAGTAAAAACACCTCACACCCTAACTTTTGAAAAGGCATGATCAATTGCTGAAGCCTCCACCTTCTTTCCAAAGTGGTGTGGCACAAATCTGGCCTAACAAAGAAGGTGTGCCCTTCGGCAGATCATCTTGCTTCGGGCCTCGCTTTATCAAATACCGCTTGTATCAGGAGTAAGTTCCCGAAATTTTTTAAAATGGCTCTAGGCTTCTCATTGAAATCATTCTGCCCCTTCTTCTTTTTAAGCATGAGTAAAGAGCAGTGCACTCTCTGCACCTCTGTATCCCAGTCCCAGTGTGCCAATTCGGGTAGACACTCTATCAGTAGACGTAGCACGAACCCTCTGATGTCCCCTCCTTCAGTATTTTCTGATATACCCAAGAGTCTCAAGTTTTTTCGCCGTTGTCGATTCTCGAAGTCCTCCAACTTCCACATGATGTCCACCATCCTGGTCTCGTTTGCTGCGACTTGCTGTACAGTAGCCTCAGCTCCAGCCTCCAGTGCTACCACTCGCTCTTCCAATGCCATTGTCCGCTCCGCAATTTCCGTGCACGTCTTGCTAACTTTCCAAATAGCTCCTTGTAGCTTCTTTGGTGCCAAGTGGACCCTCTTGTGCTCCTGTCTTGCTTCCACTTGCATCTGTTTAAGAGTGGAGTATATGAGCCCCATTGAGGGAGATGATTCTGCCGCTGTCTTTGATTCGGGAAATATCTTAATTGTCTCTTGCGGGGTATCTTCTCCTCCTGGCCCCTCATCCTCAACCAAGAAATGAGTAGTTGAATCGTCCCACTTTAGTTGGCTAGACCGGCTCTGATCCAATTCTGATTGTCTTATCTCAGCTTCCTTTCCACCTTTATTCCTCCTCCTCCTTGTTTTGGAGGAAAGCCGCTTTTGGGTACTTGGGTTGGAGAACGAACTGTCAGAGTCAACCTCCGAGTTATCTAGGTCCGAAATGTCATTATCACAGGCATTGGACAGCTCGGAATCATCATTAAGAGAACAAAAATCCTCCCCCCTCTGGGGGCCCCCCGGCCTTATATTGTGTCTGATTATGGTTATTTGCTGAGGCACCCTTAGGATCCCTCTCCTTGTTACTTTAGTTACCAGGAGTGCTAGCAATGTCAAACCTGCTTGCTCCCCCCTGAGCTGGTTCCCCTTAAACAGATATTGACAGTCCTGTACTCACAGTGTCCATTGGAGGGAGATTGCCACTGCCAGTAGCTATTCCAGGCAGGATCTCACCAGCTGTAGCCTCCCTCCTTTCTTCAACCTTCCCTCGGCCAGCAAAAATCCCAGGGTTCACCCGCTGTTTGGTGGTTTCCGCCTCCTCGCTGGGACGCTGATCTTTGGGTTTTGATTTGCCCACCTCCACCTCCTTACGTCCCGCCGACGGAGTAGCGTCTCCTGCCTTCCTTCTGATTTGCGTCTTCCGGACTGTAATGGTGCCATGCAGGTTTCCAACAGCTCCGGCAGCTCTGCTCTCGGTGCGGACCCTGGGGGGCTTGAGCTGTTTTGGCAGCATAGTACTCCTTCGAAGCCGGCGTCCACCTTCGCACCAGCCGATTAGAATTCTCCACATGGCGCGGATCAGCAGATAGGCAAGTTCTCTAGTTCTCAATTGTATTCTCCCCTGCTTCAACCTCCAAGAGCCAGCTCTTTGACAAGGGATCATATAGTTTGCACAGTCAATAGTCCCCCTTAAACCAGACTATTCATATCATAATTTCCACAGAGCGGTAGATGGGTGGCTCCTGCAGCAGCTACACAGCCGCCATCTTGCCCCCTCTTAATTTATATATTTTTTGAAGTTAAAATAAATTATTTTTTAATTTAACAATATTTCCTATTCAAAGTTCTTGCCGCTATTATTTTCTATGGGACGTGTTACACTATCAGTGATTGACCGTGTGTGGTGCTGGACTTACCACTGCTCCTTTTCAGCTATAGTGAAAAAATAAAGGAGCGGTAGTAAGTCCAGCACCACACACGGTCAATCACTAATAGTGTAACTTTTCCCATAGAAAATAATAGCGGCAAGAACTTTAAATTCAGCTATAGTAACTGACACTTGTTAACTTGGCTCCACCCTCTATTCCAGGGGGTGGACACATGTAAATCTACACTTTTTAGTAACTTTACACTTGTAGATGGTGAACAGCCAAAAGTAGTAAAATTACTCAAATGTGTAGGAGCATTTGGTTCTAAAGGAAGTTCTTTCCTCCATTATTTTCTAAGAGGTGGTAGTGCAGTATCAGTAGTTAAAAATGTGGGTGCTGATCTTATTAATGCTCTTTTATGGCTGTAGTAACTTATACTTGTAAATTTGGCTCCACCTCCTGTTTCGGGGGTAGGGACATGTAAGTCTACACTTTTGAGTAACTTTATACATGTAAAGGGTGAGTAGAAAAAAATAGTAAAGTTGCTCAAAAGTGTAGGAGTGAACACATGTAGATTTACTCATATGTAAGTTTACTTTGGTAAACAGGCAGCATTGCGCGGAGGAACAAAACTGCACATGACTTATAAAACTGAATAGGTGCTATGCATGAAATGTTGCTGTTTTCTCAACTGTCCTGTCCTGGTAGCCTAGAGACCTGGAAATGGTGACGAGTCCTCAATGCCAAGCGTTTATCACCTGCCGTTGCCATTGATGTTCTTATTTCAGTGTTGCCTTCTTTAGAGAGGCAAGAATTTACAATTAAATGTAAAATATTGTTCACATTTTAACCAAAATTATTACTATCAGCAAACAAACCTTCATTATTTAAATAGTGCTCATTACAGTAAAATATATATCCTTGTCTGTCCATGATACTTAGGGCCTGAGTATGAGTTTGGGGTGTGGGAGCGGACTGCCACACCAGAGCCCTGCTCCCACACTGCCAAACTCAACCATCAGCCACATGCCAGATTAGGAGTTTCCTCCAAGTCTGGCAGCAGTCCTTTGGCGGTCCAGCGGAGGTGCCTATTAGAAAGGTACAGGATTGGGAGTGCCAAAGCCCGTTGCTACACGGCATGGACTGTACAGTTAATGCCATGCAGGAAAGGGGGTGAATGCACACAGGGGGGGCCACATGTATCCCCAGGCCCAGAAGCAACAGGGCCCCTTAGTTTCCTCACCACCAGCATCTTCATGGCGTGACCACCGCCATAAGAACATTGGCAGTGAGGAAACTAATATGCTTGTCGGTGCGGTAGCAGCACAGCCAAGCTTATTGCAGCCTCAGACTGCCGTGCCACCGCCAGGGATTGGGGATCCCCCGCAGCTGCGGCGGTCCTAAGGAGGTCTGACTGCCGTAATGGTAATAGTAGTGGTGGCAGTCCCTGACTGCAACCACACCTCAACCATGGGTTTGGTGGTCGGATGGGCCACCAAACTCGTAATTAGGCCCTTAGATAGATACTAACATCTGTTTCTTTAGGTGAGTACTATTGGCACATAAGTTACTCCTACACATGGACTATTTATTAATATAAACTTGTCTTTACGTTATTTATCGCTTACTTGTCATGAGTATTTATGTTAAATGTCTCAACAGTAAAAGCCAAATAGTGAGTTAAATATCAATATCAATTGCATTTTAACAGTATATCAATGATCATATATCAGGAAAAACATTACTCGCCAAGACGAGTCATATTATAAAGCAAAATATCTCATGTCACCTTTTAAATTGAAATATAAACATAGAAAAGACATTGTAATTCTCTAAGCTTTTTCAACTGCCCATAGAGTGTTTCATTGACCAGCAAGGTATCACACCTCATTACCTTGTAGATAAATATGTTTCAGTGCACACACACCAATACAGGACAATGTTGTCTATCATCCTAAGGGAGAATTGTGTCCTTGATTTTTGAAAGTCTTGGCCAAGAGATAAAATACATGTCTTTAAAGGCTCAAAGTGCAAGTTTTCTTGTTACTCCTGGGTTGGTCATTGCATATGTATTTTTCTGCATCATTCATATGCAGATCTCTTCTCTATGTTAGGTTAGTTACCACTTCAAAGCTCTGCTATGCATAAAAATAAAAAAATAAACTAATTAAATGTAGTCTTGTGGAAAAATGCGTCTTTATAAAAACCAAGGAATGGGAATGTTAAGAATATGGCACTCACGTCAGAAAATAAAAGGTGTGACAGCATAGATGAATTAAGAATCTGAGAGTTCAGTGGATAGAATGCACTGCTGTAAATGGGTGGTGCTCCCCCTGTCAAATTCTTGACTCCCCACTCTATTTAAAGTCAGAGGAAGCACTGGGTTTACATATAGGATCTCCAGCTTGCTCTGCCTTCATAAACCGTTGCCTTAGCAGCCTGTCTGATACAGGGCTGCCAGGTCACAGCAGCAATGCCCCACCCTATGTTGGACAGGGTGACCAACACTTATTCTCCCTACCTGGGACACCGTACTAGGGTTGTACAGTCGCAGGTAGGGAAAATGCACAATGGGCACCTCTCTAGGGCCAATATACTTTAGTTTTTGTTTTCTGAAAACAAACTCCCATTTTGGGAGTTTTCTTTAAAAACATGAAAAACTTTGTAGAGCCGGCACATCAAACATGGAGCCTACTCCGCCAATCTTCAGCACCTTCACAGGGGGGGGGGGGGGTTAATTTGGGCAAAATATTTGAAAAAAATATTATAATACAAAAATCTTGTGTCAAGAATATCGAGATGTCAAAAATTTGTTGTCAGGAATATCGAAGGTAAAAGTATTGTTTTTAGTGTTGATTTTAATATTGGGAAAAGAATTGCTGTATGTAATATCATGTGTAAGTCTTAATCAGTATGTCATTTATTGTAGTGAGTTTAATTCTGTATGTTTATCACTTTTTTATTTGTGTTTTTAGTAGGATAATTTATTAGTTATGAAATTGTTGACATTTGTATTTTTAGTTATGTTAACGTACTATATCAATCATTTTATACTTTTTTAGTGAAGGGATATTTGGTTTTTAGGGGACAATGTAATTATTTTAATGATAAGCAATTTACAATATTTAAATATATTTTGTGTCATTATTATTTTTGAAACATTTTATTTTAAAATTAATTAATATATATTAATGTTATTACATTAATAAACATATTTTTATATACAAATAATAATAACATTAATTCAAAAATGTATTACATTTTTTAAAAACAAATTATATAAATTTAATTTTTTACATTACATTTTAAAATTCTATAATTGTTATGAAAAATTAATTTAAATATTACAAACATTTTATTCTTTTAATTATAATTTTATATTTAAATTTACTTTCATCTTTTGTAATGAAACATTGGTTGGTATAATTTTTTATTTTATGATTGTTAATTTTGGATTATGATTTTTTTATGGTTAAAAGATTAGAAAAGAAAGTAAATATTTTAACATTTATATCAATTATTTATAGTAGCAAAAATATATTTTTAGTATGCCAATATGTAAATATATATATATAGGTTTGTAGTTTTGGTTTTGAATTTTAAATAAAATATTAATTTATTTTATAGTTTAAAAATTGTGTGTGAGTATGGAGTATTGACTGTGTATATGAAACATTTAATTTGTTTTACCTTATTTAAAATGTTATAGATTGTAGTGGGAATAGTATATTTCACCTCTTTAGAAAGCACCTTCAAATAGCCTTAAATTGGAGTGGGAATGCCACCCCTTTAGCGTCCAACACCTTGTCCCAGTATGGTTAGATTGGAGTGGGAATAGTAAATGTCACAGTAAATGTCACCACTTTACCGTCCAACACCTTCTTCTAATTGGTATAGATTGGAGTAGGAATAGTGAATGTCACCTCTTTAGTGTCCAACATCATCCCTAAATTGGTTTAGATTGGAGTGGGAATAGTATTTTTCACTTCTTTAGTGTCCAAAATCTTCTTCTAATTGGTATAGATTAGAATGGAGATAATAAATGTTATCCTTTTAGTGTTCTCACCTTCTCCAAATTGGTATAGGTAGAAGTGGGAATAGTAAAAGATACCCTTTCAGTGTCCAACAGTCTCCAATTTGGTTTAATTTTTTTTGTATTCCTCATTTCACCTCAGGTGAGCATGTTCTGTAGCCGCCCCTCTTGCTCCACTGATCAGGGTTAGTTAAGAATCAGTAATTGATCCTCCTATACAAATTTCTATACCATCTCTGACTCTAAGGGCCTGATTCACAGAACTAACTTACGTCAAAAACGTAAACGTAAACGTAATCGTAAACGTAAACGTAAAGTTAGTACTTTTAGGTATTCACAGAATACACTTACTCATTTTGGTATTCACAGAATGAACTTACTCATTTCGGTATTCACAGAAGTTAGGAGTCCTAAAGTTAGGACTACTAACTTCTGTGAATACCGAAATGAGTAAGTTCATTCTGTGAATACCAAAATGAGTAAGTGTATTCTGTGAATACCTAAAAAGTACTAACTTTACGTTTACGTTTATGTTTACGTTTTTGACGTAAGTTAGTTCTGTGAATCAGGCCCAAGAGGTATAATACTCGGATTTGGCTTTTGCTCCTAACCAACTTTCAACTGACACCCAGAATTGAACTTTTCCTTCTTCTCTAGTACAATAAACATCCAACTCATAGACATATTTCACTGACCTCCACCAATCGCACGAAAAAGGGTGTTCTGACTGGCACTACTTTCTACAAATTTCCCTTCTTGCCAGCAGGATTATATAAAAGAATAGTGTGGCTTGACTAGCAGTTAACTCCTCTTCTCCATCATCTTTCCCCCGCAGGCCAAAGAATATCATTGTTGGGCATCCCTCCATAGTCTTTTCCAAACATATGGACATCATCTGCTTCTTGGCAATCACATCTCTTGCATCTAACATCCTCATTCTTGCTGATTTTAGTGAGTTCCTGCAGGAATCCAATGAACTCTGTGAACAATAAAAAAGTGGTTCCTTCTGAGTGCAGCTGATTTGACTATGGAATAAGGCATGTTCAAAGATACTTGCCAAAATTCCTCCAATTTTGAATCAGGCAAGTATCTTTCCCAGCTGGTCTCATACTCTTCTCTACTGCCTTTAGGTGATGCTGGTACCAGGTTGAGACTTCCTTTTTCCTTGACCTGGGTTCTTGTAGTTCCATCTTCACAATACTTGTTTTGTGCTTAATCCACTCTTGAGATTTTTATACAGTCAACTGATAATACTTAAATTTTGACCTAGCCCCAATATTCCTCTTCCTCCAATTGACCCAGGATAACACCTTGCCTCCTACCACTACTTGTTCCAACTTACTTATGCTGCTGTATCTCATGGGGATTGCTAAATTGTCTGTCAAGCATACTGGGGCTTCAGGGGAATCCTGTAATCGAGACAGTTCACTATAATACAGAATCCCCAGTACCATCCCAATCCCGTACCACAGTTAAGATGCTGATTGCAAACACTTCAGCCATACCTTCTTGAAGTACCTAGGGGTCCAAATTTGTAGGTAGAACTCCCTTAATAACTTGTTTAACATTGCCATGTACATGACCTCTCTACATGTCTTATCTGGGTGTAAGAGCAGCATTCTGTTATTCTTCAGTTGAAATGCCCAATAAAATAACTGAATATCTGAGCGCGCTAAACCTCCCTTATCTAACCTCCTCCTTAGCTTCTTCTAGGAGAGCCTTATATCCTTCGTAGTCCGTATGAATGAGACTATTCCCCCTTGTATTTTGGCAAGCTTGCTTTTATCGAAACTTAACGGGATGTTATCAAACAGATACGTAAATCTGGGCAAAATTGACATCTTGACCAAGTTTACCAGACCATAAATAGTTAGGGGTAGATTCTGCCATTTTCTGATTACCTTATATATCTTCGTTATGGATACAGAGGAAGATCTGCAGCTGCAGAATAGTAAGTTTCATTTATTTTGGCGGTTTTGGGTGGGAAATGTGATCTTTTCTTGTTTGTGTAAATATTATGTGATTGTTATTTGGAATTGTGTGGTTTATGTGTTGTAGTTAATTTATGTGATGAATTGAGTTTGGTTCTTACTTTCTTGGTTGGTGACGGTTACATTTTCTTTTAAATAATTGATATCATTTTATTATCTCAGTCTTCATTAACATTGGAATTTAATTACATTTTTAGACTGATGTAATAAAATAGTATATCAATTATTATTTAAATAATGATTTGTCATGATGGTTTAGATTTTGTGATAGTATTTTGGGGACTTTGGTAGTTTACTATTTATTTTATGATATGCTTTTGGCTATCATTTCTAAGTAATCTACTTCTTTGTTATTTATGAAGATTTTACCTTTAAATTGTAGCATGTCGTACATTCTTTTGGTTTGTTTACTAAGTTTAGGGCAATTTGGCTAACAGATTGCTCCATTTGTAGTTGTTGGTAGGTTTGTTCTTTTTGTAATGCTTATTTAAATGTATAGACTGTAGGTTTGGTTTCGAATACTGTGCAATTCTTCCAAAGCATTGTTTGTTTTGCCTTCATGTGCCAAGGTGCTGTCTTAGACATTCCAGTATGGTATTTAGAATACAGGTTGGTGTCTGTGTCTGGAGCAATGTAGTTTGCCAACCTGAGTGTCTTCGAAATAATCCATTAGAGGGCTTAGTTTGTCTTCATTATGTTGGTAGAAAGGACCTTCTATTAGTAAATTGTAGTGGTTAGCTACCTCTGTGACAGGGACAAAGGCTAGCTTCTATAATGTTTTATTTTAAATGCAAATTGGCTGTTCGTATCCCTTTAATGGCGGCAGTGCCGAGGCAGCCCCGCCGTTGGGATTCCAATTCCAATTTATTTTAGCCTTTTCATGTCGGAAAGACCGACATGAAAGGCTGTCTGAAATGGACTTAGGGGCCCCAAACAGGGCCCCATCCATTGTGGGCCACTGTAAAGTGGCCTAGGGGGTGCCTGTAGTGTCCACACACACACCTCCATGCACCGTGTGCCAACCACCACATGGTGTATGGAAGTACGGGAAGTATCCCTTTGCACGGCAGCTTGTGCTGCAGGGCTTTTCCTGGGCCACCATATGAGCCGACGAGGAAAGGAGCGATTTCTGACTGCCAGCATGGAGGTCCCATCCAAATGCGGCAGTTGAACCACTGCATGCTTGTCGGGCGGTCTCCTGCACTCGTCAATGGTGGTCCTACTGACCACCATCATAAAAACCCCATCATAATAACCCCCTCAGTGCAGATTGTTGGAGGTGTCTCCATATGCTTTGATTGAAATGATAGTACAGCCTTCTATGGCTGTGTGGGGATACATTTTTAAAACAGTTTGATTTATGGCTTGCCTAAAGTCTATAATTACTTTTTGGGGGTAGTAGTTGTTTGTTTTATGTTGAATGTGGTTTAAGAGGTTGTAATAAGTGCTGCTTTGTTTGTTTGGTAGTAGGGCACATATAAAGAAAAGGGATATTTGTGTTTTGATATTCACCATGTATGGTGTACATCTTAGTGAATGGTTTAGGACACAATTTGATGGTCCCAT